>CM031858.1:70322533-70498391 GCA_018697195.1 Certhia americana
GTTTTTTGAATGCTTTTTCCCACTTGCCTTTAAATAGAAATGGCATTCAACCAACACAGCTGGCAGAGAATTCACAAGTCCCCTCTGCCAACAGGTTCTGAATTTTACCTTTATGAAAACAAAGAACAAACACCCACATTATTTAAGAAGTTGAACATGTTCTAATGAATTGTTCCACGAAACGTACCTGTTATAAATAACGTATATTGACTTGGCTTTTCGCAAAAATTATGATGAATGCTTTTAAGTATAAATTAGAAAAAGCATTGCTGTATAAATACGTTTCTTTTAATTTGTAATATAACTAAAAGTAAAAAGAAATTAGTCGGTGTGATATAAAAAGCTTGGTACTATCTTGGACAATGGTAAAAAGGAAATTTCTTCAAACATTCTTGGATTTCCTGTTCATTATTGGGATCAGAAGACATGACAGACACTAGCACCCCAGGACGGAATGAATTGATCATCTGTTATCAGATAATCAGCGACAGAAGGAACCACCAAAGAATAAAATTTAATGAAAGAAGGAGAGTGGGTGATGGCAGGGGGACAAACTAAAGTGACTGTTTTAAATAATGCATGAGGTCTTGAATTAGCAAACATGTTGTGCATTAAAGAAATGTGGTTGAGGATCAGTGTGTTCCCTTGGCTAGGGGCAAGACCAGTCCACATCTAACTTTTCTTGCTTCATTGCCTTGTTCCCGTATTGTCTTTTATAAAATTGTTTAAAGAATGTGAACCTCGTTTTTCCAGTAACGCTCTGCAATATTAATACCACACAACAGAAGAGAATTTTGTACAGTCGACAGCAACAGCTCTAATATCACTTGTTTTGAATTCACAATCCTACATCCGGAAAGGACTCTATCGAATTTTACCCAAACAATAGCTGCCATTAAACACAGCCTGGCACTTGGCAAAGCACTCACCTTCAGTCTTTCCTCTACCCAGCCTTGATTTGTCTCGCTGAATCCTCACAATCGAGCATCAAAGCCATCTTCTAGGCCGCATGGTACGATTTCCACTCGGCCTCTATTAAGACTAACAGGACTTCACAACACAATTTTCATCAGACTTTTTTACTCTATCAGACCCAGATAAATTCTTTCAATCCCCAAGCAATCGCCACTTTCCCCTCCCAGTTCATATAGGCCTTTAAGTTCTTGCTGACTATTCTACATAGTTGATGCCCTCCTTGAACTAGGAAAGGATATAATTTAGTGGCTTATCAACTTTACTACACTTTACACCTTCATTGACAATGGTGTGGTTTCTTTTCCCTTTTATTTATTTTGCGCTTCTGAGACATGACATACATCTTTTAAGTCTCTTTATAAGTTTTTTCCGCAAGAGATACATCAACACCCTTCTGGTCTACAGCCAATATAGTAGAGAAGTGGCTCACAGAATCCACAAGGGTAAGACAGTGTATTTACCCTGCTTGGCATCACTTGCCCACAATCGACACAAATGAGGTTAAAAGGAGATTCGCACCAATCCTGAACACTGGGCTCTGTCATAATCTAGTGCACTCCTGGCTCCAGCCCAGAAAGAGTTGCAAAGAAATCTCAAATGCCTGCCTTTAACCTCGCAGAGAAAGAGTGCAAGGGCATTATATACGAAGAAATGCCACAAATGTCCATGGCTACTTACTGCTAGTAAAACTCTAGGTCGTTTCTCCATAGTGACCAGAGTTGCGTTCTCAGGAGTACTTGTTGTTTGGATCATGTATTTCATTGAGGAGAAAGGGATTGATAACCATGACCTGAGAACCTGGCATTCGTCAGAGAATCATCCTGCCAAACACCACATCCACAGCAGTGTCCAAAACTTCTCGGGGAAACGATGTGCTTTCAGCATTGATTTTTTTCTAATAAAACGATACTTAAGTTAAATCTGTGACTTGACGCCACAAGATTTTTCTTTCCTTCTCCACACCTCCCATCTGAGCTGATCGTGCAAGTCATATCTGTGTACCAGGCACAAACAATCCAATTCATAAATTAGGGAGCAAGGAGACTCACACTCCTGAATGTTCCTTTCCTCCAGCCAAGGCACTCCAGTATCACCGAAGGCTCCGGTGGGAAGGACCCTGTGTGGGTCACTCTGCTACCAGCGCCTGCCCAATAGGGAACACTTCGACTGGGTTTATCCCGGTCTGTGTCCAGTGGTAATTTTGACATATCTCCACTAGGGCAACAATGTAAGTTCTTTAAAGCTTGGTGAAAGTAAAGGAAACAAACAGGATGTTATAACCCTCTCACCACTTGCAAAGTAAGCAAACACCAACAAAATGAAATGTTCTGAAGCTTCTTATTGACCTTCCTACAAAAACAAACAGAGCCGTAAGGTATTTGATACCTGATCAAATTTCTGAAAAAGAAAAATCAAGGTGCAGGACCATTTAGAACATACGACAAAGGCTCGGAATTTTAAATACATTTTTATCAGCTCCTGGCTATTCATTTCCAGAACATAGTACCACATAAATAAGCAAATAAGGAAGGAAGGAAACAATCTATACAGCCAGCAACAGATCATAAATCCAATTTGGGTACAAGGCTAATAAATATTAAAGAAGATTGGTCCTCAAAAACACACAACATCCACTAATAAACCAAAACCTCTTCTTCATTACTGACAGCGTACACACTAAAACAAATAAAGAAAACTTTTCGGTAGACACACCCCACAAAGCGATCTTGGCTCCCTCTACACCACAAGTGACAATCACCAGTTTAGCAATAAGTGCATGTCACTGACGGACGACCACTCTTTTCCTCGTATGAACCCATCAAAATGCATCCATCAAGTTATTTTTCACCTACCTTTCTATATTGGCTTCAGTGCTTACCCTCTTGAACCAGCAAAACCATAGACCCACAGCAGAAGAAATACAATGAGTTAAAACGTAACACCATGCTGACATTTGTGGCTTCTCAAACAGCTTTCTCAACAGGTCCACATCAAAAGTGTTGTTTGCTGCACAGACTTTCCATGTTCCGACCTGCGGAACATAACCCAGACAAGGAAGGATCCTTTTATTTGAACTACAAAAACAGTTGGTTTTCTCTCTCCCTTTTAAACTTCAATCACAAACGTAGGCAGCAAAGGTTGGAAAATTATATCAGCTCACATGGCAGATTCAATTGGTACAACAAGCCCCGAGATCCCACACTACCAGTGAAGTACTTTCATCATTTTACAGTCTGCTTCTAAATTTCATCCATACCTACCCAGTGTGACACTTTTAAGGTGATGAAAACGAAGAAAAGATGAGAAAGGCACAACAGCATTTTGATCAGGACTTCTGAAAGACTGACATGACATAGAAAATAATTTCTTTATGGACCACCAGAGCCAAAGCCAGACATCAAACTGTAGACTTACCAACCGTCCTGTGCCTTCGGAAGTCAACAGACCTGCAGCTGTACCTGCAGCTTGCTTCTACGTGTCACGTCGGGGTTTTAAACCTGCCAGTCCAACTGGTGAGAACAGCACGAAGTACTTGACTCAAGAACAAACAAGCCCGGACTTTCATTGTCGCTGCAACATTCCCTACCAAAACCTAAAATAATCCCGCCATAACCAAAATGAAAACACCTCAACATTCCCGCAATACAAATTAAAATCCCCACAAGAAACCAAGCTACACTCAGTCACACATTATACATATTTTCTTCCCCACTTACCTACGTACTCATCACTACAGAGTGAATGGCTTTAGCTATAATAGTATAGATAATAAAGTAATTTTGCGCATATAATAGATATAGGAAAATTTGTGCAGGCAAGATCCACGTTCAATTTCACAGACTCAGCAGACCCCACACCCCCACACATTCACATCACACAGCACCTTTCCCCAAACTTCTTAAAAGCAAGCTGTCCCTTTGAATGCTCCTTCAGACCCCATACGGGAGGAGTTTTCATCAAGATTGGGGATTTTCCTGCACGGTCCTCCCAACGAAAGTCCAAATTGTCACTGTCACTCCTCTGGCAGACACACAATTCGGCACGGCAACTGTAACTGTTTCTTTTCCAAGCACTTAGGCTAAAGAAAACACCATCCCATCCCGACCCAACATCTGAATACCAAAACCCCGAGCGCTCCTTCCCTTCCCTTCCCTTTCCTTCCACCACCCTGCCAGCCTTGCACCCAAACCCCTTACAGCCCCCGCACCGCACGCTGCCCGACAAGCGCTGCGCTGTCGGGCGAAAAGCCGAGGCGAGTTCCGCCTTTCTGCCCGATCCCGCCCCAGTGGCGCGGCCGGCCCGCGGCGGGACAGGCAAGAGGCTGCCCCCTGCCCTCCCCCCCGCAACGCCCCAGCGCAGCCCAGGCCCCGCCTTCCCGCCACCGACACCCGCGGGGACAGGCGCCCGCCTGGTGCCGGGACAGCGACACCGTGGATCCCCGACGGCTTCTGCCACCCCCAAAGCAATGCTTTCTCCTCTCCTCCTGACACGACCTGCAACACGCTGTGATTGTACTGAAAAAAGGACAACCATCCCATGCACCGCTGCAGTTTCTTTATTATTCCCAGAACGGCGCACCCACGGAACACATCCCGACTCCAGGACAGCTGGTCAGCCTGTGACTTGGGTATTGATTAACACAATACCGTGCGGATCTAAGAAAATACTGAATAGATAAACATGAGAACATAGAAAAGAAAAATGCTGAAATCAAGCCTTGTCTTCGAATATTGCAAGGCACATGTGGCATTCTGTTACATTCTTTTTACAGAACCAGGTGACAGGATTAAATACAGTGTCCGGGGGATGAAACAAAGTTACTCAGAATAACCCACAGAATACCTCACAGGGACATCTGGGACAAAAGGCATATATCATTCCCTTCTGCCTATGTTCTGACCAGTCTTAGCGCAAAAACCCACAATCTATGCAGGATGCCCAGCACTACTTCCAACAGCGAGCCCAAGGATCTTTTCAGCTCCAGAAGTGTATCAAGGCACTAAATGGATGAGACTCGAGCAGAAGAATAGGGCAGCTACAAACGTGCTCCAACTTGTAAAAGCTAAGAAATCTCTTCAGGGCTGTCACTGCCTGACTCTGCCTCAGGACACAGAATGGAGTCAAGCACAGAAGGAGCACTCACAGAGCAGTTGGGATGGTTTCTTGTGGCCGCAACACACTGCAGCACTCTGCACCCAGGTGCAGGTGTAAATGCCAGGGCAGCTGCTGTCTGTTTGTCTGAGCAGCTCTGTTTTCCGGCCAGCCCAAGATCAAGACTAACACAGATGGTTGAGGCGCTGAAAGAGACATTATTGCAAAAGGAGTCACCTTGTTCTAGGGAAATGTAATTTTGTGTGGGTGCACCTATGCATGGCCAGACATCGCCTCCTTGGACAGCAAAATGCTGCCACAGAACAAAATGCTGCAGGTTTTGTTGTGGCGATGAAGAAGAGAAGGGTGATCAGCAGTGAATCCGAGAACTCTCATTGAAACACGCAGGCATCATCACTGCAGCTTTGGGCAGCATCTGCTTCATGCCTTCTTCATTGACTTCCAAATGATTTGTGAACCCACTCAGAGAGCACCATCTCTTGCCAGATGAATTCCTGAAAAGTCCTGCCTTCCCCATTCAATGCAGTCAGCAGTCCATGTTGCTCAGCCTGGGTTTCAGATCTAATTTGCTACAGTTTAAATCCTGTGTAAGACACCTTCACCTGTGTAGAGTCCATCATTCCGGTTGAATCCAAATCGCTCCGCTTCTCATATGTAGTTTTCATTCGGTCCAGCTTAGAAAAATCCCAAATTTACTTAATTAATTAAATCAGTATTACACAAGCAAGAAAAAAAGAACGATTATGGGGTGTATTTCGAGTGCATAAGGTTCTTTTTTTTACCTGCTTAGTGTCATGCACTCACAAACTCAGAGTTATAAACCTGTCACTCATATTCTCATGACTGGCCCCTGCCAAGCTCATTACGAAATGTCTTTTTATGTTTAATACAGTAGGCAATCAACCCTGTCCATGTCACTTTGAACTTCTACAGAATATGTAAATGTCCGGGTTTTTTTAGTGGTTACTATAGAAAGAAGCTACAGAAGACCACAGATTAAGGACCCAAAGAACCAAATCCCATTCTCCTACTCTGTAACTAATGGGTCATCAAGCAGGTCAGTCAGCAGCATCATGCAAACACGCCACAAAGGCCCTTTGCAGATTGTCTTGATAAAACTTCAGTAATGACTCCTTGTCCAAGTACCAAACAGCCCAAACTTGGAACCTACCTTGTACCTCTCCTCACCACACAAGAGATCCTCATCCTGTTCCTGTGAGCTACTTTCCAGCTTGAGCCACACACCACCTCCAGCTGCGCAGCACAGAAGATTCCACAGGACAACAAGCCACAGACTTCCAAAGAGCCCACCCCAATCCCCCCTCCCCACAACCCATCATCACCATAACTGTGCTCACCACTACCACAGCTGACATCCGCTCCTGAGCAGGCCATCTCTTCTTCCACAGCTCTGGATAATGTAGCGCCCCAGCCGGAGCACACTGACAAGGGGGGCAATCACTCGGGAACAGCGAGGAAGGCACATTCCTGCTGGCCTGGAGAAAAAACCGCCCACAATTGCTCTGGGACGCTCACTAACAGCACCTCCTGGCAATATCAGAGTTCCTTGCCCGGAAGATTCGGCTGTCTTGGCACTCAGCTCAACAACTTACTCTTTCCAAGCTGTGGATCCCATCCGGATTGCATCAGGGAGCAGGATGATCATGCTCAGTTCATTAACCCACATAGGGACTCAAGGAGTTTGGTCTGAGTCCCAATTGTCATTTTAAAATTTGTCTCCTTGAACATCATCTGCAACGGTCTGCTCGGTCTAGAAATCAAGAGATCCAACAGTTGTTGCTGACGCTCTGCGGCCTCAAACTAGGAAGCAGGCAGCAAGTTACCCAGGGCCCCTTCAGCATCTGACAAAGATAACTGATCCACACCCTCACAGTATGACCATCAAACTGTCGTTAACACCTACAAATCCGAGAGTTTATTTTTAATTACTAATTAAAAAATTAGTAAGAAACTCTCTTACATTCTTTTTGATCATTTACCCTTCTCCTCCCTTATAAACCAGTAACAAACCATTGAAGGTGAGCTAGTAATAACAGGGAATGTTTCGTTGGCTATAAATGATCATTCAATGGATGTATTTTTAGCCCTGTGGCTCCTATCACATAACAAGACGTTAAATATTTAAATGTATATACTAAAATTCCCACGAAGATATAGTTAATTACTTTAAGTATTAAGGATAGTAAGAAAGGGCGAAATTTAGTCTCATTTTTCATTCTCTCTATCTTATGCTAATGTCCACATGGAGAATCAGCAACGATTGTTTACATCATATTTCCTTCCAGTTTCACTGCTTTCTCCTTCCCTCATGACACTGTCCCACAAGCACTTTCCTTTTATTCAAGTAATGGCCACTGGAATATGCCCAGAGAGCATATGGCAGAAATATTTTGCAGCAGCATGATAAAAAAAAAAGGATCCATAAGCCAAAGAAAAGCCACATCAGCATAAAAATCTCCAGTAAGTTCATAAGAAGTACATAGTCCACAGGAAACAATTTCACAGGAGTTTGAAAGGCTCCTTGGATGGCCAAAGTAACTCTTTGTACTGAACAGGAGTAAAATAACTAAGCTGAATATTTCGCTTACACCTTGGGTTTCAGACATCCACTAGGCAGGTGTGAGGGAACTGAGTCCCAGAAGTGCCCTTGTTCAAAGTATGGGGTGATCAAAAACAATCCCTTCTATTAAAAGTCCTAATGGCACGTAGAGTCTTCATGACTCTGAAGGACAGTTTCCAGACAGGCATGAGGGCTTCAATTTTCCACAATGGTTGCTTCAAAGCCAGTGATTAAGAAAACCAACATTTCCAGATCTTGTTAATGACTCCTGGAGGCCAAGCCAGAGCTGGCAGGGAACCCTGAGGAGCAGCCATGGCCTGCCCAACCTAGGCACAACTCTTCTCAAGAGCACAGACTACTTCTAAAAACAAGTCTACAGAGCACACAAAGCAGTTCTTCCAAGAATTTTGTTTCTATTTCTTCTATTTCTCTCTGGATTGGCTCAGGACAAAATGCAGCAGGGAAGCTCTGACTGAAGAAACCACAAATGCACAAGCTTTCAAACCCTGTCTTTTGTGCAATATGGAAGGTTTCTAGTACTTATGTGAAAATCAGACGAAACGCATCAACGAGAGCGTTCATAGGAAAGGGAGGGGCATCAGGAATCTCAGAAGCCTGCCCAAGGTAACCCTGATTCAAAAATTTAGTTTCCTTCTTAGATTGAATGTTTTCATATTTACCAGGTACTACAGGCGAAGTGTATTATAGTACATTTTAGCACATCAGTACCTTACTTAATATAGACTGGCCTTGCCGTACGTACTCTCTTTGTTAAACTCGCTCTTCCCACTTGCCTTTGAAATGAGGGCATTCACCACCACAAGGCCTGGTCAGAGAATCCAAATCCCCTCTGCCAACAGGTTTCTGAATTCACCTTTGTGAAACAAAGAAGAAACCCCCCCCATTATTTAAGAGGTTCATCAGATCTAATTATTATCCAAGATAGTACCACGCACATGTATAACCAATAGAGAATTATTTACCAGAACACCGCAACAGCTCTAAAGCTCAGTTTTTGAAATTCACAATCCTACATCCTGAACAGCTGTTTACCCAAAGAATCTGCCATTAAACCATCCTGACACGTGGCAAGCACTCACCTTCAGTCCTTTCCTCTACCCTACCCATCCATCCATTGATTTGTCTCCTTAATCCTCACACAGCATGCACGCAGTCCAGCTGTTCTAGGCCAGCATGGTAGCATGTCTCCACTCCGACTCTATAATGACTAACGAGGGACATTCACAACAACATTTTCAGCAAGACTTGTACCTCATTTCAGACACCGGGATTCTTGAATCCAAGAAATCTGCCAGCTTTCCCTCCCACTTCATATAGAGCCTAAAGTTCTGGCTGACGATTTCTACTGATTTATGCCACTTCCTTGAACAGGATTGATTTTAAATCAAATGGCTTATTCACTGTAACTACAAACATCTACATAAATTCATAGACCAATTATGTGATTTTTTTTTGCCTTGTTTTATTTTATGCTTCCTTTTAATTATTTATAAGTTTCTTTAATAAGAAACTTTGCTAAGAGATTACATCAACTTATTTGTCCCATAGCCAAATATATGAATGGATCAACAAAATCCACAAGGAGAGACGATGGCACTACCCTAACCTTGCCATTCACATCACGGGCTTATTAAAAGCCATTCTCGAACAAGTTTGAGACCCAATCTGGCATAATCCCCCCATACCCTCTGTCTCCTCAGCCACAAAGGGTTGCCAACGAAAACCCCCAAGCCTGCCTTTTTGACCTCCAGAGAAAGGTGCACGTGGCACGTGCATTATAACTAATACATGCCAAAATGTCATGGTGCTACTTACTGATAAAAACTCAAAGGCTCTTTTCTCCATAGGCCGGTTGCAGTTCTCAGATGTACATGTGTTTGGATCATTTATTTCAAGAGATGGATTGATAGCCATTGTGAGCATCCTGGGCATGTTTCAATAAATCAACTCTGCACAAAGACAACACCCTCAGTGCTTTACAAGTCCATACTTTAGGAGCAGCCATACGCAGCCGTGCCTGATTTTCCTTCCCTCATCCAGCACTCCAGGATCACAGAAGTGCTCATGAGAAAGGAACCTGTGGGACAAGCTGCTACGGAGCACCACTACAGCAGGAACCCTAGAGCTGCAGTTCAGACTGTGTCCGAATGGATTCTGAATGCCCAACTATTGCACAATGAAGTTTTTGAGGAAACTTTTTAATACTAAATGTCAAAAAAAAAAAAAAATGTTTTTCTTCCTCTGCCGCATTGCAAAAGAGCCAAACATCATAACAAAAATGACTAATTATGGCCTTAATATTGTCAGGTCACAGGTGGTGTAAAACAGTGCAAGTACTATCTGGCTTCCGGAAAAAGTTTCAACAAAAAGGATAAATCTGCGTATCAGTTTCCACCTTCGGTCAATGTCTTTGTGGGTTGTTTTTTATGTATCCTGGCTCACATTTTGGAAACCTATATTGTCTGATAGTAAACCCCAACACAGGACCAGAAAGGAGAGTGTATGTAGCTAGAGAGTGATCCAGCGCCACTAAACAAACAAAACAAACCCTACCAAAAACTCTACTATTTTTCACACTCATCTTAAACCTAATTATTCTGTCTCAAAAACAGGACAAATCCTACATATAAAACCCCAGGAACCATTCTGGCTAGAGGGCAGATCTCCCCCTTAAAACCCGAAAATGAATGCTCCTTACCCACCCCCAAAACAGAGCGTGCCTTCTCACACCACAGGGACATCCAGTTTACGAATAAAGTGCAATTGCACAGACTGGAAGACACATCTGTTCCATCATAGGATCCCATCACATGCAATCCATCAGAGTTTATTTCACCTACCGTTCTTATTTGGGCTTCAGTCTCCTCTTGACCCAGCAAACCATAGACCAGCAGAAGAAATAACTTAATGTTAAAAGACACATTCTGACCATTTTGCTTCTCACCAGCTTTCTCAACAGGTCCACAGCAAAAGTGGTGTTTGTGACCGAGGCTTTCCATGTTCCTGAGCCGGGGGACTAAAACACAGAACAAGAAGGTCCATTTTACTTTGACTACAAACAGTTGTTTCTCCCTTTTAACTACCATGCACAAACTAGGGCACAAAGGTTGAAAATTATATCCGCTCACTGAGAGTGATGTGGTGCCCACAAGTACGGAGATCCCATACTATACCAATTGGAATATTTCATCATTTACATTCTGCTTATAAATTTCAATTATCCACATACCTACACAGTTTGACACCTTTTTAAGGTGATCAGGCACAAAACACATTTTGACAGGACTGCCTGAAAGAAGTCTCTCTTGGACATCACACAGAAAATCATTTGCCTTTATTGGACCACCAGAGCCAAAGCCAGACATCAGAACGGTAGAATTACCAACTCTTACCTTCTGGAAGTCAACAGACCTTCAGTGGTACCTGCAGCTTGCTTCTACGTGTGCACGCTGGGTTTTAAACCTTCCAGCCAGGCTGGGAGAAGTCCGCAGAATGACTTGGCCTGCCAGATAAAAGAAGGAAAGAAAAAAATTTATGTTGCCAGCATGACAGGTGACTGTAATTTCCTCCTGTATTACAAAGAAAAAAGTCAAAGTTCATTTTATTTCCATTTTATTGCCTGCAGCACAGCAACGCACACAATCATAAACTCAGTGCCTGTCACACTCTGTATACATGTTATAGGCAGTGAATCTGAGATTAAACACCACACCCATTAAATGAGCAATAAGTACTAGAACAGTGAGTTAACCACAGTTAAGTATCATAAGTCATCCTGAGGTAAATGCTGGTAGTTTTTACTATCTCTCTGTTTTGTTCTTCCCTTTAGGTGGGGCCTTGTGTTGACAGGTTGCTACCAAATACAAAACCACCCCCTAATTCGTACTACTGATTCATTATCTTAGCTGAAAAGAGCACGTTTCCACATGCATGCTTTTCCACCCAAGAAAATTCCTTGCTAGCAGTCTTACTATAAACAGTATAAATTTTATCCTATTTCTTTTCTTTCATAACTTAAAAAAATAAATACAACCAAAAAACAAGCATGTTTAGATAGAAACAATCCTCCAATTGTGTCTGACTGAGTAATTTATGCACTGCACAGCATAAAGAAGAGACACATAGCGTTCACATTAGTTACAATGAAGACCAGAATTTTCCTACTGTCCCAGTATCTGCAGATTGCTAGCAATAAGGTTTTTTTGATCCAGGTCAAAACACACAGGAATAGTCACATCAGCAGGCAGTTATTTTCTAGAAAATGTCTGTAGAGCTTCCACGACAGGCTAGAATTTATATTCAAAAGGATGCAACTGACACTATTTGCCTGCCTGAAAATCAGGGGCATTTAACAAAATCATAAATAATATTCAACAGCTGGGACACAAGGCTAAGAGATACATCTGCATAGTCAACTGTGCTTTTTCTGCAGCTCAGGAGTAGCAACATAACTATGGACAGCCTTCTTATCAGAGACAATGCACAACTTGGAATCCACAGTTTCGGAGACAATACACAATGACCCCACTTTACGGAATAAGAAACCTCATGATACAAGTATTTGTCACTCAATTCATTGTTAACTTCTACAAAGCCCTCACTGGTCAAAGGATTTGCTGACAGCAACTCATTCCCCACTGCTCTCCCCATGATCTGCAGGTCAGCGATGAGACACTTGTGCAGAGGTTTTGTGTTCCTTCCACTCTGAATTTGACGCATGTATTCTCAGTAATCAACACTTATGCTTCAGGACAGTGTTTATGGACAAAAAGGCTCTATGCAGATCAATCAGCAGACAATCACTGCCGGGCTTCGCACTGGGAAACCACAACAGGGAGCAGCTCTCTTCCACTCCGTGGCCCAAGTGACACTTCCCACCAAAACTACGAAGTGATCAGTGTCCAGTAAACAAGGACACTTCCCCAGGTCATGTTAACTACACCAGAGGAGTCTCCAGCTGACTCTTTCAAAGTCAACCCCAGAGGGAACGCAGGGCAACGAGCACTAGGCCGTGTCGATCTCCACAAAGCTCTGTTTGCGGCACAGACACCCCTTTTCCCACCCGCTGAACCAAAGCAGGCTTCCTTGAGGGGAAAAGGCTTCATTTAAGATTTGGAGAGTTAGGAGTGATGTTAAAACACTTGCAGGGGGAGACCGCGGACAGCTCCTGGTAATGGCTCTTGGAATAGCTCTCCCTGGGTCGCAAGGAACGCCATGACCCCGGGCTCCTGACCCCTGCGGCTCCGCAGGGACTGGGAGGGGCAGGGAGGAACCTGACACTGTCCTAGCAAGCTGAGGCACAAGAAGCCAAAGGTTTCGCCTGCCTGGAGCGAAGAGTTCCTCTTCCGCCCCCGCCCCGGGTTCGGCCCCACGGGAGATGTTCCCTACTCCGCATCCCCGCGGTGCTCCCGGCGCTCCCACAAGAAGCGCTCCAGCCGCACCGCCGCGGCTCCAGCTGCCAAGGAGCAGCGCTGTTTCGGGAACGTCAGGAAAGAGGGGAAAACAAAAAAGAAAAAACACAGTAAAAGCAACACCGTTCAGCTCTGCTTCTTTAAAAAAAAAAAAACAAACAAAAAAAAAACCCCCCCCCCCCCAAAAAAAAATCCCAAACACATGAACCCCCTGAAAAACACAGGCACAGGCTTCCCGTAGAAAACCTCCAGGACAACGCAGCAGCAGCCACAGCAACGCGGCCGCCGCACTCACCCCGCCGGCCGCCGCACTCCCCGTTCCCGGAAGCGCAGGCGAGCAGAGGGAAAGAAGGCGAGCCCGGCTCCTCCCGGGATCTAGCCAGAGGCTGAGGCGCTTCCCTCTTGGCCGCCGGGAACGGGCGGGCGCCGTAGCCCCTCCCGGTAAAATGGCGGGCCCCCGCCTCAGTGAGTTCGGACAGCCGCCTCTCCCCTCCCCGTGCAGCTCCGCCGGCCACGGCCCGTGTTTCTCCACCTCTGCCTCCCTCTCGTGGCAGAGCTGACAAAAACACCCCCGGTCCATGAGGCGGGTTTAGCTACTATTATTTATTTATGAAGCTAGGAGTACGTTGAACCAAATCGAGCTGTTGCTGTAGCCAGACGCCGTACGGGCTTAACTCTTCCTCGCATTCCTGAGGGTCTGAGTGAGGCAAATAGAGGTGTAATTTATTTTATTTTTTTTTTTTTTTTAAAGGAATCTGTGGAGCAACATTACTGGGAGCTGATGAAGACTTGCAGCTGAGATGTGGAAGGAAAGCAAGGGGACGGCTACAGGGTGAAGGCTGTGAGATTACTGTGAATTACTGGAGAATCCACCTCCAGTAATAACTCAAGGGCTTAGTCTAGGGCTAAAGAGCAGGTGCTGGGACTGATTGCTGCAGGGGGGAGTATGTGTTAGGACCACATCAGGATAAACATCCCTCGCCGTGAGGGTGAGGAGAAAGTCTTTGGCAAAATATATTTGAGCACAGTGCTGTGAGTGGGAGAGGTAGAAATGCCATAGCTTATAGTGGTAAGGACAGAGCTACCCATGATGGCCTGATGCAAATGACAGCCAGGATTGCTCTGTGGGTGCAAGGCATCACACACTCTCCCCGTGTGACTGCCACGGCTGCCCCTGCAGCTTAGGAAGGAGGCATTGGAGGAGCTGTGCCTCAGGTATCAGGGTCTGATGAAGAAATCCCGCTCCCCCGGTTGCAGGGAGCTTCAGGTTTGGGGTTTGCCTCTGTGCTAGCAAGCAAGCATCTGCTCTGCAGGGCAAGGACTCACTAACTAGGGCAAGCAAAGCCTGCCAAAGAATAGGATGGTTTTTGATTTGTTGTGTCTGATGAAGAAAAGAAAAGGGTGGTCAGCTTTGAAAGTCATTGTTGGGACTCTTGATCTCATCATCAAGACACCTGTGGCAGCTGCTGCCTCAGTACCTTCTTCATTGACCTCCACAAAAGCTTTGTGAATAACTTCTGAGATGAAAAGATCCTTCTTCACTGACATCCCTGTGAAGTCAGCCTGTCCTGGGTCAAAAGCATTTCGTATCCCCATGCTGCTCAGAGGGGATTTAAGGTCATATTTTTCTTCCAGCTTCAACTTGGGCAGGTACAGATGCACTTCAGCTTTCATCATATTGTCTGATTTCGTCCATTCAGACAGTTTCTCATATGTCAGCTCCCTTTCCACCTGCAATGAGTTGAGGAAGAAAACATTTGGAATGCGAAGGACAGAAACAAGAAATGCACAGACCTGTGTCTTTCTTAATGCTCATCAAGAGCATGTAAAACAAGACCCAACTACCAGCAGTGACTACAGATGGAACGTGCTTCATATTTAGCGTATGATCTGACAAAGTGTTGAGTGACTTATTCTCCTGTAGGCCTGAAGCCTCAGAGTGGTTTATTATTTTTTTAATATGGTGTGAAGATTGCATTTTTTTGCAATGTATTGCTTATAACAATAATAATAGGTGTGTTTGATTTGTGTGTATATGGATAAATTTTCTCTTAGCAGTGATAAATAAATGGGATGCATGGGAACTGAGGTACAAATAAAACTATTTTGCCCTGTTCTGTTTAGAATCTGAAACTGATCCTGGCATAATCATGAGCTGCTGTTAGTACCTTCTGGGTCAGGGTAGGCAGCACTTTTTTTGAGAAACCTCACCACAAACTCTCAGCTGGAAATCCAGACTGAAAATGGCATAAAAATGAATTAATACAACCCTAAGGAGAAGATAACTCTAGGACATGGTGATTCAGAGGTGATCATTGCTTTTCCTATGCTATACTGGCAATAGAAAAGAGGATACCAAATAGTGTAAGACAGTTGTGTTGGCATAGGTTTTAGATGTATTATGTTTGCAATATCACATGTCCTGAGTCCTAAGCTGAAAATCATGGTGTTACAGTTTCTGAAACAAAGTATGAGCACATCAGGGCTATTCTGCTGTGATTTTGAAGCTTATTCTTCCTCACTCTTTTCCTCTGTTTCTGTTTCATAGTGTATGTGATGCAACAATGGGTCAGCTTTACCAGCTCCAGGCCAGTAGTGTTATCATCGATGTCATCAGGTAGGAGAATGAACATGCTGAGTTCGTTTTCCACATATGGCAGCTCAATGATGCTGAATTTCATGGTGGTTTCATGGAGTATGAAAAATTTATCTTTCAAAAACATCATCTGTACTGGTTTAGTCTTGGTCTGGAAAAAATTCAGACATAAAGAATTACCTTATACATTAAAAGGATGATAAAATGTACTTGCTTCATTGAACTGAAAAAAATTACAAGATTCAGCAGCATCTGGATACCCAGGACCCTTTTCTTCAGACAGTATTACATACACCCCCTTTTCAAAGTCTTTGAAATCTTTATACAAAATTAGCATAAACACACAAGTTAAATACCTACTAACTGAATCCCATGTAATATATTTCTAAATTTAAACTAAAAGAGTTAGCTTTGATAATCAAGTAACTCTCTTTGCCGGCCTTGCTATTCATCCTGTGAATTAAACCCTTTCTGGCACCAAGGTATTTGGTTTGCATGGTAGTGGGGAAGCTGCAGGGATGGCTTCTGTGAGGAGACATCAGAAGATGCCTCTGTCAGGCAGAGCCAGTTTCAGCTGGCTCCAAGACAGACCTTCTACTGTCCAAATCTGAGCCAGTCGCTGACATTGGTAGTGCCTCTGTGATTATATACTTAAGAAAGGGTAAAAACTGCTGCATAAAAGCAGCTGGGAGAGCCAAGTGAGATGATGTGGGAGAACATGCCCTGAAGACACCTAGGTCAGCAAGGAAGGAGGGGGAGAAGGTGCTCCAGGCCCTGGAGCTGAGATTCCCTAGCAACCCATGCTGAAGACAATGGTGGTGCAAATATCCACCCTGCAACACATGGAGAACCCGTGCTGGAGCAGGCTCCTGGCAGGACCTGTGATGCTGTGGCAAGCAGCCCTGTCAGGAGCAGGTTTTCTGGCATCACCTGTGACCCCACAGTGGACTCACACTGGAGCAGTTCTTGAAAAACTGCAGACCATGGGAAGGACCCACATTGGATGTTAAAGACTGCATCCCATGGATAGGACTCCACACTTAAGCAGAAGAAAAGTGTGAGGAGGAGGAGGAGGACGGAGCTATAGAGACAACATGCGATTAGCTGACTACAGCATTAGCCCATTCCCAGTCCCCCTGCACTGCTTTGGAGCAAGGTGAAATTGAGCCTGGGAGGAAAGGAGGGGTAGGGTGGAGGCACTTTTTCTTTGGTTTACTTCTCACTAACTTACTCTGAGAATTGGCAATAAATTAATTTCTTGAAGTTGAGCCTGTTCTGCCTGTGATGGCAATTGGTAAATGCTCTCCCTGCTCTTTCCCTGACCCATGACCTTGTCATCCTATTTTTGTCTCCCTATCTTGTTGAGAAGGGGCAGTGATAAGGAGTCTTGGTGAGCACCTGGTGGCCAGCCAAGATCACCCACAACCAACTGTTGTGACAGATCCTAAAACTGCACCCATAGCATAGTAGGTTTCGGGTACACAGTCACACCAATTGCTTCACACTGTCTGGCATACAAAAGGTATTTGTGCCTTTAATCTATGTCAAACCAAATGTTTGTTTCCATTGACAAATAGCGCTGCTTGCTTTTGACACAGTCCAAAAATATGCATATCGTCAGTTGCTGGGAATTGTCAGTGCATGATCATTTAAATGCTGTTAGCTCAATGAACAGATAATCTGAATAGATCACACGCTCAGCTAAAATGACAAACCCTGTGAAAATTCCCTGTGAGGTTTTACGCAGCATCCAGGTGCTTGTGGGAAGAACAGCTGGATAAGATCCCATGATCTCAGGGTCCCAAGAGCAGAAGTGAGCTCTAGGTGTGTAAACATTGCTCTCAAAAGCTACCTGGTCCTGTCTAAAAATAATACTTAGAGAAATTTCTTGTTTTCATTAAGTTACTTTCCTTAACCTGCTTAGCTTACTTTTTTTTTAAAATTAACTTGAACTGTTCCCAAGTATGTTGATACTGAGGAGTTATAAATTCAAATTCCAGTTTTCATGGATATGCATAAATAAGAAAATACTGAGTTATTTTCACAGTTGGTATTCTCCCTGAGTTTATATCACTTTTTCAGCTATAAGTAGCGTTGCAGCAGCATATGAAATGCGGGTGAAGTATTTTCTCCTCAGTAATAGACATACTGAAATAGGACAACAAGCATATCGTCAAGGAATTTACCTTGCTTATTCTGAAGGGCATCTCAGAAGTATTTTTCTCCAGAAATTTCTTTTCCCACTTTCCTTTGAAATAAATGGCATTTACTAAGACCAACACAGTGCGAGAATGGAGGGATCCTGTGGGCAGCAGACTCTGTATTTTCCCTTTAAATTCAGACAAAGACAGTGTTATTCCAGTGTGACTGTGTAACTTGCAAATTTTAATTGTTCCTTGTCTGTGCCTACCTCTCTTCCAAAGATATTTGCATTTGGGAAGCTTTTTTACTGTACATTTTTATGTTGTACATATGGTAAAAATTACCTTTGGAGTATCTCTGTATCCTTTGCCCAGAGAAATTTTGGATGCCCCTTCCCTGGAAGTGTTCAAAGCCAGGCTGGATGGGGCTTTAAGCAACCTGGTGTAGTGGAGGATGTCCCTGTCCATGGCAGGGAGGTTGGAACAAGATGATCCTTAAGGTCCTACCAACCTAAACCATTCTATGAATTTTCTGTTTTTAAAAAAATTATATTTACTGGAGTTTTGGTAGTAAATGGCATTGGAAAGTGAGTAAAGCAGAATAGCTTGGATGTTCTGCGAAGTTGGTTGCAAGCAGCTGAAGAATGCAGAAGTAAAACCCTCACTAATCATTGTGTAGCTACGCAGTATGTCTGTGCATCCCTTCGAGCAGCAATGATTCAGAGGAGGCTACAGCATAATGAATTGAGGGAAGAACCTCGTAAGGAGCAGCAGTTAGGTTGGAGAGAGGCATTCTTCAGACTATTTATCTGTACTTTGTTCATCACCTCCCTGCCCTGAGTTTCCACCTTTTATGGCTCCTTGGCTGCAAGAGCAATAAATGTGGAAATACAAAATATTTGAAAGTTAAACAAGAAAAAAGCCATCAGAGTGATACTTACTCTCAGTTTCATTTTCTACCCATGAATTGATCTGTGCTCTGACTTGTTCTGCAGCTCTCTTAAAGTTTACAGCTTGTGGCTTTGCATTGTAATAGCTTGTAATGAGTTGTAAGAACTTCTGAAAGATAGGATTGAAGAATGTATGGTTATTTAGTTAAACTTGAGTTATAAAATATTAGTAATTATCAGTTCAACAGATTATACAATCTGCCAATACATAATCTAAGAAAATTTGGTTTATATGCAGTAAATTTTATAGTAAGGTTATAAGGTTATATATATGAGGTTCAATCTCAAGGAAACTGATGCTTCAAATTTTTGTGTTTGAAATCAAAGGTGGAAATTTTTACTTTTGAAATATCCATGAAACCTTTACTTTTTCTTTCTTAATTTCTCAAAATTACATTTTTGTATAATTTAAATACTTCTTTTTTCCTGCTTTATGAAGTAGAATTCAGTACAAGATAGAAGATTAGTCTCATATAAAGTTGAACAAAGGCTTTTAGTTTGCTTTAGAGGTGAGGAGCCTGCCAAAATTTTGTGAGGACTATAAAAGGAATGTTCTGGTAGAATAAAGTCATGGCAGAAAAGCAGAATTCACATTTGCATTGCTGTCTGCTGTGAAATCATTCATGGAGATTCCCAGCAGGAAATTCCCTCGATTCTCTGTAAAGCAAGTGTACATGAGATTATGGAGAAAATGAGCAATACACATTCAGAAAGACAAATTGCTGATTACTCAGGAAACCAAACAACTCCAGAATCAAAGAACAGTAATCTCATTTAAAACTCCCTTTTCAGGGAGGACCTGGAAGATGATTAATACAACATCAGTTTTAAAAAGATTTCAGAGATACAGCTAATTATAAACTCATGAGTCTGTGTGGGGCAAATGAATAGAATGGGTGTAATGGGTGTATGGTTTAACATGACTTTTTGGAGGAGTGTCAACAACATTTTGTAATAGGAAATCCAAAATCACAAATCTGTTGGAATTTTCTGAAGGTGTTAGGAAGCATTATGGGTAAAAGGGCTGAGCCATTACAGTCTTTTTGGGTTACCAAAACGAATTTTGTAGGACTTGTCACTAAGGGCTGAGCACCCATGGGACTACCAAGGTAAGTCTCATTTTTTTGAAAGACTGGAAACCAGGAGTAGGAGGAAAAAAACATTCACAATGAAAGTTTGTTACTACTAGAGTATCGCAGGGATATGTGTACTGGCATCTGTGCTACAGTATTTTTTCTGTAAAACCATAGCCTAGATGTTTACATTAAAATATGTATATTAATATATTTATGGGTAATCCAGTAAAGTGTAAGATATAGGAAGTGATTTCTACAGTTTAGGAATGAGGTATTGAAGCTGTAATGGACAGGTGCATGAAAAAAATCTACCTAATCATGGCCAAAAATGCAAATAAAATTTTAAGAACTATGAAGAGTAGGCAACAAAAGAGAAATTACTTTAATGGCACTTCATAATACTGTAGTGTATCCACTGTCTGAGTTCACAATGCAGCTGGTGGCCTCCCCAGTCTCAGAAATGCTGCAGTATAAAAGATGCGTACACAGGGGATGAGGGTGACCAAAGATCTGGAGAAATGTCCTTCAGAACAGGAATGAACTAACAGCTATGCCAACAGGCAGCAAGCTCAAAAAACACAGGGGCTTCCTGCGGTGTATAGCTCAGCTGTGGAAATCCTAGTGCTGAGGGCTGAAGTAGATTCAAAAAACAAGTGTGCAAAGTTCTGAAACTGCAGCTGCTCAGGGTCTCTTAAGTAGACATGTCCTCTGGTTAAAGAAGTTCCTGAGCTGGAGATTAGTTGGTGGCAACAGCAGATTCTGGAGTAGAATCACTACAGAGTTTTCTCATGCACTTGCCCACTGCTGAAAACAGATGGACCTCTTGCCTTTCCAAGACTAGCCCTCTTGCTGTCCTCATGTTCTCAAACCCCAGTGCTATCGTTCGGAATTTTTTTATTGTCTCTATTGATAATTATTCCTAATGTCAACATATTCCCAATTAAAGATGTTCAACTCACAGGCAGTAATGGGTAGGTCTTTTCCTCATACAGTCGGTTGGCAGTCTTCAGCAAGTAAGTGCTTCTGCGTTTATTGATGTCAGACAGGAGCTTCTTGAAGCCAGAGTGGATATTTTCTGTTCCCTTACGTTCAGTATCCTTGGAAAGAGACACCAATTAATATAGATTTTTTTTTCTCTCTGTTGCACTTACTATGTTTATTTAAATTATTCATGTTGTTTTAATTAAAAAGCAGTTTCAGGGAATGAAACTCTTTTTTTGAGTATGTTGCATGTTTGCAGCACTGTGTGTAAATAGATAAATGGATTTCTACCTGTAGTAATTTATTTCTGCAGTGCTTTGTAGGCATTTGGGGGGCATCATCTGATGGTGCACCAAGGAAGCTGAGTCTCCTCATTTTTTCATCTTCAGGCCTGATTTTCAGTTTCACAAGGATCCATCAATGCTGCCTGGTAGCTTTTGAGAAGGTGTTCTACCCTCACAGAAACTAATGTCAGGCCATGAACTTACCAACTATTCAAATTTTCCCTGTTTCACATGGGTGTTTTCTGTTGCTGTTTGGATTTCGGAGAGAGCTTGTTCTGCATGTTGGTGTTGATGTTTTTAGGGAGGATGAAGTTGCTAGCCAGCTGTTTCCAGCTGTTGCTTTGTAAATGGAGGAATGAGCTGCTACCTGCCAGCTGCTCCCCACCAGCTATCCTCTGCCATGTCATGCAGTGTGCCCTGCACATGAGACACCGAGAGTCTCTGCCACTGACTCAGGGTGACTTCTCTGTCATTCCTTGCTATGATCTTTTCTCACTCATGCTGAGATGTGGGCTGCCAGGAAGGACACCTAGGAAAAAATTGGGTTGCCAGAGGACACAGGATAGCAGAGGCTGTTTTTCAATGGCATGGGAACAGAACGAAGAGGCAATAGGGGGAAATATCTGAAGAGAAAGATTAGACAGACTTTGCTAGAATTTATGAAGTCAGTGAGTTGCTAAAATGAATGTGAGTGCAATGATTCATCTTGAAGAACCATCTCCCACCATCAAGGAAGAGAGTGATATAATCCCCTTGCCCTTTTTATTTCAAGTTAGTCTAATTTAATTTCTTTCAGCTTTCTTTTAGTTTCTATGCTGAAAAAAACATGACTTGTTTGAGTTTAATACTTTTCAGTGATTAGGGAGCTCATTTGTTGAAAAAGATCTGGGCCGTTTCTCCTGCTGGCAAGTCTCTGGGGAGCTGATGAGGGTGAGTCAACACACATTACCTTAAAGGGGAATTTTGTCTGCCTGATGTGTCTGTGCATACAAAAGGAGGGACTTTATTGGGTAGGGCTGGAGTCAGATGAATGCAGTAGTTGTTTATTGCTACAGAAAAAAACCCAAATCAACCCACCTGAAGGTAATAAAAAATGGATTTGTCCAAAGCATATTAGGACCAATGATTTTTTGATTTTTCCACAGCCCAGCTATAACGAAGTGAGACAGTATTATGGCCAATCAAAATGCTGTTAGTGTCTCAGTTCTGCTTTTGAAAGACTGAATTCATGAGTTTTACTGTCATATTACCTGCTTGTTCGCTTTTTCTGTATATAGTTCTTAATGAACTGAGACAGTAGGTAATAGACAGAAAGCAAGCAGATGTTAAAAACCTAAAGCAGTGGTTTCATTGAACTATCCCAGTTTCTGAGATTTTTATCTCAGAGTTTTTTGTTGTAATAAATACCATCTTTCTTTTCTTTGGTCTTGCTGGAGAAGGCCTTGTTGTCTCAGATGAACCTTCTTCTCTTGCTGTCCGGTTAAAATGAAGAACCTGTGATGATGATGATGATAAATGTTCATAAAGACAGCTTGTTTGTTTGAGATTAATATGCTCAAGAGTTGCAAGTATCTTAGTTTTCTACAGTAATTCAGCAGCCATGCCCATTGATAGTCTGTTGAGGTTATTGAGGACAAGACCCTACTCTTGATTAAATCTCTGTAACTGTATCATTACTATATAGATTTTAGCCACATGGACTGCTTAGTAATAGTTCAACATTGTGACTGGAATAGGCTCCCCAGGGAGGTGGACACAGCACCAAACCTGAGAGTTCAGGAAGTGTTTGGACAACACTCTCAGGCATGTGGTGTGACTCTTACAGTGTCTTGCACAAGGCTAGGAGTTGGACTCAATGATCCTCATGGGTCCCTTACACCTCAGTATATTCTGTACCTCTCTGATATTTTCAATACTTTCATGTCTCCATTATTCATGGAAGAATTACCATTTTTATGGACTAACTATGTCACAAACAAAGATTTGTGACTCTCCTGTACAGCCAAACACGTGTTCAGGAGAGCTTGCTAACTTCTGTATGCAGTATGAGAAAGCAGATATAGTGTTGTCAGAACCAGCTGAGGTCTAGAAGCAGTGATATGTTGCTCAAGAGATTATCTCCAGATTTCCTTTTTCTAGCATACCTTAGCACCATATTAATTTTTTTTTTTTTTTAACACAGGTGTCTCCTCATTACTTTTTGAGCACTATATTAGGTTAATTATTCTGGTAGAGGGCAACTAAAATGGAACGGAGAGCTCCAAGCAAGACCAACAGTAGCCTTTAATGTTGATGGCAGACCACTTTCAGTGCTCTGTGAACGGTAAGTGCAAGCTAAATGAAGAAGCAGGGTTGGTGAAGAGCAGAGGTCTTGGAAATAAAGTGGAAGTGATCTGCTATAGTATTGGTACAAAAAAGAGCCCCATAGATGCTGTCAGCATTGCAGATCACTGTCCTCCCATGCTGTTCCTTGCTGTTCTTCATAGGTGGAATAGCAGAGCAATTTATGTAGGACCCCCTGTAAGGTGGCACACGGCTAATTTCAGAGCTTACCTCAGCCATCTGTGTTGCGGTGTCACCTTTTGCACCCAGGTGGACCATGGCAAGAGCAGTTGCAATACTCCAAGGAGAAAAGAAAATGTTTTTGCCTTTGGAAGTTTCATTCAGCATTTTGTAAAGGTCCAGAGTGAAGCTGTTGGTTGACACTGAGAGAGATTCCATTGGTACACCTGAGACAAACAAACATCAGAGAGAGGTGATGGCTGCCTCTTTACTTCCTTTAAAAAATACAAAGTTGCCAGTGGAAGATTGCCTGCACCTCTCAAAAACAGTCTGAAGATACCCCTGGGTAAAATACTGCACAGAGACCAAGTACAGCCAGGTTTCTTTCTAGGACCTGCATTATTTTTTCCTTTCTCATCCCTTTCAGTGTCCTGAAATTTTAGCTAGAAATATTTTCAGAGTTTAGACTTGTTTCAAAAACTTACTTCCTCTTTGCTTAATTTTCGTAAAGTTATTCTTTGATTCTGAGAGAATGAAACAGAATAATTTCTCACCTTCTGCTTTGGGCTTTTTTTCTATTTGTTTAAACTTCCTGTGCTATTTTCTGCTGAAAAAAAAGCATGCTGAATTCCTGTGATTCACTACATATATCCTGAAGGCTACTACACAGAACAGATCTTTATATGTTCTTGGTGTAGGTAAACCCATATTCGGAAGCTCTAGCTGGATTTGCTAATTTCTGTTTCTCAAGAAAATTCTCGTGTCTTACATACAACCCCAAATAGTTCCTCTTTCAACCAACAACAATTTTTCTCTGCTTTTCTGCTGATTTATCCTGCACATTTCCCATCCTTATTCTGCTTCTTAAGTATGTTTTTACAGCACAAAACCAAAGCAAACAAATAAACACAACCCCAGAATTAAACTGATTTTCCATACGTGGATCCAGAACAAACCATTTTTTGGTCCATCTAATACCTTGATAAATATTAGGACAAACTCAGCAATTTCCATTGTCTTCATCAGCATAAAGACTAATAAAACATTTTGGTAAAGTTAGCAGAAAATGGTATAAAATAAAAACTAAGCATTAGATTAACAACAACTGGGCATTTAAATCCATCTTCACCCACAATTTGTGTGGTTAAATCAAAAACTGCAGTCCTCAAAGTGAGCTGCTTTCATGAAGTGTCAGGGATGCCCAGAGCCTCTGCAGTCCTCAAGTTCTGTTTTTAAAGCTTCCTGGAGCTCTGAACAGCTTTGAAGTGTTCCCAGGAGAACTTCAGAGGTGAATGCCATGCAGCCTAGCTCACACCTAAGCATTTTTGGGTCCTTTAAATCACATATCTTACTGCTGTTCCTGGAGATGCTGATACTCCCTGGTGATTAAGGCACCCTTCCTACAAGTCAGGAAACTTTCTGCCCTCCCAGGCTCTGTAGGTTTTGCCCAACCCCAGTTTGCATTCTGTGCACTGTGCCTTGGCACAGGGTTTTCCTAAGGGCTACACTTTGTAGTTAAAAAATATGAACTCCCTTCCCCTGAATGACTTTTGTGCCATCATTTAAACATTCAGGTTCCAAAGAATTTTTAAAAAATTTGCAAGACTTTCAAATAAAAGCTAGTTATTTTGATATGAATATCTCATTACCTGTAATCCTGAGAGAGAAAAGAGTTAAGATCTGTCTCCAGTCAGGGTTTGTGGCAGTCTGTGGGGCAATGAGTACTTTTGGAAATGTAGAAATATTTGCACCTCCCTTTTCTTATCATCTACATCCTCTTCTGGTATTAAATGTGCACATTCCCTCATTTATTCCTAGTTCTCCTCTATCACCTGCTTTCATAACTTAAGAGACCACCTCAATTCAAGGTCACTGTTAGTGGATGTATGTCCTGGAACATGAAGGCCAGTATTCCAGTTCCTTACCAGTGTCCTCCGCAACCTTGGAGTTTGGCTTGCAAATTAATAGGAATTGCAGAAAATAAGTCAACCACACTGCATTGCCAACAGATATGCTGAAGTCATTTTACAGCCTCCTTTTCTTTATTCTCTACCAGCTGGGGAAATTAATAGAAATTGATCTCAAAGCTATGGCTAAAAGGGAATATTGAAATAAACTCTTAATCTCATTCATCCCATGGTTAAATTTGAGAGAGGAAGCATCTGAATACTTCTAGACCTCAGGTCCCATACAGCTCTTATTTTGTACAAGGATATTTTGCATTTTTTTTCTTCTGTTTCAGAAAACATATCACAAAGGAAGTTCAGAAGGTATTTACACAGTCACCTAAAATAAGTGATGAAATAAGAGTGCATGCTGAGTTCATTTGAACTGGTAGGATGTTGTTTTGAAAGTCTTCTGCCCCTAGCAAAGTCTCTGAAGGTACTTTAGATACCTACAAGCCTTGCTTTGTACTGAGCTTATTATCTCTCTCTGATGTTTTTAGGGAGTTTGGATTATCCACCAAAAACTGTAAAGCTGCTTGGAAGCGCTGCTTGTAATGATTTGTTTTACTGAAACTACCATATAAGAGTAGGGAGCAGAAACAGGAGAATGTGTAAAACTGAATATCAGCAAAGGTGTAATGTAAGATGTAAACAACTGTTTTACTTTAAACCAGTGTAATTCTGATCTTAGTCTGGGTAACTCAGATTAAATTATATTGATAAATTTAATTTGTGATCATTATCTGTCTTTTCTGCTACATTCAACTTTAGTAAAGAATGGCCCCTGCCCACCAGTATGACACACGCAGAGTAAAAAATTACCTGCATGCTGTCATCCTGTATAGAAAAATCATCAGTATGAAGTTTCTGTTTTGAATAAGGATTATATTTCAGTGCTTCTATACACTTAAAATCTGCCTACTGCATATGCCATGCAAGGTTTCAATAGAAGGTTTCAATGTGTGCCTCGCTTTCTTCATACCTTTCATTTTTAAGTGCAGTTTTTCTGCCTTGAATGTTCGTCTTATTTTCTTGCTTCAGAAATTTATTAGGCATTGTTATATTTACTTATGAGCTTAAGAAATGTTTCTGCTGTGTATCTTAACCTGCTGTTCTTTGGTTTGTAGATAAATTCATAGAAGAAAAACCACAAGCAGTTAGTGGTACTACAAGACACAAAGATTGGCCAAAAATACAGGAAAATGAAGAAAGGGTTCCCAAACTGTGTAGACACTCTTTGAGGTATATACCAATTGCAGCAAGAGCCTGTTTTGTAAGAGACATTGGAGTTGCAAAAGGGAGCACCAAAAAAGAGCAGCAAAGGGAGCACCAAAGAAGTGCTCTTATTTTTGCAGTGCGAGATGTAAAAAGTGAGAGAAAATAGTGGATTGATGCAGCCAGAATGGTAAAAATAATGTTTCACTGCATCACAATCACATCACCAACCTACTGACTCCAAGTGGATTGACCTTTGACAAATGGTCATAAAAATGTTTTTTGATAAAACCAGTCATTTTCCTCTGGCATATTGATGAAGAAATTTGGACTGTTTTGAAGCCTTTCACTCCTAACTGCTTCAGCAGGGAGGTTATATCTTTCTGCCTGATGGATTACCATATTCCTATACCTGTACTTTGTAAATGATCCACTCTGAGGAGGCCTTTTGGACATTTGATGAAGATGAGTTCTCTTGCAGTTATTGCTAGTAAGAAGCAGCAGAATTTAAAATCAGTGTTAGACTAAGTCCAATTATAGATTTTTACTCTGCAAAAAATCCTATTCAGCTATGTTCCCTAGGAAGAAAATGAAACCAAGTATCACATCTATTGCAACAGAACTCTAAAGACAGGACTATAAATAACACATGAAAAGGGGGGATTATAAAAAATTTTTTTTTTTTTGTTTTTCTCTGCTGGCCAGCTGTGGAAGAGTGGTTAGAGAATAAGGGACATGTGAATCTACATCAGTTTGCAGGTGCAGAGTTAGCAAAGTTTAAGACTCAGCTTAGCTGACAAAGATGCTGTGTCCTTGTAAGTAATCATTATAACAACAACAGAGTTTTGTAGCTGATAAAGAGAGAAAGGAATGTTAACACTGATCCACAAGTGTAAGAAACTAGAAGGAGTTGACATTTCTGTGAGTAGCCAATAATTAGCTTGCTGTTGAACTACGTATGAACTTCATTATTAATAGTATAAAAGATGTGACTAACGGAATAAAGTCGAGACTTACTGATCTCTCATATTGAGAGCGGTCTGTCTCCCGCTGACCCCAACAGCCGGCTGTTTATCTTCTGTTTCCCAAGAATGTACAATTTTGTTTTCCCCAGCCAGAGATCTTGAAGGAACTGGTCGTGAGGCTTTCTTTTCTTTTCTCTTCATTATTTATTATTTCTTATCATTACATTCTGTTCCTGACCTGCGGAGTTCTTCATTGCAGCTCACTTCAAGGCATGAAACTCCAAAGCCCCAAATGCCCAGTTCCTAATGCCAAATGCTCTAATACAAAATGCCTAATGCTTAATGCTCACTACGAAATGCTAATGCTTAATGCTCCTACCCTCAGGGTGGTGTGGATATTTATACTACAATCCACATAATCAGTATTTATAATTCTACTCCAATAACTATTACTATGTTAGAAGGTTAGACTCTATTCTAAGTCAACTATTATGTGCCACCTCACTGCAGAAGATGGAGACAAGGAAGAAGAAGGAAGAAACCCAAAAGCCATGTGCTTCCTTCATCTTGTCATCACCTGCTTACCATCCTAAAATCCCCATATATCTAAAATTCTCACCCTGTGATAAAACTACACACTATTCTACTATCTAATACACACTGTTGAAAACTCTGATTCATTTCAGAGCCTAAAAGCCCTTTTTCCATGAACAAAGGTTAAAAACACTGTTTATCAGAGATCTTAAATCTCTCAAACATGCAAAGAAATATCTCTCATATTTCCAGACTCCAACATTCTTGTGCCTGTTTCTGGTGGCAAAATAAAACCTTTAAAATATGGATACATTTGGATTGCAGTTCAAAAGCAGTGGGGGGTTATATGTCCTTGTCTTGAATACTAACAATACACCAACACTGTAAATTTTCTTGGCTATATTAGTGTAACCTGTGTCTATCATTTCTGCTTTTCATGAAGTCCATCTACCACAGAGGTGCCAGGGATTATTTTATGAATCTGAGATTGGTACTGGAACACAAAACCCCCCTCCTTCCTTTTGGAATAAACTGAAAGCATGTTAATATGCTGCGTTTTGACAAGCTTGGAATCATTAAGTGACAAGCAGTCCATGCTCACAATGTGTTTGTGTTGAGGCTTGCTTTGTCAGTTTCCAGTAAGTACTTCTTTCTATAGTTTTCAAGTTACTGTGACTTTTCAAAGAGGAGTTCATGGACCTGAAGTTCATATTTTGATGATACAGAACAAACTCAAGGCTTCTGAGAAGCAATCACATTGTGTCTTAGTTTGGAAGATAGGCATGTCTGCTAGGAAAACAAAAACAGAAGCCTCCCTTGGACTGGTGAATGCAAAACTTCTTCTCTCCGAATTGTTATAATTCTGAAATTAAAGGGGTCTCAGGCAAAGATGTGGTGGTAGGAATAACAGTTCTTTACTAATGTGTCTAACAAGATAAATTAACAAAAATAACTATAGTGTTAACAACAAACAGAACTAGGAGGGGAAAAAACAACCCAGCCACAGTTTTTTTCTGGCACCTTCCCCTCTTCGGTACCATCACAAGCTACCAGAGCGAGCAGCAGTCCCGGGGGACGAGATGTATCCGAGGTTCAGCGGTGGTAGCTGGAGCTGTAGAAATGTCCCGGCTGGGCACGGGGTGCAGAACACAGCGTGGGGAAACCTCGAACAAAACTGAAGCAGCAGCGGGTGCAGGGCAATGGAGCAGGAGCTCCCGGCAGGGCAGGGAGAGAACAGGTTCTGTAATCCCGGGGGGCACACGAAGAGACGGTGGTGGGTCACTCCGAGCTGAGCTCCAGGTGAGGGATGGTGAGATCTCTCCCAGTCCAGAGACGAGCAGTCCTGTCGGTTCCCTCCGAGAGAAAAAAGCTCCCCAGAGTGAAGACCGGGTGCCACCCTGTCCCTGACTTAGCTGCTTCCTTTTGTCTTTCCCAAGCACCCATGAGTACCCACAAGCACCCAGCAATCAGCTTCCTAGCAACTTCTGGGAAAAAAATTCTGTAAGAAAGCAAATGAACCCCCAACACATTGCAACTGTTATTTGACTAATGCCTTAAGGGATGTAACAAAGAAGAAACCAGACTCCTCTCAGAGGTTCCCATGAGTTTTGTGTGGCCTGGTTTTTGATAGCGGGGAGGCATGGAGGTGGTTTCTCTGAGAAGCTGCCAGAAGCTTCCACTATGTCCAGCAGAATCAATTCCTGATGGCTCTGAAGATGGACATGCTGCTGGCCAGGGCTGGGCCAATTAGAGAGGCTGGTAATGTCTCTGTGATAACATATTTAAGAAGAAAATCAAAACAAAGTGAACACAGTTGTTTTCTAACCAGAGAAGAGGAGGAGGTGAGAACATGTGAGGGAAACAACATGGAGACACCAAGGTCAGCCTGTGCAACCTGTTGAGAAAGAGTTAAGAGTTACTGTTTGTTATGTTATTGTTGCATAATTAATGTTTTTGTTGTGTTAATAGTTTAGTATGACTATTAAATAATGTTAACAATCACTTATTTTGTACACCCCCCCACACACACACTGTATCTTTACCCTAAGTTGCTGTATCCTGTTTCACGTTCCGGTATCCCCTCTCCCAAGTTATCTGTATCCTGTCCCTGTTTCCTGTTTCCATTGGGTGCCGCCTCCACTGCTCCTCTACACATGAGATCTAAATAGCTCCACCCAGTATGCAAACCATGCGAACTCCCATGGATCTAGGCGACCACTGGAAGTGAGACCACTGCATGCAGACCCCTGAAGCCTGAAAGCCAATGCAGAAATATTGTACAAAGCCACGCTGGAAGACTGGGCAGAACAACAGATTATTGTGGAGCTATTTTGTCATCTCGCTATAACCACCTGCTCAGAGACACCCTCTAGACCTCGACAAGCCAAAAATGGGAAATTTTCTATAGGACTCCTGTGAGGTTGGAGCTCCCAGCTCTGCCTTCAGGCAAAACTGCTTGTATCTCCTCCTTTTTGTTGTCTGTAGGGAGCAGTGGTGGAGAGCATGACTGCCTCCTGGCCCTTTTATTCTTCTCACGACCAGCATCAATGTAGCCTGTTTGCATAGTGGGTGGGACCAGATGATCTCAAATGGCCACTTCTACCCTAACAATTCTGTGTTTCTGGAGGAGTTAGCCTGATCTGAGAGCTAGATGCTGGTCACCATGACAATAATGCAGGTAAGGACAAATGAAGCAGCTCCAGTGTTGCTTGCAACAGATGAGATCTGCAGAGGGTCACCCCCCTGGATGGGTTCCTTTTCTTCTCTTTCACACTTTTCACTTGTATTCCAAGTCTTACACTGGAATGTGTACTCTTCAAGGAAAGCTGAGACTAGGATTGGCTTGGTACCCAACCCAGCCTGTTTGGCCCTTTGCAGCTCTCACCAGCTGGCAGTCACTGTGCTGTTGTTCTTCAGAAGGCCTCATCTTACTCTTCTTATTTTTCACAGCCTTCACTTACGTGTTCTTCCACACCTAAAGAGCAAACTTCTCAGTGAAGCTGAGTCAATAGTGCACATCTGGGCTACACTGGGACAGACAACTAAATCCTGAGCTGTGTCCTACAGGCAAGGGAGGGCACTGATTTTAGAAGCAGTACTTTGTACAGGGAAGAAGATGTGGATATACTTTGTTGAAGGGAGATGTAGTTCCAAATAGAATACCTTCTGGGGAGGTGGAGCAAGTTGTAATTATAGCTGGAATTTTATTGAGAGCAAATGCTTTTATGGTACCTCCCTCCTGCATTCAGATCCTGTTGGCTTACATAATGTTCTCTGACACGTAGTTGGTCAACCACAATGGCTGCAAAACCTTATGTTATTCCTTATGGCCACAGGGATAGCACAACTGCTGCCCTCCCAAGCTGTCAGAGGGAACTGATGGTGCCAGTACAACATGGCTTACTCATTATTGTACATGGGCAAGAGGGATGTGTGGAAGGTTCATTTTTTTCTGTTGCTTGTTCACTCTTGAACATGATCAGAAGGGATATTTGGAAGGTGCTGTTCTGGGCCATAGCCTCTGGTCAGACTTCTTATTTCGAGTGTGTTGCGAAGGGTATATTTGTGAAGGCCTAGGACAACATGCAGAATAACAGCATTTGGAGGCCTTTTTTAAACCTAGTGAAAATAAGACACCAGTGTGTTGAAGTTTCTCAGCTTTTTCAGTTGGGATAGTGTGGTAGTTTATTTGGAATGACAAGAATAGAAACATGCTCCAGCTGTGCAGATTGCAGGATGCTATAAGAGAACCAAGTAACTCAGGGTCTTGAATAACACAAACACAGCTTCGAGTTTATTTTTTTTTAAATGCAGCTCGTGGTAAAATAATATGTAAAGCATCCATCAAAATCAAAATTTCACTGGTGTTTCTGCCAATACCATGAATATCTTTGCTGAGATGCACTCATAAGGTACACATCAATCATTGGTCAATATTATGGGTGGCAAGGAAGCGTTGCAAGTATTAATCAGGAAACAGGTATAATTAAGTAAAATTCAAAAGAGGAAGTAGATTTAAATTCTAACAGGTTTAGATTACATGTCAATAAAAGATGGAAAAAAGGCATGTTGCTAATAGTTTTCTTAGCATTTTTGCTGGTTGGAAATCTCAGCAACCTTAAACTGCAAGGTTTAGAAAAATGAGGAAAAAATGCAATTTGATTAGAAGTCAGCATTTAATAGCAAGGATTGAATAAGTTTCCCTCACAGCCCTACTTTTTCAGGAATGTGATGTGCCTATATACATGTGGTGAGACAGGGGATGGTAAGGGGCATTCTGAGATTATTCTGGGTTTGTATTAAATTTTGTTAATTTCCAACAGTCATTAAAATTTGAAATTAAGGTTATGAAATAGCATTGCAGTACACATGCAGGTTTCCCAGTGAGGAAAAAAGTGCAAAAGACAACATACAGATTTCTACAAGTTTGAGGTTTTTTTCTTTTGGGGGTTCTTTTTCTTCTCTGTGAGAGTCAAGAGAATGAACTGCATTTCCCTAGAAATCAGCATCTGACATAGGGCTGGATGATGGTATCTGTACAGAGAGTTTTTATAACTCCACCTTATTTTTAAACAACAAAGCCAGAAGAGCAGATTTGATAAAAAGGAGCAAAATTCTGCACTTTCTTTTCCATTTAGGACTGTCTCATTAGGACAATAGAAAGATGCAGTAGAGGGATGTTCTTTGGTGGCTCAGGATGGTTCTGGATGCTGCCTTCTTTTAGGGGGGTTGGGTGGAAGGAAAAGAACAGGCACTTTCAGTACAGGTGGCTACATGTCTTAAGGTTGAGATTTTATCACTGCTGTTCACATTTTTCCATTGAACAGTGAACCTTGGTGGCTGTCTGAGAGCAAGTAATAATTCATTCTAGAGGAGAGCAGAATCTACCAAAACAGAGTATGCTCTTGGACTTGTTGTACCTGATGAAGAAGTAGAAAGGGTGGTCAACCCTAAATGTCAGAACATCGCTAACCTGTGCACTTGGTATTTCTATAATGACAGCAGTAGCAGCAGCTGCCTCAGTGCCCTTCTCTGCAACAAAAGACTTGTGAAAAACTTTGGAGATCGTCGCTTTATTCTTCTGAGTCATTCCACTGAAATCAGCATTGCCGCTGAAGGCACTGCGCATTCCCATCCCGATCAGATTATCGCTGAGGTAGTATCTCTTTTCTATTTTGAATTTAGGTAGGTACAGATCCACAAGAGTCTCAGTCATCTTCTTGGAATCAGTCCATTCAGACAGCTTCTCATGCGTCAGTTCTCTTTCCAGTGATTGTTTCAGAAAGAGAAGGAGTCTGTGTTTGCAGGGAAAAACTATTAATTAACTATGAATTAATCAATTTTATGGCAATTTATTGAATTAAACATTTTAAATAGCAAATTTATCATTTAGCTGAAAGAATGAAGTAGAATTGGTTTTACTGATGATCAGAGACAAGGTGTGCAACAAATATTTGAATCTTAATGCTGCAAAGTTTTGAGCCTCTCCCTTTCCAAATTCATTGCAAAAGAGAGATGGGAAGAGCATTCAGCAGCTGCCATCCCCCATGGTAGTTCTTTCCTCTTTTAATTCAGTCCTGAAGTGAATAGAATTGCTATGTAGCATATGGTTTGTTCCAGTTCTATAAAAACAGGTGTTCATCATTGCATGTATTTCCTTGACAGCTCTGAAACAAAGTGCTCCCAGCAAAGTCTTTCACTGCCACTCTATGTCCTGGACACTATGCCACCAGGGTTCAGCTCAGATCAAATGGAGGAAAAACATGAATGGTCTAGACTCCAAGAATTTAACAATCTTAGAATTACAGTAACTACAGTAGCAAATATCTCTACTGCAGCAAACACAGTCTCACCAAAACCCTAGTTTTTCATAGAGTAGACAAATGGTGGGAGGGGAGAGGGGGAGAAAAGAGTGAGAACAATATGGAAATAAACTTCCAGGCCTTGGAGAAAAGGTGTAATCTCAGGAGGAACCTGTGACTTCTTGTTCTCCTGAACATGCAAGGAAGGGAGATTCAACTCTTACAGATCACATAAATTGGGTGTCAGTCAAGGGGGCTGTTGAAAAGCTGAGCATCTGATTATGCACAGCATTGCCTGTCTTCAGTTCCTACCAAACTAAGGGTGCTCAGCATGGAAGAACTTTCTTGGGATTAGATAAGTATTAAAGGAAATTAATTTAGCTAGTGGAGGAGGTCAAACAGCATGATAGCATGTCCTCAGAAAGGGGGATGTTATTGTCAGCCTGCCATTCTTTTTTTTAATGACTGAGCAGCAATATAAAATGGTTGTAGCATGGTCTCTTACCTGTTCAAGACCCGTAGTGTTGTCTTTGATGTAATCAGGAAGGAGGATGAACATACTGAGTTCGTGTTTTGCATATGGAAACTCAATCATTTTAAAATTCATTGTTTCCATGATGAGAACTGGAAATGTTTTTCTCATGTACATCATCTTTACAGGCTTGGTCTTGTTCTGCAAAGTATTTATTTATAAGTAAGAAATCATTCTTTGAATGGAGGGTGGTAATATCTCAGTGCAGTGCAGGGAGAGGAAATTTCATAAGAAGCTTTTAAAACACTGATCTGTTTTCCAAATCTTTTCTTGACTGGACAACATTGCTTATCTTGGTGTCTGTCTCAAAGCTTTTGTTGGGAGCTGAACTGAGATATTTTTCTCTTCTCCCCAAAACATCCCCAAGGAGGAAGAGAGTTAGAAATGTCTGCAAACATTAGGGGTATGGAGCAGGTGTGGGATATGGCCTTACAACACTCTGGCAGGAAAACAGCTGTGGTTTAAGACAGTGAATGTTGTGCAGCTTATCAGTGGTGTCCTCTCTCTGTTGACAGAAGGTAACCAGCTGATTGCTTGACAAAAGATAACACTAGTGTCAGGGCAAAAGGGCACATATGAGAAGAGTTCTTGGTAAGTAATCATGCTGTCAGGACTATTAACATCTACATTCCTTCATTCAAGGAAGCAGACCATCTGTATGTGCTAATCAGAAGGCAGAAGGTACACTTTGTGGAACTTGCAGAGGTCTTGTCTTTAACTGTGAATTAATTGACATTCTGGATGCATGCCATTAACATTGCTTCTAGCCTCACACAGGCTTGCACCAGTTCAGGGCACCCTGTTGTAGCTGTGTTTGAGCAGGAATGATTGTGCCCAGCCCCATTGAACAATACAGAGGCCTGGTACTGTACTCATCCATGACATGCCATGTAGTTCCCTTCTGTGAAGCCTGGACTCTCAAAAATAATGTTTTTATGATTTAGTCAATTTTAGCACTGTTTTACAGAAAGGTTTTAAATTGCTATAGTGATTTTGGAAACAGTAGCTGTTACCTGGTGCTCACTAACGTTTACCTAGGCACATCTTAATGTTTCAGTGAACTGAGTACTGACAGATTTTGCTGCAACCAGCTTTTCACAGAGTCTAGTTACCAGAGCCTAGTCTTCTAGGGCTACCTAAAAGACTTATGAAATGGCAGGATTTAAGCAATAGCTGTTGTGACCAGGTTGTTTACAGTAAGAAAGATACAGGAGGAACTTACTTGCTCAGTTGGAAGGGTTGCAGCTCTGTATATCTTCTACCTTGAATTTCACTTCCTATTCTGCCTTGAAGTAAACAGAGTTTATTAGGATCAGCTTGGTGGAGTTTGTCACATCTCATGGACTCAGAAAAATCTTGATTTTACCTTTTGAAAGCACAGGAGTCAGGTTTCATTTCAGCATAGCTCAGTGAAGATATTTTGATCAGTTTTTCCTCTCAGTTCAGCTACTTAGTAAGAAGTTCATGCCTCAGTTCCCTGCTGCCTAAAATGCTCCCCTGACATAAATAAGTGCATTTCTTTACAGTGTCCAAAGCTGTTTGCTCCTGGCTAACTGACATGGATTTACTCTTTCCTCCAAAAATCTCTCAGCTTCGTGGCAAGCAGCTAGAAGCAGAGACCCTCACTGGCTGGTTACACCAGGTAGAAGGAGGAGCCCCTCTGCTCAGTGCAGGGTGGTACAGCAAGGCAGGCATCCCCCCCTGCCCTGGAGCACGCTGGTAGGCAGAGGTGTCTCTCCCCTCTGTCTGCTCTGCCAGTGGTGCCTGGGTGCAGCACCAAGGCACAGTTGTGCCTGAGGACCAGCTGCTGCAGAGCACAGTGGAATCAATGGGAATCTCCTCAGGGAGCTCACTGAGGTCCAGTCAGGTGTTTGAAGCAGCTTCACTGCCCACATCCACATTGGAAGGCATGACCTGGCTGCTGCATCAGCACCTGGGGTAGCAAGGGCACCTGTGCAAAGGAAATGGCAGACTGACTTTGTGGGAGAGCAAAGACTTTGTGGGGTTGAGCTTAGCTTACCCTCAGTTTGTTTTTCAACCCAAGTGTTGATTTTATTTCCTGACTGTTCTGGTGCTGTCTTAAAGTTAACCTTCTGTGGCTCTGCTTTGTAGTAGTTCTTACTGAGCTATATGAATGTCTGAAAAATAACAAAAAAGTGAGCAGAAGAGTTTTGTACTGGAGAAATATGCTATTTCTTTAGTCCCAAAAGGAAGGTGTTACCTCTTATACTTGATAGACTCTTGGACATAGAGAACTACAGTATCTTGCTTGTTACTTTTTACTGGACTGTAGGTTAACAATTAAAGAAACGAAGAACAGAAATGTCACATCCTTTGTTCTAAGATTTTTCTGGAGAAGTGAGAAAGGCTGCGCACATCCTATGGATGTGCTTATTTTATTTTCTCATTTACAATTTTTTCTATTGTGGGTTCCAATACTAAAGGCACATTGCATGTCAAGGAATCCCTACAATACAGTCAAAGGGCAATGCATCCTTAAATTCTGTGGTCAGAATGACTGGTATTTTCTGGTTCAGGTTATCACTGGAGTCCAGAGCTCCTATTTGCAGTATTCAAGGTCAACTTCCAACCTGTTCTATTAATGACAAGTAATTAAAAAGAAATATTTTTTGCACCTTTTCTTACTCTTCTCTGAGATTGAACTTACTTACATAGGGAGGTTTTTTCTGCCAAATGCCGTTGGCACTTTTCAGGGAGTAGGTGCTTCTGAGTTTGTTGATGGCAGTCAGGAGCTTCTTGAAGCCAGAATGGATATCTGCAGCTTGCTTTTTTTCAGCGTCCTTGGCAAAAGAAACCAAACATTCAACAATTTCATTTTTGCATGAAGCTTTCAAAACATGCTAAACAATGTATATTGGAAAAGTATTAGGGTTCCTCTTCCTTTCTTTTTTTTTTCCCAAGTTTACCATCACCACGATTTGCAGGGCTGTTCATGACTGGATTAACTGAATTGCCATATAGCAAACCTTCCAGTCTGAGTGAGTGAAAGGAACTGAACTTCAACCTGTTCTGAAGTGTGGTTGGGGTTTGTACTTTAAAGAGGGGTGCAGGCAATAAATACTGGACCCCTAAAGCTGTATCTGGACATTTTGATTCTGGAGGTTCTTTATAATGGAATTTCAGTTCTAATAGATACCAATTTTCTTCTCTTTGGTCTCCCCCGAGGAAGTCTGGCCACAGAAGAAGAAGCTTCAGCTCCTGCTTCCAGGGTGAAATGAAGGACCTGCAAGCAGAGTTTCCAAAGATAAGAAATAGGGATGAAGGACATTGTGAGACTTAAAGTCAAATGGGGATCAAATGGTTGTCAAGTTTCTCTCCTTGTGATAATTCACTGTGCTATCTGCTGCTTAGGTGACTAATCAATGGGATGCTGAAGCTGTAGTGACAATAAATCCCATGGAATAACAGTGAGTAGTGCCATCCCCCTCCCAGACCACCAACACAGTGCTCCTGTCTGCATACTGCAAGGCAGAACTCCCTTCCACAGCTGTTTCTCCCAACAATAAGAATGTGTTGGTGCAAATCCAAATAGCTCTCCCCACAATAATAGTACAAAAGCTACCTGCCTCTACCATCTCAGTTGCTGCTGTTCCTTTTGCTCCCAGATGTGTCAGAGCCAGAGCAGTTGATATGCTCCAAGTGGAGAAAAAAATGGTTTTTCCCTTGTTGGTCTCATTCAGCTTGTTGAAAAGATCAACAGTAAACTTGCCAACTGATGTGGAGACCACTTCCATTTTTACAACCTGCAAAGATGCAACAGACAGAATTGTACTGTTTGAATGTTTAAATTTTTGTACACAGTACCCATTAGTGAGAAATGTTGTATGTGCAAGACAATCCATTTACAACCACTAAAACTAATAGCATACTTCTATGTTTATCTCCCACACAGATACTGTTTATCATCTGTTAGGAGCACCAGTTTCTTTTAGATTTTTTTCATCTTTTATACAGCTGCAGTTTTCTTTGTGATTCTTTCTGCCTTTGATTTTTGAAGATGTGCAGATTTTTAACCTCTGTATTTCTTTTCCTTTTTGTCTCTAACTAATGATTTAGCAAAGCAATGTTCCCAGGGGAATTTATATATATTTTTAGTACATTGGTTTACAACATGGTTGAGTTTCCCACTACTATATTTTGGATCTGTGTAGAATTGACAGCTGATATTGTGCAAGGATTTATACATAATTTTTAGGCTTATTTGCTTTTCCTGGCCAGTGACCCATTCTGAGTAGGTCCATGAACAGCAAAGCTGTTGTTTCCATTTAGACTTGCAAAGTTTATTCATTGTGTGTACCTACCACACCTTCTGTATGTTCCAGTAATTTTATTTTCCCCAGAAGCTGCCAGATGACTTGAGGTTATGAGTGCTCCAGGCTTTAAAATAGCTACCCAGTAACATCTGCCTCATGTAATTTACCACTAAATAGACAGGAAATGCTTATATTATTGTTGTTGTTGGTATTAAAATTTGTATCTATGGAATGGAGCAACAGAAAAATTGTGGAACAACCCTTGAAGTCTGCAGGTATTTATCAAGTGTTTGGTTCCCAAACAACTACATTCTTTCTGGCAGTCAGTATGCCCTCAGGACCAAGTCTGTACCACAGAGTGATTTTCTTTCCTTGGAGAACACAACCAAGAGAGCATCAAGATGGGAATTTCTGTCTTCAGTTAATGAATACTCCTCTGAATCTCTGGCCTGATAATGTGCAGTGCTGTGCCCTCGCCTCAAGCATGGAATTCTGTTATCAAAATGAAGATTTTACTTATAATGCAGCCACTGTCTTAAGAAAACTTTCCTGCTTGAGAATAATTCTGCCCCAAATCAGCAATTTTCCATAGGCTTACAGAATTATTTTCTCTAATGGTTGACATCTAGAAAAACACAAAGCAAGAATAATGCATTATAACACAGGTATATTATCATTTATCCATACAGTCACACATGGCACAGATTGCTTTTTAGAAACATCATAAAATTTGCTTAAATTGATTTAAATATTTACCTTTAATCCTGTGAGAGAGAAGACTTAAGTCTTGTCCTCACTCAAGTTCTGCACTTGTGTGTTATGCAATTTTTAAATTAAGGAGGAGAGTACTGCTTGCCCCTCCCTCCCTTTCCTTTTTAGCTACATCCAGGTTGCTTCCAACTACCCAAAGTTCCTTTCTACCAGATCCCCAAAGATCTTACGAAATTTGGGCCTTTTTGTAGACCTGGTCACTTTTCAGGTTGAGATATTTCAAAAGAACAATTGAATTAAAATCTCAGATCTGTTGTCTCACCACAATACCCTACTGATGGGGTAGCAAAGCACATTGATGATTCCAAAGTGTAGGTAACTGCTCTCTTGTTTAAAATAAGTGACTTTTTAAAAGGTTACACAATACTTGGTTTTGGCTTCTGGATTTAAGCAGATATTGAGGATCTGATTCTCCTCTCTGTGTCTCCTGGGTTTCAAACGCAGTACCTCAGCATAAAACACCAAGCTAAGTGATTGAATTTGACACTGGGAGTCCAGCTTCAGACTGAAGATCATTAGGAACACAGACAGAGGCAAAGCTGTGAAGGAGGGTCAGGGATGGACACCCCACTGGTTGTGTTGGTAAAGAAATCTCATTGCAGCCAAGACTGGGAATCATTTGAGACAAATACTGCAAAACCCTGAGTTACTTCACAGTAAGGAGGGGAGCAAGAATTAAAACAACCCTACTGGGAGGGCTCAAGCAAAAACAGAGAGAAACAAGAGAGGTAAATATGGCACAAGAGCTGTCACTTTGAAGTCCCCAGAAGAGAGACAGTGGAGGAAGAACATGGTGGCAACAACTCTAAGACCCTAGAGGGCAGGGGAAGGTGCAGGAAAGGAAGGAAATTGTACTGTGTGCTAAGCATTTCACTGCAAGCCTGATTACAAGCATACAGTGGGTCAAGGATTCTAAAAGATGTCAGAAATCAGTGTTGTGCAAGGCAGTGAAGAAATGCTAGAAATTAAACAAGTGCTGGTTTTAGTATGATGAGTAAGTCCTCCAGAAATCCGGATAGCAGAAAAGTCGGTTGAATGGTTAGGTGGTGAGAAAACCCAAGACAGGAGACTCCCAAGTCCCCAAGATATATACCATGAGCAAGGTAGTTGCCTTTTCTAGTCAAGATGCAAAGATGCTATGCAGGGTGAGAAAGGGAGATGGCAAGGCAGAGTGGCTTTGGACAAGAGAGAAAAAAAATAAATCACACATATTAATTGAAAGGGACATGCAGAGATCAACCTCCTGCTTGGAGGAGGACCATGAGTAGATAAGGCTAGCCATGGCCCTTCCAAGGATGAAGATTCCACAACATTTCCAGCACTGCTGTTCACCCTGGGAAAAGGTTGCTCCCTAATGTAAAACTCACTTTTCATGTGTTGTGGCCACTGCCATTCAGCAATGATATAGCACTGCGAAAAGGACATCAACTGTGTCACCTTTGCAACCATGCTTAAAGTAGTGAATGAGAGAGAAAAGGTGACTCACATTTCCATTGACTTTAAAGGCCTGAGTGAGTCTGTGTTTATGTTGTCATGGTTTTGTTCCTCCTTGGTCGTCCATGTGTGGCTCTTTTATTTCCAAAGCATATCAGGAGGTGCTTAAGAGGCTTGTCTATGGAGACATGTCAGTCTTCCATGAGATGAAGGAGGGCATGGCAGACCTGGACCTGAATGCACAGGGATCCAGTGTCATGTTTCACAACTGAGACAGGCAGAAGACATTTCTCTTGGGGCTCTATAGGGACAGTATAAAACACCTGCTTCATAACACCCTTCCTATATTCCTTCCTATTTGGAAAGCAGAGCCAGAAGGGACCCTGGGAGCAGTTGACCACTTGAAAGAAAAGAGAAAGGACTCAGGGACAGTCAGCAGTCTCTTCTCTTCCAGGAAAAGGGAGTAGTCCTGCTCTTTCAAGAAGATGTGTTTGTAGTAAGATGCTGTTGGTGTGTGTGAAAGTCCATTAAGAAACCTGGTCCTCTGCTCTCTATTGTGAATGCAGATAGTCAGGAGCATTCCCTGCAAACATGCATGACTGATCAGGACACTCTCTTAGGAGAAAGACAGGAGTAAATATGACCTGGGAGATTCACATTCATCTTCCAGAAAGCACTTGTGGCCATTAGTTTTACTTGTATTAGTATTAGACTTGATTCTCCCAGTTGATCTTGTTTCAAACCAGTGAATAAGAGGCAAACTGAAATGAGAGCAAAGCAGTACAGTGCTAGGCTGGAAATAGTGTTGTAAGGGTGAAACCTTACAAAGGGAAGGTTGTGAGACACCTGTGTTTTATTTTCCTAGTTCTATAGTGTTGGTAAATATTTTCCAATTGCTGTGGGACAGAGATTAGAAAGTACATGTGTTAGCCCCTTTTCAAGCAAAAAATAAGCACCAGTATCAAAAACAAAGGCAATTGTGCAGGTTTATTTGATTGCCTGTTCTGCCAGGCTGCAGGGTTGGCAAAAAACTGACAAGAATGTGGGTGACTAGCTTGCCTTGGGAATCAGCATGAGCTGAAACCAATGGAGATAGAGCAGCATTCTGCAAGAAGGAGATTTTCCGGGTTTTTTTTTCTTCTTTGGTATCAAAACTTTAAAATTACTGGTTGAGCTCAACTCAATCTGTTTGGAATTGTGGAAATTCTGGTTCAGAACATGCTGAAAAGAGCAGCAATGTTCTTCTTTGCACAGTTTGGAATTTAGCGTGTAGTGCTAGCATTTTGGGATTCTTTGGCCAGGAAAATGAGCCAGAGGCATAAATTTGAGGTTATTTTCATAAATACTCTCTTCTAACATTGAGAGATTTGTCAACAATACAGGAAAATTAAGAAGTGCACAGGCTATTGAGATTGCCTTGTGGTGTGTATTTAGTTCATTTTTGTTGTTGCAATAACCTGTTTAGTAATCAAGTTTCTAGGGGGAAGAAAACCTTCCCAAGAAGAGGATAGTCTTGGTCTTGTTGTGCCTGATAAAGAAGAGGAAAGGGTGATCTGCCAAAAAGATAACAGTAGCACCAAGACTTCGTGATGCCAGTGTTGCTGAACTGGCAGCTGCTGCCTCTGTGCCTTCTTCATTGACTTCCAAGTAACATTTGTGAAAAACTTGTGACAGAAACAGATCACCAGTCTTGGACATTGCTGTGAAATCAGCTTGGCCTTCTGTGAAGGCATCTTGTATCCCCATCCTGCTCAAAGTGGATTTGAGGTCGTATTTCTCTTCTAACGTGAACCTGGGCAGATAGACTTCCATGTTCATTTTCTCCATTAGTTCTGGGTTGGTCCATGCAGACAAGTTTTCAAAGGTCAATTCTCTTTCTAGCTGCAGTTAGTAAAAGAAAATTAGGAAATTAAAGAATGTTCAAAAACGTGTTCCCTTTGGGCTATTTCTTTTCTTTTCTTAAATTCAGAACTTTTCAAGAGGTTGTAAGAGGACAAGAAAAATAGTAAAGAAACAGCAGTTTGGAGATCTTTTTAACTAAAGGAGAATGCTGTTTTATGGTATATCAATGTAATATTTGAAATGTTCTCAGTAACTGTCAGGAAATATAACAGAGCTACAATAGTCAGGTTGTTTTTCTGTGTCCAGAGCTGTCTACCCCACATTTTAGGATTTGCTGTAAAGAGCTTTCCACCCATACACACACAACACCTTAAAAATTAAAATTTCTTAAGGGTTTGTTATGCAAAGGCAGAATTGGGCTCTTTACAGAAGGTGGCAGTGTCCACGTATTAGTTTCAGACATCCTGGAACGTAACAGAGGCTGCCCAATTTTTGGTGGTTTTCTTTTGGAATGAAGTCATATCTGTCTGAATTGGTGCGGACAGTGAGTCCCAGGGTTTTCTGTCCTCATTTTTGTTTGGCTGGAAAAAGGGGCAGTCTTACAGGGTTTGGGTTACCTGTTTCCAGGACTGATCAACCACAGATGTGCTGGCTTCCAAGAGTAAGAAATCTAGTCTGAGCTTCAAGAGCTTCAAGCTCACAGTACTAGACCAGATTTGGGATTTGCTTTACCTTGAGCATAGAAACACATCTGGAGGCTGGTCTTTTACCTCACACATGCATAAAGTAAATTATGACACTCATACTTTTTCACATTTTTTGTGTTCTCAGGTTTTTTTACCTTTTGTAAGCCGGAGATGTCACTTGGTAGCAGGATAAACATGCTGAGGTCATTATTGGCGTATGGAAGCTCAAGAACATCAGCCTGAACTGATTCTATGTAGTTTAAGTTAAATTTATCCCTCAGGTACATCATGGGCACTGGTTTAGTTGTATGCTGCAACAAATCAAATTGAATGTTTTACATTTGTACTCTGAACAGTAAAAGGACTGAGTTAAGGTCGCAAAGTGGATGTTTATTGTATTTACAAGCTGCCCAATGTGTCTGAGACATCCTTACGGGCAGGACACAGAACACAGGATCTTCAGAGGATCCCTGCAAGGCACTGGAAAGGCACTGGGAGGCATGGCTTGCTATGTGAGCTGTCTCAGATGACACCAGTTGTAGGAAACTGTATGCCACTCTGATTTGTTGAATAGTTGAAAGTGAAAATATTGAGAACTAACCCATGCAGTTTTGTTCACTTCTTTTTTTTTTTTTTTTTTTTTTTTCCCTGCCTTTGGAGAATGGAACCTTTTTTGAAGTCAGCTTCTGACAATTTACTGGTATGTGTGTGCAGTTTTAGTCCTGAAAGTGTGGTGAAATAAATATACTGAATATAATGAATGCTTTAAATGAAATAATTATCCCTCCACATAGGTTTAAAGGATGACAGGATTTCTCCCTCCCCCTCCTCTCCCCCATCTTTTCACATTTTTCCACCTGCAGTGTAGGAAATAAGGCACTGCCATACCGTGTTTATTCTGAAAGGTCTTTGCCTGGTAGCTTCAGCTTCAAACTTTGTGGCCCAGTTTCCTTTGAAGTAGAGTGCGTTTATCAGGACTAGCCTGGTCAGTGAATCTACAGATCCAGAAGGCAGCAGATTTTGGATTTTACCTAGAGAAAACAGAGGGACATTCACACATCTGTGCAGTTTCTCTGTTTCAGTCTAAGTGATAACACAGTTTCTGGGGATATAAACCAGGAGAATTGTAAGTGCTGACAGCAACTGTCTACTTTGAGATTATTTGCAAATATGTAGTTACCGGGGTAATCTTGTTGCAAACAAGAATTCCTCATAGCCATATTCCTCACACTGAGATGGAGGACGCTCATTTTAGTAAGAGCTGGTCAGTAGAGGAGTAATTCGGGAAAAAAACTGATTTATATTTCTGAGGTGAATTGTTTACCTGCCATGGGCCCCTTGGGCACAGAGAAGCCAAAATGATTCCTTTTTGATTTGGAGGGGAGAGGCTGGAACTTACCTTCAGTCTGTTGTTCAACACTGGAATTGATCTCTCTTCTGATTGCATCTGCTGCTCCCACAAAGTCGACTGATTGTGGCTCTGCACTGTAATATCTCTTGGCTAACAATAAGTATTCCTGCAGTGCAAGAGAGACACCTGACTTAGGTTTGCTGCTTACAAATGTGAGTACTACTACAGCCAGAGACAAAAATTACAAGGACACAAGCACAGTGTTTTCTCAAAGGAACAAAGCATTTTTTAGTGGAAACACTCAATTTAAGCATTCTCATCTAACTACATTTACAAATCACTCTGAGATGAGATATGCGTCCCAAACAACTAAAATTTTAGTGTCCAAAGTCTGAGGAAAAGTATAATAGAAAATATTAATGTTAAGGATAATAACATAATTTGCAAATGTAGGGAAAATATTTAAAAGTATATGGCTTATGTTGCCATAGGTGGATCATAAATATTAACTGACACTATATAATCTGAATAAAAGTCTTACCTTACTGAAAGGCAATGATTTTTCTCCATATAACTGGTTGACACTTTTAAGTAGGTAATTTTTAGTAGGTTGGTTGATTTCAAAGCTGAGTGCTTTAAATCCAGTATGGATATTATCTAATTTGCCAATCTCTGTCTTGGAGAAAGAGAAATAAAAAGAACATTATTCATCTGTTGTGTAGAGATCCTGTTTTTTTCCTTCATCCAGATCCAAGTAAAGTATTTCTCTTCAGGTGATCTGTTACATATTTTACCACAGAAGAGGTGCTCTAAACTGAATATCTATTAAAAGAATAATTTTAAAGTATTAGAAGTTGCAGATGTGGTATAGACACTGTGGGTGTCCTGGAATGCAAGTGTTAAGAGCCTGAACTATGTAAAATATTTAAGGGTTTATAAGTGGATATTGTGAAACTTTGGATATCCAGAAAACAAAAGTCAGAGAGTAATTCTTAAACAATGTGTGAGACTTGGCTCTATCACTCCCTTAATTTATGAAAGTACTGTTACATGGAAGGTTTGCTCCTAAATTTCTTAATCTCTCTCTTAATATTTTGTTGTTTGTTTTTTCTCATATGTTTCAGTAACTGCGGTAACTTTTCTCCATTGAAGTGGCAGGATTAAATGAATGTGTGTTCAGTCTCCAATGAGCTCAGGGAAGAAGCTGTGAATTAGTAAGTTAAAAATCTGCACCTGTGCTGTATTCACCTCATCTTTATATCAGAATCAGAGGCACGAACAGACCCTTAAATCTCCAAAGTGTTAGAACCCATGGCACTACTCACAGTGCTACCCATAGCACTCTAATTCATACAATTAGGGCAAGTGTTACTCATGATGAACAATCCCTCTCCTGTTCATGCAGTGCAAATGAGATGTTGACATAACCTCTAAAATAAATCTTCCCTTCCCGCATTTGGCTGTGGGATGCAGATCCATTCATCAAAACTAGTGGCAGTTGGGGTTTTGTGGGCAGACTGCAGGGAAACAGCTCACCCCCCTAAAAAATAAAGATGACAGGAAAGAGCAGGGGGAAGAGTGTGATGTCACCATCTTTGAACTGTCAACTAGGGAAAAGCCTTTACTGACTCAGAGGGATTTCATTTGCTCTTCTGTATTGTTCTGCTATGTTAAATTATATAGAAGGTGGGACAAGATGCATACCAGTATGGCAAACGCTTATCTCAGGAATAAAATTATTTGCATTTCTCTTAGTTTTATTGCAGGCAACTGGTCTACTTTGAAAAATCCCAACATATAAATTTATATTGTTAACTTCTCAACTGAAATGGAGACAGATTTCTGAAACATATCAAGAATAGGTAGCCTGGAAAAGTTAATGTTCTGGCTTTCTTCATCTTGATGCTGCAATCAAATATGTGGAAGAGCATCTCTTTTCTTGGGATTATCTCTCTGAGGTAAGAACTGTGCTAGCTTTTGAATAATAATAGTTTGAGGAAGAAATCTGGACTCAAGACTAAAGGAAAAAGATCAAAAGATCTATTGATCATCATATTTTGCAAATTTGAGGTTAGATTATGCAATTCTTTGTAAAAAAGGGAAGAATGTAATAAGTGTTGCACTAGGTGAAGGTATCACACGATGCTGCACCAATTAATTTTGTACACTAAATCTGAGGAAGGCAATATAAGCAAATGCAAATGTGGAAGGAAAATACAAGCAAGAGAAAATGTGGCTGGGCCCATAGCTTGATAACCAGCTTGGGTGAGATACCTTCTGGAAACATGCATGTCGATTTGATAGACTCTCTTCTGTTCTGGAGTAGACATGCATTCTTATGGTTGTGGTGACATTTTTGGCTCCTTCAGCTTTGTTAAAGTGAAGTACCTGTAGTGGAAAAAGCAATGATAAATACAAAAATAGAAAATTTGCTGTTTCAGTTAAATTTTTCAGTGACATAAAGGGGGCTGGTAATGAGGACAGTCAAGCTCAGATTTTATACTTGTGTCCAGTCCTTACTGAATATCACATCTTTGTCTAGGTCTCAATGCCCATGTATACAAAGTGGCTTATGCAAACTAAGCTGTGGGCTGCAGGGTGAAACTCTTATGTTCCTTTGTTGAGGAATCTGCCTGCTTTGAGTTATGCCCTAGGATAACCAGTTAATACTTGGAAAGAGCCAATTTCCCCTAAATGGAGTATACCAAAATCCACTATGTGTCAAAAAGCCTGAAAATTGTGCTGGCAGTTCCATGCCTTAAATCCCTTTCTTTGGACTTGTTCACCTTACCCTCGCTACAAAGAGGTGCAAACAACCTTGGAACAGTTTTCAAAAGAACTGTGCCTTTTGCTTTGTTTTGTTTTCCCTTTATCCAAACAGATCACTCCTTTTTTACCCTACTGGGTCTCTTTTGTACTGTAAATCAGGAGTTAGATCACTGCCTTAGCTGGTAGGACAACTTCTGCCATAGCAGAAGGAAACTCACTAGCCTCCCCTCCCTGCATTAAGTGTTTGGTAACCATGCATTGGGCCTGATGACACTACGAGCTTTGAACAAGTGCGGCTTGGCAATTTCAGTAAGTAATTTTTCCTGTAAAATACATACCCCAAAGAAAGGGTTGTAGTTTCAACATAGTTTTTCTCCAATCTTGTAGATTTGGATTTACGTTTAGCAAACTGTAAAATTTGAAATAACTTGAGGGGAGAGTCCTCAAAACTCTGCACATAATATGGCTTTCCTCTGTTTCATCACAGCACATTTCTGGCATAGAGGACGTTACTCAAAAAGATCAACTCTTTCAGACAAGTTCTTTTAGAAGCCCAGACTCACCTTTGCCATCTGATCTGCAGTATTGCCTTTGGCTCCCAAATAAGCAGTAGCCAGGGCAGATGAAATACTCCAAGGAGAGAACAAAATATTCTTGTCACCATCTTCCTGACATTGCTGTTTGAAAAAGTCAAGGGCAAAGCTTGTGTTTGCCTTATTCAATGTATCCATTATCCTGAAGCTGCACAGAAAGACAGAAAAGATGCAATTAATGAACCACTAACTATGATTGCTATTTGTTTAGAAGTTCCTCTTTATTGTTTGAACTTTTTGAGATTAAATATCTTTCTAAAATTGCCTATATGAAGAATGAGGAGCATTAATTATTATAAAGTCACATAAAGTTTAGCATGTCCTGTTTCACTGATGGCAACATCTATCAATTTCTAGGAATGAACCAGCCTCAGGTGTGTTTCATATTTGTTCACCAGGAAATTTATTGCTCTTTGCAGCATTTTGGAGTGATAGCTGATAGCATTACTCAGCAAAGCCTGGGCTAGAGACCAAGAAGAAACTGTCCCTTATGACAAATTTTATGCTTGAATGCTTTCAAGATGCTCATCTCTGTAGTGAACAAATACTCTGCTAACAGGAGCAGACCAACTATTCCTTTAGGTCAAGACAAAACACTCCTTCCTATACTTGAGCAAGCACTGCCCCAACTATTGCATGCTAAGCACCCTGAATTGCCTTTCTGGCTTGTAAAAATGTCCTGAAACCCTGTCTTACAGCACTAGCCCAGATCCTAGCCTCCCAGTTCTTCTGCAATACAAGCTTTCTATCCTATATTCAGCAGACCACAAAGGCTGCTGTTTGTCATTTGCCTTGCAGGTTTAGCTGAGGGTTCTAGTCAGGGACTAAGAGCTATTTTGGTTGGTATAGGATAGCCTTAGAATAAAAGATAGTTTGTGACCCTATTAGCTTGGAAACCAGGAGCTAAACTGATATTTCTAAGCACTAAAGGGTATAAGAGCAAATTACCTGACTTAGGCAAACACAATGGTTCTTAGTGTGCTGTGGTATATATGCTAGGCAGTGAGCTCTAGAAATTACAGAACTCTGAACAATAGGTTGCTCTTCCTGTATATTTTAAGACTTTCATCTTCTAGGCTATGCCTGTGCAATCTTAGTTAATTACTTTCCCAAACATTAGTTGTTTCCAGTTCAGATACCTGCTTCCTTTTTTTCCTACACATTTGTCAGCAAAGGAACATCAGCCAAGAATAAGTGAAATAAATATTATCTAGAAATCATCACAGTACCTTATTTTGTGCAGGGAGAAACACTGCTGCTCTGGTCTCTCCAAGGTTTCTGCAGTTCACATGAAGGGTAGGATGAATTTATAGTATGCCTGGCCGGTTCTGCAAAGGTTCTTATGACTCATGACTCTGCAATGTAATGTGCCCTATAGGCCACATCCCTGTGGAAGGACTGAATCACCTCAGAGTAGGATGTGAAGTGATGGTAAGAATGATACCATACAAGAACTTTACAAAAGTGACTGCTTAAGTATTTCTATAAACACTTTTGTGGCAACAGGCTAGCAACAACTTGAACTCACACTACTTTGAACAATCTTTCCTTTGTGGTTTGGAGGGTTTAAAAAAAGACAGTCACTGACCTACTTCTTTTATGGTATGTCTTTCAGAATTTATCTCTGAGAAACAGACAGGAAGAAAAAAAAGAAAGTGACTTCTTATGTATGAGTTTTTCTATTGCCTGCTTCCTTTTGAGAAAGTATTTGTCATTCCTGGTGGGTTTCTGTTTTGGAAAAATGTTTTTTTAAATCTTGAAGGATTCTAAGACTGTACAGCTAGGGAAACTCTGTAACTTGTGACGCAGGGAAGGTTAAGAGATAGGCACAAGACCCTTGCTTGTATTAACAATGGGCAACATCACTTGAACTTAGTGTGGATTTTAGATTAGACTTAATTTCTATTTCCCTACCCAGTCTGGAAACTGTTTTACCCTTGTAGCAGTCAGAGATCTATTCCTTATTTTCCATTCCAGAGATAAATATTCTGTCAAATCCTCTTTTTTTTTCTTTCCTAGGCTACTGAAATACCTCCTTCCCTGGTTTTCCTTGCAATCATGCTGTCCCTGCTTCTGTAGTCCTTCCAGTATCTGCCTGTCCCCACTCCAACTCCTAACTGAAACACCCTTTAACATCCTACTTTAACATCCTTTTATTTAGTTTTTTCTCTCTGCAGTCTGATACCTCCACCTTGAAAGCCTGAGTAGGAATTGGATACCTCCCCAATACTGAGCAGGACTTACTCACAAGGTCTGTTTCCTCAGCATAAACTGCCTTTGGAGACCTTTCTTCTGACCTGCTGTCTGTGAGTGTACACTTACCATGGACTTATGTTGTAGAGTAGAGGTTTGCATGAAGGATCTCATAATGAGGAATGAACCATGGAAATATCTGCAAAATTTGGTGCAGGGAATAGGAAGGTACAGCTGCAAAGGATCCCTTGACAATAGTAAAACTTCAATATCAATGTAACTTTGGAATTGAAGGCTTTGCTAAAATTGCTTTCCTACCTGTGAGGAGTCACGTTACTTTAATTGTATGGTGTTCTCCTGCCCCTTGGGTATTTTGAAATGGTAGCTACACAAAAGGGGCATGTTTCAGTGTGAGATGTAATTAGATGTATCTGTTATGTTTTTCAGAGAGCAGCATAGTGTAGGAGAGGTATTCACTGCAGAACTAATTGCTCCTATAGCGCCTAGGAAAGTTGTAATCTGTTTACATTGGCCTAAAATGTTTTCCAAAGCATAAATGATTTGAGTAATCTTTGCAAATTTAGCCCTGTTGTTGAAGAGTGATAGATACCCTGAAAAGAGTTCATCCCTTAGAGCAGTTGGTTTGGATTTTCTGGTTATAAAGTGGGTGTGAACCTAATTTGCTAACTAGTGCTACTGCTTGCTGCCTTTCAAGAAGTGACTGAGGTGTTCTGTTTACACAGAAATGCTGGGTTAGGCTGAATGAGAGGTTTATGCTTTTGCACAAGGTTTTGTAGCTACTTTTTTAGAACACCTCTTGAATGGCATGGCTAGTAGTTAGGAAATAAGAATAAGAAAAATGTACTGAGTAACTAAAATTATACTCATCTCCAAAGACAAAATATGCTTTATCATTGTGATGGGTTGTTAATTTTTTCTAATACCCTTTTAAATTAGCATCACTGGAGGACACAACTCACTGCATGGTGCTACTGCTGACTCAGCAGTGGTACTCCCACTCCTTAGTAAGTAAACACAGCAGCACACTAGGAGACTTATATTTGTGTTAATAGTGTCCTTCCTGTGGGAAGTAAGCCTGTGGTCACTTTCACTGAAGTCATTCATGTTTCCATTTGGTTAGGACAAATATTGGCAGGATACCAGTGCCCTGGCCAGCTATATAAAGGTATTTTGTTTTCCTCCAGTTTTAGTGTAACTTTGCACACGTCATTTTGACTACACAGTGTGTTGCTCTGTTCATTAGTGCCTGGGTTCAGGAGTAGGTAGTAGGTAGTATATTTGATGTCTGAACAGAGCATTATAGAGTGCCCTATGAAGTTTCTTAAGGGTCCTGAGAAAAAGACTTGCTGTCACAGAAAAGTGTTTGCTTCTGCTCTCACACAGTATTTTTAGGATACAACTTTCCATGGCTGGTTTCATGCCCATTGGTAGCTTATTTTTACTAACAATTCCATATAGCTCATGGAAATCTGATTTAATTCACTACTAAAATGTTCTATATTTCAGATAGATCAAAAGAAAAAGTGGTGTTTGAAGAAAAGCTCTTCAGTTTCTCTGACATCCCCAAGTATTTTTTACAAGTGCAAGCACTGTTTATACTGTTTATTTACTTGGCAGGGAAGAATTTCTGGTTCACCCAGCAGAGCACTCTATTCAAGTTTTTGACGCAGCCAGAGCTGGCCAGGAGATTTTAAACATGAAAGGATTTTAAATACTCCCAAAACTTTAAGAGGACTTTAGGAGATACAACAAGCATGGGGAGGAGAAGAGTTTTGAAATCTGATAATATTTTAATCCCTTTGTAGGTAAGATTTTTTTTTTTTAAATAACTCTCAGTGTGACTTAAAATTAAAAACTGTAAGGAGGACAGGGGCAGAGAAAATGAGAAAATAGTAGGAGTGATAAGCGCTCTACTCTGCATTCATGTGGCCTTACCTTGAATACTGCATGCAGTTTTGGGCACCACAATATAAAAGGGATATTGAGCTATTAGAGTATGTCCAAAGGAAGGCCATGAGGATGGTGAAGGGCCTCGAGGGAAAGCCTTATGAGGAATAGCTGAGGTCACTTGTTCTGTTCAGCCTGGAGAAGAGGAGACTCAGGGGAGACCTCATTGTGGTTTTCAGCATCCTCACGAGGGGAAGTGGAGGTGCAAGTACTGACCTCTTCACTCTCATGACTCTCATGACAGGATTTGAGGAAACAGCATGAAGCTGAGTCAGGGTAGGTTTAGGCTGGATATCAGGAAAAGATTCTTCACCCAGAGGGTGGTTGGGCACTGGAACAGGATTCCCAGGGAAGTGGTCAGAGCACTGAGCCTGTCTGAGTTCAAAAAGAATTTGGACAACACTCACAGCACCCATTATGTGGCTCTTGGGGTGTCCTGTGCAGGGCCAGGAGTTGGACCCAATGAGCCTCATAGGTCTCTTCTACCTCAGCATATGATTCTGTGACTAGAAACATAACATTTTCTGGGCTAAATAGGGCTCTTTCCTGGCTCTGTCATAGTGTAACTAATTGCATGAGCTCTGCCTAGCATTGTCAACTGAAAAAAAACCCTATATGCATCACCTAGACAGATTATAAGAGATTTTGGGCTGTGCTGTACAGAAATTTTATGTATGATGATAAGTTTTTATCAACCTGAAATTTCAAATAGTTTTTAAGTTAAAGAGATATTCATTCATTGAGTATCCTTTTTTCCCTTTAAAGCTTTGGTTGATAATACACGTGTCTTTATTTTGAAACAGAGTAGATAGTGATCTGTTGTGCACCTCCTACAAGTAAATTTGCAATCCTTCCCTTGCCAGGCAATCCTTGCTGACATACTCTATGTAAAGCCTTATGAGTTCCCAAAGGGTGTGGTGAGGTTCCTGTATAAATATTATTGAGGCATTTTGTTCCACACCTGCAGAGGCAAAGGTGTGGTAAAATTTGACAGTCCCAGCAGAATTCCTCTTACTTTAGTATTACTTCTACATACTATAGCTTAGGCACTGTAATTAACGAAGGCAGTGTTTGTCCTAATAAATTCTGCTTTGGTAAGAAGCACAACACTTCTGATAAAGGACCGATCTGTATATCTGTTCCCCTGAAAAGGGACAGTTTATATCTAAATGATTATGCATACTGTTTCCACATGTGCAAGGGTGCAGTTTTCCTTTGAATGACTCAGGTGGTGAGCATTTTAAAAGTATCACAGGTTACAGATGACATCAAAAATACGAAGAGTGGCCTGAATTTCTCAGCCATGATACACAGTCTGCATTATGAGTAAAGACGTGTGTGTGGCTTGTATGTACTTCAGCTGAAACCTGTCATTTTTCCAAAGAAATCTCTCAAAGGATGAAACTGTACGTCAGCTGCACAACTACTGAATCAGAAAGCTGATCCCATCTTCCCCTTCCAGTGCTATAGTGAAGGAACACACACATTGTGGGGTAAAGAATGTGAATATCAAGTCAGTATGTCTTCAACACACATTTCTAAACAGGAGCCTTGTGCTGATGTGTCAGAGCAGAATAAAGAGGAAAGACTCTATTTGAAGAAACCCATTTAGACATTTGCTGGTTTTCATACCATTTGATTGCAAATATTCTTGCTTAGTGGAATGACCAGGAGTTTTCCAAGGCAGTTGGTGTTTTCAGGAGTTTCATCAGGAGAATTTTCCCAATGCTCACTTGAGGAGGTATGCAGAAAATCTTTGCTATTCACTGATCTGCTTGGCACTTGCTACCCCTTCACAGTTTCATGCTTTTTAGACTAACCTTAGAACTGATCTGAACTACCTGGTTAAGTGCACATATAGCAGCAGTAATGCTTTGTCCTGGAAGAGGGAAACCCCACAAATGAGGGCTCAGAGTGGAATTTCATCTTTGGATTGACAAAGACCTCAACTAAGCTGTAGTGTCATAAGCATCGCTCGCATCTCATCAACGCCTTTGCCATTGCATCTTTCCATCTCTCACATTCCCTACCTGTTGCACAAAGGATTGAAATCTCTTGAGACATGACATCCTTTGGATGGTTCAAGTTAGCAAGCTTTTCACAACTGAGGAGAAATTAGTGGCCTGATACATGACAAGTAATACAAGATGATCTCATGTTCATTTTAGCTCTCAGATAAAATAAGATGGAAAGTTTTAATTTTGTTTCTCAAACTTTTGTGAGAGTGGCAGAAGTGTGAACTTGCAGGGTATTGCACTGAGGACCCTCTTTTAAACTATCCTGATGACCATCTGTTCTTTACCAAAGCATTTCCAAACTCTTTTGATCCAGCTGTAAGGAGATCTTCATGGCTCTATTATCTTTTGTACTGATATCTGTGGCTGTATTAGCTCTTAGAAAGCCAAAAGTAGAACCCTCTATGTGTAATTTAAAACTAGTGCAGTAATGCCTTTTAGCTGCTTTAGACTTTTCTTTCTTCTTGGTGTATCTCCCTTTTCTAGATCTTTGGCTTTATCTACCTTAATATCCTTTATCTTTTTTAATATCCCTTGCTTCTGTGGTTACTAATTCCTTGTCTGGGAACACAGACAGTCCAACACATAGGTCAAGACTGATTTGAATTCATTGGAATAGAGGCAATATCAGGCTAAGGAAAGTTACCAGAAGATGTGTAGGGAAAGGTAGACCAATGGGTCTCTGGTTTTGGCTGGAGGAAGTGGCTCTCACCTCACCTCCTGCAGATGCAGCTGAGATGCAGCTTGGCCTCTGTAGCTGACACAGCATAATTTCATAGCAGATGGTCCCTCCAGGCAGTAGGAGGGGTAAACTCTCATCCCACTTTCTTCCTATCCCTGACATTTCTCTCCTTAGAATCAAGCCTTGTCTCCAGCCCTACCCTCCTCCCTCACTGCCCACAGAAGCAGAGATTGCTGAAGGGCAAGGAGGAAGAAGGAGGGCATAGTAAGAGTGGGGATAGTCAGCACCTTGGGGAAAGATAGTTAATGAACCACATCCAAGGGAAATGAGGCAGAATGAAAGAGAAAAGAGAGAAGAGGGAAGAGGAACTGTTTCGCTCCTGCACACAGCCCTGTGAAGTTCAATGATTCCTCCTCTGCCCCCTTTAATCTGTAATTCAGTTCCTTACAAAAACACATCTTCTCCTTATCAGAGCCACTAAACTGGAATTTTACCTGTGTGACTAAGAAGTCAACCATCCTTATCAGCCATCCTTATAAGGAATTGCTCACCTCTAGGAACTTCTTCCTGTTCTCTGAAGGTGCCACTAATAGTAATTCATTGTTTGCCTGCTGTGGGATACTATTGCAAGCATATAGAAAAAGTAGGAAAGTGATGAATGAGTTAAAGAAATAAAAGCACAAAATTAGTTTGGATTTTTTTTTCTGGGAGTAGAATGCAATTTGAGACTGTTCCTTTCACAAGACAGTTGGACTATATGGTATTAAACTCTTTTTTTTGTCATGTTCAATACTATAACAGTGAGGAAACAGAGGCCAGGTGCAAGCAATATCCCAGTGATATTCCCATATAATAAAATGTAGATAAATTATGCTTCTGGACTAAAAATGCATGGCATGAAGCTATCTATTATCTCACTTTTGTTCCTAAGCATTGTTAAACTGTCCTAGGAATTTCCTGTTCACTGGACTAAACACTCCTTGGGATTTTCGGAGATATTCTGCATTGGATCCAAGAGATTTAAAAGCAAGGGAAAACAGTGAGATCTTTGTGGACTGGACATGGGAGAATCAAAATGAAGGAACTGGCAGGGCTCATTCTCACATGTGGCCAGCTCTCATTTGGTGAGAGAAAGTTAAGCTGGCTAGACAGTCTACTTCTACATTAGTAATATTTGGATTTATGTTTAAAATTAAATTATTCCTAACACTGTGGATTCTACAAATTTAAAGATATGCAACATTTGGCTGGGATGGGCCCTGATGTGTTTCTGAAGTTAAGACTGGATTACTGTCAGCTGCCCATTCCAACACAAGTTACTCTCTAACTCTGTGAACTTCAGGAGACCAATTTTTGCAAATAACTGACTTTGTTGAACCCATCAATATTACTTGCATTTTTATGTATTATAAAAATTAGTACTGGAATAAGCAGTAAGGCCTCAGAGTCAAATTCTGTCATCTCTATGTAATTACCTTCCACAAGAAAGCAAGCAAGTGTGGTCTTGTATCGGCACAACTCACTAATCCTTTGAATTAATTTTGTCTCTTTACACGCTTGAAATTACAAATATATGTGGGGTGTGGTGGTAATAAAAGCCTCTAATGACAGATCCTAACGCTGTGAGTATGAGCCTTCTTCCATACTTGTGCTGAAAGACATTCTGCGAGCAAACAAGAGCATAATTCACCTGTACTTCATGACACAGCAGAAAGCTGAAGTCTCTAGACATGATGCTAACTATTTTGCTTCTTGGAGGATGGTGAGAAGAAGCTGTAGTCTCATTTGTTGGCACAAAGGAGAGGATTTGTTCCATGCTGAGTGGTGGAGATCTGTTATCTGGCACATAGCTTGGGGCTAGATCCAGGCTTTTTCCTCTAGGGGCCTGTACTTTGGATGCCTGTTATTACAGAATCTACAGTACCTCAAATGTGGAAGGCTATTGAAACTTTGAGCAATCAAATATTTCTCTGTCTGGGATCTGAGGACTCCAGCATCCATTCCTTAATGGGGTTATGATTTGCCAAATTCCAAAATGGTTTCTGAAAACAGGACTGAGAACACATGGTGTTTGTTTTTTTTCTTTTAAGGAAATGACTACTAAGGACAAGAATATGACTGCTTGTTGCTGTGCTAGAAATCAGGAGATAGCACCGAAAATACCTGTCTACATACAGGAGCAGATGTACTTCTGTTTGTGAAGGAGTGTGCTTTAATTGATAAAAACAGACTGGAAATATTGCAATTTTAGAACAAATCTGCTGAAATTTAAGTGTCCATAAGAATTTAGGTGCCCTATTTCCATGACCAGATCAACAGAAACTCTCAGACCATCATAAACACGCTGTTAGCTCTCTTGCAATAAATTTCGCCACTTGTTATCTCTTGATCAGCAATCAGCTAAGATAAAAGAAAGTGAAGGAATATATTTGAACTATTTACATACCAGTGAAGGTGGTGTCATCTTATCTCTATTCTTTTGGCAAGATCATGTTTGCTACCAGCAAGTCACGTCCCCTAGGTCCTGCCAAAGTATATGTTATTTTGGGTGATGGAGCAAGGGAAGCCAAAACAAGTAGAACAAGCAAATATTGTATGGTGGAATTGAAAAAAAACATTCCACCACAGTCTTCCCAGCACTGGTGCTATGCTGTAAGTACTGGAATCTGAAAAGAGCATAGTCTTCTTGCAGTAACTGCACCCCCCAAAATCTTTCTCTTTCAATTTCCTCATGCTTCTTTGTGACAGTTCCTCACAAGGAAACAGTTCTTTTCCTTTCTTGCTTCTGTGACAAAGAGATGAATAACTAATTCCAGAGAAAAATTATAATTCACCATGGACACCCCATCTCCTAACATGATTATTCTCATCAGCTTCTGAATAAAATCCCATAAAGCTTTGTGAACAGACCACAAAGATAAGTAAAAAACTTCCTCTTATTTCCCATTCCCCTGTGTTCTCTGAGGCAATGCTATGTCTCAGTAGATTCTGCACATATCCAGCTGCCTTCCAGACTGCTTATCAATTGCTGTTTCAGTGAAACTGCATGAATCATGTTTTGTGCAGGAATTGTTGTATCTGACTAGTCTGAGTGGCATTCATGAGGGAGTATGGGTCACACAGGTCCCTTCCTGGCAGAAAACTGGTCTCAATATTCTATGTTAGCCCATAGTTATGACAGACTAATTCCTCACCTCTGTGAAATCAATGAACCAACTCAGATGGAAAAATCACAGAAACAGAATATTTCCGGTTGGAAGGGACTCATGAGGATCACTGAGTCCAACTCCCTGTTCCTCACAGAACTATCTATTAATAAACCATATGATTAAGAGCATTGTCCTGATGCTCCTTGAACTCTAACAGGCATGGCATCATGACCACTTCCCTGGGAGAGCCTGTTCCAGTGACCAACCCTCTGGATGAAGAAACCTTTCCTAATGTCCAATCCTGATACAGCCTCATTCCATTTCCTCATGCCCTTCCTCATGCAAGGGCATGCCCTTGCCCTTCTCTCACCAGAGAGGAGAGCAGCACTTCCCCCTACCCCCACTGAGGAAGTTGTAGGCTGAGATGAGGTCACCTCTGAGACTTCTCCAAGTTGAAAAAGCCAAGTGACCTCAGACACTCTTTGTAAGTTTTGCCCTTGAGAGCTTTCACCATTTCGATCCCCCTCCTCTGTACACACTCTTAGAGTGTGATGTTCTAATATCATAGCCCCTAAAGCTGCCCCCAGGACTTAAGGTGAGGCTGCCCCAGTGCAGAGCAGAGTGGGACAATCCCTCCCTTGCCCAGCTGGTCATGCTGTGCCTGCTGCCCCTAGGACACCCCAGGTTGTCCCTCTTGGCTGCCAGAGCACTGCTGACTTGTGTTCAACTTGCCATCCACCGAAAGCGCCAGATTTGTACACATAACCAGGACTACCCTGTCCCAGGTGCATTTAAAATACTCCAAATGAAAAGCATTTGCTTAAATTAGTTTTTATTATTATTAAAGGAGCAAAAGTGTACATCCACAAGACCCATTATATAAAGGGATAGGATACATGGAGAAAATTTGAATAGCAACCTGCCATGCTTGGCCATGATGATTGATCCAAAAAGGCTTTAAAAGAAATATGAATTATAAGTTTCCTATAATTCATCTTTAGAAAGTGAGGAAGAACCTTGCAGTATCAGCGGTAGAAATAAAAATCAATTGCTTTGACAGAGTAGGTATGGTTGGTAGTAGTTTAATCTAGGAAATTTTGAGTGACTTATTCCAGAGGAGTGACCACAAAATTTGTCTGTAGAGAAGCCTGGCTCATTTAGAAGACTGCATTTTTTTCCCAAAAAGGTGATGTGTTTTTTCAGTGTAATGATTTGGCACTACTATTGTTAAATTTCACTGAGCAATGGTTTCTGAAAACAGGACTGGGAACACATGATGTTTTTTTTCTTTTAAGGAAGTGACTACTAAGGACAAAAATATGACTGCTTGTTGCTGTGCTCAATCATCTCTTAATGCTCATGCTTTCTTTGGGTCAGATTTTCATTCCCTTAACTCTTCATCTATGAGTAAATAATAATACTCAGCAGAAAGGAAAGGTAAAGGCCCTCTGTTTTCCTGGCAAAATTTCTTTGCCTTAGATTGTTTTGTTTTTTTTAAATAAAGCCTTCTGGTTTTAGAAAATATGGATAAAAGAGAAACTTTGTATTTCTTTTTACCCTTGATACTGCAGCACTTTGGGTCTTGCTGTGAGGGACAGAAGCTCTTTCAGCTTTCCTCTCTTTAAGGGGAAAAGCATCTGCCAAAGAACAAGATGCTGTCACTTGGGTTGTGCTTGATCAAGAAGAGGAAAGGGTGGTCAGCCCTAATCTCTTCAGAGACACTTGTGTCATCTACCCTAGCTCCTGAGGAGCCTACCACCTTACTGCCTTCTTCATAGATTTCCACAGATGACTCATGGAATGCTCCAGACACCTTCAGGCTCTCTGCTGAAGAGATGCCAGAGAGATTGGCCGATGAGCTGAACAGGTCGGTGATACCCAAGGATTTTAAGACAGATGTGAGGTTGTATCTTTCCTCAATCTTCATGCGGGGAAGATAAACTTTAATTTTCCTCTCTTCCATCTTACTAGAACTGGTCCACTCCTTGAGATTTTCAGAGGTGATTGCTCTCTCAAGCTGCAAGGAGACAAACAAATAAATTAGATCTCTGAGATGAGAGCACAACTTCTTTTGTAGCAATGCAGCACCATTTGTGGTTATTTTCTCTTAAACTAACTGCTCTTGTTATGGTGTATTTTCTGGGTGTATATGGCTTAATGAGTCTGGAAGAGGAGAGCAAACCATGACTCTCTCTTCTGTGTTCTGTTTCTTATTTCTTTAATAGGCTCACTGCCAATTAATAGTCTTGATTAGATGGCTACTCAGCAAATTTCCTCAAGCTCTTGCCTATTTATCTTCTCTCCTTCAGAAATACATTCCAGAAGTCATAGTGTGCTTATGAGTTGTAAGCTCTATCTACATATAAGATCTACAAGTAAGGAAGTGTTAATGGTTTTACTAGTATCTAAAGTATCTAGAGGCATTTGAATGAGCTATCAATTATTACTGAAGAAATTTAGCTGTGTTCAAATGACTTAATTTTTATAATTTAGGTTCTTTGAGTTAGTGACCAATCATTTCAAAGAACTTGGATTTATTGCATAGCTTTTCCTATTCAAACTTCATTCCTGCCAATGGCTGTATTCTTTTCATATCAACAGTAATATGTCATGTATGTTTTACTTTCTGAAATAGCTTTAACCATTCCAGTACTCTTATTCAATTTTTAGATAGTTTAATTTTTGAAGGTATGAAGGAAGCATGTTGAAGGCTGTCAAACCATTCAATAATTACAAATACTCTAGCTAACATAAACTTCCTGGTAAGTTACTCAGTATGCATAAATTGAGATATAAAAGGTTTGGAGCTCAAGCTGATGGAGTAATAGCTGCTTATCTGAGAAGAATCTGTTCTGCAGTGAAAAAAAATTTAACCTACTAAAGAAGTTGCTTAGCAACCCATCCTCAGCACAAACTTTTGCAGGACCACTGAGAGAGCTGCCTGCCTCTGTGCAACAATCCCATGCTGACAATATTTAGTTCCATGCTAGGGACGTGCTTTAAGATAACTTTATTGTGAAGAGCTTCTTTGCACCTAAATTTCACCGTATTTATGGTTTTCTGAAACCCAGCTGCCAGGGCCATACCTGCTCCAGGCCAGAGATGTCATCAGGTAACAGCACCCACAGGCTCAGCCGCCCACTGGCATATGGAATCTCCAGGATCCTACATTTCTCAGAAGGGATCTCTGCCACTCTAAATGTACCAATCTGAGACATCATCTTCACAGATTTGCTTTCTTGCTGCAAAACCAAGGAAAATAATATAGTTTCCACCAAGTTATTCCTAGAGTGTAGAAATGCTTACTTATGGTTAAAGCTGATAATTGCTCTTTTTCAGGAAGATTGTACAACTGGTATACTCACTTCATAAATTCTAGAAGATCACACCTTTTAAGTGATGTATGGTCACATACCTCAGTAATTCTGAAAGGAACTTTCTGGGTGTCTTCTTCCTTGAATTCTTTCTCCCACAGTCCTTTGAAGTAGATGGCACTGACCAGGACCATGTCAGTTTGTGAACTGACAGAGCTTGGTTGAAGGATGTTTTTGATCGTCCCTTCAGGAATGCATCAGGAGAGACAACATGTATAACAGATCTGTGTATAACATATCTTACTTGTCAATTACTACATTAAATGGAGGGCAAAGAATTTGTGGGAAGGAGGGTATAGGACAGGGACATTATATTGTTTTTTCTTCCAAGGTTGATTTGCTTACTGCTGTTGGCAATGGCTGTTGTTTCTCTCCCTATAAAGAATTATAGTGAGGGATATAAGATCCAGAGATTTACTTGGTAAAAAATTAGTATATTTTGTGACAACAGGAAGAACCATTGGAACCTTTTATCCCACGATGGTCTCCCAACCAAACTTTCAATACTTTTTGCTTCAAACAAAAGTTGAAGCATTGGTGTCAAACAATTTGTCGATGTGTAAAAAGCACATATTTTAGCTTATTTTAGCTTAGACAGCACATAGTGTTTTTTTTCTTTTTTCAAGACTGGAAGCATTACATATCCACAAAGCCTCCATAGATAAAGTCCTTTAACAGAGGTGTGTCTGAGGAACAAAAAATAAATTGTTAGATGATAGTCCTGTATCTGGGAATTGATCTATTAACCAGGAGAAGGAACAGAGCAAGATATTTTGATTTTTCATCACCTGACTTAAATGTTCTCACATGTTGTTCAAACATGGTGGCAGAAACGAAAATACCTTTGCTGATAGTTTTCTTCTTACCATTTGTCTGACTTTCAACCCAGGAATTTATGATCTCTCTGGATTTTTCTGCAGCTGTCTGAAAGCTGATAGATTCCAAACCTCCCTTATACAGTTCCTTCACACATTGTATGTATTCCTGCAAAGAAGGAGTATGCCATTTTCAGATGAGAATGTCAAAGCATTTTGCAGATGTAAAAGGCTAGAATGAAATTAACAGATACGAGAAATCTGCTTATTAAAATTAATCAGTAAACCATGAACTAGTTAATAAGCATCTTAGAATCTGAAATGTGTTATTTCAAGCAAGAGTATGTGCCCACATTTTTAAAAAATATTTTCCAGAACTAAGTTTAATCTAAAACCAACATTCATTTCAGTTAAGTATGGAGGGTTTTTTTCTCTTTGCCCACTTAAAAAAAAGGCTTTTTGCAATGGTATTCTCCTTGAACTTCAAATTAAATGTTCCTTTCAGTGGAAAACCTTGGAATATTTTTGAGAACCTGAAGTTATTTTTCAGGTTTGTTTTGCAAGTTGAGAAAAGGGATGGAGTTATCTCTTGCCAATAAAAATTAGCTTTATTAATTTTACCTTAACTTGACTGTATCTTTATTGTACTTTGCATAAACATCTTTTTGGCTAGTCACATTTTTTCTCAAGACTTTCAAGGGTTAGGGCTGTGATAGAGAGACTCTTTCCATATGGAAGAAAATTTCTTTAGTAGAGCCTAGACTTCTGACAGTGCTTTTTGCATTACAGAAAATTACTGTTTTGACATTCAGATCAGATCTTAAAGCAACTGACCGGCAGAATTGGGTATTTCTCTTCAGTGTAAAGTCTGCTGGCAATGCTGATCGAATAATTGTCACTTGGTTTGGTGATTTGGGTGAAGATGTCCTTAAGTGATGTGTGGATGCTCACAGATGTGCCGCACTGATTGACAAAAATACAAATAAAAATACAGATGGTGTTATCCCAGTTTTAATGATGAGAAGGTATTACATACTATATGAAAGGAGTAGAGTAGTTCAGATGCTTCTGCTTATAAAACTGTTCAACCTATGCTGATGTAGTAGTTTTGTAATAAATACAATTTGGTGCTGATTTTCTACTGTAATTTCCTCAAACCATTCTTGGAGGGGGGGCGGGGGGGGGGGGGGGGCATTTAATTACCTGCTACAGTAATATAGCTTCAGCAGATCAGTTCCCACCCAGTCCTGTTTAACCACTAGCACCCAGCTACTTTGCCGAATCATATAAATATCTATAATTTCCCCCTATTGGCCCAATATTATGGTGAATGGGCTTCATTTTATGCTTGCTCTGAATTCTATGTTACCCACCTTCTCTGTTCATTCTTATGAATGAAGTGTTCCCCAAAAGCTGGAGGAGGAGCACAAACTACACATTGGAGTAGGGTTGGAACTGCTACAAGACTGCTTTATCTGATAGATTATGCTCCCACGAGAAACTGACATAGAGAGGGAATGAAATTGTTTCTGTACCTGAGATTCAACACTCTCTCCAAATCCTGGGATTTTATCAAAGTGGATAGCCTGTAATTAAGAATAACAGTAGTTGAAATAACTGGTATGACAAGAAAAAGTTTATGCAACTGTGATTAACACATAATGCTTGAAGCAAACCTATGGACTAACTGAGAATGACTCAAAAAGTGCAATTTATCTGTGCCATTTCTGAATAGCAATGCCTACTGTTGCCTGCTTAGAAGAGCCTTTCTTCTATTGAACATCTAGGATTCAGCTCCAGTGTGTGCTACCAATAATAACAACCTAATAGGTAACAAGCCAGCTACTCTCTATGCAGATAGTGAGAGCTGTGGGAAACACATGAAACACTTTGCAGTCTGGGGATATGTTTTGGCTCTTTCCCTATAGATTTTGTCTCCTTTCCCTATTCCAAAAAAAAAAAAGAAAAAAAAAAAAAAAGATCACTAGAATGTATTTTTGTCTTTGAGAATTCTACTCCTGAACTATGATTTTGGGCTGATGCATTTGTTTAATGCTGTGGGAGTTTCAGGTAGCCACAGCTTTTGATAACTCTGGATCCACCTTTTGGTAACCCTGGATCCACATTTTTTAACCTCTGAGGGACATTATCATATAATTTAGGGCTGTGGCTCTGTTGAGCAGCAGGAGGGCTTAAATCCTAAACATAGTCTCACCTTTTCTATCTGAGCCTTGGTTTTATCTTTTGCACCTATATAGACCATGGAGAGGGTTGAAATGATGAGCAGAGGGGAGTAGCAGATATTCTCCTGGACACTCTGGCTTCTCAGCTCCCTGAATATGTCACAGGAAACTTCGGTGCTCACTGGACCAATGGAGCCCATTGTGCAACAGTATTGCCTAGAGCAAAGAGCAGAAGTAGGTAACAATGTAATGATGGGAATAGCATACACACACAGCACATACACTTCAATAGGAGTTTTTAGGCTATAAAATATAAACGATTTGGAAATCATTCTATGTTAACATGTCTGTTGATATGCTCACCTCTCTTGCATGTTAGAAACTGTTTTCACAAATCTGTTTCCTTCTGCATTTCTATACATTTACCTTTTCTTAACGGTTCCTCAGAGCTCTGGAATCTGGACATGATTTCTGTTTACCTTGTCAAAGCAGTCAAACAACAATTGCTTGTACTTATTTTCATTCACTGAAGGTTACAATTCCTTAGTGCTTTGTAGTAGCTTCATGAAAACAAGAAAATATTATCTCCTTCATATACTTGCAAAGGTGGAAATTTAAGCAAATTGTATCTCCATTTGGTCTAGGTCTGGACAGATATAGGTAAAAGCAGAGGCTAGCTATTTTTATTTTCTAAAAATAAATAAGTGAAGTAAAGTATCTATTTGTTGCACAGTACTTACTGTCAGTAGATCTTCAAAGGCCTGTAGCTTATCCTTGTTTTAGTAATGGAAGCATGGACAGGCAATATAATTCGTCTAAGGTCATCTAATATAGGAGCAAGACTGATGCACAAAATTCCCATTTCATTGTGTTGTGCTTTCAGATATAGCTTGCTTTGCTTAAATATGCTATGTTTTCTCAGACTGTGATCCATCTGAGAAATTAAATTGTTTTTTTCAAAATCCAGACGCTTATGTAAGAGCTAAATGCTAGGATCTCAAGTTTCTTTTTGTAGTGTTAAACTCTACCAAAGTGTTTTGTGACTGGCCTCTTGGGCACACACACATATTTCTCTCACTTTCTTTTCTGTATACATGTTCCCATTTATAAGTTATTTTAAAATTGTGCATCTGTCCACCCACATAACTTTCTATGCTGTCTTACGTTCACCAACTGTATTTTTCAGGAATGCAACTTAGAGAAATTTCACACAAAAATAAACTTAGAAAATTCACTGAATGCCACAGTTCTGCTCTCAATACACTCTTTTGAACCAGAGATCAAGCAAGGAAACTTATCACTAGTCTGTAAAAAATCAGTCATAAGAGATACTGAATGGGAAGATAAGATGCTCTGAGATTAAATCATGTTTTGAGCACAAAATAATATTTTAAGCACAGAAAATAACTTTAAAAATCTCCCCAAACCCACAAATATTCAGACGTTACACATAATAAAATAGTGTAGAATGCATATACACTGGTGAGATTTGTAGAGAATATCATGTAAATATTCTGTCCTGGAAAATATCAAATACAAGACAATAATTTCTCTCTTTTTAAGTTTAGTCAGAAATAAGAAATAATGCAGTGAGAAGGTAAATTTTCCTAGAGAAATGCTTACCTTCAAGCTTCAGCACCAAAGACAATACAGCTCCAGCTGTATGTGGATATACTGGCTGAGCCCTTGGGAATTTATACAGTCTGAGCTGTGACCCACCCATTGCTGTCCTTCAGAAGTTTGACATTTGACACCATAAAAATAAATTAATGGTATTAGGTCAGTTTTCTGTTTCAATGGGTTTGGACTTGATTGAAGGGAGAACAAATATTAGGATTTTATTCTGTATAACAGTGCTTTCCACCAGTACATCAGGCCGGAGAAAAGGCCGGGCAATAATGCCTCATTTGCAACTAGATACTGGGATGGCAGTAATCAAAAAATGTGAAAACCTTAGAGATGCCAAACATAATTAGCAGTTATTAGCCAATACATCAATAATTAGTCAAGTTGTGATTATGATTGTAGTAATAGATCAGGGCTCTCTTTCAGTTAGTCCTTTCTGAATGTACAAAATGCAGCCATGCTAGATGGAAGAGAAGGGAGGACAGATCTTATCCTTTTATTCTTCTAAAAAAATTGGGGAAATAAAGTAGGCTGCATGTGACAAAACCAATTGAGATGAAAGTCAAAAACAGGAACATTTTCTTTGAGAAGCTGGAATATTTATGAAAGATCTTTCTATGAGTGTGGTTATATAGCAAAATATTTTATTATCAGGAGCTAACAGCAAAACATAATTCTAGATAAAGTAAAAAAAAGTCAGTTCCAAATGTATTTGTGTATGCCCTTTCCTTGTATTTCTCAGATCTTCCATGAATAACTTAATGGCCTGACAGATATTGGAGGAACTGTGAAATCCAACTAGAGGAGTGTTCACGGTCTGTGGGACAATCATAATATACAATAGCAAATATATTTCAGTTATAAAAGCATTTCACTTATAAAAGCTATTGTTCTGTATTGAAATAAAGACTGGACAAACAGTTAAGAAACCATTCTGACCTCTGCAAAGCACTCTGTGATTTCTAAAAGCGGGGGGAGGAGGGGGGGAAGGCAGAAGGGGGATCCCAAAGTCTGTACAACATAATTCTTTAGAACATATGGGCATATAGGACATAACTGTGATCTCTGTTAAGGAGAGTAGGCTCCTGTACTGCTGTCAAAAGTTTAGGCAATGCAGTGTTCTTTGCCTCAGTCTGCTTCCTTTTGTGACAATAAGTGTGTCATATAAATCTACATTCCCCTTGATGAGTTGCTGTCTGTCGGTCAGCATGTAGCTCAGTGGGTGAGGTGAGGTGGTGACACAGACATTAGGAGAGGCAGAAGTACTTTCTGATGCCAGATAGCCAGAAGAAAATCTGACATATGATTAAATAGTGGGAGGTGTGCCTGGACCCCAAGTCACAGGGCGTGTATTACATGTTGCTTTCCTTTTTAGCTTTGTGCCCACAAAATAATGATTATTTCATGAAGTGAGCATGCCAAAGTGGGCATATGCCAGCTATTCTGAACTAGAAGGAGCTGTGGACTCCCTCAAGGATATTAGAAAGAGATCTGGATAGACCAGAGAGCTCAGCAATCACCAAATGTATGAAATTTAACAAGAGCCAAGTACAGACCAGGGGATGAGAGGTTAAAAACAGCCCTGCATAAAGAGATTTGCAGGTTTGGGTTAATGGCAAGTTGAATATGAGTCAAGAGCATGTCCTGGTAGCCAAAAGGACCAACCACATACTGGGGTGCATCAGGTTCAGCATCACCAGCTGGTTGAAGGAGGTGATGCCAAAGGCAGGGGGCATCATTAATGTCCCTTGAAACCCAAGCTATGCTATGATTTTCCCACTCTACTCTGTTCTGATGTGGCCTCACCTCCAGTCCTGCGTGCAGCTTTGGGCACCTCAATGTAAGAAGGACATCACACTCTCAGAGGACAAGAAGAGAAGGCTGAGGGGTGACCTCATCTCAGCCTACAACTTCCTCAATGGGTGCAGTGGAAGGGAAGGTGTTGCTCTCTACCTGGTAACCTGTGATGGGCCACAAGGAAATGGAATGAAGCTGCATCAAGGGAAGCTCAGATTGGACACTGGGAAATGTTTCTTCATCCAGAGAGTGGTCTGTCTGAAACAGGCTCCCCAGGGAAGTGGTCACAGCATCCAGTGTGTCAGTGTTCAGTGAGTGTCTGGACAATGCTCTTAGTCATAGGGTTTATTTCTAGGTAGTCTTGCAAGGATCAGCGAGCTGAACTCAATGATCCTCACAGTTCCCTCCCAATTTGAGATACTCCATGATTCTTAGAACCTGTGTGTCTTCACTTAATAAACTGTTTTCTCACATTGTTTATAATGCATCTCAGATTTATGCCACTATTTTCACTCCTTATCCATTTTTGTTCAGGGCCACTTGGTGTCTGCAAGGGTTTGGTACTACTTCCGCCACACTGGTCTTCCATGGCTGTATGTAAGAGTAGGCCGGTGTATTTAACTCTGTGAAATCTGCCTTTCAAATGTCCTTCAAACCTCTCTGCTAAACAACCACGATCCCCATTCTTTTGGTCTGGTCAAACATATTTGAATTTCAGAAGTGTCCAGACCTGTATCACAAGTCCAGCTCATCACATACAGCCTGAATTTTAGGACCTACAAACATTCAGGAAGCAGCTGCACTTTTGTTAGTGATCATTTTTTTTCGACACCATCACACTGCAAGAATAGAATAAAAATTATCCCAGTGGTTTTTTGTATCTGGTGAATTTGACTTCTGTGTAGTGTCCTGGTTCCAGATCTTCAGAACAGCTTTGTATGCATTTGATGCAGGGTTTTGTTCCATGAGTAACACAAAAATAATTTTTTCTCTCCAAGAATTGGAATTTCAGGTTCAGCACACAGCCAAAATAAGCAAATACATGGAGGATAATAAGCTCTGCTGTGATAATGTTTTTTAAAGGCAGTCTGTGTTCTTTATGAAGGGTCTGGTGTGGTTTTCTGTGCTCAGACTGGGAGTTAATGCAAGGCCAGATTTTAAGAAACATGAGCAAATGAAGAACTGGATCACAGCAGACCATCTGTGTGGTTAGCATCAACACTAAAAGATCTTGTACAGTCTGCTTGACATGACGTCTAGAGTAAGCAAACCTTCCTGCACTTGGAAAACTACTTGGGACAAGTGACAATGGATTGTCCTGTCCAGCACAGCTGTGCAAAGCAGTAGAAACAGTTCAGTCACACGTCCTTGTTTGACAATGCTTGTCCCAAGAAAGAGGTCACCTAAGGCTTGGTTGCCCTTTTCTCTGCCAGGCGTTTCATTGTGGAGTTGTCCCTAAACCAAAAGACTCTTGAGTACCTGAGCTTTGGACAGCTGAGAGTGTAAAAGGTATTTCTTATCCAAAAGGATATGAAGTCCAGGTTAGCTCACAGAACAAATCCTCTCATTCAATCAAAAAACCTACTCAGAACTCAGGATTGTGTACTGTCCTTGTTCGTGCTCTTTTGCCAATAGAAATGAGCATATTAATTGGTTTGTGTTTCTCTTCATTCAACATTGTGACTCTAGAAGCTGGCTTTCAGTCAGGGACAGAGGCAGTCATTCACAGAGTGATTTACTGATTGCAGCTGTCTAACTTGTTATCTAGTCAGCACTGCAGATCTAGGTGCTGCAGCTATCAATGATGGTTTCTCTTTTCATTGTTCTGTGGTTCTGTTTTTTCTCCAGTACAAAGCAAATGAAGTATCTGGTCAAGCTCCTTCAGACAGGTGCCCACAGCCCACCTGGCACCTTTCTGCTCAAACCCATTGGAGATGTGCACTGTAGCCTGCAGTGCTGCCTTGATTTCTCACAGATTGTGACAGGGCATTTGTCATTGCTCTTTATTGTCACTGTGATATCCCATATGGCATTCTACATCCCTTTATTCATTTGACCTTGACACAGGCTTAGACTTCATTGTACAGATGATGGTTTCTTACTGCTCTCTCATGGATTTCTTACTGGCCCCCCTGACACACGATGATGTGACCTTCATGGCATAATTTTCAATGATCACATCCCGCAGGCCAGCAATGGGTTGGATGGGGGAGTCTTTGACTCATATCTTGAAATATATCCGTGCTGTGGTTTGAATGAGTTTTAGCCTCACATACAGGCAAAGCCTTTGCCTTGTTTCTTTCATGCCATGTATACTTCTGTGGAAGCAACATGTCTGTGATGATAAAGGTGCCTTCATTCTGTCCAAGCTTAAATGCAAAAAGCAAGTGTACAAGACTTGAAAGCAAGGAGTGTCCACCAGGCAGGAGTAGAGAAGTTTTCACCATGCACGCAGGGATGCAATCTGAAAAGTAAAAATGGTGTGGAAGGAAAACTGACAAGGGATGTGAAGGACAGTAAGAAAATTTTCTTTAGGTAAAACAGCAAAATGAAGATTAAAGAAAGTCAGTATGATTGGGGAAAATTCCTGATGATTTGAAAAATTGACTAATTTTCAGAAAGGAGAAAGAGGACAATTGAGGAGAATTGACTACAGGTCTCTGCAGTCACTGAAAAGATGCAGTACACTTCTGCAAGGCACTAAGGGTTAGTTCTCATTATGATTTGTGTCAAGGAAGACACAGTCTCTAAGATACTGCTTAAATACTATTTATTGCAGCTAACCCTGAAAGAAAAAGGAGGATAATATAGAAAACTCTTATTATCATTCACTACAACTACTGGAAAGGAGGTTGTAGCCAGGTGAGGGTAGCCTCTTCTCCCAGGTAATGAGCAATAGAACAAGAGGACATACTCTTAAGCTTCACCAGGGGAGATTTAGGTTGGACATTTGGGAGAAACTCTTCACAGAAAAGGTGATTGGGCATTGGAAGGGGCTGCCTAAGGAGGTGGTGAAGCCACTGTCCTGGAGGTGTTTAAGGATGTGGCACTCAGCCCAATGGTCTACTTGACATGGTGGTCTTAGGTCATAGGTTGGACTTGATCATCTCAAAGTCTTTTCCAACCTAGTTGATTCTGCGATTTTCCTTTAGCTGCAGGGAACCCCAAGCTATGCAGCATTGGGAAGATCACCAGACAAGGAATGGCATGCAGCACAAGTCCTATCCATGGAGATAGGTGTTCGCTGACACTTTGGCCTTTAGAGCTCTTGCAGGAATTTTTAAAGAAAACCATTTCTTCTGAGAAAGGTTGTTTAAAACAACAGAAGGATGTTCACATGAAAACTTGCTGCTTCACTTTATGATAAATGCAAGGATGCAGGGGATGCAGTCACTCATGCCAAGTGGGAGCTACCTACAGGTTCCTCCCTTCTGACTTGCACACAAAGTTCATGCTGCAGCCCAGGGCAATGTGCAGGCCAGCACAGGATGGGGAGCCAACCTCCACATTCGGCAAGCTCAGGCCTGTTCCTTCTCCTGTCAAGTACTATCTGGGTCACTAACGCCCTGGTGTACAATTGTATGCAAGCTCAAATCCCTGCAGAAGGCTTCCAAGAAAAGCCTCCTGGGAACATTTTGAGACATGTGAAGGAATAAAAGATGATGGGGAAAACAAACACAGATTTATCAAGGACAAATCTCTCCTGACAAACACCATTGGCATCTAGGATGACAGCTTGTTGTAAGAACAAAGGGAGAGCAGAGGAAATTGTACACCTGACTTTAGTAAGGCCTTCAGGATGTTCTCCCATAATATCCTGTAGTCACATTGGAGAGCTATAGGCTGACTAAGCAGGCAATATTTTGGGTGGAAGGTTGTCTGTACTGAGAAGCAGCAGGAGGAGGACTGCTCCATGAGGACAGTGAGCTGGGCTAAGAGTCAGCCCCCAGGGAGGGAAGTGCCCTCAACATTGGGTGCCACGCCATAATATCTGACCACAGGGAAGAGAACCAAATGTCAGTAACAGAGTCCATCAACATCCATGGACACAATAAGATGAGAAACAGGGCTATGGTCCATTTCCAGAGCCTAGGATTAGGCAGCAATGAGAGCTTGATGCTGCCTGTGGAATGGGAGGCTCACTGGCCAGGGCCCAGCCCTATCACACCTGAGCAAGGGAAACAGGACAGACCCTGACAGGGTGACAGGTCCAACCAGGCCTTCAGAACGTGAGGCAATATAATTGCGAGGGCATGTCCAAAACCCAGCTAGGAAGTCTCTCCACAAGTGAGAGCTAAAATCAGATCCAATGACTACCAAGCAGGTCAATAGTGACTGAATAGACTCAAGTTCAAGCCAGGAAATGAGTGCACAAGTTGGTCTCAAGAGGGCCCATGGCCAAGCAGGGAAGGACTGAGGGGAACAGGAGAATAACCCCTGATGTGGTGTCACGAGGTAGGGGCTGATGGCCCGAGACAAGGGGTAGCATAGGATCCTGGGCTTTGGGCTGGTGGGAGAGGTCCCATGGAAGATCAAGGCCACTGAGGGCTTGTAGTGCAGCCTCCCCTCTGAGGACAGTGGGCCCTCGCTCCTTAGGGAGACTTGTGCTCAGGAGGGACTCACTTCCACTGAGTCACTCTCTCAGTGGCTGTGGGGTGTTAGCAGGCTGTTTCAGGGGACACAGAGCTGGGCAGTGGATAGGACATGGACATGGCATAAGAGGTCAAGAACTGAGTGAGATGGTCAGGCCACCCCAAGGGGCCCCAGAGTCTGGTCAGGAGCCAGACAGGAAATATGGCCTGGATGGATAGAAGGGGGTTGGCTCAGGAGCCTTTGAGTAACGAGTGAGTGTTTTGTGGAGATCAGGAAGGTTTGTGAGGACAAGGCCCTGTGTGAGCAGAGACCCTCAGTGCTTGGCAGAGGGCTCAGGGAGGACTGAGCTCACTGTCAGGGAACAGCAAGAGCCAGGTTTTCCCAAGGAAGAACAAACCAGGAGCCAAGAGGGATGCCTTAGCCAGGGTTCGGCAGCTGAGCAGAGCAGGCCTGGAGATCATGGGCAGTCCGGCTCATAAGGCAGCGTCATGGCTATGAGGTAGGTGCAAAGACAACATTGACCACAAAGTCAAATCACACAGCAGAGGCAGGTCTAGGTCCAGTGATCACAAGGCAGGGCCAAGGTCACATTAGGAGTCCGTGGCCAGGAATGGGCACAGCTGTGTTTGAACTGGAGACTGACACACCACGGATGTAATACAGATGGGAACTGAAAGTCCAGCACATAGCTTGGGGCACCTGGGGTCACAGGTGTGGAAGAGGCTCCAGGTATGGCTGAGCAGGACTATTACAAATTCATTAGTGCACTCTGTTGTACACTTAGAAGCAAAAGAGATGGGCCCAGAGACAAGGCTATAGGGCTTGGGACTGAGGCCTGTCTGGAGGTAGAACTGGAGACAGGAACCTGCAGTATACTTCACTATGTCTAGTGAACTGCAGTGTACTTCACTATGTCTAGGCTGAAACAGGCTTCTGTTTGGGCAACAGCTTTGACTTGTGGAGTTTCATTTAATTTCTTTCTGATTAACATTAAATATTTGTTGCTTATTTGGGAGCTGACAAAATCAATGTAACAAACTGAAACAAAGAAACCTTTCATCCTGCTTCCCCACATTTCACTTCAATACAAAAAGTCTCTTCTTATGCTCACTAGTTTAACCTTCTTGTTACACTCAATGCTTACTAGTCCCTTTGGTGAAGCAGCAAGCAATGGAAGAGGTTGCAATTAGTGTATAACTGTTTATATCTCCCAGATGCTGCTGCTCACTTTTATCCTGTGCTCTAGTTTGCTTCAGGAGCTGGGGTTCCATAGGGATGTCCTTGCTGCAGCATCAGTAACCAGCAGGCTGCAGTCCCTCTGGAGTGTCACTGCCCTGGCATGACTGTCTGTGGCTGCAATACCCCAGAGGTGACTCCCAAGAGTGTGCCTTCAGCTGTGCTCTTAAAACATCCCCTTTGTATTAACATACCCATGTCCTCTCTCTTTTGTTTCTCCAAACACATCTGTCACATGTCTCTGCCCACTCTTTTTTTAATTACACTCAAGCAGAGGTGCTGTATGCTCCTCTGACTGGAGATCTGGCATAGAATTAGCTTTTTCATTCATTACAGGGTCTGCTGCAACCAGCCAAGGACGGTTTTTGTCCTCCTCTCACAAATGGTGCCAGAGCCTAATAAAGGCTCCAGACCCATGTGCAGATTGTATTGGGGAAATCTGCTGAAGCTGGTTGCGCTCTCAGGGTCCTAACACTGGCTGTTGTCAGTCCTGGAACTTAAATACTAGTAGTATTTTCTATGTATTTGTTACCTCTCAATCGATTTTCCTTCCATGGTTTTGTCCAGTTTCCTTTTAAAATCATGGGAAATTTTATCATCTTCTGCATTCTTCAACCATTAATTCCATCATTCAGTTGTTTTTGTCAGTTACCTCTAGGAGCTGGAGTTTTTTTAACTGCTTTCTACTAACCTCTTTTAAAGCCATCAAGTTCCTGTGTCAGAAGACATACCGAATAGCCAGCCACTGTCACTGCCTCCATAACACTCAGGATTTCAGAAATCTCTGCTCTTGAGATGATTCCTCTCCTTGGAGTTTGGCTGCGTGGGCTCAGGGCCTTGGATGAGGGCACTGTTTGTGGCAGAGCTGTGAGATGCCTCCATGGGGGTCTACATCCCCCTCACTCAAGAGAAGAATTTAAGTAGAGTCTCTTGACTGGCCCTTGCTTGTTTGCATGCCTTTGTCTGGCCATGAATCTCAGCAAGATGGACACTGAAAGTGTTCATTTTGGAAACTAGTATGAAAATTATTAAAATGCATTTTATTGGAAATCACATGAGAGGGGGAAAGGAGAGAGCATAGACAATTCCATATCCCTTCCAGTGGTTGGATCCTGAAGTGGTGCAGCATTGGATGGATCTTTTTTTCTGGGAACAGCACACTGTGCATATCTCATGCCTGCAGAGGTTCACTGGTGGTGTAATCTTTACACTTTAATAGATACGTTGCGTTTATCATTTCTACTGATGAATGAAAATATACAGAAAAATGCTGCTTCACTTCAAGATAAAGACAAGGATACGCTGGCAGCATCACCACAGACTTCCAGTTTGGGACCATCTGTGAGGATCTCCATTATGATTAGCCCATGAAGTTTAGCCCACAGCCACATGGTATGTTCAGCATGGTATAGTCCCGGACACCAAGCAGTATGTGCTGCACTTAGCACAAAACTGCACACACTGATCAGCCTGATCAGATGCGTTTTCATGTGGTCACTAACTCCTCAATGTACAATAGTGCTCTGGTTAGGAGCGCTAGAGACCCTGATTTGTGGATTTAACCTGCAGGCTTGATATTTGTCTTACCTCATCATCACAGGCTTGTTTGGCAATCACTGGACTGTAGTAGTGTAGGGAACTGGAGCATTTAATATAGGGGAAAGCCCCTGCCCTTCTGGTCTTGTCACCTCCTGCTCAGGATCCAATTTCCTTGCCAAGCAACCCCACCCTTGCTGCTTTTTGACAATGTCCTCCCTGCTGTCCCTTTTCCTTATTGATAAATCTTAGCTCACTAGCCACAAGAAACAGAAAGCCCTGCTCTGTGTCAAAGCCTTTCTAGCAGACTTGTAGTTTTCAGTTTGATTCAGCTTGCTGTGCTTTCTCAAAGACTATTTGGGAGCCCAGGACAGCTCTGCCCTGGAGTCCAGGGGGTTCCCTGCACTTCATCTAGTGACTGTGGTTACAGCATAATGCCTGCTAAATCTTGTGCTTTCAGCCATGTATTTGGTTTTCTTAGGAGACAGTAGGCCTCTTTCACAAGTCATATATGCAGAAGGATGTGGAATGGTCTCAAAAATTTATATTTCCCAAAGGGCAGGGTAGATATGTCATCTCCAACCCTTCCCCAAATGACATGAGAAGGCACACTTAGTTCACACAGCATTTCAAATGCTGTCCTGTGTGCGTGTCTGTTTTTGTTCCACAGACCCCTGGCAGTACAGTAAATCCAGAACAACATGGCACATAGTGAAAATGGAGTGTAATCAATAGACAGATGGCAGTTTATTGACATACCAGCTTCAATGATGCTGCCAGGGAGCAACGAGGACTGCAGGACAATACCCAGACTTTGTGGGAGCTGGGATTCATGTTATTAAACTCTTGACAGACTTCAGAGCCAGGGAACAGCAGGCACAGTTTGCTTTCCTCATGGCTACTCTTCCCTCATCCCTTTGTAACACCCTCCACACTGGACTTTTCAGAATTGCTTCCCATGGGAGCTGCAGCAGCCACGCTGACCATGGCCGTGCCTTTGCAGCAAGTCCTGCCAGCCCAGACCAGCAATGCACAAGTGCAGTACTGGGCTCAGCCATTGATACAGGGGTATGGATCTTATTCAACCTCGCTGAATCTGCAGTTTTACCTCTCATTTTAGCCTCTTTGGAGGACGGTTTCTCTTTCATAAGCAAAACAGCTCAATCTATTCTACAGTGTTTGACCATTATATTTTTTTCCAGGACCCAGACATCTTAAAATGCCTCTGATCTTTCACCAAATAATATTTCTGTCTTTTTCTTCAAAAAATCATTTGGCTTCAAGCCCAGTTACACTGGTTTACATTTTCAGTATATTGATCATAATCATCTGTTTGCACAAAAATTAAGAACAAAATTGGAACCTATGTTAACCTTCCAGACCTAGTTTTCAACAAATGTCTCTCTGTCAGAAGACTTGAGACACCATTTTGAATCCCTAGTGACACCTAACGGCCCAATGTAAAATGAGTCAGATAGCTCTGTTTCACAGTGAGGACATTAGGTGGACCTCTCTCATTTATAGTTTTAGGAAACCATTTACCATTTCATTAATTTTCATTTCATTACCATTGATTTTATCCTTTCTTTTCTTTAAAATAATCACCAAGCAAAGGAACAATTAAACAAAAGAATAGTTATTTTTATATTCATGTCATATAATTCAATAAATATTAATTTTATTTTCATTGTACCTAGGAAGTGTAGAGTGACAAATATGCTGTTTCAGTTTAATAACAGATCTATAATTGTTTATATACCTTTACCCTTTGCTTTTTAGTATTTTATAAATCCTGCCTTATTCTTTTTTGTTTTAGTTGTAGCAAAACTCTCTTTACTGCCTTAGGTTTTAAGGGAAGCAGAACAAGATATGCATAGTAGACGTTAAAGTTGCATAAATAAGAATATGTTTTTACTTGAATATTTCTGTTAACTGTATCTAATCTCTTATAACTGTCTTGGGAAGACCAGTATTTGCAATTCTTCCATAGGCCTCATAGAAGCCAAGATATTTTTCCCTGTAGTCAGCATCACCATTTCAAACTATGTTTAATACTTAAAAATGTTTGAGACAGATCCAAATACTGTGAAGTGTCTCCCTTTTTAAAGCACTTTTTAAGTACTGTGATTTACAGTTCTGCATGTGTATGCCAGCAGAAGGAAGGTAGCTTAAATCAGTGATTAACACTAATAAGTCTTTCAGTTGGATAAACTACAATCTGAAGAACCTTCCTCCTAAAGATTCTGATATAGGAAATAGTATCACTAGGGGATTATGTTATCAAAAGGCAATAACAATGATTTCCTTGAACAGGTCTTGTGGGTTTTAGACAGCTGAAGCAGTCCACCTTTTAAGAAAAATACTTTTCTTGTGTTTTTGAAGTTGTATCTCTTCGGTATCACCTCAATGTATTTACTGAGGGCAATTAGAGGAAATATTTTTAAACTATCTGGAAATACAATAGCAGATTTAAAAAAGTGAGTTATTTGATACGTCATATGGAGATGAGTGCAAGGTAAAAATAGGAGCTGTAACTTGCTGAAACTCAGATTTTTAGAAAAAAAATGTTAAGCTCTTTAATGACTTCATACATGGGTACGTTCTGGTTTTGAAAATAGTATTTAAGTCCTAGTCTAAACGCATTCTGTCAATAACCATGACCCATTATATCATATATTTTGGTTGTGTGGTGTGGTAACCCAGAACAGGTAAAGACATGTTTAGTTTGCAATGCTTTTATTAGAATAAATAGAAGGACCAACAATTGATATTCATAAAATCAATGACATGTCACAGGAATGAAGATGGGCAATTGTATCAGTCAGAAAGGTGTTATGTTTAGAGATGATGATTTAAGAAGACATGGTAAACTTTCTGTATGCCCCCTCAGAACCCCCACTAAGAGATCTTAGCCTTACAGTACAGGCAGCACAAAGAAGCACAAATGCATTACTCAAAGAACAATTTGCTGAAATAAAGAATTTCATCTGCAAATTGTCAATCAGGCATCAATTCAAGGATAGTTGCCCAATGAGTTCAACAGAAAGGAACAGAATTTCTCACAAGAATTTCTCACAAGAATCAGAACACTGGTCCTGAATCTTAAGTTATTCAATCATGATGGAAAATACTTCTAAGCTACCTCTTCAAGTTCTCATTTATTTCTGCATATAACTTGTATGAGCAGAAATATCTGATTACAGATACTTTTGTGTGAAAAGTCACACACTTCTTGAGGAATATTTCCCTAGATATTCATAACTTTCCACTTAGAGATAGTGAAGAGATGAGATTATACTACAGTACTAGAGTAAAGGGGGACTGTTTCTTAGGGTAGGCAAGAATTATTTCCAGCCCTTTTTCTCCTTAGGGAGAACAATATCTACCAAAGAGGAGGATCATGTCACTTGGATTGTGTTTGACAAAGAAAAGGAATGGGTGGTCAGCCCTGAACTCTTCAAATTCAGAGGAATGTTGGATGTCTCCAGTCACAACCGCTGCACCACCTGTTTCAGTGCCCTCTTCAGTGACTTCCATGTATGCCTCGTGGATGGCCTCGATTGGAATGTGTCCAACACTGATACATGCAATCACAAATACCCAGTTTTCTCACGCTGGCTTAAAATTATTGTGCTGGCGGTTGTAGAATGTCAGACATGACAGTAGTAAATCTGACAGTGAGGTACCCAGGTAAATCACTCAGCCAATGACAGCAGAACTGTAAATACAACAAATGCACATCTGGCCAGAAAATGTGTCTTTGCCCCCACCTCTGTCACATTGAAGGGCGCTTCCTGAGTATGTTCCTCCTGAAACGCAGTCTTCCAAATCCCTTTGAAGTAAATGGCGTTCACAAGGAGCAGAGCAGTCTCAGGATTAACAGAGCTTGGTTCAAGGAAATCCTGAATCTGTCCTTTAAAGAAACAAGTAGGGCACAGAGTGGTAAGTTTCATAGCAGTATTCTTGCATTTTAGAAGTCAATCAATATACTGCTCCTTCACTTTTCCTTCTCCATAAGTCTGCACATGGAATTAAGTTTCATGAGGATGATTTAATAATACACCAAAAGACTGGCATCTGGCCAGACATTTCTGCAAGAAGACAGGTAAGTTCAAGTATGTTAGAGAATCCCAGGAACATTTCTAACCAGCACTTCGAAAAAAGAAACGTTTATATAGAAAAGAAGGAAACGGAGAGGGAAAGAACCAACACAGATTTTCTCTTTCTCAGTGTGTTTGTTTCTCACAATTCACTCTAGGTTTTTCCTCCCACCTCAACACAATAAATGCACACAAGATTCTAAATAATTTATTTCCCACCATCAGCTTAGTGTGCATTACTTTCTCCCCTGGAAGCCCACTTCTTACCTATCCAGCACATCCTTGTAAAAATGCCAATACTCTAGAGAAGCTGGGACTTACCTTGCTTGAGTTAATCTCTCCAGATACAAAAAGTGTATGTATAAAATGTGCATAGTAAGTGTGCATATCAGGACACTTCTGCCTTTGACAGATGTGTTTAAGACACTCTGTCACTGCCACACAGGTGCAATAGAATCATCCCTTTCCACAGAAAATATCCACTAATGGGAACAGGAGGAGCAAATTTCTCCTCTAATGTTTAGTCTTTCCAGAAATTGCTAAAATACAGTTGTCAGAGAGAAGTATATTTCATAATCTTGTCTGACGTACCATTTGTCTGATTTTTGACCCAGGAATTAATGCGCTGTCTGGTTTGATTTGATGCTGTTTTGAAGTTGACCATTTCTAGACCAGATCTGTACAGTTTCTTCACACATTTTAAGTAGATCTGTAAAGACACCAATTAATAGTAGCCAGTGAAGTAATAATTTTTTTTTAAACAATATGAAAGTGAAATAAAATAGGATAATAAGATCTTTATTGTGATGTCATGGTTAAGGTGTTCTCATTGCTTACTTCCTGAAAGAATTTGCTAAAATTGGACCAGAAAAATTATTTTGTTTCATGATAATTTCAAATGTGACATCTTAACTATGTGACCATAGTCAAAAGCATATGTAAAAAATGTTTAAGAATTTCTGGAAGAAAGCCTGATCCAAACTCCCTGTTTTCAGGTTTATTTTAGACTGTTTTATCATCTTTAAGTCCACATCCTTTTTTAAAGCATTTTCCTTTTTAAAGATAAGAAGCTCCTTTGATTTAGAATATTTGTATCTTTTGTTTTGAAAATGTGAAAGAAAGATTTTCACACTTTCAAAATTTGTTTTTGAGGTGAGTTTTCAAGTGAAGAAATATGCCAAAATCAAATTATTTTCTGAAAAAAACCCCCAAACAACCAATTAAAATGAAATGTTTTGTGGGAGCAAGTGGAGAGTGAGGAGTTACATTACTAGTAATTTTGTTTATTACTCCACTCATTTTTTTAATAGGGCCATATTTTTGCCTCAAATTGCTCTCCATTTAGACTGTTGCCAGGGCCATGGCAAAGGGAAAAGCCATATAAATCCACACCTGTAGGGACTATTGGATTAACTGGTCACCTACTCTGACCAGTCCTCCCAGATTACAGAATTTTACAGGGTTTAGCAAGAGATCACTTACCGGTAGGATCTGACTTGTCTTTTCAGCATAGAGTCTGTTGGCAATGTGCAGTGAGTAATTGGTTTCTGGTGCAGTGATATCAGAGAGAATTTCTTTAAACAGTAGGTGGATATTCACAGACTTGCCACACTGAGTTGTTGATAAGAAGACAAAAAAGTACAGCTGTTAGGTTATTTTATGAGAAAGAGGATTATTTATAAGGTCCAAATAATGTTGAAAAACACACAGTTTTTGAACATTTGAAAATGAACATGTAATAGAGTCTAAGAGTTCCATGGGAGGGATGTTCAGAGGGATGTTCAGGGATGTTCAGTATAAGCAGCTAATGATGTGTAATTCATTCACAGCCTATGATGCCACTCTTTCTAGTGCTTAATTATTGAAATTAGTGACTTGTCATAGGTACAAAGCTTCCAATTCCCAGGTGCTGCTTACATTTTCATGGTATTCTTTTGCAGAAGCTGCAGATGCAAGAATAGAGCTAGATGGCAAGAGTGTCAGGAAGTGTTTTGTAATATAGTGAGAAAATGGATCACCTGTCTCAAGTCCCAAGAATGGTGATGCAACTAAAAGCATTTAAGAAGACTGCACAATGATAAACAGTAGGTGGGGCTTTATTTTTTGATAATAATTGTGTTGAACAGCTCATTTCTAAATGCTTAATGAGTCCCTAAATGCTCTAGCTTTAGATACTGCCTTTATAAAAAATAAAGTCTCTTTTTTTTTTTAAGTCCCACCTTGTGTTTTGGATCCCAAGTGAATGGGGACAGACCAGGCTCCATGGCTTTTGTTATCTTTACAGAGGCAGCAGATTAACATGGACAGAAGCATACAGGTGGTATCAAGGTACTAGGACCCCTCATGGCTCTCTTTGGGTAGCAGTGGGAATTAGAGGCTGGAAAAGTCCCTGTAGCTTTTTAACAGTGTGGTTACTTGCCATCCTTTGAGGATTCCAGGCTCTTTTCTACTGTAGCATCTTCCTGTCCCACTCTGGAGTCTCAGCTGCAAGTCTGCCCTGGCTTCAGGTTCTGAGACCATTTCAATTGCTGTACCCAGCATCACTTGCAGGTGTGGAGTTCATTTATACCAAAGTGTATCCTGGTACCCAAAGCACCCTATCCTGTCCTGTCACTTGCAATAGGTGCGGCCTGTCTTCTTTTTATGGTGGTGTTTTGGATTTTTTTTGTTCGTTTGTTTTCGTTGGTGGTTGTTTGCTTGGTGTTTGTTTTGTTGCTGTTGTTCTTTGGGCTTTGGTGATTTATTGTACTTTTTTTTTTTAATTTACACCTCTTAAATTAAGAGAATTAGCAAAGGTTTTGCCAGGTGTTGAAACTACTAAAAGCACAATCAGAACAGTCTATTCTCAGGAAAAGGACGTGAAAGAGAAATCAATGTACCTTAGATTTCGGTACCTTGGTCTGGACACTTCCAAGTCCTGCAATTTTGTCAAAGTGAAGAACCTGCAATTGAAAGTAGAAAATAGATATGTGAAGTCCAGTGACAGTCACTGATGTTTATGCTGAAATTGTAGGTCTGATTAGCACATAGATGAACTGAGAAATTTCATGTGAGATTTAAACCAGGCAAAAAATTGTCCATTGTCCATAAATCAGCTACAGCCTTATGGCATTGTATTTATAAGTATGACTCTTGTTTTCTGAACAAGAAATCTTTTGTATGTTTCAAGTTGTCTTTCCCACTGGGACATAATCAGGTCTCTGAGGTAATACAAGCTGAAGCAGGAGACTTGCCTTAACCATCCTCCAAAACTGCTCTTTCTTAATGAAAACCAAAGGCTGTCTTTGTTCTTCATGGAGAAATGCAACAAGAGAAAAGTAGCTCCAGAATTTGGAAAGCCATTCTTTTGCTAGGCAGGTTTGGAATATATAAATGGATAATCTGCGGCCTCTTTGAATGGGAGCAAAGAGAGTTTGTACCTGTTTATGTAACTTACCTTCTCCATCTGATACTCAGTGTTATTTCTTGCTCCCAGATAGACCATGGCCAAGGCTGCAATCATGCTCAGGGGGCAATAAAAGATGTTGTCATTGGGATGGTGAAATTTCAACTCTTTGAATACATCAAAACAAAATTCTGCATTTGCTGCACTGATGGAGCCCATTGTGAAATCTGTGTTACCTAAAGCAAACAGAAATATGACTTTATGGTCATGATATGTAGTGATTGTTTTAAAAAGTACTACAAATAGCCCAGAAACTTCCAGTTTACTGCTGGTTTTGTGATGCTGAACCAATGAATGATGTGAAGCCTACAAATTCTGTGATCATTAGAAACACTATAACTCCTGATCTATTTACATATGAACATGAGTTTGTTCTCTTTCAGCAAGATACCATCATCAGGATAGTATCTTGTACTTGCCTTTTAGGAAATGGAAAGTTTCATTCACCCTTCAATATGATAAATATAACATTGAATGAATGAGTTTCCCTGTGACCATCCAGAGGGCTCTGAATGGTGTTTGAGGCAATGCAAACTTTATATTTCATTTTTGCTGTTGCTGCTCTTGTCTTAAATCAAATGTTGTCCACTCACTACACCCTTTGTGTACTTCTTACTGTTGCTTAGTACAACAGCCACAAATTTGGAGGATGCTTTTCTGTAATTTAATAGGAGTAATAGGAGTAAGTTGTTCTGTAAGACAGCTGCTTAGATGCTGTTATTTAAATTTAGGGTTTTCCTGTGGTCCTGTTTCAGACATTTAATCTCTGATGATGCTTTTTAACACAATCATGCATATATATATATATATATATATATATATATATATATATATATATATATATATAAGCACATATATAAATATATATATTTATATATGTATTTTGTTTTGTCAGGGAATGAGATTGAGAAAGAGAAATGCCTCTATTCCCAATTATTAAAATTATTAAAGGAGTGTTTTAATGTAACAACAGGATTTCAATGAACAAAAACTCTTTCTACTCAACACTGTGGTGCACAAGCCACATTGCACATTTTGCACACCTAAAAGTATTTCACAGTAAGATATATTGAGAAGGCAAGGCAAAATTACTATATATGCCATCTTTTTACATACCTGTCTTATACTTACCTTAAGGTTCTTAAACAAAATATCGGGGGGAGGGTGGGAGGGGGGAAGGGGGGTCGTCTGTCTTAAAGAATACAAATTAGAAATTATATTTTTCTTGGAGAAATACTTACCCCACAAACTTCAAAGAGGCATGTAATCCAGCTTGCCAGCTGAAGCTAAACAGCTCCTTGAGCTGTTGGTGATATATATTGCAGGATTTGAGACACTCCCACTGTTGCCTTCATGGAGTCATCTTCTCAGTCACTGCCTTTCATCATGACCTCCTGATTCATTGCACCTTGAACCACTGAGCAGTGGTTAAGTGTTAAGCTGGTATTCTATCTGCAGCAAGTCAACCTTTATTTACTGAAATAAAACCTAATTTTAAAATTACTTATTTAAGTTTTTGCTGTAACCTGCTCTTCTCTTCAGTAGTGAGGCACTCTCAGTGCCAAAAGCACTCTGACACAGTACTCCCACCAAGCATGAAGGGAAAGGTGGAAGCTGGGCTAACTGTTGAAGGTCTGGTAGATATGCAACAACTCACTGCAGCATCTGTGCAGTGGAACAGAGGGAAGTTCCTCAAGAACCAGGGCCATTTGACCTTGACAAAATAATGTAATTCCAAGCAAAGCCAGCTGCAGGATCGTCATTCTATTGAGAGGAGTTTGAAATGTTTTTTTTTCCATGTTAGAACAAACACAAAACTTTCTGTTTAGTTTTCAAGACTGAAAGGCGTTTTGGTCTGAGAAAATACAGCAATATATTCCTGGAGTTCAGAGATTAGTGTGGTGTAAGGCTTATACTTGTTAAAGGCACAGCCACATCCATTTCTCTGCCTAGGTGAGACTACAGTATTTTACTTAAGGCCAAACTACAAAGGTCTACAGCATAGGTGTGCAGGAGGAGGGGAGACGGGCTCTGAGGAGAAAGCACATTTTGCTAAAACCTGATTTTGTTGAAAACATTTAGAGCAACAATGTTGAGATGTCTTAGAGACCTGAAGATGGGCATGGAAGAGGAAGAAATTTTAGGAACAGCCAGGAATTACATATTTCCTGGGCTGTAAGCCTGACCCCAGAGTATTCAGGTAATCAGAAACTGATTTAAATCAGCCAGTGGTATTTAAAGAATGACTAAGAGTCAGCTTTTATTTTTCATTCTGTGCAGGTCATGGTAACAAGACCCATGGTACTTGCACAGGCCATTCCCATAGATCTTCCATACCTTGTAGCTATGGCAGGTGAATAAACTACAGAATCTGTCTGCAGGAACATTCATGGTCTGTTAGACAACCATAATGCACAATATAAAATATAGTTCAATTGTAAAAAACTATTACTCTTTATTAAATAATAGAATAGACTTGATGAGCAGTAAAGAAACAAATCTGGCATCTGCAAAGGCCATAGGGGTGGATAATAGAAATCCAAATTTGTACCTGTGAAAAGGAAGGGGAGCTACTTTACCCTTAACAGTGTAGTTTGCCTTGCCGAAATCCAGGGATGTATGTGCAGAGCCTGATAATTGGAGTGGCTTTTAGTTTCCTAATTCAGAATGAGGATATTGTAGCAGCAATGAGGATGGGAAAATCTGAAGATAAGAAGGAGCTTTCCTCTCGCCTTGTTTCATGCTCCTTATTCTGTGAGCTGGGCTACTGTATTTTTACTTTATCCATACTTATCAAGCCATTATGCCTGTACCATTAGGGCACAGGTTTTATGTGCAAAGAGATGTCATGTATATGGTTGTTATTATTCTCCCACTTTCACATATGAAAGAGTTCCAGCTATTGCTCAGCAATTGCTCAAGCACATCTCTGGGGCTTCCATGAAGAATTTTCCTGGACACCCACTGTCCTTTGTAGGCTATGGTTAAATTTGTTTGTATGAACCTCTGTGGAAATTGTCCAGGAAGGACAGAACTGACCCTGCTAAAAAGGCCATTTCTTTGCATAATGTCCAAGATTTTCTCAAAAAATATTTTGTTCCACCAGGTCTTCTGGAAAAGGGTATTTTTGTTTTCTTCTCCCATGCACTATATTTGCCTTCTTTGTACACTCAGCATTTCATTTATCTGCATATGCAACAATATCTGTGCACAGGTACAGTGATTGAATGTCTAAAACTGCTCAGTTCCTTATTGTGTAAGCTACCCTAATGTGAAAAACCACTTTGCCAAGACAGGCAAGATGGTTTAAAACATCCAAAGTAGAGAAGCTCATGGAAGAAAGTTTGGTTCTCACAGTAATCATGGATGGGGCTGTACAACCTCTCCAGAGACTATGCTGTAGTCGCAAACCCTTGGGTTAATTTTGGGGGGGTTTTGATACATCCACTGTTAGTGCAAAAGTGGTTGCAGAATCAGCCCAAGAGTAGCTGCAAATTTTGATCAGCATGGGCAGTCACCAACAGATACCTGCTCTTTTGTAACTTTGCTTCATTAGGGCATTAGACCTGGGGAAACCAGACACTTCTGGAATTCAAAAGCTACAAGTATGGTACTACAAACAAAGCAAGACAATTTAAAATCTCTTTCATATCCATGTTTGTCCCAAAAAAGAGGTGAACAAGGATTCTGCTGCCCTTTGTGCCTAGACCAGTATGTGGTGTTTGCCGCTCTTCCCTGATGTTGGCATAAACAAGGAGACCAAGGAGCTGGGAAAGCAGCTCTTTCCAACATCATTTCTCTGCTCTTATTTTCACATTTAATTTCTTCTGATTGCTCAGGAACTATTGGGCAGTGTTTGAGAGTAATGTTTCCTTGTGCTTTGGGTGGCCTCTCTGTCTGCATCATAGAGACTGTACACTTTACTGCGCCTGAGTGCCTTTCTTACTGGAATCATAAGAATAACCAGGACTTCCTACTATAAAGCCTCCTACCAGTTTCCCACAGGAGAAGCAACTGCTGCCAGAGTGGAGGGCTTACCTTCTGTTTTTAACCAAACATCCCTGGTTTTGTGGGAGCACTGCCTTCCCCAGTAGGAACTGCTGCCACTACACTAGAGCAGGAGGGTACTTTCCAGCTTCTGATGTTTTTCATCACATTGTCTAATGTTTTGTAGATTAAAATGGCAATAAGGAAAAAAGATTGCATAAGCAGAAGAAATGAGGTTTTTTATTATAATTTACACTGTATTTTTTTTCTGGTTCTGAATTATCTAGATATCCCTGAAGTAAGATTTTTTTTACAAGATTTAATACAAAATTACTTCTACTGTAGTAAACTGAGTGACATCCTTGTTTCAGCCACACCTTCTCCTTTGCTCACACACAGAATTCCTGTGGTGAGCAAATTCCTTCTTGTGCTTTTTGGGTTAATATGTTAAAGCACTTGTCTTTATCATATTAATTCTTTTCCTTTTGCATTTTATATGAAAATATATAGGCCTGAGTGTGCAAGTTAATAAATTCTAATACTGTTCATTTTACACTTTTTTTCTTTTAACCTAAGCAATTTTAATTGGAGACAAACCAGATATACACAAAATTCCAATGGCAGTTATTGAAAAACGTGTACAGCTATTTTTTGCATATTTTATTTATCCAAGAGCTAACAGCCTGTGTTTTGTGTTCTCTTACCAGCTAATTGGTATGAAAACTATGTCTCTACAGGTTTTTTTACTATTTCAGGCTATATTTTAGGCTATATTTCAGGCTATGCAATCACAGTCATATGAGGTATCTGCAGACTATAATGGCTCTGCTTTATTTAGCATTTCAATTTGTGTTGAGTACTGTAATTTACTGTATTTTTTCCTGCATATCTCAGCATTTGGAAGAGCCCTTTGAATCATCAGTTCTACAATGGCACAAGTATGCTCACAGTGTTTACCTTCTTCCCAGCAGTGAGTAACAGGGAAAGGAGAAGTGAGTCATCAGAGAGTGGAATATTTTTCCCAAAAAAGCAAGTATTCTTCATGTAGCAGTGGATTTTGAACATTACTTACTGCCAGATTGGGCAAGCTGCTTACTTCTTGTGACCCTGTGCTATTCCTTCCCACCACCTATTCCACAACATCCAGGTGGTTTAGGGATCTAGATCATAAGCAAGAAAATTAGCTTTACCAGAAACTTTCCTCTTGATTTGCTTCCCAGAGAACTGCTCATCCCCAAGTCAGGCAGAGAATAGTGGTCATACAAAAGAGGGAGCAGGTTCAGAGTTTATGTACCCTAATGTTGAATTGTGCAGTGCCTAACCTAAGCATGGTGAATATTTAAAAGTGGGAGGTAAACATCGGTGTCATTTACATTTTTTGAAAGGATTGCCATTATTTTTACTTACTATATTAGACTATTCATCTGTTCACTTAATTCTGCAGACTACTACATTTAATATTAAGCATGCAGTTGGTTTATCATGATAAAAAGTAATAATAATAAATAATAAACACAGACTACCCATCTAAAAATCATCACTATATATTTTTTAATTTTTTTATATCAATGATGAATAAAATAGCTGAAACAAGGAACTCATGCTACATGAGGTCCAAACGGAGCTGGCTCTTAGAAGAGAGAATGGCTGATCACTACTCAAAAGTTTAATGTGGGAATTATGTGTCTTGTTCCCAGCCATCACAGAGCAGGGCCTTGTCAGGAAATTGTTTCATTGTTCTGAAACCTTGTTTTCGTTATGTGGAAGTTCATGAAGCTGGAGAACTTGCTCACACATACAGGGGTTTTTCACAAAAAAAAAAAAAAAAAAAAAAGCGCAGCAGGTCAGTTGTTCTTGAGAGCAAGAAAAATTACACCAGAAAATCTTCTGTCTTTAGCTCCAGGGAAAGACTGTCCTCAATCAATATTTAATAGGAGGCCCTAGGGGAATATTTTGCTTCTCCTCTATAAAGTGATATTTTCCTTGAGACCTTAGGCAGGTAAGGCTAAAAGAGACCAAGTACCTGAGCTTATGCTTTTACTGCAGATCCCTTTTCCTTCATGTGAGAGACTGTATCACTTATCTTTAGGGCACTAAAGTCGTGGGCTGGTTGAATCCATACCACATTAGGAAAGGCTCAAAGTAAAAATTTTCTTTGCAGATGTCTCTAGAGGACTACAGCTTTTTTGGCAAATACCTCATAGTGTATTTTACGGTAGATGTCATTTTCATGAGGCCTTCTAAAAGTTAAATATGCCTAAGATTCATGAGGTTTACGGTTTTGTCTTTGGTCTCTAATTTGGGTCTTCTCAGATAGTCTTTTTATTTACAACAAACAAGACTTCAGGATAACGTCTAGAGAAATGTCTTTAGTTTTGTCTTTTATCCTTATTGCTTGCCAGTTGGGATGTAAGTGAGGAAAAAGGTCTAATTTCCAATATAACCTCCACTTAAGGAGAGGAATATCTTCCAAAGAAGAGAATGGTGTTGGTTTGGTTGTGCCTGATGAAGAAGAGGAATGGGTGATCAGCTTTGAACTCATAAGTTACTGGGCAACACAGAGGCATTGCAAGAAGCCCCATGGAACAACCTGCTTCAGTGCCCTCTTCATTGACTTCCACAATTGTCTTCTGGATGGCCTTGGACACAACCAAGCCATCTTTCATAGAGATTCCTGACAAATCAGCTTTTCCCCAGTCAAAAACATTCATTACTCCCATCTCCTGGAGAGTGTTGTTGAGAACATAACTTTGCTCCATCTTGAACTGGGGCAGGTACACCTTCACTCTCAGTGGATGCATCATAGCCGAGCTGGTCCATTCTGCGAGTTTTTCATAGGTGAGGGCACATTCAAGCTGTAAGGTGGCATTGGGAGTAATGATTGGCACCAAAATGAATGCAAGGAAAGGAAGTTCAGTTTTTCCCACTTGCCTTCTGACCACACTGGAGCAATGCTAAAAGTATTGCTCTCTATCTATGTTAATAGAGGGAAAATGAAGTGTTACCTGTTCTAGGCCAGTGAAGTCCTCACAGTCATCTTCAGGAAGAAGAATGAACATGCTCAGTTCATTATTGAAGTATTGGAGCTCTATGACTTTTGTTTTCAGTTCCTCTATGATGGCCATGTTAAAATATCCTTCTTGAAACATCATCTGCACTTTCCTTCGCTCATTCTGGAACACATGAAACATATTAAATGGAAAATACAGCAATTATCACCCTGGTTTTAATTGGTTTCAGCCCTGAGCTTAGAGTTCAGCTCAAAGGCATTATTTAAACTGGTCATGGGTTTAATGTGCATTGATATGTTCCTCTCAACTGTAGTCCCAATGAAGTTACCCATTTTAGAAGGATAAAAACTACATTTCCATTTCTAGTGGTGCCAAATTACTTTACTCACAACTTCCTTATTACATCTTTCTTTTTTCTGGTGTGTCAGATGAGGAAACAGATACATCTTATGCAACCATCAATTAAATTCTTCATGAATAATGTATACATTCCCCTGAGATAATTTGTCTTTAGTACATTTTTTTCCTGAAAGCACAGACTGTTCTGTTCATAAATAGTAGCAGAGAAACAGAATCCTCAGTTTCAATCTCAAGAGCAGACTATTTTTGAAACATCACCCTTAGCTGCAAAATCCCCAACAAAGTTAGTGCATGTGCTCAGTGGATTTGGTCCAACAAGGATCTCAGCTGCACAAAAACCACTTCTGACGGGAATCAGTACAAATATTTGCATATTTGGTTAGGAAAATGGATAGAAATACAGCCTTCTACTGTTCTTACTTAAGGCCACTATTTTGTCTTGGAACAACAGAGAGGAGAAAAGCCCCCATCTGTTATTACAGGAGACGGATATCTGACCTCCATCCCCCAGCTTCTTCAGTTCCTGCCCATACTGTACCTTGTTCAGGTGGAAATACATTTCTTTAGTGTCTTCTTTCTTAAATTCTACTGCCCACTTTCCTTTAAAATATATAGCATTGACCAGGACAAGTACAGTAGAGGGATCAATAAAACCAGCAGCAAATAGGTCTTTGATTTTACCTTTAAAAATAATGGATTAAAAAGAATTATTAGTTTGTTCCAGCAATCAGGTGACTTTGACTATTGATAGCTATTTCTTTTAAATTGATAAGTGGTATAATGCTGCCAGACAAATGACAAATATTTATGTACAGCTTTGGAACCAAGGAACTCAAGGCTTTTTTGTTCCACTTACTGCATTTTTTTCCTGTTGAAAAGAAAACATTAGTGTTCATGTTTAATATATAAAAATTTTGCTATCTTTGGAAAAAAAGTAGTTTTTTTCCAAAGTAGTAGTGAAAGTTCATTTGCAAACCAAAAAACCTGCACATTTTTGTCTTTACCTTTTGTCTCATTTTCAACCCAGAAGTTAATTTTGTCTCTGACTTCTTCTTCAGTGTACTTAAAATTTACTGGTTCCAGTTCTGCTCGATAGAATTTCTTTGTGGAATCCAAGTATTGCTGGAAAGTGCAAATTGCAGAGGTTTATTTCAATGTGATGATTTTTATAAGAGAGATAATTTCTTGTCTTCAGGATAGTTCCATGTAGTAGATCAGCAAGAAAGAAATTAGTAAAAAAGGCAGATGTCCCTTTGTGCTTTATGATGGAAAACATTCCATTGAGCTCCCCTCTCCTAAGAACGGTTACAAGGGAGACCACGGTTGTTTACCTGGAAGAATGGATATGTAATTTCTCCAAAGAGCCTGTTGGCAATGGTGAGACAACAGCCTGGTCCAGGTTCACTGACTTCAGCCAACAGAGCCTGGAACTGGGAATGGACTCCTTCATCTTCTTCGCACTTCAAACAGGAAAACACATGTTTCGTGGTAGGCTTGAGCTTTCCTATGCAAAGTTGGACCTGAGGGTGAATTGCATACTCTCTCTGCATGAGAAGCCCTACTCTACCCAGCTGATACAGGCACTGGAATAAATGCACCAGGACACCACCTCCTATTCCCCCTGTGCCACATATACAGAGTAACAAAACAGTTCCCCTTCAGGCCTGCACCAGTTCACCTCCAAACCATTCCTTATCCTACAGTGATGTCTCCATGCACACTAGGCAAAAGACTGCTGGCTTAGAGACTGGAGAAGCAAGCTCCAAGGTGCCTTTGGCATACTCTGTAGTCAAACCTTGCAGGTGGCACTTACCATATTTTAGATTGGCACTGCTGCTTTGGTTAAAAACACATAATGAAAAGGCTCAGCTGTTGAATTGTGTGATCTCACAAGGCACCGTAAATAACTAATAAAGGAACAGTAATAAACAGGTCGGCAAATCTAGATGGAGAGGCTGATCAGCCCTGCTGTGCTTTCTGATTAAGTGATTGTCTTCAAGGAAAAAGGCTGACAAACTGGCTCCTCTTGCTTCAGCTCAGAGGTGCAGTTGTGTCTTACCTCTTCAGAAGGATATCTGTTTTCCTGTCTCGCACCACTCAAAACTTCTCTGAAATGAAAGACCTGCAATGTAAATGTTGGGTGAATGCAGTTGAGTGAAGGTACTTCAAAGCTAAAGCAGTGTTCCAAGCCTATCCCAAAACACAGCCAGACACAGTCCCTGCTGAAAGGCCTCTTTGTTTTTTACCATAAAATCCTTGCAAGTGAACAAGTAGTTTTAGGAGATGGTGAGTGAATGGAATCTTTGAAATCTTTCTATATCAGAAAGGTTTGGGTGTCCAGAGAAGGCAAAAAGACCATTAAAGGTAAGGAACTCTTCTGAGCTCTGAGAGTGCAGAGGTACCTCCAAAACACTTTCTTTAGCACTGATGCACTCATTAAACCGTCAATTCAATAATAATGCTTAGTCTGAAGAAGTTTGGTATTAAGAACAGCATAATGTAATTTTAGAAGAGCTCTCTGTGTGTGCATCAGCTCTTTGGATGTTTCGGGACTGTCAGATGGTACAATCAGCCTCTTGGTTCATATCTTGCCACCATTCCCTTTGCAGAGCAAAGACCTACCTTCTCAATCTGCTCCAGTGTGCTGCCCCTGGCTCCAAGGACAACCATTCCAAAGGCAGCTGACAAACTCAGTGGAGAGAAGAAGATATTTTCATTTCTTTTTCTTTTGTTCAGCTCTCTGAAAAAGTCAAGACAGAACCTGGCATTGGCTGCACTGAGGGAGCACATTGTGGCACTGTGAACACCTGAAACAAGGGTAAAAATAATTTAGGCTTCTCATCCTTACACTTATGTCTAGATGCCCTGGTAAGGTTTTTTGCAATAGCTTGGCTGAATTATTCAGTACTTCATGGAAATTCCCAGTTCATTACATAGGGACTTCACAGTGGGTCTGAAAACCAGGACCCTGAATAGCAGAAGTAACACATTTGCAGAAATAGAATTCTGGGTTGATCTGCTTCTCCAGCTCATACAACAGCTATGGCTTTGCCTCTTAGTCCTAACTTTGTCCTAACCAAACTTCCAGCTCAGTTTATATCCTGATCTTTTTTTGCCTTGAGTCCTCCAGGCATGGCACTTATTAATTAGACCCTTGATCATATCTATCCTCTCTAAAAACTTTGTGTGTATTACTCAGCTATGCTGAGTAACACACACGTACTGTGTCCTTCTAAGGCTGGTTGCTTAACAAATGTTTGACGGGAAATGAAACTACAGACAGGCTCACTTAGTAAGATTTTGGACAGAAAAACATTGTGCATTATTAGAAAATTGCAGACATATTTCTTTATCTGAAGCTTAAACTCTTTTTCCTGCAGCTTAAACTCTTTTTCCCAGATACCCTACAGTTACAATCACAATTATTACAAGCAGATCATCTTGAACGTTCTGCAAAACTCCTCATATCTTGGACTTAGAACAGAGTTCCTTTCTTTTGAAAGACTTATCCCAGTGTCTGCATCCAGTAAAGTGTTGTAGAAGCATCCGATAATAAGTTCAGTTTTTTTTAAGTTCCACTATTCTAAGTCATATTTGGTTTGATTCTTACTAAGTCAAAATAATTTCCTCCATACATGTAGTAAGTGTATTTCCCCTATTACACAAGAATTAAATCATCCATATAAACATTTGAAAGATACAGCATTATAGAAAGACTATGCTCTTAAAAGGTACCAGTCTGGGTCATACAGAATAAGTGGCAAATGGTTGTAATCTCCTTTAGAAGCACACTTGGAAAGTAGAAGTTTAGAAGTACCATTGTACAAGTTAAGCACAGATTCATTACACAGCCCGTACATGTAATGAAATCCAAAACATTGCACAGCAATTTGGAAATACTGTCACTTCCTCAAAATATGTCACGTGCCATATATGTATGCAAAGGAGGTATGTATATTACTAATGGACATATTGATCCTTAGGTCCTAGTTCTGAAATTTAGAATTAAAGATCATAGAGATATTTACCTTCTCCTTGGGACTGATGGTGTCAACTTGAGAGTCGAGCGTCTTGATGGAGCTTCTGGAGCAATGGGATATAAAACCATTGCCACTCCCAGTGGCAGCATAAATTTCACTCATGATGAATCACATTCCTGTCTGTTGCAACCAGTTAGTATAATTAGGGGACCTGTTGTGGAATCTTGAATTTTTCCATATCCCTAGGAGTTCAGAAAGAAGTCACAATTTTAAATGCATACCAAGATTTAGAAAAATTCTAAGTAGTTATAAAAAAAGAAAGCAAACTCCTAGAAATAAAGGTAATTTCAGAGGGGTTTTTCACCTGTAAAAAAAAATTAATTCTAATAATTTTATTGTATTTTGATGTAAGAAGTGGCACCAGTGAATGCAACATAGAGTTTTTGTAGTAGAAACTATTATACTGCTGTAACCAGCGCACTGATCTATATCCTATATCCTAACTATATCCTAAGTTTAGCCCAGAACATCCCATTGCTCCTCATTTTTGTAAGTGTCTCTGAGGACACCTGATCATTATCTTATATTGCTTCAGCAAGGCGTAGGCAGCAGGGACAGAGCAACCTACTTATAAGAAGTAGTAAATTTTCGGTGTTATTTTCCTGAGAAATGATCTTTCTTCACATTCAGGTTGATAAGGTGTGTGGGTAGGCAATTGTTCGCATGAGTATATGCAAGCACTAACAACAGCTTTGTAACAAATACTTAGCTATCACAACTCAGGTACATTTACACATCAACCCAACCAGATACTAGGCTTCTCTAGCATTTAGGAAACTCTGAAGGCAGGTTCCTATCAGTCATAAAGCACTCATGTTTAATTCTCTATTGGCTGGAATTTCTTGGGAGGAAATAGAAATTAAAAACACACCATTCATTCCAGCTCTGAGAACAAGAAAGTCAGGCCTGCACAGATTTTGCCTGAAGCAATGAAAGCCATGGAGTCTGGTTTAACTTGCTTAACACTGGGGCAAGAAAATTTCCCAAAGAAGCATCTGGCTTGCTTTCCTAGTTTCTGGCTGCTCTCCACAGTCACCTAAAAAGCCACCTGCTGAGCCTGTTCCTCAGTGCTGAGGAAACTTCCTTGTCTGACCATCCAGGAGCCACTCCAGCAGTTACATCTGCACCAACCAAGCCGGGATCAAGGCCACATCAGAGCTTCATCCCCCACACCCACAGCCACACCAGATTTCCTTACCATCACAGAGCCTCAGATATCTCAATCCTTAAAACAATTTAATCATAGTGCAATAACAAAATATCAGCTCGAGCTGGTGCCTCCAAGGAGGGATCCCAAAGAAAGGACACTGTAGACTTTTATACCCTCACAAGCTAAGTGTGGGAAAGTCCAAGGTCCTTGGCTCCTGCTGTGGCTCTGACTGTCTGGGTCCCTGGCCAGGCCACAGCTCCCTGGGCCCTTTGTTCTGCACTGGACGGGCACTTCACAGGATTTCCCCCTTGCCTGGAGCTCCCACCCAGAGCTCAGCCTGCAGCTGCACCCCGAGCTATCTGCACTGAATGGACTCCCCAACACTCCGCATTGTCACCCACAGGGAACTGCAGAGCAGAACTGGGCGGATGCTGTTTGCTTTCTTCTGGTGATGGGCTGTTCTCTGCATTCTTAGTTTGGGCACTAGGCGTAACACAGCTGGAAGAAAAATGTTGTGGAATGTAAGAGGGGGAAAGTGTACAGGTAGGAGCTACAAGATATAACAGTTTTAGGTCAGGGTAGCATCCAGGTATCTCCCAGAACAGAAAGGAGATGGGTTTTGAGCAGCAAGACACAATCAAGTATTTGTCTTTTAGGAATACTGGCAATTTTTAATACAAATTAATACAGTGAATGGAAAACTCCAATCCTGAAGCACAATAATTCATGGCCTTTGGGCACAGGGGTATGTGCTAAAAGCCACAAGTAGCTTTAAAATGCATTCTTCTGTGTAGAAACCTGTTAAAGCAAAGTTCAAGTTATCGAATGTTCACAGAATGAGCACTACTCTCTTAGCCCCTGCTTATTTTTGTAATACTTTTGAGCTCTTATCTTAACTTCTAATACATTTGAGCTCTTGTCTTAAGTGAACAGGTTTCTCCATGTTTTTTGTTATTTCTCTGGTTTTGTAGGTACTTCTGTTCATAAATTGAGTTAATCTGAAAATTAACAGATAGATATAGCTCTATTTTTCCATTTGGTGGATATTTGTTTCACATGAATCATTTCTGTCAGTGATCAAATTGTGGACAATGGAGCTGGACAGGAATTCACTCCAAGAAAGGAACTTTCTCTGCTGTTCTTCTAGTCTCCTGCTTTGCTATTTTGTTCTAGGTCAGTTTAGTATGGGTTAGAGTGTGGCTTAGACAGAGATAGTTTTTTAATGGGAATGTCTGAGAAATCCAGGAGTTTTTATTCAAGCAGATTGAAGGATCTCCTGAATTGTAGGCTTTGAGGAGACTCACTATGCAAATGCTTGGTGAGAAAGACAAAGCTACAGCTCATCCTGCTGTTGAACAAAGGGCTGGACTAGGATTTGCACCATATTTTCCAGATCTGTGGCTTCCGTCTTGCTCTGAATAAGGCAGAGGTTCATTGCAGCAAGAGAAAAACAAAGAGGATTGAAGATGGTCACAGCTGTCTCAGAATCAGGAGACTCTCTTTACTCCTTTCCATTGAAACCTCTCTAAAAGGAAAGGATAAATAGCAGGAGGACTTTTTCTAAAGGTTACAGAGAAGCAGTTGCTGACATGCAAAGGAAGATGAAGATGTCAAAGCAGTGCAAGTACAAAGGCAGTGACAGATTTTGTTTCAGATAGTTAGACTACTCTGTCAAGAATGCATATTTCAAAGACAGCCCTTTTAGCTGGTGGTCAGATGCTTGTCATAATAAAGCTGCTTTAAGGCATAGAGGAATGGATTGCAGACTGACCTGCTTTCTACTCCTAAAATTCCACACATTTAGATAAGACTGTAAATAGCACTACATCCTTAGCGATAAGTTTTGCCCATTTATCTGTTTGCAGTTATTTTGGCTGAATGCCTCAAAATTCTTTTTTTGGTTGAAAGTCTCAAAAAACATTTTTTTAATGTTTCTGATGGCCTTGGAGCCAGGAAAAAGGGAATGAAGACTTCTCTATATGATTTTTAAACTACAAAAAGTTCTGATTACATGGATGACATAAGCATAGGAAGACCAAAGCAAGTAATAAAGATCCAGTTGGTGGTGTCAATCAGCAGAACACAACCTCACAGCAAGAAGCAATAACTCACTCTGTAGTAAAACAGGCCACCAGCATTCCTTATGATAATTCCTTGCTTCAAGAGAATGGAAGAAAGTTGGATGTCTACAGTTGTCCCTTGGCTTTTTCCTCAGTATTTGCAGCCATATGCTTCCCTTGCTGTCAGTGTCTGCACAACATAGCAGGGAAGCAGAATCTTGTCAAGGAACCAGAGGCTGATTTCAAGTTTGACAGCAAAGGCTTTTCTTGTCCCTTTCATCTTACAAAATGCACGTTCTGCTACCACCCTGCTCAGGTGATAATTACAGAGTACCGGATTTGTCTGAGGTTGCCTTTTGAGTAAAGGTACCATTAGATAAGTGGAATTGCTGAATAGCAAGAATAAAACAAGATTTTCACTGGCCAAGAGGTCCCCCCCTCCCTGTTTATCAGACATCTGCTACAACAAATAACAAGTCTTATACAATTTATCAGAGCAACTTGGGTGATAAAGTATCTGTGGTGATCCACAGAAACTTTAACATGACAGAAAAAGTACCTCTTGAAGTTGAGGAAGTTGGCGATACCTCAGATGTTGCTGATGGTCTCAGCTCATTTGGGAAGCACCACATAAGCAGATTCTGATATTCATTTCTGTGATCTTCATTGTATGAGTCAAGAACCTATTGAAAACCAAGTGTCAGCTTATTAATAGCACTGCTGTCTGCTGACTCTTCAATATTGAATTTACTGGCAACAAGGTGCAGGAATTGATGAGTGTGAACTTTGCAGAGACCTGAGCCACCTCATGCTGGTTATTCAACTTGCCAGGGAAAAGATGAGCCCAGCACTGTTGTTTTCCCAACTGAACTTCATTGTGCACCAGAAGCTTTTCCACTATTACAATAAACCCCATTTACTCCCCAAGGAAATTTAAAAATGACACAAAATAATAACAAAATAGTCTTCATCTTTGATTCACTTATCAGCATCCAAAAATAGCTCTAGCAATACAGCCAGTTCTGCCTGTTGTACCTTCTCAGCTCACGCCCTTTTTCACTTGTTCATGAGCTTTTACTAACAGGAAATTACATTTGTAGGCAGGGATATCTGTATGTGTCTTCTTAACAGACTTCCATAGTGTAAGGTGATATGACTAAGCAGATAAATATTTCTGCATGATGGCCCTGTTTTACAATGCTGAATCAGGCTTTGTGAGTGATCTTATTTATAGTATTTCTTTGTGGCAATTTAAGTAATTTTATAAGCCAGGTTTCTTTACCTTAATAGTAAGTGAAGTATTTTTTAAAGCTGTGTGATACAGAATGTCCATAAATGTTCCTCTCCTGGCTCTGCCTCAGTGCATACCTTTTCTTGTCATTCATCATTGTGGGATTCAGTAGAAAGTAGAAAATTTCCTTTGCATTTTAAAAAAGAGGCTGTTTTTCTCTACTGCTTAGCCAGTGAAAAAGATAGCAGATATCTTCATGCAAAGTTGTTAACTTTGCTTAGAAATCACAGAAGTGTGCCTGGTAAGGATCTTTGAGATCCCTGGTACATCTGCTGCCCTAAGGTGGGATGAATGATCTAGGTTATAGTTGATAGGCGTTTGTTGAACCTGTTTTTGAAGCTTCTGGACAGCGTTTCCAAACCTCTGTTACATTTCTGCTCTTCCTTATTCCTGAGGTTTTACCTCAACTTTGTCTTCAGTTATCCTGACCGTAAATTAAAACAGTTACATTCAGTTATCTTAAAACTTTGATATGTGCTACTGGCTAAGTTGTTTAAATAGTTATTAGTCATTTTATCCTTTGCACAAGACACAGTATTTGGGAGTGTCTCCCTGGTCATAAAATTCAATTATTGTAGTTGTACTCATAACCAGGAACTTAACACTACACTAATTATGCTACCCAAAATCTGTGGGTATTGTTTGCTACTGAGCTACTTTACCAAATTACGGACTTGGAAATCTGAAACACCCTTCAGGGCTGCTCAGCCCTGTAGCATATTGTGTAATTCTCATCATTCTGAGGAGAAAGGTATTGCTTTTGGCCATCAGTCTAGATGTTAAAAACAATTGTTCTTCCTCATTCCTCTAACAATCCTTGTGGTATGATTTCCACAGTGGCTCAGTAGTCCTACATGTTATTTGCATAAATGCTAGTGCGGGTACTCTTGTCAGTCCTTAGAGCCAGTGAAGTCAGATGTCACAGGTCCAAAAATGGAGCTTATTTGCCAATATTGTGCATATATTGGTAGTGACTGAGTTTTGAAAATAAATTTAGATTTTACAATACCCTTCCTAAGTTGCCAAACACTGTGAGGAACAGGTAGTTGAATAATTTGAAAACACAAGGTCAAATTTTCAGCCAATGTAGACTGATTCACCTCCAATTGAGGTGTGAAAAGAGAACTTGTTCCCATGGAAAAAGGTTCTTCTTCCGGCCACAGAATAATACGGATGTAAATGGTATGTTGTCCACATACTGCCATGGAATTTGTACAATAAACCATTTCTTCATTCTGCAGTTCAAATTCCTACATGCCTGGGGTAACCAAAGACTACTGAACTTTCACATTTCTACTTTCCCTCAGTTCCATTGATTTTTACCACTGATAAAGTTTTTTCTCTCATATTATCCCAGGTAAAACTTGACAGCCCTTTTTTCTTCTGTCCTGCCTGCAACCCAGACACATCACCTTGTGAATCCCAGATACTTGTATCCTGGCTGGTTGTAAACACTTGTGTGTAATCTAATGGGGAACCTGTGAGCAGCATCACTTACCGAATTATCCTTCATAAAACAAGATACTTTAATTGCACAGAATAATATATTTAAGAAAAGTTTACTTAAATGCATTGTTTCCAAGAACCACTACCTCATGCAGAACATGTAAAGTCGTCTCTGCTATTGTGTTCTTGAGTAACCACTGGATGCAAAGAATGCTTTGACAGAACATGATGTTCAATAGCTTCAGTGTTTGGCCTGGAACACCCAAGTGAAATTCACACACAGAAGAGCCTCAGATTGTTCCAGATGAAGGCAGGTATCTAACTACAATGTGCTGATGAAGAGACATTAAGGGTGTGTGAGAAATCATGACACAACACTTCCCTTGCAACTCTCTGTGCACCAATAGAACAGAGATACCCTGGTACAGAAGCACACACAGCCAGTGTTTCTGCTAGGGAAAAGTGCCATTTGGCCCTTTCCCTAAATCTCTTTTTTTTTGTGTGCAAAGTAAATATTACCAGTAAGCCATGGGAGGTAAACAGGATCTGGAACACCATCAAATGCCTGTGGGGTGACTTCAAAGCTCTGACCCTGCCAATCTCACTTGAGATTTGGGAAAGTCTCCTGCAACTTCATTTGCAGAGCTGAACTCTACTGTATATTTAAGACGTAGTCAATTTTTTCCTCCTGTATTTGTAAAGTAGAAACAGGATGCAGCCATAAATATATTCTCCCTTTGTCTGCCTTTGTGCTACATGGAGAAACAAAACTCTGTGTATTCATTTCTAAATTGAGACTTCAAGATGGCCCTTTTTTCTTCCTGCTCAGCTAGAGAACTGAGACTGAATTCTGTTCTCAGACATGAATGCAAATCTATCATAACTCCACTAATGCCTGTTCACTGATGTTTAATAGCTTATTAACACATTTTGTATAATTTCAAAAAAAATTGTGTAGGCAGAATTTGACCAGAATTAGATCATAATTGCTTTTGCAGTACAGTTCAGGAGCAGCCAAAATGTATCAATACTGTTTTAGCCAGAAATCCCAAAAGACCACTATACAGGCTGTGAAGACAGCTTCATCCCAGTCACACTCAGTACATCCCAGTGCAGACACGAGACAATTGCATTTAATGTCTTCTGAAAATAATGCAGTACTTTAGAGGGGCTTTCATCCATTATGGAATTCTGGATTGAGCAAAAACTTTCCCCTCAGCGGCTGCCTCTGTGTTGTACAGTAAGATTATTTCCCACTCATCAGGTAGAGGGTCATAGAACTGGCAGGGTGAGAAATAACAGAAATTATAGACTTAGACTTAGAATCTTCCTCCAAGGCCAAACACCTCATGGGTGCCAAGTACCACAGTCTTTCAGGCACATGTCAAACACCAGGGCACTGGAGAAGAATTGTCTTTGAAAGTTTCATAGTGATACTAAAAAAACCCTACCTTTTGGCTTCATTATTATTTTCAGAATGACAGACCAGAGAAATTAAGAGGAAAGACATTCAAGTTCTTGGTGGTGGTAAATTACACCTCGCTATGCTTGTGGTTGATGGTTGAAATACAACAGGCAAGAGACAAGATGTGGCAGATGTTCAAAAGCATTCAGTGCCTGAGGCAACCTTCAAATCAAGGTTTAAAAAGCCATACCAATTAAATGCTTTGAATACTTTTATTGCTGCCACACTTTACTTCTTCCAAAAGGAGGGCCTGGAGAGATTGTCTGAGAGGAAGAGTGTGGGACAAATCTCTACATATCTCCATGCCCAATATCTGTATGAAGACTCACTCAGGACATGAACATGACCTGTGGGTTTCACTGCTTTCATGGCAGCCAAGAAGGCAGTGGTGTTTAGACACTGGAGTTGGGGTTACTGGAGGCATGTAGGAGGAAAGGGGGGGACAGCACTGAGCTTTCACTGGCTTAGGACCTGGTGGCTGGGGACAGAGGCCTGCAGCACCTCCTGGAGTGTGCCCTTACCATCAGCCTTGTCATGTGGCTGAGGAGGGAAGGCATGATGCTGCTTCTGATTTACACTGCACATCATCCAACTCTGTAGGCAACCCCACTGCAATGGGAGTTTTCATGGCTAAGAGTAAAATGAGAATGAAATAAGAATCAAGTAAGCTCCATTAAGTGTGTTCACTTGTTTGAGAAGAGCTCTAAACAGGAAAGGCCCATTATAATCTTTCCAGTTGTCTTGCCAAAGCAATGTGGTGTTTTTTCTTGGGTTCAAGAATATAGATATCAGGAAATGTCAGTGGCACTTGATAGCAACATGTCATTTATGCCTTTCTTCTTTCTACCACAGTATTGTGCTCTCTTTGTGCAGAAAGAGGCAGAACCTGCTCTACCCTTAGGGGAAACAACATCTGCCAAAGTAGAGAATGTTCTTGCTTGTGTTTGATCAACAAGAGGAACAGGTAGTCAGCTCTGAACTCATAAGGAATTATGGAGGTAAATCATTCTTCTGGTCACCCCTGCAGCAGCAGCTGCCTCAGTTCCTTCTTCATTAACTTCCACAAAGAAAACGCTTCCCATATCTGCTTCAGATAGCTCCACAGTCACTTTCATCTCCTCAATTTTTTTCTAAACATTTTTTTTAGAATTTTCTAAAAATTTTTTTATACTCTGCATAAACACAGCCATGTAGTCAACATCCTGGGATTTTTGCAAGAAGTGCTACATGGTTTAGAAGCACTGAGCAAGCTTCAGACACTGTGGTTCACTGATGTACGTTATACTGAATGTGGATTTTCCCACATCACTACAGAAAATTAGACATTCCCATACAGGAGCATAGCTGAGGTTGTCAGTTCTGGATATTTGCTGCTGTACCCCAGCTATGGACCTGATTTCCTGTACCCTAGGCCTAGCCCACATGTTTCAGCAAAACAGTGTGGGGAGCTTGAGGCATCTTATGGCTTGAAATGTACATGGGTCTCCTGAGACTTTTGTTGAGCTCCACAGCCATTGTCAGTCTGCACCTCTGGAAGGTTTGCACGAAGCAACAAGCAAATAAGGCAGCAAGATGCAGTTGTTCCTGTACAAGAGATACACCAAAGGCCCCTGGGCACGTCTTTCAGGATACTTCACATTCATCACCATTCCTGAGCAAGGAAATGGCTCCATGCTGCCAAAGCACTTATCCTTCAGCCCTGGAGGCTGCTCTGCATCACAAGCAGTAGTCAGTTTTTTCACAGTGTTTCCTCCTGGTGTCTGAAGGGTGGCTATGGGTTGAGCAATGCCTATCTTTCAGGCCAACAGGTGCTGTACACTGCTCTGGGCAGAATATTGCATTTCTCACAGAAGACTAGCAGCTGAACCCATCGAGCAAAATGGAGCTAAGTGAACATTAGATAACATGCAATGATTGCATTAATATAATCTGAAAACATGACTGAGGGGACTTCTGTTATGAAACTCTAGTCTGAGAAAGCCTTTCCCCACAGTAGTCATCCCACTACAATTTAGTAAGATGATTCCTCACTGTGCAAGCTGAGGGCTGTGGAAAAGGCAGGACTGGTCATTGCTGGCCCACATTTGGGACTGCTCTGTGCTGACAGATTGCAGGGCAGAGAAGTGAGAGGCAGCAGAGTGGGCTGCAGTGGGGGTCTCTTGAAAAAAGAGCTGTCAGGGTGTGAGTGGAGGCAGAGCAGCGGCTGGTGCTGTGAGGTTGCAGGCTGCAGCTAGGTCTAGGTCTGTGTCAAAAGCTACCTGCCTCAGGAGGCATTGCACGAGAAAATAGGGCATCCATCAAGATTTGTGAGAGAGGTCCTTTGGGAGTGCTTTTCCAGCATGTTTAAAACTGTCAGTAAATGTGTGGAAAAGCTAGACTCTGTTTCCAAACTGTAGCACTCAAGTGAGGGAGGATTGCAAAATAATCTTGGAGATGTGTAGGTGGCAGTGCTCTTACACAAAAGCTGTGACTCGCCATCCCATAACTAAGAATATCTAATTTCATGCCCGAGGATTTAGATGAAAAAGCTGCACAGCAGCACTCTCTGAAGAGCTGAGAGGAAGCTCACAGCTGACCTACTTCATTCACAATGTTCTTTTCTAGGCAGATATTAAGAAAGTGAAGAAAAAATCATGCTATCATAAAAATATAGACAAAAATTCTTCCACAGCATTCTAGTAAGGATAGACATCCACATACAGATAATTTTTTCCTCTGTTACTGGACTAAAACAGGAATGGCACCAGACCCTGGAAACCAGAAGTCATCTATGATGCAGTTACTGAACTGCAAGGTTATCGGTCCTGGAGTTCTCTTTTATGCCTTTAAGCTGCACTCCTTCATGTAAGGGCTTCAAAAGGAAGGTGGGCAGTTTTGCTCTGCAGCCTATGCTAAAGCCTAGTGCCTGAGAGCACTTGGTGCATTCCCTTGAGAGTTGCAGGCTTGAATTCCAGAAAGGATATGGGATACAAGCCCTTCACCTCCTGAGCCACATGTATTTCTCCACTACAGATGTTAAATACTATTTTGAATTTTAAAAAAAACAGGAGAAAGAAAAAGAAGTCATTGTAATGGCGTTTTTCAGGAGCCCTACTTAAACAGCTTTCACAAGGCCTGCTTTGAATCCATTCACAAGATGTTCTCCAGGAATTTACACCTCATCCTGAATTTACACCTTGCTCTTGAATTTCAACATGGGTAGAGCATCTAATTGCTCACATCAAGATAGTTCAGAGGGACCAAAGGAAAATGCTAGCTGCTAGAAAATTTACAAAATGAGAAAACAAAATGCCTACAATTTTGGATGAGGGAATTTTTCTTTCAGATGGCTTTTTGGATGTACAAGTTTAAAGCCAGCCTATGTTCTGTTTAGGAGAGACACATCATTATTTTAGTGTGTCCTCTCTTTTCTGAAGTCATATATAATTCTGTGCATTAAACATGTTATTCACTGATTCTTCGTTATATACATGTATTTTGGAAGCACATTACAAATGTTAATTTGTTAAATCTCCTTCTTCTGAGGAAGACATCACTTAAGTTAAACCAGCAAATTATCAGTAATGTCTCCCTATCAGCTGGAAAGAAGTGGGTTTTTTTTTCCCCACAAACATTCCCAGGTAATGTTTAACAATTATTTCCATGATTTATACTGCACTTTTAAAAAACTGTCTTCATTTCTCAAAGCATGGAGAGAGCGCTGTTTCTCAGATATGCATCTCAGAACTTAAAAATTCACCACACAGCACCATGAAAAAAGGACAACACATTTCTTGGAAGTTCATTTCTACAGAGTTCCACATTGACAACATCAGTTTGATGCTTTAGACCATTTTCTTCCAATTCTCTGAAACCTTGAGATAAATAATTTGATTTATCCCAATATAAAAGACAGCCTTCTATGCTATGTAAATAATTAACCATCTTTAGGAATACATGGTTTTGTATCCTGTTCCTGCAGATACCATGCATACAAAATTCTCTTTGGAGTCATTTGAGGACTTAACACAGACTTAGGAGAGTTTGTCCAGAAAGGTGATGGAGTCTCCATCTTTGGAGATATCCAAAAGGCATTTGGCCTTGGTCTTGGGCAACCAGCTGTAGATGGCCCTGCTCGGGCAGGGGAGGTCGACCTGATGATCTCCAGAGGTCCCTTCCCACCTCAACCCTATTGTCACCATAAGCACATGTGGTACATCAAGGAAACAAAATGTTATTCATATCCAGTAAGCTTAAGGTAAAATTTACTTATACTCTGGATTCAGATCTATATTTACAATTCAAGGAGACTAGTGACAGAACATCCAATTCATAGATTCTAAACAAAACCAGCTGCATTACAAACTAGTTGTCAAAGGATTAAGAAAGCATTTTGGAGAAAAATAAAATTTCTGCTCTTCATCCAGGTGCTCTTCACAGTGTAAGAAAATGGCCCTGATTTTAAGGTGAACAGAGTTTGCCAAAGAAAACGATAGTATTGGTAGGATTGTGTCTAACAAAGAATAAGAAAGGGTGATTAGCCATGAACACCTCTGTGAGAGGCAGAGACCTCCTCACAATGGAAGCTCCTGTGCCAGCTGCTGCCACGGTGCCTTCCTCATTGACTTCCACATACGCCTTGTGGACAACATTTGACAGCACCAGAGATTTTGCAAACGTCATTGCAGAAAGATCAACTTTTGATTCAGTGAAGATGTCGATCATCCCCATCTCTTGTAAAACCTCATTGAGGTTAAAGGTGCCTTCCAACTTGAATCGGGGCAGGTAAACCTCCACTGTTGTCTCAAACATGTTCTCTGAGGAGGCCCACAGCATTAAATTTTCATAGGTGATCGTGCTTTCAATCTATAAAAAGGGGGGAAAAGGAGATTAAAGTAGGTGGGAAGGTTTGAAAAATTGAGATCTTTACCCAGTGTTAATTCAAACAACTGGCTCCCCAGCTTAGTCTGTGACATGTACTGCCTTACCTGCTCCAGCCCACTGACAGACCCATCAGCCACGTCACCTGGCAGCAGGATGATCATGCTCATTGACTTCTGAGCATAAGGGAGTTCAAGGATCTGAGCAGCCACCTCCTCAATGTATCCCAGTTTAAATTTGCCTTTCTGATACATCATCTGCACAGATTTCTTTTTGTTCTATTGAAAAGAAAATTACACAGTCAGTTAGCCAATACAGCTCTTACCAACACTTCTACCCAACAGAGAAGGCAAGTTAAGTTCCCAACACACCCACAGCTTACTCACAGGGCAGCTCAGCCCTGGACATTGTTATGCTTGCTGTAATGCTCACAGTATCAAAGGAGAGTATAGATATCAGGAATGTTAACATTTTCAGACTGTACCTGATTCAGTATAAAATCCCTCTGAACTGTTTTTTCTTCCTCAAACTTGCATTCCCAGGATGCTTTGAAATAAATTACATTCACAAGCACCAGCAATGCATGTCCATCAATCACACCAGGTGCAAAGAGTTCCTTGATTTTACCTAAAGTGAATTTTGAGACACAGAAGTATTTGTTAACTGTCATTAAGACTCTGGACTGAGACTCTACTACTGGTCTGTGAACTTAGTTTTGGAAAAAAGTCCTCATTTTATTGAAGGACAAAAACAATATAGGTAAACAAATGGTAGATTCCTCTGCCCTGTTACCTGCCAAGGAGGATGGGGGAACTGGGGGTCACCAAACTATCCCCTGGTGTTCTGAATCTGCATTTATGGCTGTTTGCAGGAGCAGTTTGTCTGATTAAGACTTACAGGTATTACTGCAATTTTCAGGCCAGGCATAAGGGTGGGAATGAAAAATATTTTACAGCAAACATATCTTTAACTCATAAATAATTTAGCTGGTAACTTACTCTAATATTTCAAGAGTAGATGGGAAGACAAACTACCCTTAAAAAGCATAGGAGTGAACACACAGAAATGTGAACAGGTCTTTGTTTTTCCTACCCTGGAATTTAATTTGTTGAACCCATGTAGGAAGGCAGTGATAGAATGGTTATGGTCTTGCTTTGTTTTACCTTGTGTCTCACTTTCAACCCAAGCATTAATTTTTCTTCTGGCAGCTTCAACAGCACCATGAAAGTCCACTGTTTGCAGCAGTGCTCCATACAGTTCCTTGGTACACATTAGAAATTGCTGTAAAGCAAAATAAAGATTATGAATTGGTCAAATCTATTAAGCACTTACTGTCTTTTCGCTCAATAGTATTTTAGAAATGGTGAGGGACTTGTTGAATCCATAAGGCAAAATTTCACTTTGGAAATCTCAAGTATCTGAAGTTTATTCAGAGGATCTTTGAAGAAGAGAAAATTATTCTAATGCATAGTTCAAAAATGTAAATAAGTAAAAAGAAAAACAGAAGAAAGAGTCCTGTCATGGAGAACTTCATAACTGAGGTTCAGATAAAAAGATTAAAGAAACAGAAAAAAAATGCAAGATGAGTTATTTGATGCTTAAGTATTGAAATAATTGACAGAAATAATTGACAGAAAAGCAAAGATGTGGCTAGCAAGTTAGCTATGCCAAGTAGTCTCAAGGCTACTCAGTCATTCTGCAGGTAAGGAGCAAGAAGTTCAGCAGACCAGTCCTGTGCATCAACCTATTCAACCTTCCTGGAGATAGACCCCTCTCCAAGCTTTACTGCTGTCACACTTGCAAGACCTGAAAGTAGGTAGCTTACAGACAGCTTAAATAGGCCATTTTTGGCTGTGGGTTCTCCGCTGGCTGAGTGCACACATATGCAAAAAATGAACAGATCCCTGCTTTATTTTTGCTCTATAGCCTTTGATGTCCACAGTATGGTTTGTTTATGGTTTCGGGGGGGGGGGGGGGGGGGGGGGGGTTTTTTTTTAAAAGTGGGGATAGTTGAAAGTCTTGTCTCTTTCCTACCAGCCTCAGGAGCTACAGCTCCATGTAGCACATCACATGCTCCAAAGCACACACGAGAGGGGCAACGTGAGGATCACAGTTACAGGGAAGCTTGAGGTCTTGGCCACAGCAGTTAGCGGGTGACTTACCTGCTGGAGTTCAAATCCTTGTTGTATAAAGAGATTGTTGGCCAAGGTTAAAACGTATTTTTCACCAAGGTTTTGTACTTTTAAAAGCAGCTCCTGGAACACTTTATGGTTAAGGTCTCCCTCCTTGTTACACTTGAAGTAACACAAACACAACAATTAAAACGATTCCTCTTAGCTTTGGTTGCTAATTTGCTTCTTAATTAGATAACACTATAAGGCTAAGCCCTGCTGTACTGATTTTTAAATCCATCTAGTGCAAGCTTTGTAGCCTGATCCTCCTTCAGATGAGATCACTGGAGGCTTTGGTATTGCCTTATTGACCCTTAATAAAATAAAAACTTGTATCAGTCATTTGCTAGATGATTAGGCAGACTCAGCATGCGATCTTGACTCCCTCCAGTGGCAAACCATAGTGTTTTACCTGCACTAACCTAACACACAGTCAAGCCAGGGCTCCCCACCCGAGGACACACCTCTGAAAAGGAAGGCTGACTCTCCAGGCTTCCTTCTGGCTCCATTTCTGGAACTGCACTCTCATGATCATATCCAAGACTGATTCTTCCTGCAGCTTTCCTGACATGGAGCACCTGCAGGTGAAGATGTCAAGTTATGCCAATTGTAACTGGGATAAAACCATATTCCTTGTTTAAAAGCTTTGCTGTGCTGTATTGGGTAAGTGGTGTAGAGTCACAAAAGATATTTTATCAGCTTCACTCATCAGCTGAAATGACAGACTTAAACTTGTTCATACATTCGTGTTCAGACTTACTTTCCTACATTAACAAACCAAAAAGATCTTGCACTTAATCCCTCAAAATGTTACTCTTCACTATCTCAAAATATTTATATTTGATTTGTGTTTTCATTGCTGCAGTTATCTTAACTTTAAAAACAAAAAGTTGCCCCAAGAAAAGAAACAGAAATTAATTATCTTTAAAAATATCAAAACTGGTTTCTTGAAATCATTGTTTACATCAGCTTAAGAAATAGATCAAAACCACAGTGCTCTTAGTGGAAACCAGTCCTCGTTTCTACTATGCAAATACATCACTGCAAAATTTTCAGCAGCTTTTCTATTATAATAATGTTGCATCATACATAGACTTAACTCTGGTTTTATAAAGGATACTGATATTGAGCGATTTCCACTGCTTTCATAAAATAAGCAGGAGTCCCTGTCTAAAGGATTGATGTGGTAGAGTTATGGAAGCCAGGAGGCTGCAGGGGTGGTCTCCATGCAAAGACAACAGACTCTGAGTGTCTGGGTGGGCACCTGGCAGCCACAGCAAAGGTCAGCCCATCACACCTGGTGAGAAGTTCTGCTTTAGATTTATTAGTCTTTTACCGCTCATGACAGAGAGAAGGAAAAAAAAAGAAAAAAAAAAAAAGAGAGAGAGAGAAAAGAGAAATAAGTTCTAGAAAGCAGAACCTACACTGCAGGAAGTAAAGGCACAGTGACTGGAGGGGTGGCCTTCTTCACCTCCTCCTTGCCCATATGGGTCTCTGTGGGGTGAGACATTTTGACTCTTGAATATCATAAGGGACAAGTGAGCTAATGCTTTCAGCGACCCAGGTGCAACTCCTTCAGGTGTCTGCAGCTCTCCCCATTGCCCACCCAGACTCCCACTATCAGGATTCTCGTAGCAACCACAAGAGGAAACACCTGCCCATAATTCTGATATTCTGCCAGCAGGCTTGGGGGAAGCCAGAGCTTTTCCTACTGTGCTGTATCACCTCCCCTCAGTCAGCCCTTGCTCTGTGCTCTTGCAGGGAGTATGATGACACCATCACACCAGCAGATGGCAGAGATCATAGTGCTCCAAGCACAAATGTGAAGGCAGTGCCTGTGCCTGCCCTTGTGCAGGTTTCTTTTGAGGCACTCACACATGGGCCATGCTGAGATGCCCAACATTTCCATTAAGGGAACAGCAAGCAATGTGGAAGCACCTCACCACGGTTCATTCATACTCACTTTTTCTATCTGAGCAGCAGTGTTATTTTTTGCACCAAGATGGATCAGGGCCAGGGCAACAGAGATGCTCATTGGAGAGAAGACAATATTTGTGTCCTCTGCACTTCTGTTGAGCTTTTTGTAGAGATCAAGGCAAAACTCGGTAACTGATCTAGAAATGGAGTCCATCATGAAGCAGCTGCTGAGGGGAAGTACAAAAAAATTAAGAAATTTAGTGCAGCTGGCCTAGCTAGACCACACTGTGAGGCATCTGTCTGTCCTGAGATTGTCCCATAGCTGGTTGTTGAATGTAATAGACATTTTCTAAATCCTGCAAGTTTTAATCAGCCTATGATGCAGAGCAGGAGCAAAGATACAGAAGGTGTGTAACAGGAACCCATGTTCTCAGCATATGTACCGTCCTCAGAAAAGACCCTTTTTCTGCCTTATCTCATGCTGTGTCTTATTTCAACTTATGATATTGAAATTAGACAGGTATGGATTAACACTTCCCTGCTCCAGACTGGTTTGATGCATTTATTTGCATCAACTTTTTCCTCTTATCAACCAACATACATTAGTGATAAAGACTTGGTGACAGAAACTAAGCCTGCATATAACCATCTGTGGTAACCAGAGCTGCAGTGAGGGGGTTTCAAATAACAGGTTTCTAAAAAAAAAAATCACTATTAATTAAATGTCTTCATACATGAAAAAGGGTCATTAACAGCTGTGGAGACTGAATTACATATGGAAACACAGTTTGAAATACACTTTTAACTTCTCATAAGTTTTCCAGGAGTCAGAGATTGAGGCAGGATGCACATATAGAAATTCCAAACAGAGTAACAGTCCAAGAGCCCTGAAAAGAAGCCTGTAAGTTCCTGCTCAGATACAACAAGATATGTTGTCACTCTCTACTTCTGTACTAGAAACTTTACAGTCTGGTACCTCTCCCACAGGTCATTTATGTTCAATCCACTCCACTAAGAACAAGTTAGGATCAAGTTCAGCTTGGTCCTTGCAAGGAGGCGGCTGTCTGAAAAATAGGCAATTAGAAACTCCTTTCCTGAATCTTAGGAGAATTGTAAAGGTCTTGTGTAGATACCAGTGGGATCACACAAAATTTTCTGGAATCATTATACCAAAGAAACCCCAAAATAAAACCATCCCCCACATCACATTCAGTATCAAACAAACATTTTGGACAAATAGCACTGGACTGTGTTCCAGAAAGATTATTTGGGGGAAAAATACACAGCCACGGTATGGAGACAAGTCCTTCATGTCTCCCGTGGCACAGATCTGGCTGTCTCTGCCTTTCAGCCTACTGGACCAGTAGGGGTCAGGTCAAGAGAAAGCTGCCAGAGTTCCTCTCTTTTGGAAAAAGGAGTGAGTGCACAGCCAAGTGGTTCTCCCCAGGGCACACAGATGTCCACAGCAGAGCAATCACTCTTCCTCAGCCCTCTGCCCCGAAGCTGCAACCTGCAAGGCAAGGTTACACGAGGAGCTCCACTTTGTGTCATCAAAGGTTAAAGGTGGGAAGAGGCTGGTGTAAAGCTGAATTTCAGGATCTTCTATCAGCAGGGCACTTGTACTTGCCCTGGGCTGTTGGTGCCCCTTTGAGACCTGTCTTGAGCCCTCCTTCCCTCTGGGGAAGAGGTTGCCTGGTGCTGGGTGGGGACCTGCAACCCATTCCAGACAAAATTCTCCTCTGAGCCGCCCACTGAGGCCACAGTTCTTCTGCCACAGCCACAACTCCATCCCTTCACAGAGAGCCCTGAGTAGGAAAGAGCTACTCAAAATGCCTGGCACTGTTCTCAAGATGCAATATGCATGCTTTCTCCAGTTCAGCCATGAGCCAGGCATGACTTTGCATGGAAAGCTGGGACCCAGGTTCCAGCAGTTACCAGGTCATTGGGAGTTGATACGGCTCAGCCAAGATGCAGCAATTGTCTGTGAAACCATCTTCATCTGCAGCAAGTGCCAGACAATGGCATGAATGAACTCAGCCCACATAAAAACAGACTGAGTCTAAAACAAACTGCTCCAGAGGCTTGGAAGAGATGAAAAAGTAAAGTTTCTGAATATATGAAGGTAGAGCATGTGGCAAATGCACATATTTCTTGCCATTTGACTAACTTGAAAAGCACAGCAACAATCAGTGTTGTTTATCCTGTTTCTGAGTGATGCTCTGTGGAAAGAACCTGTGATGCTGGAAGAAAAGTTCATAGATGCTTCATACTGAGACTTTTCTTTTACCCTGGAGTCCAGAAGTACTTCACATAAAGACCTAATGCAAATGGACAAAACAGATGAGAAATATCCAAAGGGTTCCTTGCACAGACAAATTAAAGATGAGTTTTATCTCATGAACAGCTGTTCTAGCTCTGATATTAGTGTCTTTTTATGTTATATGGTGTTAATTTTCCTTCTAATAATGCAGTCATCTTACCACAAGACATTGCACTAAATAATTTCTTTTTTCTTCTGCCTTCATATCCTACTATTCACAACCATCTGAAAACAAAACTGAGTGCTGAAGTTTGTAGTGCTATACTTCCACATCTCTTGAAAGATCTGAAATGGAGCTGTGAAATCAGACACAGCGAATATAGGGCATGAGGCACTTTGTAGGTGTGTCCCACCTTCATAACAAGACAAGGAGAAAAAAAAAAGAGTTAATAATCTTACTCAGTAGGAAAAAGGCAGCTCCACCCCAACCCACAGGGAAAGGGCTGAGAGCCAAGAATGGAGGGAGAGCCCAGGATCTGGGAACAGGTTTTAAAGTGAGTATCTGGCACACTGATGTGGCCACTCCTTTAGCAGAGTCACCAGGGAGACATGCAGGTGGAAACACTTGAGCCAGCTGCATGGTTTTGTGAGTGGGAACTACTTAGAGAGCTGCCCTAGAAATCCAGATGAAGAAAGGGTAGGTATGGGCTGGTGGAGGAACTTTCTTACTGCACAAGTATATGAATGGTTCCACATCACAAAGCCTCCTGTGTAATCTGTGTAATAATCCAATCAGACTTCAGGAGCTACTGCAAGGACCACAGTGTTCGGAGAATATCTACATGGTGGACAGCAAATGGTAATGTCACTTTTAAATTATCTTGGAGTGGTAAGGAGGGATGATACAGGATCAAAAGAAGTGTTCCAGGAAGTTCCTAGCTGCTGTTCCACACTAGCCAAAGCACCTGCACTGAGCATTATTAATAGTGCAGAGCCCCTGATGACAGGAGATCCTTTGCATGATGGTTCAGCAGCTTTTAACATAGTGTGGCAAATAATGTCAGTTACTGGCACTGCAGTATGTGAGCAAGAAGCTACCTAGGAAAATATCTTCCTTCAGAAGAAACCACTGCATACCACAGACCTTGTAAAAATTAAAAACTTTCTTCATGGCTGTGTGAGATGATGAGCACTCCTTTCCTATAATTATTCATGATCTTTTTTCTCTTTATAGTTTGTTTTTGGCTAAGACAAGATTAAATCAAAACAAAAACTATCAAAGAATAAAGAAACCTATGCTGAAAGCTGTCATAATTAATGGTTGTATTAGATTACATTATTCAGTCAGCAGGAGGAGGCAGTAAATAGGGTGGAGAAGGTAAGGGACCTTTAGCCTTGCTGTTAAGGTAATTCTGTATTTCTTACAAGTTAAGTAAGAAGGGACCTGTTTTGCCTGATGGCACAGGATAATTCCCATTGCATGTTTTACTTATTCAATCTGCATCCCATTAAGGTGCCTTAATACACATTCAATTCTCATACACAGAGGAAAATAGAATTGGCAGAAATTACATGGTCTAGCCTAGAAAAAGACAACATGGCAGTTAGTGCTGTCTCCTCACATGAAAATTGGTAGAAGTAACTTCCTTATTTTTCATGACCATTCATACAAAAAAACGTTAACAAGTGTTTCTGTGCTGATTTGGAGTGAAAGGGACAAACAGCAAATAAGAAAAATTAAATTTCCTACAACACAGCAATTCTGATCATCCCTAAGTGGCACAACACATGCCTTAAATTAAAATGAATACATTTCAGTACAAAGCAGCTTTTCAAGAGAAATGGTGCCAAGCTCATTTTCCAAACAACCTAGCCCCTCAGGATGCTACTTTTATGCCAGACAGCTTTTTCCTGACTACTTTTATTAGTTTGCATCAGCCCCTCTGGTATCATCCATACCTCCTTCTAGGCCAGTTATTTCTGCCTAAAGAGACTTGGATGTTCATCGGCCTGTTACAGGCTGCACGGTGGCAAGTTATTTGCTGTGCCTGTGTGCAGCTGCACAGGCTTCTCTGCAAGCTTCTAAACAGCATTGCCAAACCCAGGAGTTCATATTTTAATAGCAAAGACTAGCACCCCCACTAACAAAACAAAATCTGAATACCACTCCACCCTTTCTCTTTCATAGAGTCATTGTTTAAGAACGTAAACAATTCCCCTGGTAGTGGGGATCAGTGTAAAGGGGAAATGCCTTAGAACCCAGTCAAAGAACTACATGCCCTCTCTCTCAGCTAGTGAACATTTCAAGGCTTTTTCTTGTGCCATGGAAATGTGAGTAAAGAAGGAAAATTAAGCTGTATCTTTCATCCTGTGGGTCAGGTTGCCCAGATCACCAGCACCATCACTTTAAATGAAGCCTGTTTCTACCAGAGTAAGTAGAGGTGCTCTGAAAGAGACTGTCCTCCAGCCCTTCTGGAGATACAGGCAGAAAAGCATCTGCTTTCTTGTACAAGCCACTGAGCTCATCACTCTTGTGGCAATTAGACTTTACTGGGTGGACATAGAAATTTTGGGGAAATTTCAGATTCAGAGGGCTGTGAAATTTAGGCAAGAATCTTTAGATGTGTCCCTAAAATCCTCATTCATGTCCCACTGAAGACCAGCTCCCTTTGTGTGAGCTCTTGAGCTACCTGAATTTTAGCAGTGTGTTTTGCTGCCTGCAGCCTGTAAATGTATCTCTCTCTCTGCCCAATATGTAAAAATTAGGTTTACTTTACCAACCTGTAGAGTACTTTGGATCAGGAAAAAAAAAAAAAAAAAAAACAAAACATTATTTTGGAAAAAAAAAAGAAAACAACAAAACAACATAGAATTTTTACCTTCTTGCCTGAAGAGGTTAAATGAAGAAGACAACAGCTGAGTTCTGGAGCACGTTCCTGTGAATACTGTATTAGAAAAATATCTCCCACTCTCTTGTGGGAAAGTTCAGTCTCTAACCAATGATTGCTGATAGTAACATCTTGTTGTTTAATGCAAATGCCATCATCATGAAGTTTCCTCACAGAAGAATAGGAAACCTATATCTAGCAATATGCTATTAGCATTTCTCTCAAGCTGCTCAACAAGTCTGGCAGGCAATATCTGCTGGCAACATCTCCTGACTGCAAAGCCAAGTCACTCTCAGCTGGAAAACTGGTCATTAACCCTAAGAAGACCCATGACTGCACTGCTGTGTTTAGTCCCCTTTCAAATTTTGATGGGGTCTGCCCTGGACAAAGGTGTGTGCAGGGTTCATGCCAAGATTGTTTGGAGCTGAGCTTGCTCACAGAAATAGAGCAAATGAATGGGAAATGCATGAACTTTATGTTGCCTACAGTCATCTCTCCCTCTCAGGTAAGGAGTTGGCTTTATGTGCGTGGAAGGAGCTTAATTAGGGAAGGGAAGAAATATTTCCTTGAACTGTAACAGTAATCCCCAGCCAGGGGGTATTCTTTTAAATCACTGGAGTTAAGAATAAAAGAAGGCCAGGAGTAGTTGATCACTAACGTTAAGTCTCCAGCATTAAGTGAGAAGGAAGTAAAGATATGGGAAGCACAGAGCTGCACTAGCACAGTGTTTGATCTCTAATCAGTACCACTGAAATCAGCTGCAGCCCTGGGTTATGGCAGCTGGACTCAAAAGATCAGAGCTAAACTAGGGTTGCATGTGGCTTTGCAACACTGAAAATTTTATGTCTTTTCTTTTTCACCTCTTTTTTCTTCCTACAAAGCATAAAACTGGGTTTGGATTCATAGGATACTTATGGGATCAAACATGGTAAGCAGGAAAGAGGAAGAAGGCCCCCCAGCACCATCTTTCCCTTCCCTTGCTTTCCTTCTAGTGCAGAAGCTGGACCACCCTCTTCTTTAGGCACAGCACCATCCAGCTTTGCTGTTCCCCACTCCTCTGCCAAGGTCTCAGCCCAGCTGGCCAAGCTCCACTGCTCCAGTAACCACCTGAAAACAGGAATCCATAAGCAATGCAAGATACAAGGATAAAATCACCATTCTCATTACCTCCGTTCTCTTCCTTGTTTTTTTGCTTCCATTTACCATTCACTTTCTTGTTTCTGTTTTTTCTTCCTGCATGTTTCTGTGGTGCTCCTTAGTCTTCCTTCTCAGTTCTTTCTTTCTCTATTTTTAACTTTATTTATTTATGAACATTGCCTTACCATGTATCTTCTGATGCTTCTCTTGTCCAAGCATCTTTTCAGTGATAACTTAAGTATTTCTGAATATCTTGCAAGACTTTCCTTCTTCCAATTTCTGTGCTTTCTCCCTCCTATATTGACATCATTCTTCCACTGAATTCTTTTTCTTGCTCTGTCATATATTCCCTCAGAGCTTCCCTGACATCCACTTAACTGCTTTTCCTCAGGAAACGTCAATGTAGGCACAAATTCTGTCTTTTCTAGACACTTAGGATAATATATTCACAAAAATGTACTGCTTTTCCAGTGTGGCAAATTTACCTAAAGTTGCGTTTTTCAAGTTTCAGAGCTTCACCACAACCTACTTTTGCTACCACAAGACATTAAGAAGTGTCCCTTCTCAACCAAATGCTGGGAGTGAGGAGCAGGCAGTGACTGTGCAGATGAGCAAGTGATGAGGTGAGCAGGCACATTGCACTGCAGTTCACAACTGCCTGCCAAAGCCAGCCACAGCCTGCTGGCTTCCATCAGGGGCATCATCCATCACTGGATAGTAATGCCCTGCTGAAAGGTGAGGTGGAGCACCTTGTCAATCTGAGCAAGCCCTCAACTGTGCTCACTCTCTCTTATTTGTAGCCAACACCTTCCAGCACGTAAGAGTTCCTACACACAAACTCCCACACACGTTTTCCCATGTCCTCCCATGCAATTTCTTGCCCAAGGCACAGAGGCCAGCAAGGGTAGAACCAAAATAGTAGACAGTAACATGGTGGTTTCTCACAGCAACAGGAGCCTCATGGATACTTCTCCCTCACATGCTGCGAGGTAGAAAAGCTTCACACTGGGGCTGGTAGAGAGAAGAGGCAGAAGTGAAAAACGAATCTGAGGTTTTCATGGGCAAGCCACCCTGTTCATAAATGACCAGTGAGTGGGTTTGCTTTATGTGGGCCAAGACAGCTTTATCTCTCTAACATCTGCTTGCCTTGCACAGGCTGGGATACCTTGGAATTAGTCAGGAGGTGCAGAAAGACAGGCCCCACCCTGAAGCAGTGTTTCTCTCTGCTTTCATGGGATAACCCTTCCTGGCCAAGTTATCATGAGGAGATGAATGCTGTCATAAATTTGTGAGGATACGCCAAATGCTCTGATCAGCATTTAAACAGACTACAGCCTCCATTAAATGAAGGCTGGCTCCTGAACTGGAATGTTTTCAGAACCTGAAAAAATTGAGAAGCGATGTCTGAGCTTTTCTCCTCTAGGAAATCTCATCCAGGAAGGAGAAAAGTGTCGGGACAATCTGCCAGAGGTTTCCATCAGTCAGCAGAGCTATAGCATTAAGAGTGAAATGGCCCACTGCACAACTGGAACCACCTGACAAAGAGTCAGTGCCCAAACACAAACTGTAAAGACTGGAGGCAACCAGTATCTCTTCTTTATGCATGGACTGCCTGTGCAATGCATGGACTGCCTGTGCAGATGCCTAGTCAACAATCCCCTGCACAATGTCCTGACCCACCTCCAACCTACACCTCCTACAGGAGAACCAATAGAAGCCACAGTGACAACAGCTCTGGATACATCTGACCCCAGCCTCCAGAGTAGATGAGACAATAACAGGGTCTATCAATCATTCTCAGCCATTCAGGTATCACTGAAGTTGGGCTAGTAAATATCTTTGTGTCTAAGTTTTTCTCAGACAGGATGGGCTCACATTAATTATTGTATTTTTCATTTTTCTGACCACTATCCTTGTGTCAAAACACCTGATGTGTATCGGCAAAGAACCCCGGAGATCTGCAGGGTCTCACCTCCCATTGTTCTTGATCTAAGTTAGACTCCCCAGTATCCTCAAAGATATGGGCCAAAGACCCCAGTTAACCCTCTGGCATTAAAATGCATTAGAAACCATTAAAGTTCCTCCGAGGGACCTAATGAATTATTGTGGCTAAAGGCTTCTCATGGGTTGTTAGGTTCAAGAATCAAAACAGAACTCCCATCTCTAAATTCACAATAACCAGTGCTCTGATGTTGAAAGTATGCATATTAGGGCTGTTGCGTGTTCTCATTTAGAGATCCCTTTCCAGTTTCCTTCAGACCTGAGGTGCCAAGAGGATTTCTCAAGTAAAATGCTTCCATCTTTTGAGGATACATTATTGAATTCTGCATGTATCCTGACCATCTAGTAACATAGTCCTTACTGCGAACAATCATCATGTGGCTCAAAATGGCAATCCAAACACTTAGTTGCTTTTTTTATTATTTCCACTTCGTGGCCTAAGTGAATCTGCTTATTTCCATTCCTATAATTTATTGGAAGTCAGGCACGCACGCTGACACTGTCAATGAACACACAGACTGACACAAGAGGTATTGTACATTTGACACAGGTATTATAGTGCTTTATTCTGAACAGTAGTTAGGTAAACAAGTACTGAACATATGCAGCAGGCAGTCTTTAGATAGAAATTAAATCTGATTACCATAATCTCATGTGGAATTTGAAGACTAGTAATTACAATGTTAATTTCACTCAAGTTGAAGTCCTTATTTCTTTCTCATGCTTTAGACATTAAGTAACTGAAAGGAGTTTCCTTTATGCTGAATCCAGAGCTGGGAAATGACAGATAATCTGTGCATGGAAAGTGAGGCACTTCCATTATTAATCCAGCTGTGTTCTATCCTTAATTTACATAATGTTTTTTTCCTTAGGATATATACAACAAGGTTCCTCGTAGCTGCAGTGAGCTTGTCCCATCTTCCATGTCTGAAGGGAATGAGTCAAAAAAGGCAACACAGCAGAGTTCAACCTCCCCAGTCTGGGAACTTCATGCTGAAGAGTCTTCTGGGGACACATAGCATCCCTATGATTTTTGCCTCTGGTGTCCATAGGCCTCAGCGTGGCTGCTGTTTCACAGATACAAATTCTGATTTGCCAGCCTGAACTGTTGTAGCTATGCTGCAGAACTTGTGCACTGCTTCACTGGGTGCTGGCAGGGTCTGGTAGGGCACCCTGGAGCACCAGGGGTGAGAGCTATCGTACCATATGTCCACATTTCCCCTTTTAGGCATTAGGAATCCAGAGAGTGTGAGTCACAAGGAAGAGAGGTTTCACTAGGGAGCAGTAATGCAGCTCTTCCTCCAAGAGCCGTTTCCAGCTCCTGGGCTATCTTAAATCAGGCTCTCAGTTCATTTGAGGAAAAAAGTGTCACAGAGGAAAAAAGTGTTCCTGTTGCTGAAGCTGGGATAGTCCTCAATAAAATATGGTGTGTTCTTCACAGTGGAAATTATTCCGCTAAAGGGGATGAAACAAAGGGAGAGAAACTAGTTCTGCTGCATATGTAGAGTACACTGTATTACTCGGCCAATATATGAACTCTTAGATTTCCTTTCAAAGGTGATAGTTGGGAAGAAAAACTTTATGGGATTGTGTACCACCACAAACGTAATTTTGCTGTTTTGTAATGAACATGCCCTGCTTAAGGAGAACAGAATCTGCCTGAAAGAATCACGTTGCGAGTTTTGTTGTGTCTAAACAAAAAGATAAACGGATGGTCAGCTTTAAATTCATCTTTGTGTTGCAGAATCCGATATCCTGGTACCTCTCGGGAGTCCCCACCTTGTTCATTTACTTCCAAGGAGACTTTATGGATGATTTTTGACACAACCACACCTTTTGTCTCACACATCTCAGAGAAATCTGATGTGCTTTCGTTGAAGATATTTGTCATTCCCAGGCTTTCCAGAAGTGGCTTCAGGTCATAGTCACCTTCCACACTAAACTTTGGAAGAAATACATTCACTTTGGTGTTGGCCATCATGCTGGGATTCGTCCACTGTAATAATGTCTCAGGGGTCAGTGCCTTTTCCAGCTGAAAACATAAGCAAACAAAAGGAAATTAGTGAGCAGTCTGAGGAAAGTGAAAGGAGAAAAATAAGACCATTCCTAAACTTAGGGGTAAGCTCCTATCAAGCCTACAAAAAATAAAGTCCAAGGCAATTTTTGGATTTGAATTTACAACCATCGCATTCAGGCTTAACACACTCTCAGTTGTATTGATTCAAGTATGAGCTAACCCACAGGACAGGCCTCAGGAGCAATTCTTCTTCATGTGCATGCTCTGGCAAGCTTCTGATAAGCAATCACCTCAACAGCCATCTGAAGGAACCTGAGGAAGACAGTCCCTACCCAGGTTACACCTGGCCAACTGGCAAACATCCAGAAGTCTTTATTCCCAACCCTACAGAGTAAAAAAATTGCTGGTATTTGGGACACAAAATCCAAATCCAGAGCCTGATCTCAATCAAACATGCAGCTGTTCAAGCAATTTTTTAGAACTGGAAAGGGAGGAGGCAGAATGGGGAGCTACAACAAATTGGTATCAGGAAAGGCCTCAGTTGCATTTTATGATAGGTGTGTTCTGTAATTTACTCCAACATGTAAGAGCATCTTACAGCTGCAAAGACAGATTCTTCCCACCTTTAAAATTTATAGCCAGTTGCAGCAAATTACAAAGGAGACTTGAGTGATTATCAGTCTGTTAATCCTTGAATAACTTTACTATTAATTAATATTATTAATTACTTAATCCTTCATAAACTTTGAAGAGGGGTAAAAAAATATTGTAAAATTTTCATAGACAAATTACATAAGAAATTGTTGATCATTAGGAAATGCCTTATTAATTTTTACATTTATGTGCAATTGTAATAAAAAATGGCTCATTTGCAGTCACCTCTGCTCAAAATTAAAACTTGGAGAAGTGTAAGACCTTAGTAAAATAAATCATGGACACATGTCAATTGAACAAAATAAGGATACCAGAGATAAGGGCACTTTCTACACATGATACTGTCTTCTGTGCACTTCCTATCTAGAACAAAGCCTCATTTACAACCTCACACTGAACACAGTGAGCACAATGATGCCACAAATATGAGAGGAGGAACAGAGAAGAAGAATGGGATGGTAAATTCACGGGAAAGTTGCTTTTGCTTCTAAAATACGCATTGCTTCTAAATAACAAAAACCTTCCATAAACATATGGCATTATATGGGTTGTTTCCAAGGGAAATATCACAGCAATTCTATTTTTTTCTCTCACCTTCTCCAAGCCAGTGGTCTCATCTTCAATCTCTTTGGGCAGCAGAATGAGCATGCTTATATGTTTGTTGAGGCATGGCAGCTCAAGGATGGCAACATTTAAATCTTTTACATAGCCCAGGCAAAAAGTAGCTTCCAGATTCATCATCTGCACTGGTTTAGTTTCAGTCTGCAAAACATAGAGGAAACAATCAATCATTCCTTTTAATTCATAGATAAGATGGTGACAGAGGAAAGTTTGTAAGCTTGCATGGAAGGGATAAATTGAGTTACCACCAGAGAGTTTGTTGGCTTTCATAGGTAACGGAAGCAGCAGTGAGAGACTCTGTTGGCTTTTTACAGTAGGCAGCTTTCCCACAAAAAGTGGAACAGAATTATACTTAACAGAATAGCAACATATGGGGGATGTGCCTTAAAAGAGCAATTTATCTAATACTGGTGACCCTTCATGCCTTTTCAATGAGTCCTACGAAATACACTGTCTGCAGTGTATTTGTAATGCTAGCAAGTGTCAAGAATTGAGCACAGCTCAACAGAGAAGGTCAAGCTGCTCATACTAATAGCTGATATTTTGATTCAGGTGTTGAAACAGAATAAGAAGAAATTTCAGGCTTACCTAAATCTCTAAGTCTTTGCTTTTGAATGAAACAGAACAGAACAGAACAGAACAAAACAAAACAAAACAAAACACTTTGTTTCATAGGGAAGAATTTAAAACTGTTCTGTCCTCGTGAAAATGTTCAAAATTCAAATTCAGTAGAAAAATGTTACCTTAGGGGAAAAAATGCCTTGAGATGTTTCACTTAAAGATTTTAGTGTTGATTATGTGATTTTAAAAACTTCTTTAGCTGGAACTATCTGCTGATGAGGTAATTTATGAATATTTTCAGTGAACCTGAAATTCCAACTTTGCTTATGCATCTCTATATGTGTGTGCATATTTGGAACATAATCTCTTTATCTCACAAATGTTGTGCAGCTGTGTACCTTGGCTCTAAGTTGTCTGATTACAAATATTCATCACTGGTCACAGACTCCTGAATGCACTACCCACAGGTGCTGCTCCCACATGGACCTCAGGGCTAAGCAGGACTGACATGCAGGGGGCTGCAGTCCTGATGCTGACTGGAAAGAGGGAGACTGATGGATGACATCTCTGAAGAGTAAAACACAGGGCCATTGACCTAAGGGATGTACTCAAAAAGGTGACACAACTGTATACATTTCACCAGCTCAAGAAATGCAATGTGCTTCACCTCTACTGGCTTTTGGATGCACCCTCTGGTACCTGCAACCTTTCAATATCTTGGAAAAACAACTCTTGAGAATTCGCATCTCCTTGCAGACAACAGATGCTTCTGACCACTTGCATTCAGCTCATGTTGTCTAAACATGCTCCCATAGTCTGGGACCCTTGCAACACTGTGTAAGATTAGACAGAGTCTAAAAATGCCATAGTAATAAATATTTCTCATTTTCTCTTGTTGGGGTTTCCTTAGCTCAAAGTTTGCATTTTCATGAGAGGAAGCTTTTTTTTTTCTTTTTTTTCTTCTTTTTTTTTTTTTTTTTTTTTTCCAGAACATACCTTGTTGATTCTAAAAGGACATTCTTTGATCTCTGCCTCTGGGAACTTCTTCATCCAGTTTGTGACAAAATAAGCTGCATTAACTAGAAGGATCTGAGTCTGGTCACTTACACTATCCTCATTCAAAACATTCTCCATTTTTCCTGTGAACAGATTTAAGATGGTTGTTAATACAACAATACATTAGCAGTATATCAATTACTTTAAGTGAAAAGCGTAATATTTCACTGAACTAAACACATTTGTGTCATGCGCCTTTGTGATGCACATTTATTTGTGCATCTCACAGATAAAAAGATTTTCTTTCTAATGGAAAATTTCAAAAAGGAGCACTTACTTAAAACTGAAGCTTAATTTTTGATGTGGGGTTTGGGATCAAGACATCTTCCAAATGACATGTTTTGTTGGTTTATATCGCATGTAATCAAAATTACATCTCCTGCTTTTTGTTCAGTATCTTAAAGAAGGTGCTGAGTTTTCAGGGAAATTCAACACGTTTAAGTGAAAAAAAAAAACACCTCGTCATTTGGAAAGCAAGACTTGAAGGGAAGTTTCAAATTAGCAGCTACTCTTTTCTAGACTGATATATTGAGAATAAAATCACCAGGATAATAAAAAACGCTGCTCTGACTACAGTTAATATCCTAGTACCAATACAGACTTCAAAAGAGGATGCAAATGTCATGACCCGCTCTCTCTGTTTCAGACCTGTTCATGCACTGCCATAAATGACCCTGAATTCAGAGCATGGGAAGGCAAGTCCTGTCTTGGAGCTGCACAGGCAGGGCAAGGTGCTTCCCTGTGGGCACCTGTGCCAGCCCGGGGAGGACCAGACTCGTGCATGGTGTTTCCATACTTGCACCACACGAGGGCAACAGGTGGCAACCAACCCCAGGGCCACCTCTGCAGGGGCTTCCACAGGATGGCAAATGAGAGACCCACATCTGCTCGTGGCACCCTTGCTAGCAAAAACTGCTGAGATATTAATTAACAGCCTGAAACTCAGAGTCCAGTGAGTACTTCCCATTACAATGAAGCTTTTAAAGGAATTAGAGGGTTTGATGTTTTGGTTTTACATGTTGTGATGCTCCACAGCCAGGACCTGTTATTGTCCCAAACCATCCTGCTGCAGTCAAATGTGAGCAGCTTTCCCCAAGGCTAATGCAAGGTCAGTCTCACATTTCTGCCTTCAGAAGTGCTGCAGCAGTGAAGTCAGTGCTGCTAATCCTCATGAATCCAAATAGTAGTCCTAGTCTTCTTCCACTATGTATTTACTCCTAAAGAGGTGTCACAAGGATAAAGATCTTTCTCCAAACAGGCAAACAGCATCCCCAAGGTTAAGCTGTACCCACCATCAGTCAGCTCTGAAAGGGATTTGTTGATTTTTTCTCGTGTTTCCTCAGTTTTTTCTTTGAACTCCACTAATTCCAGTTCAGATGGAAAAGGTCTCTTTGTGGAGTTGACAAAGTCCTGAAAGACAAAAGTAACTGAAGTCATGCTTGGTTAAGTGCCATTGGGTAGTTGAGGAGTGAATCATTATTTGAGGAAAGCTATAAAATAACTGCAGGAGACAAGAAGGACATACACCTGCATCCAGCAGGTGACTCCCAAGGTCACCTTCAGACCAGTGGTGTTATATCAGCAGTTAAGTAACTTTGTTATGGCAGGAGTGACCATGTTGCCAGAGTTTACAGGATAGAACAACCCTCAGTCCAGGCCTGAGCAAGACTGAGATAGAGGCCACAGTCTGCTCCCATCGTGTCTGTCCTCACCAGGGAGGACACTTACTGCTCTGGGTGCTGTCCTTTGCTATAGCAGAGGCTGAACAGCAGGTGATCTGATCATAGCATTACTGCAGCATGGTGAGTTTTCTCTTTTAGGATGATGTTATCTCTACTCAAAGACAATTTTGGGGGGAAAAAACCCAACACACACAGCATTCTTCTCAGTTTTTTGCAAAGTTCGTAAGTTAAAAGGCCAAACACCACTTTCTTCACTTGTGTTGCTTCAATAGTCAGGCTTCTGCCTTCTCAGGCAGATTCAGAAAACTGAAGCTTATGCAGTAATTACTTGGGTGTGTGAAGTGGACACACACTTGCACCACCAATTTTTTTATACTCATTTGCACTCATACTTGCAATGCAAAGTCTTTGATGTGGCATAGAAATTATGTTGCATTCAAAACCAAACTTGCTACTGACCTAAAGCATACTAATGGAAGAATTAAAAGTGTTGTAAGAGTTGCACAGCTTGGGGTCAAGCAGCAGACTCATCCACCCCCTTACAAACCTTCATGGCAGCAGACAATATTATGCTATTTGTCATTTGAGTCCAGTCAACCAATAGCCAAAAATACAAGAATTAATTTTAAATAATATTGCAGTCTGACATCATAGTCCGTCAGCACAATAGCCAAGCAATTTAACACCAGGGTTTTCCTGCAGTACTTACTGTGGTAGGATTGAGAGACTTGTCCACAAAGAGCCGTTTGACCATTTTCAGTGCAAAGAAAGAGCTGAGTTTGGAAACATCTGAAGTTATTGTTTGAAACCCGAAAGAAACATCTTTGACATCTTGCAAATGAAGAACCTGTTAAATGAACATGATAGAACACTAAGCATCTTTTTTTATTATTATTGTCTAAACAATTCCTATGACCAAAGCAAAAAATAATGCTAGTTTGTGACCAGAGCTGTAGCTTTTTGTGTTTAAGCTAATGACGGAGCCTCTCACTGCTGTTACTCAAAAATCATTTATGTATTTGACATGTTCACATAACTCTAAAAACCTGATCCTACCAGAACTTTCACCAAATACATCTCTCTTCTATGAGCAATCCAAAGAAACCAACAGAGCTATTCATGCTGGTGATGTAACTTAGTCAACTAAAACTCCATCCTATGGAGTCATAACATTTTTGCCAAACCTACATTCCCACCCAAAATCCTGAAGCTTTTAAGACAGATATGTGAAGGTCCCAGATAATCTCCTTTCTAGAACTGGGCTACACCTTTAAAAACGCTTGACAGATCATCAGGTTTTCTGACTGCTGTGACTAATACATGACTTCACATGACATTTCAGCAAAAACTGATCAGATAAAGATAACTGTGTTTGGTTTGGTAGACACAGTATAGCTGTGGGTAGGGCTCCTGACCCACACATGGCCACCTCCTAACTCCTGAGAATGACAAGTCCAGTTCTAAGAAATACTGGGTAACGATGTCTTTGTTTGAAAATAACCCTATAAATATGAATTAAACTTTTAATGCCTACTTATTACAGGATCTTTGATGGTGGCCTGTCTAACCCTTCTCACCTGCCTCAAATTCCCTTATGAGGCACAGCAAGCACTTGTGACCTTCTCTTCCTTTTGTAAATCACTACTGCTCTTTCTCCCAGAACACATCATGTCTTCACAGACAAAATTGCTGCTCTGCCTTACTCACTCTTCCATGTCCTCTACTATCCTTGTTAAGTGGGACCAGGAGGCAATCTACTCCCAAAACAGCAGCAGCACAGTTCTCATAGCCAAACTCCAAGTCCATTTCCTTAGAAACAACTATCTCAACTTTTGCCCTTTTCCTCCAAGTTTTATTTATTTTTGTGTTAAGTGCAGAAAGCTTCTGTGCCTGGGAAGTAGGTTGGAGGAGCAAGCTACTGCAGCTTCTCTACCTAGGAGAATTTTTGGCACAAGTTTGTTGACTAATGTTCTAGAGTACAGGTGCCAGTCTGGCTTCTTTTGTATCGAGTATTTAAAGCCCAAGCACAAACTCAGGTGAAGGCACAAGTTAGAATAGACATGAAAAATAGGAGATATTACACTTAAAAGCATACCAAGCTTTCCTTAGCATCTGTTGTCAGCACTTTTTAAATACCACTAGAGAAATATGAAACACAAGTGGTTGTGGAACAGAGCTCCACTTGTGGATGTGCAGGTTACCTTGTTATTATGGAATGGTTCAAAGCAAATTGCAGACACAAGTGAAAACAAAATAAGTGCAGGGTAATATTTTTAACTTTCCCATCAGAAAGACAACGCTTGAATTTTGAAATGGTAAGGAAGCTTCAGGGTACCATTTAAATTTAAATTTAATTTTTTTTTTTTTTTTAAATACTGTTTGGAAAAATGTGCAGTGCTTACAAGATCCATCCCTGAAAGTCTTCAAAGCCATGTTGGGTAGGGTCTGGAGCAACCTGGTCTAGTGGAAGATGTTCCTACCTGTGGCAAGGGGATTTAAGGTCCCTTCCCACAGAAATGATTCTATGATTTTCATGGACATATTGCTGTGCAGCTCTCTGAACAGCACAAGACTCCCTGTAATCTGTAGCATAAGTAGGGGCACAGAAGGCTGTGCGCAGGGGTACTTTCAGTGAACAAGAAACAACATGGAGGAATTTCCAAAGGAGGGAAAATACATTCAAATATGTAGAGAGTCTTTCAGAGCCAGGTGATAATCAGCATACAAATGCATACTTAATTTGCATTTCATGCACCTTTAGGTAACTGCAGAAACAATGGGGACCCTCAATGGGATAAGAAGAAACCAGCTCAATCTCTGCTTATACAGCAGACAAGGCTGGAGGGCTGGCTTCCTGCACCACAGGGTGAGCTCCATAAACTGATTGAATCACAGCTGCCATGCTGGATCATGATGCTGGAAACCCCTTGAACATCATGAGCTGCTTGTAAGGAGAAACATGGACAAAATTGTGCCCCTTCTACTGCATCCACCTCCTCTTCACAGTATTGCAGGAGAAAGGGGAGAAATCAGTGACAGGGCTGCTACATATACTTGCTACTGACAGCAATGGCAAAATCATTTTCAATTCTATAAAGCTTAAGCATTCTTGAATAATGATAAAACAGTTATCTAGGAAATGCAGTGATCTGGACAGTGACTTGTAGCCACAAACACTAGGCTAAAAAGAGACAACGTTTTAATGCATCTGTAAGACATCTGCTATGTTCACTTCCACCTTATTCATGCCTGAAAAGACTTTTCTTTCAGACAGGGTTTCAGCCTTTTGTTGTGCAGGGCCATGGAGTGGAACCATTCAAGAACTCAGATGGATGGTCTGAAGTCTGTCTTACAAGAGAACCAGACATCCAGGAGAACTTTAACAAGAGTTAATAAGAAAGACACCTACAACAGCCTTATAATTTTGCAGCAACAGGACAGGTTGCTGATAGCTTACCTGTTTCATCTGGTCTGCAGTATCACCTTTCGTAGCTTTATATGCCAGAGCCAAAGACGTTGAGGTACACATTGGGAAAAAATTATGTTGGGCTGTTTGTCCTTCTCACATACTTTTTTGAAACATATCAACACAAGCAGTGTGTCGAAGTTTGCAGAGCGTCCATTGTCACCTGAAACGGAAAGGGGAAAGAGAGACGACCTCCGGTTTAATTCTAGTTCCTTCTGTGGTGTAGCAGGTCCAAAGCACTGAAGAGCTGCACCAGTATCTGGACGGGGTAGCTTGCACTTTCAGATGATGAGAGAGAGGAAGAGGAGGAGAGAGAGGGAGGATAGGAGAGGAGAGGAGAAAGGGAGGATAGGAGGAGAGGAGAGGAGAGGAGAGGAGAGGAGAGGAGAGGAGAGGAGAGGAGATAGCCATCATATTCAAGTAACAAAGGGCAATGCCACATGTTATACAGAGCCAATATTATCAGAAGCACTTGAGAAAGGGCGACCCACACACACTGAGTCAAATTAGATTACATATGAATTTAATCTGTTTTTAATTGATACTTTTAAAATGTGCCAACTCAGAAGGTAATTCACCTATGCTCTCCTGACTCTCAGACAGGTCTTTAATGGTCTCATAACTTCTCTATCTCCTGTTTCACGGCTAATTGTCCATTGGACTTTAGCTTTGGTATGTCTGTCCTCTCAAAGCTGATTCCCCATTATCCCTGGCCTTGCCAGAGGTCTCCAGAATTCTGCCTGGTCCTGTATATTGAGATTATTTTAGACATTTAAAGGAGGCCTTCTAAAAAATACTGCTGTGTGCCCACCCATCACCTACACTGTTTTAACTCAAAGGTTTTTCTAGCCACTCTCAGTAAGTACAGTTGCCACAGGGCTGTTACTTTCCTGTGCAGTCAGGAAAGGCAAGGCACAGCTGCTGCTGTCCATGCTCTGGGAAAGCCAGAGACTATTCCCATCTTCCACACTGCTTTCACATACCCAACTTGCACTTTAGTACAAGCACATTTCTGTAGGTTCAAGCTAAGAAGGGTGAACCCCAGAACTTCAGCCAATAGCACAAGTCTGGCTTTAGACCAGCAATCACACAGATGACCCCTTTGGAATTGTAAATTTGACACTTACTATGCCCTCAATACCATGTATCCCTATAAAAAAGAAGGAAACTGTTAAAATTGGTGCTAAACAGCTCCATCAAAGCTATTGACAGAGACAGAAAGGAAATGGAAATTTTTGCATGCATTATGTTGCCCAAATGTAGCTGAACATCTGACACCATTGTACAGAGACATTCTAGAGCAGCTGTGGTATTTGACAGTAGTAATGACTTCCAAATAATTTTTGGTAGTTATAAACTTTTATAACTATTTTTTTGTGGGAGTAACAGAACAGGCATGTAATTTGCCCGCAACACAGTAGAGAAAACACTTCGATATACCCGTAAGACCTGTTTGACTACAGAAGGCCTTCTACAAAATAAATGTCTTTATTTTTATTTTAATTAACTTATACATGTTCTTGAATCTATTAGGTAAGGCAATTGTTTTACTTGACAACTAGTTTGTTTTGGCCTAAAAGATGCAGTATAAAAGCTTAGTGAAATGCACTGCATTTAATCAAGCTAAAAAAAAAAAAAAAAAAAAAAAGATATACTGGCATTAAACCAAGGCTTTTTAAGTCAGCATTTGAAAAGCACACCTAACCAGCCCTGCACTCTTGCAAAATGTTCTGACTGTTGGTATTAGCAACAAACTGTTTGCTAACAAATCCCCTCCCACTGGGAGAAGGAAAAAAAAAAAAAAAAAACCAAGAAAAAGAATGTGCCTTGAAGACAGGAAAGGCTGAACAAATATCACTGTAGAAACTTATCCCCACATGAAAATACAGAAGAATATCCTTTGCAACATCTAGAGGTTTTGTCAGACTTGGAATTCAGAATAGGTCTGACTGGACTTGTCTCTCTTCCAGTACTCTGGCAGTCTCTGGAAGCTGCTTGATAAAGAGAAAATTTCCTTGAGAGATTCCATTTTACAGCATCAGCAGGCATCGAGCTGATGTCACAACGAGGTTCAGGAAACATCTCAGAGATCTTATGGGTGTAAAGAGAAGACCAAGCGCCAGCCTAGCACTGCAACCATCTACCTCGGCTACATAGACATAATTTCTCAGGCATGAAAGCAACTAATCACAAGAAAAGTCGAGCTTGCCAGCAACCATGGGCTCAGCACACACCTTAAGGGAGGAGAGCTTTAGGCAGGACAGTGGCAAAAGACAGAACACGTTTGAAGGACTGAGAATGCTGACGAGGGAGTAACCTGGAACAACGAGGCAAAGAAGTAAACATAAAATCATTCCTTAAAATGCCTCTCTGCCATTGTTCATCACAACTGTGCTCTTTTGTGCCTGTGTTTGTCTTAAATAAATTCCCCTGCATAGGCTATCTACCTTATCTTTGCCATTAACTCAACCATTCTTGCACAAACACACAATACACTCCTATACTGTGTCTGCTTCTCAATCTCTCTCTCCCTCTTTCTCTCTCCCTCTCTCTCTCTCTCTCTCTCTCTCTCTCTCTCTCTCTGCTCCATCCCACCCCACCCCCCAAAAGTGCAGATTTGGGACAAGTACTAACTTCACAGGTATTTCTTACTGAGAAACTGCTGAAAAATTTCCCAGGGAACTAAGAATGTGTCATTCAGTAAATATCTACCACCCTCAAAAAGACAAATACAAAAAGTCTCATGAGTCATGCAGTACACCTGAAAAAATTTTGATTTGTTAATCGAGTGCATTATTTAGTATTAGCTGGCATGATATTATTCTATTCAGGCCTCTGGATCTTCCTTACAGCCTAAAAATCAACATGAAATCACAACCAATTAAAAATAGCCCTTGTTCCTTTTTGGCTTAATGTTGACTTTGAGATGTAGATGGGCTACCTGTGTTCCACTTCCTTGGATTGCAAGATGTTCAGAGTAAGAAAATAAAATAGGAAATTTTACATAATTGAATTAAATTCTTCTTCCTTATGCCAGTTAAAAGCTGTACCACGGCTCAAAAACTCCTCTGGCCTCATGAGTAACTCTGATACTATTCATGTTGAATCATTTTTTATAAAGTTTTGATGTTTCTTTTCAGTGAGAAAAACAGGAGGCATTTCATGGTGAACCTTTTACGTACCTTTGTTCATCCAGTAACTGCTGATACTCTCAAAACTTTTTTGGAGGAGAATGAAACTGTTTCTGGTAGTGGCAAAGCTCTCCATTCTAATTTCTTCTTTTTAATGCTACTATTGAAATAAGGACCATTCAGGGCATTTTGTTGAGGAAAAAAGCTCAGTTGCACCCTTGACCTTGAATTATTGGCTGGATAGCAAAGAATAATCTCTATTCCACCATCTTTTCCAACTGGTCAGTCAGTTTTTTATTCTCCATTTATTTATATTATATTATATTATATTATATTATATTATATTATATTATATTATATTATATTATATTACTTTCAACATTCATATTACTGAAAAGAATTTACAATATTAACTATAAAAAAATCTTAAATCTCTTTAAAGCCTTGAGCACCCCAAGCCCTGCAAGTCCAGTAAAGCCAGTTCCAGACAAGTAAGAAGGGTTGAGGCTCCCAGTGAGAGGAAAGCCCATTAGCTGCCCATTAACAGTCTCAGAAATCAGACCTAGCTCCTGAGTCAGTAATCACAGGGAACCCTCAAACAGGGAGGAGTCAAAGAACTGAAAATGAAATTTTAAAAAGCCTGCTGCATGGATTCTTATTGGGTCCCTCCTTTCCCAGGAAAGCAGACTGTCAGCATTTCCAGAAAGGCCCGCAGCACTGGGACATCTTCTAAGCACTTGGAGCTTGCGATCCACCCAACTTTATTTAAAACAGTGACTGTCACAGTGTGAAAGAAACATTTTCAGATACAGAAGGGAGCTGAAAGACTACTGAATCAGTTCAGAAAAAACGGACTTAAATTTGTTTATTGGTATAAGATAACCTTTTTGCTTAGCGACTCTTGGATTCAACAACTGCAACAGACCCCACCAAAAAAGAACCAATAGGGAGGTTTTTTTCATTACCTGCTTACTAAGGGAAAATCTAAATATAACTACAACTGTATTTTAAAATATAATCACAAGAATAGCAACATCTGTGTGCAAATCTCTGACAAGTCAAGACAGTTGTATAGTAGGAACAATCCAATAAAGCAGAACCAAGTATTCATTTTATTCTTGTCTCAGTTAAGCAGTCTTCCCAGGAGAAGACACCTGTGGCAGATAAAGCATAGACAGTGCTGGCCATCCAGTCCTGGGGTGTATATTTGGTTTATATCTCAGGAGCCATGAGTGCCAGCACTGTAGTCTCTCCAGTGGAGAGAAAGTTTTGGTTTTGGAAACAAAATTCCAAGAGGCTGAATTATAGAAAATAACCCACACGCAAATTTCACAAGTGAGGCATTAATATTGAAACTAAATCAAGAGTTTAACGTGACCACACTTCAGCTCTTACTCAGCATACACGATACAAAGGAAATAAAAGATTTCTGTGAGGCTTTTCTTCTTCTACAGAAACAACAACTCTCCACCTGGCAAACTACCTGGATAAAAAAGCCAAAGACAAAATTTCCTCCGAACAGACCTTGAGGAATGCAAGACACTAGACTGATGTGGGACCAGAGCATCTCATTTGGTTGAGGAAAAAGCACTGTCAGCAACACAATGGGGAAAGTCACACCAGCAAAGAAAGAGAAACAAGGCACTGCAATATGCTTTGTTGTAATTCAATAGCCAATGAACTGGACAAACTAAATGGTCATACTGAAAATAAATTTGTAATTTCTGGGCCTAAGCTCCTGTCCTTCACTTTAAATAAGCATGGATTAGTCACTTGATTAATAACTTGGAGCAAACAGAGCAGAGCGTACACACCTCTGCAGAAAACGAGAGGAATATTCCTCTCTAACAGGGGCTTACAAACCAACACAAATCCTACTTTGGCACATGGAGGATTTTCATGGCATCATACATAACCTGTTTTTTCTGATATGGGAATAGCTATTTGCAATAAACCACCAAATTTTAATAATTCTTAATACCTTGCTGTCTCACCTGCCAGATCTCATTCACTGCTTCCAATAAATCTTTCCAAAAAGAAAAAAATCTAGCATAGCAATTGCAGCAATTTCAATTTCAACCTGCATTGAAACCAAAACACTGTCATTTGGGAAGGGAAAAAAAACTCTTTTAACTCCATATGTACATTTTTTGTACAAATTTCCTTACCCCAGTCCCTCCATGTAACAATTTTTCACAGCTGAGATTTGTTAACTATTAGCTCAGCATAAATTAAAGTACCAGAGAAAGAAAAAAAAGCTGTACTTACTTTGCAAGGCTATAATCCCAGTAAACGAATCAATGAAGTGAGCACAGCACAAAGAACCAGCTGCCCGTGCTGAAACCTTGCTGAGCAGAAAACTCTGTTACTTGCCTACTCATTGACACCACTCCCACTTTCCCAACCTCAATTTGTGCACACACACACTCCCTCTCACTCTCGCTTTTTTTTCCCCTCCCTTAATCATTCTTCATGGCAACTCCTACATCGCAGGAGCAAAATGATTCACACCAGAGTTGTCTTTGCCTGCCCAGCCACTGAAGACAACAACAAGCTCTGGCAGGAAAGAGCAGCCCTGTGTGTTGCCTTCAGCAAGCACAGTACAAAAGGCACCAGCAAGAGCGAATGAAGGAATGGAGGCAGGAGTTGATGAGCAATTAAAAGACCTTCTCAGCAAAACTAGCGCTCCAAGAAACTCCAATTGGTATTACCGCTATTTGCAGAAAAATTGTAATCGTGAAAAAGAGACCCAGAAGAAAACCAAAACATGTAGAAGAGTGTGGCTGGGCACTTTGCATCTGTATATGCATTAAGACAGTATCTTAATTCTGCCTACAAGGCAAATGCGTATGTTTGGCTGCCTAAAAAGCCCAAGGTCAAATTGGAGTTAATGCTCAAAGGAAAACATCCTGTTGCTGTAAAGCAAAGCTCCTTCCCATAAGCAGCCAGGTCCTCTGCAAGGCAGCCAGCTGTCCCCAGAGATGGTAGGGGAAGAGAAAATCCCACCCCTTCACTTCCAGAATGGGGACCACTGGGTTCATGTAAAACAGCCCACATTAGTACCAATGAACATGACTGGGTGGGAAAAGAAAGGGACAGGAAGCAGCCCACCAGGTCTATTTTCTATAATTTCAAAGACGTATGCAGTCCTTACAAAGAAAGAAGTGTCCTACCCCTGCGCCACACAATTTCCACATTTGCCAAGCTGCCCACAGCAGACAACACCAGCAAGTACCCCCGGGGAGGCCGTGGCTGCCTCTCAGTCCCCATGAGGAAATGGCCCCACACAACAGGCACAGCTCAGGTTCACACCTCAGTAACCCCAGGTGGCCCTGCATATTTTTAGACTACAAAAAGCGTAAACAAGATAATTGAATTTGCTTTCAGGTTTGAAGTGCTGGTGTGCCCAGCTGCCCAAATGAAAGGGATAGGACACCAAATGATGCATTTTCACCATCATGGTACTTCCTTGGTGACAGTGGGAGTTGGGGAGATGGTATCTCCTTCTGGAACAACATGTTTCTGTATTGCTTTGAGCATAAATCTGGCCACACCACAGCATCCGGACTGGGTCCTACCCATGTTTCCTTCCTAATAAGATACCTAAGCTCTTGTTACCCAAATGATTTTTTTTTTCCTGCTGTGATGCAGATGGAATTCACCTTCCATCACCACCAGACAGCAAATTTAAAATTCATATCCTTTTCCATAACTGAATTCATAACAAAGACAGGGTGTGGATATGTTTAGGCAATTAAAATAAGATACAGGCCAGCTAGCTAAACAGTGCCATCTGGGACATCATTGTTATGTATCTAATTAAGCCTTCTGTAAGATAAATGTTTATGAAAATACACAATAATTTTGGCTGTGAGACTCTTCTCAGATGTCTGCAGGTAATCTAAAGCTAAGTGTTGCCATCTCTGCAGAAGCAAACCTTTTTTATGATCCAGGTCTAACTAGTATGGTCACTGTGAAGTGGTTCAGGTGCTTCTGGATAAGCTGCAGGGAGGTGGACAACTGACAGACTGTCTTCATAGAGACAGCACAACTCACCAGGTCTATTTCCTTCTTACTGATAGGCAGGAAATACAGATATAAGTATGTGCCTCAAAGGGCTGGAAAAGGGAAAGTGGAAAAGGGAAAGGGCTCTGCATTGCCAAGATGGAGGTGTGTAAACACCACTTAGAGTTCACTGGGTAACTGCTCTGCAGTGGCTGAGATCTGGCACCAAGTAGCAGTACAGAATCCTTCAGTCTGACCTAGTTAATGCTGAGAAATTAATTAATTCTGATCATGGTGCCATGAAACTAGTAATTACTGTTGTAATTGTTATGCTTCAAGTGAAGGAGTACACTGGCTCTGGTAACTGAGTGACTCACAGGGCAGTTTTGCTTCCCCTAAGAATGGACAGTTTGGGCTCACTTGCTCTTGGAGGCAGTGTTAAGATAACTGTGATTTCCTGCAGCTACTTATTCCGATTTATGGGAATTGCTGGTGTATAACTTGGTGTTTCTTACAGCCCAGCAAGGAAATTGTGTAAAAGCAGAAGATGCTAACTTGAAAAGTAAGAAGATGCTGAATCTCAGGCAGCTGAAGTTTGCACAGGACAAGAAGCAACACAGTTGTCCCTATGTCCACAAACACTCTTCCTCAGCCTGACAAAATAACAGCTACTTGTATCAGCATCCCCATGTCCTTCATTTGCCTTTCACTAAATTAATTCTGTTCAGTTTAATCTCAAAGTATTTTGAACTCACACCTATTATGACCTGTTTTTCTACCACCACAATAATTTTAAAAAAACCCAGAACCAATAATGGGATTTTTTCCTTATGAAAAAATAAAAACTCTTCCAGGTATCAAGGAAATAAAGACTCTTCCAGGTCTCAAGGAAAAATCCAAAGATGTTGCTGGATGCTAGGATCCAGCAGTTACATTTCTGTGCCTGACTCTCTGAACTGGCATGCCAGACACACTCCATTGCGGAAGGGATGCAACCCACCAGGTGACTTTCCTGTTACTCAGCCTGCTCTCAGTCCTCACTCCCCTGGCTCTCCCTGCCACTCCCTCCTAGGAACGCTGTTCCTACATGCTGCTGGGAAGGAAAAAACACCAGCTGCCTTCTCCCCACTCTTCAAGCAGGCTTATTTGGGGGAAGGGAATGCTCTTGCTGCTCAATGCAGCATGAAGAGTTAGTTTCAGTTATTTCAGAGGCTCAAAGCATCCACTGTCGTCCTTATTTTTCCTTCCCCCTGATCACCAACTCTTAGTACATGTCTGATTGCAATTAATACTGGGATATTTAGGAGACCACACAGGAAATCATCTACAAGTGGGACTGAATAATGAATAGAACAAAACTGGTGCACTCTTTCTATGCTTTCAGTCATGAAAGATCTTCTAATCAAGTTACAGCTTTCACAATAAGCTTTGGATCCTGTAAGGAAACCAGCGGTGGGAGGTTTTTTGTACACTTTTGGTTTGATTTAGTGGCCTACAGTTTTAATACAATTAGAAATATTCAAAGGGTAAAAAAGACTGCAATATTGCTAACATGTATACACAGCAGCGCTTCTCATAGTTTTTTACATAGCATGAGTCTATACTGCTATTTAATAACAGGAATAAGCCATAGCCAAAGTATTTTTCATTTCATAAGAAACACTAGTAAATTATTACATCGACCACAAGTTAATTTGAAATTAAAATAACACGTACAATAACAAAGCATACTCTATGGTTCCATTGAGAGAGACATAAACTGAGCAGCAACAAACAGCCTTTTATTTTTTCCCTCCAAAGGCATCTTCACCAATATGTCCATAGGATGGTGTCACATCGCAACACACTGAACCAACACATATGGTAGAAAAATAGTTTTCTTCAGACATTTCTGCTAACGTAGAAGTATTACTCACCAGTGGTTACTTCTAATAATGGACAGGAAATTAATTTCCTCATACTTTAATGTGCTCACTTCTGTGTTGGGTTTTTTGCGTTTTGGGTTGTTTCTTTTGGTGAGGCTCTTCTGAACTCAGGTATGTGTTTCGTTGGGGGAAAAAATTAAATAGGCAACCAAACAGCTGACAGATTTCAGTGAGAACAAAGCCTTTCATTTGGTGAATAGGAAATGAATGACTCTGTGTTGCTGAGATAAGGTTGCTGAAGATTTGACTACTTTCACTAAAGGTGTTGCTCCCAACATTAAGCACCAGGCATAATGCTTAGTGTAAATCAACTTAATAAAGACACTGACTTGACTGACTTCTTGGAATAGCTTTGCAATATAAGTAGGAATTTGAAATACAAGGGGAAATTAATATATGTAAACCAGACTAAAAACTTTGACACATTACTCTGAACCTGTACAAAGATCAACTTCCATGAAACAAAAGCAAAGACAATGCTTTGGATTAATAACTTCTCACCAAAATACCTGTGATCCATTCCTTACATGAACAAACCCCAACTTTGAACCCATCCCTATGTGCACTGCTGGTTCAGGGTGCCATCTCATGGGGACAAAGATAATAGTCTTTTTCCTTTGTCACTGGTGCCCATTGTTACTGCATCAGTTTCCTTCGCCAGGCTGAAACTATCATTCAAAATCACCTGTCCTACATTTGTCCCTGAAAAAATGCAAACACACTCACATTTGTCATGTTTTCTCTGTATTTTTTTTTCAATTTAGTGATATTTTCAAATGTATGAACTGTCACTCTCTAATATTGTTTAGTCAAAATCATTTTATCACAGGAGTGCTGTTATTAGGAATGCTTTCCCTACATAACCGCAATTTCTTGTGCTTGATTATAGATTTGTGGAAGATCTCACTAGTGAATTATTGGCATCATAATCCATCAGTAAATTCCAAACTGAGCATAGGAACAATTTTAGAATTATCTGCCTTCAAATATCAAAATAAAATCTGCATGTGGATAAGATTGCTCTTGTCAATGTGGAAACTCTAAAGAGGGAGGAAAACACATTAACATAAGGTAAATTAGCAGGAGTATCTTTCCTAAAAAGAATAAAGGGACCAAGCAGCTCCCTCCTTTAGACACCAAACTAGTTTTAGTTTCAGCAGGTTCTGTAAGGGATTACATGACCTTCTTTGCTCACTGTAGCAGACCTGGACTCTGACACACAGTTTCTCTTCCAGCTCTGTTTTTTGTACTACTCCCTTCTTATCAGTAGAGAGGAAGGGGGAATTAGATTTAGGGCATTTTCACCCCTTTTTTTAATCCATTGTTATCTGTAGATGAGTCACTTTTTTCTGTAATCCAAGTAGCTAACTCTGTGTAATTAATCTGGGTGAAGGCACATATTTTCCCAGGCTTGCTTAATGTAGGTTCACAGCCTGAATTTATGCATATTAAAAGAAAATAAAAGCTTAGAATTAATATTTGCTGAATATTTCACTGGAAATGGGTGTGACTTTACAGGTTGAATTTACTCCTCTTGTGTGTTTTCAGGGTAGGAAGAAGGTCTTTGTTTATCCCTGCATGTAGCTAAAGCAAGGGGTGAACGTGTTAATTCTTGCTTCTCCAGGAAAAAGGCAACCAAACCACCATGTGTGAATTCTTAGGCATGACTTGGAGAAACACACCCTGCATGTTGTCTGTGCGATCAGTAAATTACAGAAGTTATGCCTGCAAACCTATCTTAACTCCCGGTTTTAAAATTTACAATTAATGGTCCAAAACTCCAGCTAATGCAAAATGCAAACCTAGTGCCCATAAAAGTGAGGCAGCTATTCCCACTGTCTGTTGATTCAGCTCCTATGACCACTGACTCACTGACAAAACATATAGAAAAGAATATTATATTAGACCATGAGAGGAAAAGTATAAAAATGCTGTAAATTGTGAGACTCAATTATATATTTTACACAAGAAAGTTCTATGACTTGATAATAGAATTCTTCCTTCTTTCTTTCCCACTTACATTTACCCAGGCAATGGGTAGTCCACTGAAAACTAGTTTTCCTCAGTCCTTCTGAGCTCTAATGGTTCCACTAAGCTCCATGGAAAAACTTCAGAGGATACTGCATGTATATTACAAGCTAATAAACTTACTAGCACAATAACATTAACATCTATATAACAGGAGTAGGACATTAAATTTAATAACACAAACATTTAATAAGGTAAGGTGTCATTACTTGTGGTAATGCAAATACTTCCCTATTCATCTATCTAAGGCCAACATTCTAAGGCCAAAGTCCACTGCAAATGTGGCTACTAACTTCAGTCGGGTTTGGGCTAAAAAAGGGTAACAGACTTCCTAGAGACAATTGTATTGAAAGGTTTGGAAGCACTGTACATGTGGAAGCACTATAGACAGGTTATGGTAGAAAAATAGCCTGGTTTCAAAAGCTTCCTGCTTAAAATGAAAATTGTTCTGCTGAGAGCGGCTTGGATCAAGAGAAAGTTAAGTGACCCCTCTATCCAGTTTTTGCTCCTTTCCATATGAGGTCTAATTAAAAGGCTTAGGGATTAATAAACAGGGATCTAATGAGGAAATTCTAGCTCAGAAATCTAGTGCAGACTACACTGCAGTAGCTCACAGCTAGTCTAGTCCCAGACCAGCTCTCTTTCCCTTTGTCACCTTAATCATTCAGACCACAAGCCATTCAGTTATGTTGGAAACACTGCTCTCTACAGTCACACAAGCAAAAGCCACTTCGAATTTAGCATGATAACAAAGTCTGGAAGCATCAGAGGCAGCCCATCAGTTTTGAAACTTATTCGTGCAAATGAATCTCTGTTTTGCAACAGCCAAGTTCAGTTATTCTGCTGTATATTGGAATGGCAAAAGTTATTCCCCTGTCATACGTTTAGAGGAATCTGGTAATAATTTAAAAAGGACCTACTGCAGCAGAACTACTTTTATGCTTCTCACTACCTAACACAATTCAGATTTCTGGTACTCTGGCAACAGTAAACACTACAGGCTTTCTATTGCACAGGAGATTCACGGAAAGAAAATCTGGGTCAACTCACAGATTTGTGTCTTTTTTAAGACAGTGAGACACATGCTGTGACAACCAGCTGGCTTGAACCCTTTCATAACACCGGTTGTAGAACCTGATCTACCAATTTTATGAGACCCATGATTTCTCTTTGGGTTACAGCATATATTTTTGAAAAATCTGGCAGTGATTAAAACAGACCCCCAGGTGATGAGAGCATCTACAATATCCTTAGGAGTAGTTCCAATGATTCCACAGGTCATCAAAATTTTAAATGAAGGCAGTATGAAACAATCTAAAGTGCACAGTCCTAACCTGAACATTTCTAAACTCAAAGAAACATTGGCTGGGGAGCACTTTTTAAAGTTTTAACAATAAAATCTCTGAGGTGAATAGGGCTATATAAGTCTGTTAAGTCCTGTGACTATGAAAACGTTTCAGAAAGAAATGCTGCTGCACCAAATTCAACAATGCATAGCACAAAATCCCTGAACTCATATATGTGTAAAAGGGTTGGCAGTTTCCAGCTGGCAAAATTGTGTATTTTAAATGAAAATGAAACCAATACAGCCCTGAGGCCCTATCTGCTCAACTGTACAAAAATTCATCATCGAAGAGATTTTATTCTATGCAATTTCAAAAAGTTATCAAAACTTTAAACTTTTCATTTTCATTTTAAAAATGAAATGCTATGCAGAAAAGACCTAGGTGAAATGTCTGTCCTTGGTCTCTACATAGCATGGCCATGAGTGTCCCTGTTGGCTGAGCTCAAGATGAGAAAAGCCTCAGAAATCTCCAGACTTATGCTCGTAGAGGGCAAATACTGCCCTTGAAGATAATACATGCAAAGTTTAGAAAAACACTGTTTTAGATTTGATTTTCATTCATGACAATTTCTACTGGTACTCATGTAACAGTAGGGAAAAAAAACATAGTAGTAGCAGTGGACTGTACATTTCCCAACTTAAAAAAATTAGCTACATTTTTTATTTCCATGCTCTGTCAAAAGATCAAATGAACAGTTTCAAAATGTGCCCTGAATTATACCTGCAGTCATTTTCTTAGGCTATTTTCATATTGTGCTGGATTAATCTCACTATTACAGGAACTACAAGAATATACATCCTAAGTCGTTCCATTGCGTGGAAAAAACGAACTTAGCCCAGAAGACAACACATTTTGTATATATGCACACCTGATTTAAAATCAGTGTGCCTCCAAGCTTTTACATATTGAATTTCCAAGTTTAAAAACTAAACCAGAAGTAGAGTGAAAATGAACACAACTAAGAAATATGAAGAGTTTAGCTCAAAAGTGAAAAATTTAAGTTTTCTTTTCCAGATAGCCACAACCAGATCCATTATTGTACTACGGCAGGAAAAACTGTCATCGTCCACCTCAGAGTCATGAGATGGGGCAGAGCTGGAGGACTACGAACTCCTCAAAACCCAGTACTTCAAGTCTTGTCCCAAAGCTCATGTTTGTCCCTAATGTCATAAATGTGACAGGGCTTTATTTTGTTGTCAGTATTTCTGGTCCTGAATACAGCTTCAATTCTTTCCCTCCTAGGCTCCATAGCTACACAACACCCTCTCTGCACCCAGAGCACCGAGTGATTGGGGAATAAGAGCTCTTAGGACACAGCTCTCCTCCATAAGGCTGCTGTGGATTCAGTGCTATTGAAAGTGGCTATGTATGGCAGCCATCCACCTGGGAATACCACAGCAGCACTGTGGGGACTCCCACAGGCACTAAGTAACAGGCAGAAAGGTTCCCAAAGACAGCTGGTGGCTTGAAGTCCTCCTGCTTTTCGGCCCAGCATGTTTGCTGGTGCAGAGAAGGGACACAGCTGCACCACAAGACCATTGCAGTTCCTGTTACAAGCACCCGAGCTCATTATGCGTACACCAAATTGGATCGATATGTGCCATAATGGATTCGGACAATCTGAATTTTGCTTCCTAGTGTTGCTATTGACAGCCTTTGTTACCTAGGACAGATGGATCTAACCAGATTCAGCATCATTTCATCAGCTAGAGAAATACATGAAAACGGAGGCTATTTTTTACTGCCTTCTCTGCCTTGTCTGTCTGCACTGTTAAGGTCTCTAAGGCAGTGACTTCCCTTACCTGCACAGCTCTCATGTAATTTAGCTGATGCCAATCTCACTCGGATGGTAACATCAGTCATCTCTAGCCACCCCTCAGCTGCCATTGCAGAGGAGATTCACAGATATGACACTTGGTTGTGCTGTAGGCATGACTTGTTTCACTGATGTAAAGGTGTCCATGCAACATGCAGTGTGGGTCCCTTCCCTCCAAAACAAGGCATGGCAGCAGGAAGCATTCTCCACAACAGCTTACTCAGCCTTAGGAAACACAGATCATCAGTGCCTATGCCACGTAATGCCATAGCAATGTGAGCAACAATGTCCCAGGCAGTTATGGGATGGATTTAGTTAAGGCCAGTAGGTACCCATATTAAAATCTTTAATACGTTTTCTTTTCATTACACTTGGTTGTACACAATCATTCTTAGAATAGAGTAACACAGGAACGTCAGCACTGGGAAGTATTAGATAATGTGACTGTACTTGTCCCTCAAATTGAATTCCCTTAACATGACACTTCATTACCTCCTCAAGAAATAATCTTGATGTCATTACTCAGCATTCATCTAGTCTTTCCTCAGGCAAAACTAGCTGCAAAGTTAATTTATAGCAGGAATATTAGATGAGTAAGACTTAAGTAAGGAGTGCAAGATTTAGCCTGTTATCTATAAATGACAGAGGTGCCTATTCTGATTTACTTTCTTTAATCACATTTGCAGAAACCATTCATTTTTTCTGGAGTTTCAGAAGCCAGTTCAGTGTGACTGGAGAGGCATACTTACACTTTTCTGAGGTATTTATTATTTTAGACCTCGGACTAAAACCTAAATACAACATTAAAGAATTAAAAATCATAGGTACAGATGACACAGAATTACTAGCATCAATAACGTATCTGAGAATACTCTGTTACACTAATCAGGATGAGAAGGTAAAGCCAAAAAGGAAATGATACCCCAAGGAAGTAGCCTGTTTTAAATAAAAAGGAGGTTAAAAGTAGCCCAAAGGCTTCACGACGGCGTAGTCAACCATGAAAGAGTGAAAGGGATGTTTTGTCTCATCCTTTGAAGATGGAATAAAGAAAGAAATGGATATATGATATTTAACCCAGTTTTCTTGAGCCCCTCCCACCACTGATGCAAGGCTTGAATCCTGATGACCATACAGCTATAAAGTTCCTTTAGAAATCATGATCTCTCCTTTCACTTTGGCCAATTTCAGTTGTCTTTAGAGGCAAACTCTCTTTACCATCTCATTTCCCAAAGCCTGATTACATGACTTCATCTTTCCTACGTCATGTCTTTACACATTTGCAGTCGATCCAAGGAGAACAGCTGTTATTGAGTGCGTCTAAAACTCAACTAAACCATCCTCAACTCACGAGGATGCTGACCAGAATACACTGCCAACCAGATGGCTTAATGAAGAGATTCACCATGATCTGCCCTGGTACAGGGGGAACTGTGAATCTGCCTCTTTCCTTGTGCCTAGAGTACACAGCCTACCAGCTGTATCAAAAAGGTTCAGCGGACTTTCATAGCAAAATAAAACCAAAAAAGCTACACTGGAATTATTAAGTCAAAGCTGCACTGCGGTTACTTGGCGGTACTTGGAAGAATGGGGTTTATTACAGTTAAGTTTGCCAGATACTTTTTTTGCCCTAAAGGAATTAATGTACCAGGGGAGAAAGACACAGCATTTATTTATCAGACGTCCCTACATCCCTGCAGCAAGTCGGCTTCCCAGGCCTGGTTTGTAACCGGCTGTGTGCTGAGTCACTTCCTCCCCATCGCAGTCACCCGGTCTTCATTGCTATCCCAGGGTGAGTGACACTTGCTCATGACTCTGTCATGACTGATTAAACAGGATTGGACCTGTTTCATCCGGAGAGGACTGAGAGAGCATCTTATTTAATACATTTAAATATCTCCAAGGCAGGTACCAAGAGGATGGCACCAGATTCTTTTTGATGGTGCCCAGCGACAGGACGGGCAGCAGCGGCCATAAACTAAAGCACAGGTACTCCCACCTCAACATGAGGAAGAACTTTACATTGAGGGAGGCGGAGCACCGGGACAGGCTGCCTTGGGAGACCGTGGACTCTCCTGTGGAGAGATTCCAAACTCCACCTAGGGGCGTTCCTGTGTCACCATCTCCAGGTGACCCTGCCCTGGCAGTGGGGTGCCCTGCAGGACGCCCGGCGGGCCCTTCCAAGCCCGAACACCGGGCCGGGGAGGGCGGGCCCGGCAACACCGGCGGCCGGGGGCGGGCCGGGGGCGGGCCGGGCGCTCGGGGCGTGCCCGGAAGCGGCGGCGGAAGCGGCGCTCGGTGCGGAAGCGGCGGCGGAGGCCGCGGTTTGTGTTCCGCGGGCGGCGGGGCAGGGGCGCTGCGCACCGGCGGCCGGGCCCGCTCCCCGCGCCAGGCTCCTCCCGCTCCCTCCCCTCGCCGCTCCGCCATGGCCGCCAACAGCGGCAGCCTGCAGGTAGAGCGAGGCTAGCCCTGCCCGGCGGGGGGCGGCGCCAGGAAGGAGCGGGGCCGGGGGTGTCCCGGGCCGGGGGTGTCCCGGGCCGGGGGTGTCCCGGGCCGGGGCAGCGGGCGGAGCCGGGGCATAGGGAGCGCGATCGCCGGGACACCGCGGCCAGGGGGGCGTGGGGGGGACTCGGCTTGGGCTCGGGGTGGCGGAGTCCGCGGGGTCAGCCATCATGGTCCCGGGCCGTGAGACCCTGCGGAGCGGGTCCGGGAAGGGGGGTCCGGGAAGGGGGTGTCCCGGGAAGGGGGTGTTCCTGGAAGGGGGTGTTCCGGGAAGGGTGTTCCGGGAAGGGGGGTCCCGGGAAGAGGGTCCCGGGAAGAGGGGTCCGGGAAGGGGGTCCCGGGAAGGGGGTCCCAGGAAGAGTGTCCCAGGAAGGGGGTCCCTGGGGGCTCCGGCCCTGCGGGACGCGGGCAGCGGGGCCAAATGCCCGCCCGGGAAGCGCTGCTGCATCTTGTGGTCTGCACGCGTGGTTTGGCTTGTGTTGCCTACGGCTGCTGGTGCCTGTAGGAAGCCTTTGCCTGCCCTGCTGTTCGGCTTGTGTGTACCCTCGGCTGTTTGAGGGTGTAATCGGTTCTGCGGCTGGCCGGCGAAACAGAGCCCGAAGTGGAACAAGTGCGTTCCAAATTGTCCTTTTTTCTCTTCGGCTGTTTGAACCGTGATCATTTTTGTATGCACTGTTTGCACTGGCAGGGTGGTGTTTGCATTGGCGAAGCTAGAGGAGGTGTTATAGGGTCTATAATAAACAGGAGAAGAATGACACTTCTTTAAGCTGACATTCTTTCCTTGGTTGATGTTCATCAAACTATAAACCCGTGGCTAAACATAGTCTGTGCCTCAGGGATAGTTAGAGCTGGTCATATATGCCCTAGTTCATACAACTTTCTAATAATGATTTTCTGTTTGATAGCAGTGCTGTTCTTCACAGTAACAGGCTAAGATGCAGCTGATGTAATGAAGTATTAGAGCTGAGAATCTAATAGCCAGGTAATAAATAGTCTTTGGCTGTTTACAAAAAGAGAGTATAGCAAAGCCAGGCAAAACATGATGCAGAGTTTTGCCTATTTCAGAGGAGCAGGTCTGCAATGTGCCCTGCTTTCTCACAGTTCTGTTTTAGCAGGTGGTCTTTGCCATTTATTCTTTGGCATTAATGTCACATGTATCGCTGTCTTCGTTGTACTGGATCTAGGAATTATTGGGCTGCCCCGTGGTAATTAAAGTCACTGACAGGACATAAGAGCTTTAATATGAAAATAATTTGGGGGGGGATTAATTTTTGCTGTGTTGCTGGATTTGAGTGGTGTACAGAAGTGTGTAAGGGAGTTAGCATAAAATGGACAGTAAGGAGGCAGCTGTCTATTCATACCTGGGAAACTACTCCTGGCATCTCCAAAAAGGAAAAACTTCAGTTCTGTTCCAAAGAAACAGATGCTTACAGTGTTCTAGCACTTGCCCCAACAGAGACATAGAGTCTGTTTAATTGCTTCGTTGTTTTTCACTACCTTTGATTTTAGGTAGATCTGTTGAGATGATCTTTGCTTTCAAGACAGCAACACAAATCAATAGAATGCAATATTTTGCTGTTCCTTTCATGGCTATTGTTTACTAGCTTGGTTCTGCCTGAAACACAGCAGAGTGTAGATAGTGGCAATAGTATCTGTACTGGAATGCCTAATGGAAACTCCTTGCTGCAGTCAGTGCAAACTCTCAGCCTTGCTCCCTGACATGAAATAATCATCCTGAGCATACTAGCAATGCTTAGGAAAGGGAACCACAGGGGAAAAAAATAGGTGAGGGACTGTAGAATATTTAGATGATGTTGGTTAACTCCGGCTGCCTGCTTATTTTCAACTTACATGAACCAGTAGTCAAAATGACAGTTTTTAATTGTCCTGAAGTAGTATGGGCATTCCAAGGAGGAAAGTGTAATAAAAAGTAATAAGCACTTAAGAGCAATGGAATAGTGGTGATACAATATATCCACAGGGCAGTGTGTGCAATATGGTTGCTTAGATCTTGGTCAGATTTATTTGAAACTAGTTGAACAAATAAAGTAAAAATCCATTCATAGCTTCTCATAGAACTCTTTGATACTTGAGATTTTGATATGCTCTCTGTCTGTTTTGGGGTTTTTTTTTACCCTCTCCCACTGGAGTGCTAATTAGAATTTCTCGCTAGGATATCAAGAAACTAAATCCTCCTAGAGAAGCCAAGCAACTGGTCCTCGAAGATGTCTGCAAGCATAATGTTTGAAGAGTGATACTGATAGTTTCAGTGATTGTAATCAAGTACTTCCTGTATTTGCTGTTTACAGGGTTTACTGATGTCATCAGTCATAGAATCATAGAATTGTTTAGGTTGGAAAAGATTGAGTCCAGCCATTAACCCAGGACTGACAAGTGCACCCCTAAACCACGCCCTAAACAGCACATCTGTCTCATAGTTCAGAGTGTCTAGGTCTGTGATAAAAAAAACCCCAAGCCTTGTAATGGATTTCCAAATCTTTCCGTAATAAATGCAAGAGATTGGTAAGGCAGACTGCATAGACAAAATAGTAGTAGTTCCAGCTTAGTACACAGAAACTTGTTCTTCTCACTTGCGCTTTTTTGTCTGCTAGCAAATTTCAGCCATTTGTAAATCCTGCTGTTCATAAAAGGATGGAATATTGTGTCTTGTACAAAACACCACCTAAGACAATCAATTCCCTCCAAGTTTGAGGGTGTGAATGTTGAAAAGCAGAAAAACTGGTCATCAAAGAACAGTAAAAGCTGAAATGGTCTCTGATCATGGAAAATGCTCTTGTACAGCAATTAATTATGTGTTTGTGTTGCAGAAAGCAATAGACCTTGCTACCAAGGCAGCACAAGAAGATAAAGCAGGAAACTATGAGGAAGCCTTCCGCTTGTACCAACATGCCGTGCAGTATTTTCTCCATGTTGTTAAATGTAAGTGTGATGTGTTGGATGATTAAGTGGAGTTTAGTCGTCAGATTGCACAAGAGTGATCGCTTATGTTGACATCAGTATTTAAATTTTTGCTCTCTTCAACAGTTGATACTTGCTAATTGTAGTTTGACTGAGGTCATATATTTTGCAGCTTTTACCTTTACTGTGTTGTGTGCTTGCTCCGTTCTTGTAAGAAATCAGATTATTTTTTTACTTGTGTTTTGTTTTAGGTTTTTTTAAGACAGGAGGCAGGTGTTTGCTGTCTCTCCTCTGGACTTTTGTAGCAGTGTTTCAAGCTGGCCACTGCACGAGGAAATATGACAATAAGTACAGGGATCCCTGTATTTCTGTTGTGCTGAAAACCGTGTTGCACATGGAGTCTTTGCTGTATCTGCAGAGTGCTTTTTGCTCCTTTAATTCTTGCTGCTTGCCCTTCTAAAGCCTCTCTGCTGACATTTTTTGCTCCTTAATGTCATAGTCCTGCTGTTTATCTTGGCCGAGAAAATGTATGTATGAGATGGACTTGTATGTAACAATTTTTCTTCAGTTTCCATATTCTCATTATTTTATGCCTTTTCACACTTCTGTGTTCCTTTTGTATCACATTCAGTGTTTGTATGCAAGGAGTGGGCTTTCTTAATGTGGGTACAGCCCTAACGTAAGTAGGCTAGGGTTGCTTGCCTGACAGAAGTGCACTTAGAGATCTTCATGATTTGAAAAAAATAGTTTTCTTTATATTCCTTTATTATTAGAATAATCTATGTTTATCACTTCCTGTTAATTTAAATATTACAGATTTGCTCAGAATATCATTTTCTGTGCTTTTAACAATACTGATGTACTTTCGGAAACTTGGCTCATAAACATGACATTAAATTTTGATTGTTGGTTTGAAATACTGTAATAGTGATTATGAGAACAGCGTGGCTGTTGAAACACACTTAGTTCTTTCAGATTTCAGTTTTATATAATGTTTCTTTATCTTTTAAAATTAGCAGGCTATGGAAGAATCAAGTATGGTTCTAAATAAAAATTGCCTAGCACAAGCAGCTTCTTGATCAGCTATTTTAGAAAAGCAGTTATTAAGGCTATGTCTAGCAGCCTGAAAGGCTGACAGAAAAGCTTCCAGTGCTGTTGTCCTTAATCCTTTAGAGTCAAATTTTAATCCAAGGCAGTGTTCAGGTGAATATTTGATTTCTGTTACATGATGACATCTTTCTGGTCAGTTCTTTCCAAGGTATAGTGAAAAAATAAGTAGTTGAGATGTTTGGTTACGTGGTAAGCTCTGAGAGAAGTATATTGATAACAGATAAAGAAGACAGATTTTTAGTCTTGTTTTTTGATTGATGCACATGTATTTTGCTCTTAACAAGGAATTGTTTCTCTTCAACTCTTAGATGAAGCACAGGGTGATAAAGCAAAACACAGCATTAGAGCAAAATGTACGGAATACTTGGACCGAGCAGAAAAGCTGAAAGAATATCTGAAAAAGAGAGAAAAAACTGCACCAAAACCAGTTAAAGAGTCTGGTCCTGCTGAAGGAAAAGGGTATGTTTTGGGAGAAAGTAAACCAAAATATTTCCTGAACTCAGCTTATTTTAAACTTCAGCTATTCGAAAGTAATTTTAATTTGCATTTCTTAAATGCTTCAGATGTCAACTAATGCTGAAATACAGTGGGCTAATAAAAAGAACTTGAATTACCATCACAAGCATTTCTGTGCTTATTTACTAAGACGTGAACATTTGCATAGAAAATTCACTGAAGAATGAAAGCTGATTCAGACTAACAGCTGAATCCAGTGATTATTTGATTTAATGGCAGTGAGCCTGATGACCTTTAAAGGTTTCTGTATTTAAATACATTGTAACTAGAAAATAATTTCAGACTGATGATTAGTGGGGTTTCTGAGTTTGTTCTGTCTCACACTTGATAAGATATTAAAAGCCCTATGTAGGGTTAAGTTCTGTAAGGTGGACTGAAACCCTGTAATGTGTTACTGCTGCCTGGTCTCTCCCCTGTTTCCCTTCTCTTAGATTTGTTTCTCACTGTGCATATCAGAGAGTTGAACAAGCAGAGCCACCCAAACAAGCCCAGCCTCTTTTGCATTTGCTACTGCCTTTATGGGAACAGGAGAGAGTAAGGATTCAGGATGATGCCTTCTGGTGGGACTGCCTCCTTTCCATTAGGAGTCCTAAAGTTGCTCAGTTGTCTCTTAGCACCTGATTTTCAGTCTTTTTCATTGTCTGCTCATCTCATCAGTCTTATTTTTTGAGCTGTACAGTGTTCTGCTTGTTTATAGTAGAAGGAAATGGTAATACCACAGAGGCTACATGTATTTTCATAATCTCCACTCCAATTGTTCACTATCTAGTCTCTTTTCCTTCTTTAATTTCCCGTTTCCTTTGCTCTGACAAGACAAGAGTTTTGTAGTACTGTGTGGAGTTGGCCAAGTCCCATTGCAAGTCCAGATAGAGGAGTAGTGCCAGTGTCTACAAACAAACCATTCTAGCACCTCTGTGTTGCTGGATGTTTCCTAAAGACTGGCTCAAAGCACCTAGAAATGTGTTAAGAGGGCTCAGACCCATAAAAGGAAGTTGAAATGGCAAAGGAGGATGAATTGGAAAGAAATCATAGAAAAGTGTGTTCCTGCTTTTCTACAACCATGAAAACCTGTAGAGGTCTGAAAGCATCTCAGTGTTTCTTTCATTCCTCAGCCTGATGGGTTTTCTGCTTTTTGCATTCTGATTTTTATCCTAAGGCAGCAGTCTCTCTCATTGTATTTCAACATTATGTTTCCAAATCAGGAATGACAGTGATGGGGAAGGAGAATCAGAGGACCCTGAAAAAAAGAAGCTACAGAATCAACTTCAAGGTAATTTGAAGCACCCTTTTCTTTAAGTAGTAATGACTGCAGACAAGCAAGTTCCTATGTTTTTGCCATCTAAATTTTATGGATTAACTTAATGTCTGTAGGTGGCTCAGTTAGTAATGTAATCTTCACATGCAAAAGCATAGTCTTTATGGAAGTAACAGGACTTGTGTGCCATGAACTTATGCAGTGAGTATATTGAAATGTATCTCCTGCACCCTGTGCTTCATGTTAAAACTGTACCAGCTATCAAGCTAGCATTTTCCAACAGAAGTTGCAAAATCCCAGGTAGCTATTGGCTAAACTGAATCAATATTTTTAACTCTGAAGTGTATTAGAGCGTTGATTAAAGGCTAAGGAAATGTTCATTAATACTTAATGGAATACTTAGTGTAAGCAGAACTGTTTTCACAGAATTACTTGTATTCATGTTTAAGAATAAGAAAGGTGGATTCTTACCCATTTATAATAGCAGGCAGTATTTCCTCATATCCCAGTTCAGTATCATAGTTTCCTCATATCCCAGTTCAGCATCATAGCTTTTCTGTATCAAATACAGAACAGACAGTGAAGCAACATATAGCAGCTACTAGCTGTTTGGTGTGAGTAAAAAGGAGGGGGTTTGATATTTATTTCCCTTTAATGATGAAGAACTGTTCAGAAATTCCTTATCAGAAGGGGTTTATGGATCTGAAGAAACCTTATTGTTCTCCTGGTTTTGACTGTAACAAAATTCAAATGCATTTACCAGATCTTGTTTCTGTGTAATTTTAGGAGCTGTTGTGTCACCATTGGAAACTGTGCTGTGCTTTTTCTAATTTTCTGCACATTATTTAATCCTATGCACAGTTTTGAGGGACAGTTTCCTGGTTTTCTAAAAGTGACAGAAAATTGATGAGCATTGAGCTCTTATCCTGTCTCTCACTATGCAGACTTTGTTTCTTCCCACGTGAATCTCAGATAGTAGAAGTAGTGGCTAGGATTACAAGGTCTAATAATCTATTACTACCTGAGTTCCAAGTTTTCCTTCCTAGAAGTAGTCAAGAAATTTTTAGCATGTCAGACTAACCAATCTGAAGAGAAGGCTGAATTACAGCTCAGTTGGCTGAACTCATTGATTGAGGAAATGAGACTTGGTGCACAACTTTGAATGTGCCTTGACTAAGAGAATACTTCTGCAGCTAAGCAGGACCCATATAACTTTTCCAATGCTTTCAGCCGTAGCTCTCAAACCTCTTTTTTGTTAGATGATCCATTTGTTTGCTGCATGTCTGGAGATACCAACGAATTACTTCATCTGCTGGAGAATCTTAAAAAATCCTGATCTAGTGCAGCTACATTGTTTAAAATGAAGTTTCAAATGTTTTGGGAAGTGGAGTGGTGGTTTAGTGATCAGATGGGGCCAGGACTTCTACTAACTCACAAATATTCTGGCTATCCATACTTCATTGTGGTAAAAAAATATGACAGATGTCTGTAAAAATAACATCCATTTTGACTAATTCAGTGATTCTATCATCTTAGAAATGCCTTCTTTTTATTTAGTATAGACATGGGCATAGATTTCTTCTTTTCACCAAATGGAATTTATTGTAATTGTGTAAAGATATGTACATCAGTAACTTAGACAATCTTTTCTTACAGGAGCAATTGTTATGGAGCGACCAAATGTCAAATGGAGTGATGTTGCTGGCCTTGAATGTGCCAAAGAGGCACTAAAAGAAGCAGTCATCCTTCCCATTAAATTTCCACACCTGTTTACAGGTCAGGATTACAGCATTTATTTACTATTGGCCAGTCAGGACTGGCACTGGGGCCTGTCAAGTGTGTTGTGCCAATGTACCACAGTCTGAAGCCGATCTCTTAACAAAGATCTTGATCCATCTGACAGAAGTTTCTTGGGGAGATGCAGAAAACCTCAGAGCACCCTATAGGAGCGTAATAGTATTTTGAAAACTGCTGGTTTCTCTCTTGCAGGCAAGAGAACACCCTGGAGAGGGATTCTCCTCTTTGGACCACCTGGAACAGGAAAGTCTTATTTAGCAAAGGCTGTGGCAACAGAAGCAAACAACTCTACCTTCTTCTCAGTATCTTCATCTGACCTTGTCTCAAAATGGTTAGGTGAAAGTGAAAAGTAAGTCGGAGTTGCCAGAGGTCCTGGAAAACATTAACAAGAAGAAATTATTATAGAGTGAGATAAGTTGCTGTAAAGAATTTGGGCATTTGTAAAGAAAAGGGAATGGTCTTTTATTTTAACAACCCCCAAAACTATAGGTGTTTCCATGCTTCATGCCACAGTGCCATGTAAAGATGACCAGTATATACTGCATTTTGAAAAACTCTCTTCTGTGCTCAGAAAGATTTTGGGAGCACCACTGAGATCATTTCCCTTCTGAATTTAGCTGTAATTGTACACTTTGTATCAGTCTTTAGTGCTGGGTTACTTTGCTTCTTGGCATCTCCGCACTCATCTGTCGCAGCAGCTGTGTGGCATTTCTTTGTCAATGCAGAAGTGGGTTTTCTGTTCATCCCAATTTCAAACAAAATCTGAAAGAAATAAGAGACTTGTGAAGATAAGTTGAAGGAGAGGAGCAGCTGTGAAAGGAAATTCTGTGGGTCCCTATGCTAACTCCTCATTTGTTATTGTGTGATGTATGAAGAAGACCAGGAAGCCAGAAGACCAGGATTGGCATGTTGGCTGCGGCCTAGAAGTCCAGGAATTTTTCCATCTAGTCTTCCAGAAGAGATTGCCTGAATTAATAAAAAGCTCTGGGTTTATAGAGAAAGGATTTTCATATATTGGCAAGCATACTTGTCACAACCATGATTTAATAGTTTGAAGTGTGGGACAACTGTGCAATACCATTTAAAGTTGATAAAATGAGAAAGAAAGGCTATTAGATAAAGTGTTTGAACTGAGTTATTTTTTTCCCCAGAAAGCTGGAAACTTTAAGCTGCTTTTCTTCTGTTGCAAAAGGAATACAGAACTGGAGACTAGCTTGGCATTAGATTTTATGCTTGACTTCATTTGAGGCTATTGCGTGAGATTTAGTGCTGTAATATGAAGAATTTCCCAGCATGTTCCTATTTATTTTTCTTTTTTAAACTAGTAAAATGTGTTCATGAGAGATGGCTAGGAGTATATGGAGGTTTGTTTTAGGTTGTTTTTTTTATTTGATTTGAAACCAATATTTGTTCTCACACGAATATTTAGTAAGTAAAATTGTATAAAATAAAGATACATGTTAATTCTTATAAAATCTCTAGAATTAATTTAAGTTAGAAATGTTAAGAGAAAGCCTTTTTCTTCTGAATCTTTCTAAGTTGGTGGTTTTTTATAGTCCAGGCTTTCTTGCTTTCTCTAAAGGAAATGACTGTATCACAATCTGAAATTACATGTTTCTGCTGTTGTAATTATTAATATAGCTGAAGCTGTTTCCTTCTTTAAGATTAGTGAAAAACTTGTTCCAGCTTGCCAGAGAAAACAAACCTTCTATCATCTTCATTGATGAGATAGATTCCCTCTGCGGGTCAAGAAGTGAAAATGAAAGCGAGGCAGCTAGACGGATAAAAACAGAATTTCTAGTCCAGATGCAAGGTAAGTTTATTTGGTTTTCAAAATCAGACAGAGAAATTAAAACATGTATTTTTAATTGTAGCTTGCATTAGAACACTAAAAATATCTGCAGTTCCACCCCATTAAATTTTGATGACTTTTTAAACCAGCCTCTGTTTATCATCTAAACTGTCATCATTCTGCCCGCATATAGGGGTTGGTGTTGACAATGAAGGAATCTTGGTCTTGGGAGCAACAAACATACCCTGGGTTTTGGATTCTGCTATCAGAAGAAGGTACGATGGCATTTTTTTTCACGGTGTGCGATTCACAGCTGGTGTGAGTTTTCAGCCAGAGAGTGCTTTCAAGGTGTTCATCCAGCTCACTGTTTGCAGACACAGTTAAATTAATGTTCTGCAACTAAATTCCATGAAGTGGACTTAGCTAACTGATAGTCACTTACCCCTTTAGAGGGAGGTAGGTCATTCACTCTTGTATTGGCCCTGAAGTTTATTTGATTTCTTGGTTAGATGATTATGCTCAAAGAAACAGAGGTGTTTTCTGCTTGCTTTTTGGTTTAGTCGGGGACTTAGGGGACAAGTTAGAAAATACACACCTCAGAAAGGCAAGAGGGAGTAGGGCTTTCCTTTTCAGCTCTTAAACTGGTGAGTAGCTTGAGTTCTTTCACAGAAGTGTAACCTTACAAAGAAATGCCGTGTTTTTCTATTGGTCAGGCATAACTTGCGATTTTTAATTGCTCTTCTGCAGATAAAGGTCTTTTGCAGATAAAGGACTGCCTGTACGATTATTTGGATCTTTCTCTGAGCTGCAGAGCAAGCAAAGGACTGATACAGTTATGTGACAAATAGGATTATGTTGTGATGAGGACACAGCTTGGATAATGGCCATTTTTGTTGGCTAAAGAATCATTAAATTTTTATTGGGTTTTTTTTTTTTTTTTTTTTTTTTGGTGACTGACTCTGACTTTTATTTATATGCTGGGTTCAAACTGGCCATACTTCAGTTTGATTTGGGGTTGGACCAGGTCACCTCCAGATGCCACTTCCCATCTGCATGACTCTAGTGCTGTTTGAGCCAGATTTAGAAGTGAAGGTATTGCTGAAAATTTCAAGTCATTCTTGAAATTGAAGCTTTGTTTGGGATCTACAGTAAAATACACACGTGGGCCTGACAGAGTATGTTCAGAAGGGGCCATGAAAATGATTAGGACACCTTTCCACTGAAGGCAAGCTCTAAGAGTGGGTCTGTTCAGCCTGGAGAAAGATCCAGAGAGAATTTATTGTGGCCTTTCCATATATAAAGGGAGCTTATTAGAAAGGTGGAGAGTTGTTCCTTGTTTTTTTTCCCCAGGCTTGTAAGTCCAGGACAAGGGGCAGTTGTTCAAACTGAAAGAGTCTGGATTTAGATTGGGCATAAGGAAGAAATTTTTTGTGACGAGGGTGATGAGACACTAGCATGGGTTGCCCAGAGAAGTTGTGAATGTCCCATCATTGGAAGTGTTCAAGGCCAGATTGAATGAGGCTTTGAGTAAGCTGGTCCAGGGGAAGGTGTTGGGGGTCCAGAGGGGTTGGAACTAGATGATCTTGAAGGTCTCTCTCAACCCAAACCAATTTCTCATTTTCAGCAACATGAAAGAGGAATTCCCTAGCTCTTGCCCACAAGACTTAAAGGAACTTGTACAACAATGGTTGTAATAAAATTAATTTTTCATGGATTTGAGCCGCTTTGTCATGTATATCAGGTTTATTGTGTTCAGCAGCATTTGGAGTTGCTCTTACTTTGTTGGTAGGAGGTAATCTCCATTCTGAGAACAGATGCTGCTTAGAAGGATGAACTGCAGTTACCAATGTTTTCTTGAGAATGACTTCAAATTTATTTCCATCTATGGTGTTTTCTTAATTTAGTTGAAGACTGTAGAAAGTTGTTGCATAAACTTGTTATCAGGCAGTTCTTTCTTTGAGTGTGAAATCTGTTCAAATACACTTTCACACTTAAAGATTTCTTCCGCTCAGTTTTTTTCTTTTAAGACTCAAATTCTGCTGGAAAAATGTTAGTCTGAAGAGGTGTTTTTTGTAATGTAAAGGAAGCAGTTGTTATATTATGGATATTAGCTTATATTAACTAAAGTATTATTTATGAGAAGAGGTTGCTGAATATTTGCCTCAGATTTTTTTTTTTTTTTTTGAAGGTTTTTTGTACTGAAACTGCTTCTTTCTAATATTACTAGAGGCAAGCTCATTTGCATGAGTTCTTTGCACTGTGCACCTGCATGAGCTGGCATCTTGGGAACACTTTGTTTTTGTCTTTTTTAAACCAGGTTTGAGAAGCGTATTTATATTCCTTTACCTGAAGACCATGCCAGGGCTGCAATGTTCAAAATTCACCTTGGGTCAACTCCAAATGACCTACAAGAATCAGATTATCGAGAGCTTGGGAAGAAAACTGATGGCTACTCTGGTGCAGATATAAGCATTATTGTCCGTGATGCACTGATGCAGCCTGTTAGAAAAGTGCAATCAGCAACTCACTTTAAAAAAGTAAGTAAGAATCAAAAATTTTCAAGTTTATTTCATCTATGAGAACAGTCTTAATTTGTAAACTTCTTGCAAATTAAACTGAATTTGCTTTTGGGTAATTCTGCATGCTTATTAATGTCGCTTTTATTGACAGGGGAGAACTGTTCTTCCTTTACATCCATACCCCTCTGCCATAAGTCTGGTGGAGCTAATTTCTGAATATTCATGCTCTGACTCCTAATATCTCTAGAGAGTGTTAAAAGCATTCAGTGTGCTGTTTAAATGGCAACGTTACAGAAGTGCTTTTTTCTTTTTCAAGTTAAGTGGTTCTTAACATGCTGGGAAAAAAGTAAATGTATCCCTCATCTACTTGAGAACAGATGGATTATACTTAAGTACATTCTGTTTACTTGGCGTATTTTTCAAACTGAAAAATTAAGGTTCTTGTAGAGTTTTGGTAGAAACATTGAATCAATTGCAGTAGTAAAGATACAGCACAACTGAGCTAGATCTGTGTTTCATTTACTCTGCTGTAATGTTAAAACTAATTTACTTTTATGTAGGTACACACCAAAGAGTCTATTCAAACTATATTGTTTGGCTTATCTCCCAGTTACCTTTACGTGCTATGTATTGACTTAACTAACATTTCTTTAGAGTATTTGGAGCTCAGAAACTTTATATGAAGGAGAACCAATTGGCATTTTTTACTGTCAGTCTAAATCCATTACATCTGGAGAATGTGCATAGATGAGCCTTGTTCAGTCAAGTTAATTGTTCCCTGTAAGCTATTAAACTCTTAAATGGAAAGAAAGAGTGATAATATCAATGGTTATAAACAGAAGTTAAACTACATACAATGTGTATCAGTTGAATAAAGTTTTATTTTGCTGCATAGCATATTTTAAAGTAGACCCAGACTAAAGGTACTTTTTGTTAATATTTTTAGTGAGAAGTTGATTTTTACAGAAGTTGATGTAATTTGGGTGAAGATAGGACAGGATATTCTGCAGAGGCACTAATTGCTGTAAAAGTAAGCTTTAATTTGTTGCTTCTTAAAAGAATAGGTGTGGTAGGAAAAACTTTAGATCCTAAGGTGTCGAGTACCATGTATATTGTGTTGGCAGCAGTTCTTTGTCATCTCAGTTACAATTTCATTTTTTTTACCAGTAACTCAACCTGACATAAAAAGGTTTAAGGCCCTAAACCAAACTGCTGCACTCATTTTGAAGATAGGCTCCTTTTCTTAAAATCTGGTTTCTTCCAATGAACTCGTTCAGCTTAAGATTCAAAGAGAAAGACACACTTAAGCCCAGTGTGGTCCAGAATATGTCCGGGCAGGAAGTTTAACTTCTGGAGACAACTCACAGTAACAGTGTGATGTAAGCTGTGTTTGTTGATAAATAAATAGTGACTTTGATATGTCAAGGATTTTCTAGATGCTTCCTTCCCTTAAGCAGTGATGTCTGAAGTATTTATCTGTTGTTAACTTTACATGACAACAGCATTTCTGGCTAACGGGCTGTTAGCTTTTAGTGTTTTGTTCAAATTTGGAACAATCTGGGGCATATTTCAGCTTTCCATGGAGCAGTGAAATAACCTCAGTTGTCACAGTTTGCGGAACAACTTCAAAAGCACTTCTTGCATCTTAACTATTTTTGTTCAGAAAAAAAAAAACAAACCACAACTGCAATACTTTGAACACTTTGACATGAGCCAAGTTGATTCCACTTGTATTGTTAATGCTTTAATTGGATGTGATTTTGTGCTTTTATAAGCAAAATCTTAGTGTTATTATTTGTGTTATAACAGATGACTTGCCTCAGTTCAGCAGAGCTTTCCTCAGTTGTCAGTAGTTAACTGTAAACCTTTCCTGGCCATATGTGATAATGCAGGTTTGTCAGAGTGCATTTTGAATATTACAGTCTGCTTCCCAGCGTCTCGCTCTAAATGCAGCTTTGAATAGCAAATCCAGTTCCGTCGGTAGCCAGTTAGTGTGTTGTCCTTTAACCTGTGCGTATGCTCCGAGTTCCCGTGGGTGCGTGGTGCTGCAGGTAACAGTGTACTGCAGAAAGGGAACAGACGCCCAGTGCAGCTTTTTTGGGATTGTCCGTCTGTCCGGAGGGAGGGAAAAAGGCTGTTTTGTTCTCCCGCTAGGTGGCGCTGTTTTCTATGGAGCGCTGCTCAGGTGGTGCTGGGAGCTTGAGAACGCGGGATGTCAGAGAGAAAAGCTCTGGGAAGCTTTTAGAGAGCTGCTAAAATGAGATGAATAAACTCCTAAAGTGACCAAGGACCAGGAAGGGTGGTCTTCACCAAGCGGATTTCCTGGCATGTCAGTTTTCCACAGAAATCCTCAGCTTTAAGAGGATACAGCTTCTGGGATTTGACCTGATGTGAATTTAAGTATCTGGCTACAGCTGCATGTTTTCAAGGTGAATAATGCCAGTACATTTGTACAATTTCTCTTTCAAAGGATATATGTTCCAAATGGGAAGGGTGTCTGCATAAAATCAAGGGATGTTTTTTGCTTGGGGTGCTGTTCAGCTTCTGGTTTCTGTCTGCAAAATAACAACAGTCCTATAAACTCAGTGTTTTCTTATTTTTAGGTAAGAGGACCATCAGTGTCTAATCCAAATACGATGGTAGATTTATTCACCCCTTGCTCTCCAGGTGATCCTGAAGCCATAGAAATGACATGGATGGAGGTCCCAGGTGATAAATTACTGGAGCCTAGAGTTTCCATGGTAGGTATGCTTTGTAGCATTTCTTTCTTGATTTGCAGAACTCTAAAAAGGCTTTAAGGTAAAAGAGTCTTTTTCAGGACAATTGAATGAGATGCTTGTTTTCAGAAATGCTGGGCATACCAGATAACATTTGAATTCTCAACATAAATCACTACAGTATGGCATGCTTATGAAAAAGACAGCTGTCTATCCCTGATAAGCATTTCTTATTCTTGTCTGCTGGCATGCAAATGCCATCCTTTCATCCATAGACAGTATCTGTCTCTTGCACTGTTCTTTCACTTGGCTTTTGTTCATTAAAAACCTTTAGGGTTCCTGCACCATGATACACTTTCTTCTCATCACTGTGGCATTAATACTGGGAAATGGAAAATTACATTCGCTGTAAATTGGGAAGTGATATCATATAGGTCAATATTGCCCATAAAATAGACATGAGTATAAAAATCAAAATGTAAGAAGAGTTTGGATGTAATGGTTGTTTAGGTTAATATTCATCATAGGTACATAGGTACAGCTCTTTTTGCTGTTTCTTTGTGCATATGAAAATACTTGCTTTGGCCTAGGGAATGAAATATGTAAGACAGTTTTCCATTTTAGTTCACTGTTCAAGAAAAAAATAATTACTGGACACTCATTCATATTTTTCCCCAAGCGCAGCAGAAGAAAATTTTGAATTTAAGTACAAAGTGTGTGGGAAGCATTTAATAACAGATCTCTGATGTAGTTTCCTGTGTGCAAACAGTCCTATAAGGAATGAAAGAAATCAATCCATTTCATGGGGATCACAGGCACTGCTTTGTAAATAGAACCATCACTGTATTTCAGAAAAAAAATTCCTGTGTGTATTTGCATACTGAGGAAGCAGAAAAGGATTTATGCAGGGGCAGGCCTGCCCTAAAACTACTTCCTGCATGTTCTAATTGGATTTTTAATCAGTCTTTCCTGGAATTGAAGACAGCAGTTCCTTGTGTGCTTCTAATGATACCTGGGCTCTGATGCACTACAGGCATATTTTCATATTTTCATATATTTATTTTCCTCAAAAGACAAGGCATTAATTCTTTTTGAGCAGGGTGCATCTGGTCTGATGAGACAAATACCATGTGTGCAAAATCACTTATACTAATTTTTGGATTTTACCCGTACTTTTATAGTAATATGAGGTGTTGGGCACATACTTTTTTTATTTGCCCTTGGCTGGGAATTGATTAGTTTTCTTTACCTTTTTTATTCATAGTGTATTTTAACTGCTGCTTTCAACTTCATAGACTATGAATTTTTTTCTAAACTCCATTTCCTAGCATCTAAGTATTTATCTAGGAAATTATCTGAATTGAAGAGACAGAAATTACCAGTCACAAGCAGTGAAATTTTGCTAGAGATGATTCACAAACTGCTGTTCGACAGTGCTGGGCTGTGAAGAGTACATGGGAACATCTGATTATTTTCTACTTAATCTGTTGTAGTTAAGCACAGGTTGAAAATAGTAACTGACCAAAAAAGATGAAGTTCAGTTCTTTTAAAAAAAAGAGATGAATAAAACTTGAATGGATGAGTGGCTTAACCCTAAACCTGAGGTTGTGGTTTTGTTACTGGAAAACTCACTGACCCTTGTCTGTATTCAAAGGGTTAAAAAGCTGCCTCTGTGCAGAAGTGTTCAGGCTTGAAGTTTTGTGCTAATAGGAACTGTTTAATGTTTTTCTTAATACATATTTGTCGTGGCAGCAAAGTTGTTAGCAGTGGTACTATATTTGTTTCTGAAAACATGTTTGTTTTTTTTCTGACAGACCGATATGCTCAGGTCGCTTGCTAGCACAAAACCAACAGTTAATGAACAGGACCTGGAGAAGTTAAAGAAGTTTACAGAAGACTTTGGTCAGGAAGGCTAAACCAAAGATATGTGTGAAGCGTTAGAACTTTCCTTTTCTTTTTAAAGTATTCTTGTGTCTTTATTGATGGCACTTCAAATAAATGCCAATAAAATCATCCCTTTCTTACTTTGCAGAAGGAATTGAAGATACCTTTTCAGAGACCGTTAAGCCTTTGTATTGTATTTTCCTCAGATGTCTATTAAATGTCTTCTCTTGAAAAATAATACAAAAATGCAATTTTAGGGTGAGACAGCCAAGTGATGTGATAATGTCTAATAAATACTAGAAAGCTTTAAATTGCTTGTTCTGTTCTAGGTAGTATATTAGACCTGGATACCAGTGAGTTTTAAACTCCCAGTAAGGTCAAAAAGCTTTTTACGGGGTGGGAAACAACATATTTGTCAGTTGTTTTCAGTATCAGTCAATCAGCTTATGTATTAATTGCTCTCATTTAATTTAGGAAAATGCAACAAAATTTTATAATCAAGCACACTGCAAGTGTGGGTTTGCTTTTAAAGTAAGAAAGAAGACACTGTGAGGATAAGACTACATGGGCCAGTACTTTGTTTAAATATTGGTGGACCTGTTATTTGGCTTTTTTCTGCTATGCTGTGTTAAAATTTGGCCTTAAACAGCAAGCTTTTGTTTTTAACTCTTTACTAGCTGGTACACACTCACTATGCAATTTAACACAAGTTTGTTAAATGCAAGTAACTCAGAAGGTGTTTTGCTGGCTGTTCTTGGGGGCTTGTTTGGATTTGTTTCATTTGTTGTTTTGGTTTTTAAAATCTGGATTCTCTTCCTGGTGAAGTTTTGACTAAAGTTAGAAAAAAGCATTAGTAATGTCATCTAAGATCCCATGTGTTGAGGCTGGCAAGGTGTATGTAGTAGTCTTTGATGAATATCTGGGAGGTATTTTGGGAAATAGCATACTTTCAACATGCAAGGAGATTAGAACAGATGTTTTAGCCACAGCCTTTCCCGTGATAAATTAACCGAAAGCCCCACTAGTAACTGTAGCATATAGGTTACATCAATTTAGTGCTTAACCTGGGAGAGGAGGCTGGCAGTTTAGTAAAGAAGTAGCACTTCCATTGCTCTTTTTCTGCAGAACTGCAAATGGAGATGTGCCTGAATGTAACTTACAACACTACCGCATCAGCATTGAGTTTGTGCCTTGTAAGTTTGCACTGGCTGTAGATATGAAACACCTTTAGGATATCTAGAATACTCTTATCTTCCATTATCATTGTACAATTCTATCCTGCAAATATTTTGCTTAACTTGCATTAAAAGAAATTTGCACATTTTAGGTGTGTATGTTCTATGTACATATGCACAGATATGATCATCTTTGAATGGGGTTTGGTTTCTTTTATGTACATATTTTGTGTACTTTATAAATCATAGGATGGGTGACATTTTCTGTACTTAAATGAAGTAAAATGTTGTAGTACAACATCAGATATGTTGAGTATTTCTTCAATGTTATGTTCAGGTTTTTACTGCTTTATTGTCTTCTTAGACTTTTGTTTCTATGTTTAGTAGCCAAACAAAATAGTTAAATATTCTTTGATCTGCAAGGGGCTGAGCTTTTTTTTACTAACATGATGAAGCATTTTTTTCCAAAATCCTTCATTTACAGAGCTTTACCTTTGTCTTACATCAGAATGTGTAAATGTGAATCAGTGGGCTGCAAATCTTTCTGTCAGCTTTTGGGGGGATGGCAGGAGGGGGAGTGGGTGAGGGTAGGTACAGGCAACTATGGTTAGTAAACTTAATCCTCATTGCAACAAGATCTCGTTTGTAGTTTCCTCTTGTGAACACTTCAGAAGTGAACCACATTCTAGAGTGGCTGTTGTTCAGAGGTTTGAAGAGGTTTGAAGTGTTTGTCTCTTGACCTTTTGAAAAAGAGTGAGTCCTTACTACAATCCTGCAATCTTAAAATTCTCAGGAACGTTTTGGATTTTGGTTTTTTTTTTTTTTTTTCCTTTTTGTGGTAAGGTGATTTGTCCTATGGGCTTCCATATACTTAACTGTGTAATCTTGTATCTTTAATGCAAAAGAAAAGTATACTGTATGTTTTAAATTTACATCTTGCTGCTTGCTCAGATGACATCTGTAACAGAACCTTTACTATTTGATGTTGAACGTTGTTTTTAGAAATATATTCCAAATAAACTTTGCTGCTTAGAATTGCAGCTACAAGGGCAACTTTTTGGTTTGCTGTCTTTGTAAAATTATGATAAATTAATGTATATATCACTGAGCTTCTTAGCCAAGTTATCCATAGCAGATGATAGCCAAACAAGGGTGCATCCAAAATCACTTTTTAGTTTTCAGTGTTAATTGAAAATACTCCAAATCAAAGAATTCATGAAAGGCTGTATTTGCTTTGAATAATTAAAACCTCTGTAAATACTGGACAAATTAGTTGTACATTTTTAATGAGGTGTGATCTTCAGTTAGCTTACAAATTTTTTTCATACCTTTTGGTGTTATTGCTTCCTCTGACTGCAATATGAAAAAATGTCATTTTCCTTCCTGTGTGTAAAACACTTTTTCAATTAAATCCCTTCTGTATGTTCTTGTGTCCTTCACAGATGGTTTCTTCACACTGACATTAAGTTTTGGATTTCCTAACATTTGTGGTCTATCTCTTGATGCACAAACTTAGAATAACTTAGTTAGAATAACTTAGGATTAGAATACCTCAGTAAATCAACTTCTTACATTTTTTCCTGCATTCCCTGTCTGATGTCAAGTTCTAGAGTCGTTTGATTTACATGTTGCCTTTTTGTCCTTGTTTAGCACAACAAAAGCATACAAATCTTTTCAATTTTCCATAAATCTCTTCAAGTTTTTCATTTGGTTTGGTTTGTCAAGTCTGCTGGTCTTTGAATATACTCATGCTTTTGTTTTAATTAGTGGAGCAGAACAAATGTGGCTGAGAGAGATACTCTGGAATATGCTTTTTTTCATGTTCCAGCCTGTCAGAATTTGCTCTTTTTTTGTCAACTGAAGCAAAGAAACTGCTGAATATTTTCTGGTCAGGTGTTTTTATCTCCTTTTGGTGTTTATTTAGTGTTCTTAATAAGAATATTCCACCTTTTTATGTTGTTCTGAGAATTATTGTGACAGGCAACTACTTAATAGTTCTGAATTTTGGTGAAATATGCAGGAACATCTTCATTTTGCTGTTTACGCTTTCCTTCCTCCAGGATGACAAGCTTGTTTCAAGATTGGCTTCCATACATGTTTTTGGTCTTAACCAGATTCACCCTAGTAATCATGGTTGACTTAAAGCCATTCCTGTATCTTACGTAAACTATTGCAAGAACTCAGTGGACTGTTTGTTTCATACTGTGCTGCTATTCCAGCAGATAATTAATTCTTATCAAAACATTGTTTCTTTTCTTCTTGAGCAGGCAGCTTTTGTTGTAGCTCTTGTGGCGTAGCTTCAGTGCTTACCCCTTCAATTTTTCTTTAGCTTTTTATTAACATACTAATCTAGGGATTTTATTCCACAAATCCTCTGTCATCATAATTAGCTGCATAAAAACTCTTCTAATTGGTCGTTCATCCTCTGTCCTGGCATTTGTGTAGTGACAGCCCAGGTATTAGATAAGATTGTCCTGTTTTTATCTTTTGGTCCCTGTGACCCAATTAGAATTCTTCCTCTCCCTTCCTACTTCTATATGCACACACACCCTTCTGATGGGAGCTTTTTGATCAGGTCGCTGTTTTTTGACATTTTCTGTTTACTTGCTTTAGCAGCCTTCCTTACCTGAGAGGCTCCAACTTGATAAATAAACACTCAAGGATACTTCTTTCCTTTGTCATATCCTGAGTTTAGGGACGCTGGATTTCCATCCATCCGTGCCACCTGTGCATGGTACCTGCCACATGTACAATCTGCTAGTCTTTTGCAGAAATACTTGACATTTTTGGGCTTATTCAGCTGAACTTCTCAACTATTAGTTATATGGGAACACAATAGAATGTCTGATCTGCATCATAGCAGGAGCTAGGTTCCCTTCTAAACAGGCTTTGGTTGTGTTTTGAGACATCTCCAGGAAATAAGTCATTGACACCTGACACAGGCCTGATGTTGATAATGCAGCCAGAGTTTTCTTTCCTGCTTGGTGACCTATTATCAGACACTGTAACGTGAATTGGCAGGACTTGCTTTTGCTTGCCCTCACTCCTCCTCTGCTGCCTCAACTCATTTAAATCCAAGCTATTCAAGGCAGGGACTTTGCTTTCAAACATGCTCAGTGTCACATGCATTCTTGTCAACTATAAACAGTAATTTCCTCTGACTCACTCTGTTGTTGGCCGGATGACCATCCACAGGTAATTTGTTACAAAAGTCTCAGCTGGAGTAGTTGCCTTCTGCTGCTTCTCTGCCCATGTCTCAGCAGTAGCGAGTCAGCCAGGCAAGGGGCTGGGAAAGTGGCTATAAATATCTCCATCTCATTCAGGAAATACAGTGGCAAATGGGGACTGTTACTTGCAGCTGTGACCTAGGTTCTGGCAGAGCCAGGTGAATTGTTTGAAAAATTAAGACTAGAGGAATTCCTCTCCTCCTTGGAGGCTAGAGTGTGGGCTGTAGCAGAAAGGCTCTGACCTATCAAGACTTCTGCTTTATGTAAGATTTTAGACAATCTGGAAAAATTAGCTGATTACTGTTTTCAAATGTCCCATTTAAGTTGCCAGTTGAAATGATCATGCTCTGGCCTGGCTGAGCATGAGCTCACTTGAAGTTTTAATGATGTTTTAATTAATTAATCACCGCTATTAGTTGCTCTATAGACAACAGCTAAGAAATTATTACTGTTTAGGTCTTGATACCTTGTCTTGTTTTGCTGTGGACTGGTAAGTTTGTGTCTTGCCTTGCTCTGTCACTATAATTTTAAAATGTTTTGGGTTTTGTTGTTGTTGTTCTTACCTGCCCAGAAAGCTCATGCCCACGATGCACGTGTCCCCTGTCAGTGTGGGAGCAAGCAGGGCACTGTGCCTGCCTGACAGCAAAGCTGGTTTAGCTGCAGCATAACCAAAGCTTCCACAGGAGCCACAGGACCTGCTGACAGAGCCTAAACCTTTCAGTTCACCCTTCATCTTCACTCTCCCTTCACCAGCTTCAAGACAGAGGGGTTGCCCCTATAAAGACACTGCAGTGGCCCAAACTCACCCAGAGGGCACACGTGCACACACATGCATAGGAACGCTGGTGACAAACACCTCACAAATACAGGATGTGCTGCAAAGTTTTCTCAATCCAGCACCTGGAGCACTGCCCGTTCCAGGTTTGGATGGGCTCAGTACAGCTGGGAACAAATGTGCTGGAGCATTTATGGGGTTTTTGTGAAGCAGTGGGACATAGTGTTGTTGTTCGTCCTGGGCAGCCTGAGGCTCTGCATGGGGTAAATGAATCCACAGAAACTTGTAGGGTCTGTGCTTCGGATCCCCTGGAGCTGGCACAGGCTGGGAGTTGACTGGTGAACAAGGGCAGCGATGCTGACACTCAGGGCTCCTATGGGGTTTTGTCCTAGTTGTCAGCTGTGTAAAATGGTTGCCACGAGCTTTGAGGCTATTTGGCTTATTCTCTTGGGCCTTCTTTTGTGTCAAGCGTGCTCGCTTCGCTGCAGTACATACTGGATATGTATGATGCTTCTTACAAGAAGAAAAAGGTTTTGATGAGGATTTTCCTTTGATGTGAATGTTAATTGGCAATTTTTGCCTGCCTCTTTCCTGTTGCTTTGGACTAATTTTCTCGGGTTTTCGCTTTTTTTTTTAAATTTTGGTTTCTTTCTTTTTTTTGTCTGATTTACCCTGTGTCCTTCACACCATTTTTTTCCCCTTTCCCAAACGGAAGATAAAGCACTGATTTCTTTTTAAATCCTATTTCAAAGCTCTTTATGTTCCGATATTTCTCCAGTGTTTATAGCAAAGCAAGTTTATATCCAACAAAGCAGAAGCTGACAAGAGTGTCTCTGATTTCTGTTTTTCCCTTCAAAGCAACAGGCCCATCTGTACATGCTGTCCTTTCCCAGGCTGACAGCAGGAAGGCAATGGGCTGTGCTGTTGTTAGAGGATAGAGACAGAGGAACACAAGCAACTCTGATAAACTCGGTAGCAGTGCAAGGGGCAGGAATAGTTGAATTGCTTGTGCTCAACAACCTGTTTTGTACCTGTTTCTTGGATTAGAAGAGGAAAACAGAGCTATGTACAAGACATCTAAATTTCAATTGCATAGCAGGAGCTTCCCTGCAGTGCGTGCCAAAGATAAATTAGCAGGGACTGATGTCAAGGGCAGAGGTTGTGTAATTTCATTCAAGAAATAAACATCAGGCTCTTGCCAGTGCTGTCAATATCCTGTGTGTTACCTGGAACTGGAAACAGGCTTAATTCATGTTAAAAGATTGAGCAAACAAAGTTGTCTGAATTACTTTGACAGAGAACCTGGCATGAACCTGGAGGAGGTAATTTCAGTTCTTCCGGTATTTTTAGGAGTGCAGCTATAAAGCAAAGAGCAATGGGACAGTATGATGCTGTCCCACACAGCAACGTAGGGTAGGGCAAGCAGCTCTACAAACAAGAGTTGTCAGTGAGGGGCACAAAGAAGACCTGGAGAGCAATGCGGTGGTTTGCAAGCACAGCAACTACCTAAGATCACCTACCAAAGGTAAGTTTTTGTGAAAACCAGAGGCCTACCAGGACTGTAAATCCTGCAAATCCAAATTAATTTCGCCTTTTGTAACAAGATCGAGTCATGTCAACATGAGCATAATAGACATGGCTTAACTTGGGTGGTAAAACTGGTAGCTTGGTTTTGAAGCAGAGAACACTCAAGAAAGTTTAGGACCTGTCAATCTTTAAAGATTACATGGAGGTGTTTCCAAAGGCACGATACAAAGCAGAGAATTATTCCTATTTTTGAAAAACACATTAGCAGCTTGGGTGGAGCAACTTAATCACCAAGTGGCTGAGTAGACATAGGCCAGAAGTTGCTGCAAGTTTAACTACAAATATGTTCCCTATCTGGCTAAAAAGTGAAAGCATTCATGAAAATACACATCCAGGAAGGTAATGATGACAGTAATTGATAAAGACTGTCTCTGAGGGAATGCAAAATGATGCAAACGTTGAGCAAGAAATGCAGTAGCTTCAATGGTAATTCCTAAGGGACATAGTTGAAAACAGCCAGAAAATCTTTCCTCCTGTCTGCCTAGGGTTTCTACCTGAAAACCTAGAAAAATATAGTGACCAAGGAACTAATTTCCCCATGGATGAAATTCTGTATTAAAGCTCTCTCTGTCACAATATCATAATAGGAGCTTAGAAATCATAACTACAGCAACTGTGGGTTTTCTAGACAAGTAGGGGCCAAGGAGAAGTCAGGGCAATCCTCATATTACTCTTATCTGAGTTTGTTAAACACAGGGGGAGGGGATCTCTCAAGCCTGTGAACCTCTTCCCTTTCTCTTATTACCCAGTTTTCAACAGGAGGTGTGTCTCACCCCACAGTAAGCACAGCACTGGCATCTTCTCCTCTTCCAACCCCCTGAAGCACAGATTCCCAGAGAACACATATTTTTGATCCCTTTGGTCAGCAGATCCTTGCTTTATGCGCTCAGCCGTTCAGCTCTTCCTTAGGACACTGGGGAAAGGGGGCAGCTGCAACCAGCTGGAGAGCCGTGAGGAAGGGAGTTGCAACTGATTTTGCTGGAAAAGGAGGAAAGGCTGTATGGCAGTGCTGACAAGTGGAAGGCTGCAGGGGGAAGGTGTGGAAAGCCAGAGCAACTCCAGAAAAAGCTGACACGTGTCACATCTTGAAATACTGCTGATTGTAAGAATGGCTCTACAGACCAATTTTATGATGAAGACCCTCAAAACACAAGCACTAAGCTTTCTCCAATAGGGACTATGGCACATCTGTTTCTTAGGGAAAGGATTGATTTTCACTAGGAATAAAAGAATCCCCTTACCCAGCACTCAAGGTACAATAAGTAGTGGAGAAAATTTTACTACACCTGAAAGGAAGGTGATCTTGGGGGAACTCCATTTGCAGACTCCCCAGGTTATCACTTCTAATCCTATAGTGCATTTGGCTGTACATGTTCAATGATTGTGGCCCAGTAGAGTATTCCCAGGGGATAAGTGCAGTAAGGTGTGAGGGGACAGTGGGGGTATTGTTACAGTGTCAGATGAACACACAGTTGGTGTCTTGAGCTTCGTCTAGTCAGACAACTGCTGTTATCTATAATATCAGCTGTATCGTCTTGTAACATGAACTTGCATCATAATCATCTGCTTCAATAAAATTTTTGAGGTAATAAGACTAGTTGAGTGCGGATGCTCATGTCAAGAGACAAAGTGGATGTCCCTGTGTAAAAAGCCTGCATTTATTTCTTGCATACTTAAGTTTTTAGATACTTAGTTATGTTTTAGCTCTGAACCTTTCAGTGCAGGGACCAGCCACAGCCTCATCCCTCCTGTGCCTGCTCACTCCTAGCAGTACTTTTCCAAGCCACCTGAGGAGAAGGTAGGCTGCTCAGCCTTCTCTTCCAACCCACAATCCACAGCATCCCTAGGAATATTTAGCAAGCTAAAGGAGTCTCATGTCCAAGTGTGAACAGCAAATTGTTCTCATGTGAAGCCTGGTATAAGTAGGTGTACCAAATGAAAAGAAACACATACTAAATGAAGTTCAAGATCATCTTGGTCCCAAGTTAATTGTGTCTTCAAATTAGAGAGTAAAGATTTGCTTTTACTACTGGGTTATCATTAATTTTATTTCAATAGATCTAGTGCTCAACATGGAAAATATCAGTACAATTACTTCTTCAGCATAAAATAAAAACTATAACATATAATGGTTCATCATTTACAAGTAGTTAATTCAGAATATTGTTTTCCTTTTTTTTTTTTTTTCTTTCCAACACCTCTGCCAAACATATTAAGCAGTTAAATAAGTTTTGAAGTACAGTGTGAAGACAAAATTCTGATTCAAACAGTGCGTTGAGCACTTTCCTTTCCAGAGCATTCCTCCCAAAGCAGCTGCAGCAGCCCTGGGGAAGCAGGCTGGTGGCTGGGCTATATATGTTTGTGTCACCTGCTTTTGCAGCACACGATCAGGCACCAACACCTCCTCTGCTCCCAGCAGGCAGCCCTGCTTCAACCTGAGCCCTGGCTGCCTACAAGCACCACCTGCCTATGTGCACACAACCCTGGGGAGTGAATATGCAGCACAGCTTGGGCCATCAGCCTTGCCCGTGTTCATCATGGCAAGGGCTGGTGGCTGTGAGAGCACTGGGATCCAGCCCTGCTGCAAGCAAGCACCTCCTGGGAGATACACAGTGCAGCAGCACAGGAAATTTCCTTCCAGGAAGACCCACAGGATTAGGCTGACAGTTTTTCAGCAGAGAGGATACCTGGACAGGGTGCTGTGGTCTGAGCGCTGCTCTGGGAGCTGTGTGGCCCTGCAAGACAGAGACAATTCTGTCATCTCCGCCAGCATGACGAGTTGTTGTACAGCTACAGTGGGGACGTTTTTTTGTTTGGGGAAGCGCAGCCAAGCAGACAACTGGGTGTGATACACATTTCAGTCACCCTACATTTGTCACCACCATCATTTCATTCCTCTTTCCCAAGTATCCTCTATAGACATTGGGCACGAACAGACAGTATGTTAGATAGATCCTTTTCTGATGGAGTACAGCAGCTCTTGTATTCCTATAAACTGTTCTTCAAGAGATAAGGGATCATGAAAGCTGGTTGACAGGAACCACCTGTTTACACTGCCATTATTCTAAAACCTTGAGTTTCTCAGGAATACCAGTATTTTTTTTTATTAACATGATTCTCATCTCTTGTAACCTTTAATGCTAATTTCTTAAGAGGGCTGAAAAACAGAGGGACCGCTAGAAAAGAAAGCAAGTTATTTTGGAAAGAGAAAAGAAAAAAGTTATTTTGCTCAGCCAAGGAAGTTACTCTCCCACTGCCATTTCTTTTTCTACATGCAGTAGGAGAGTTTAGATAGAAATCACACCAAGACATCTCCAGCTTTATCACAGTGTAGCCTAGGGGATCCTGGTCTTCCCCTGCCCTCCCCAATAGGCAGGAAACACAACCAGATGAATAGTCAGGAACAAGTGACTCCAGAAGCTGGAAGCTGCAACCATGCTAGCTGCTCTTCCAAAACTTAATCCCTTCTCCTGAAGGCCTCTGGAAGTGTAACATGTTTTTTTTTACATGCTGATGTGTTTTGGGAGCATGTATCTTTTAAGATCAAAAGGACACCTCTAATATAAGCCATTTGTCCTGCAGTATTACTAATTCACAAACTTGTTTCCACATTAAAATGATAACTTTGATTCTACAGTTGCCACACTTCGGTTCATGTTGAATATCTCAATCCACAAAATTGTCACTGCAAAACTCTGTTGGAAGATCTAAATTAACAAATCTGAGGAATCAAAAACCACAGCTGCAACAGCACTTATACTTAGCTTTCATCTACTTGTATTGTATTCCCTGTCCTTCTCTAAACACATCACTGTTGTATTGAGGCTTCTTCTGCAGATTAATTAGCAAAGTAATGAGTATGTTTTATCCATTCTTTCTCCCTCCCCATCCTCAGGGTATATACAGGCATTGGCTGGCTCGCTCTTGAAAATTATACACTTTGTGATGTTATTTATGAAGGTCAGATTAATTAAGTATTGCTTTATGTATAACTGCAGTTTGGAGTGGTGTTATGATGTTTATGTTAGCATTCAATTTTCAGCTCCACAGTCATTGAGAAAACAGTTCTATTATAAACAATTCCCTTGTGCCAGGAATGCATTTCCTCTGTGAATGAGGTCATGTGAGATGAATACAAACCAGGTAACTTGGGGAGGACAGACTTCAGTTTCCATTGGCATTATTTAAAAGAACTAAATAAGTTTGCTGGGGAATTCACTGGTAACTTGTATGGAGTTCATAAAGGTCTTCCTCTTTGAATGCCTTTCTCACACAGACATCAACACCACTTTACAGTGCAGATAGCAAAACAAGAGCACACTTTATCACAGCTGCACTGTCAATCCCAAGGTTGCTGAAATGGCCTCTTAGCCAGAAGAAAAAAGCAGTATGGATTTTTCCATGAAATCTACTACAAGGGAACTTTCCCATTAGTCTTGCAAGCTGCGTACATTTAACTGTGACTGAACAGGGGAATATCACAAGTTCAAAGATTCTAAAGGTCCCCTACCTGTGTTTAACCTTCATTTTACTGGGAGCTTAGAGCAGATGATTTTTTGCACTCACGTCCTCACCTCACCTTGATCTTGAGAGTTACATGGTGAAGGAGAGCAAAGCAGACAGAAGTAAATCTATCTCTATACTGCTGACATCTGAGCTTTGAAAGCCTCAATGTCTTTTGTGGTGGAAGTCTAGAAACAGTTATTATCTGATTAATCTCCTCTTTTGTGTCAGTTTGATGTTGTTGGAAAGACAGAACATATAGACTGTCCCATATGCAAAAGAAGAAATGAACATATTTGGTTGCTGCTTTTCCCTGCCCACATCCTATTTTGACTTCTGCTAACAACATAATTGCCATGCTTTTCTTAGATGGATCACTAATCAAGCCCCATTGATGTCACCCTAGCAGCTAGCATTTCATTTCGCACAATGTCTTCCTCTCACTTCCTTGTGCCTCCACCTCTGAAGCACTGAACTCAAAATGCCACCAGATATATTCCAGGTCAATCCCATTTCAAGACTAATTCTTGGTTTTCTCATCCTTTTACTGCATCAGATTCAGATCCTTTGTTCTCACCCTGAAAACTGCATAATCCCTGCCCACAACTCTGTTTCCATTTCCACCTACTCACTACTTCTAATCTCCTCCTCTACAATATTACTTTCAACGCCCTTCTGCACACCCTCTTGCCTAGGGGATTTTAGTTTTTTCCTTTTTTTTTTTGGTTTTTTTTTTTTTTTTGGGGGGGGAAACTGTTTTTTACAAGCTAAATTGTATTAACTTGTATATTAACTAGTTTTGTTAACTAGTGAGAAGCAGTAATTGGAGTGAGTTTTTAAGTTGCAAATAATTATGACTTAAATGAAAATACACCAAATAAATATCTAAATAGCTAAGTCAAATATACGGAATTATTTTATTCAAAGTGCTCTGGGTTTTTTGTTTTGTTTGTTTTAATATCTGTTCTAATATTCTGCCTTAAAGCTGAAACTGTGCTTTTATCTTCTTTTAATGTGAATAACATGAAAAACCTGTAGTTTCACTCAGCAGGGAACACCATGCTGAAAAAAAATTTGGATTTAGGAGAACGAGCTTCTACTGCAGCCGGCAGAACCCAGTAGAGCTCAACACTGTGCAAATCAAGTCCCACAGAACCTGTATCTGTTTTACTAGAGTAATGATGTAAAGCAGGCTTTATCACACCGTGATAAAGTCTGTTAATTATCTTGCGTAAAGGGTTTGTGCTTTCTACCTCACTGACACACGATATTTCCCATACAAGAGAGAGCTCCCTGCTCTCACCCCATTCCGAGCGCACCTTGCAGGAGCGTTCCGACACATCTCCACGATTTTCGTCATGTCAATTGGTAACCTCAGGCAATGTATTAAGAAGCTTGTGTACAAACAGGTGCTTCATGCTCTATGCGACAAGTTTGTGTGAAGACCTCGGAGCAACCTCCTAGCACCTGAAGGGAACCCACAGGGAAGGATCTCTCCCACGGAGAGGGATTCTTTGCCAAGAACTGTAGTGGTAGGACAAAGGGGAATGAGTACAAACGGCAAGAGGGGAAATTTAGGTTGGATATACGGCAGAACTGCGTTACTGTGAGGGTGGAGAGGCACTGGAAGAGGTTGCCCAGAGAAGCTGTGGATGACCCATGACAGGCAGCGTTCAGGCTGGACGGGGCTTGGAGCAGCCAGGTCTAGTGGAAGGTGCTCCTGCCCGCGGCACGAGGCTGTACCGAGATGATCTTTAAGGTCCCTTGGGACCCAAACCATTCTATGATTTTACAATTAACCAATGTCGGGCTATTTTCCCCCTTTCCCTCCCGAGGCCGGCAGTTCCCTCCTCACGGACAGGGGCATTCGGGGCGAACTCCCGCCCACGCCCCCGCGGCGAGCCGGCGCGCACCGCCCATCTCGGGGCGGGCGGCAGCGGCGAGCCCACGGGCCGGGCCCGCCCTCACGCTGCCCTGCCGCCGGTTCTGCCGCCAAGGCCGCGCTCTGCGCACCGGGGCCGCTCCCCGGTGCCCTCCGGGAAGGCCGCCACGGGCAGGGGTCCGGGGCAGCGGCCGCCCGGCTCCGCCACCATCCCGTAGGGGGCGCCCGTGGCACCGGCGGCCGCTGCCGCTCCCGCCGCCCTTTGCCTCCGTCCCTGACCCCGCCGCGCCGCC
>CM031858.1:70500311-70537516 GCA_018697195.1 Certhia americana
AGGCTTTGCTGGCTCGCTCTTGAAATTCTAACACTTTGTGATTGATGTATGAAGGGCAGATTAATGAAGTATTGCTTTATTATCACTGCATTTGGAGTGGTGTTAATGATTTTTATGTTAGCGAGTGGTCAATTTTCAGCTCCACATCATTGAGAAAACGTTCTTGATAACAATTCCCCCTTGTGCCAGGATTGCATTTCCTCGTGAAGTGAGTCATCAGGGATATGAATACAAACCAGGTCACTTTGGGAGGACAGACTTCATTTCCATTGCCTTTTGTAAAAGAAATAATAAGTTTGCTGGGGCATTCACGGGTAACTTGTATGAGTTCAAAGGTCTTCCTCTTTGATGCCTTCTCACACAGACATCAACACCACTGTTACAGTGCGATAGCAAAACAAAGCACACATATTATCACCGCTGGCACTGTCCATGTGCCCAGGTTTGCTAGAATGGCCTCTTAGCCATAAGAAAAAGCATATGGATTTATTCCATGAAATCTACTACAGGTAAACTTTCCCATTAGTCCTTGCAGGCTGGCGTACATTTACTGGACTGAACAGGGAATAAAAGTTCAAGTTCTCAAGGTCCCTACACCTGGTTAACCTCATTTTAACGTGGAGCTTAGACATATGATTTTTTGCACTCACGTCCTCGACCTCACCTTGATTTGAGAGTTTAAATGTGAGAGAGGCAAAAGCCGACCAGAATAAATCTAGCTCTGACTGCGTGACATCTAGCTTGAAAGCGCTCAATTTCTTTTGGGGTGGAAGTCTAGACACAGTTTATTATCTGATTAATCCCCTCTTTTGTGTCATTTTGATGTTGTTGGAACTACGCAATATCGACTGTCCCATATGCAAAGAAGAAAGGACATAATTGGGTTTCTGCTTTTCCCATGCCCACTCCTATTTTGACTTCTGCTACAAAATAATTTGCCATACTTTTCTTATATTGATCACTAAGTCAATCCCCATTTGATGTCACAACTCTAGGCAGCTAGCAGTTTCATTTCGCACAATGTCTTCTCTCACATCTTCCTTTGCCTCCACCTCTGAAGCACCTGACGCAAAATGGCCAGCCAGATCTAATTCCAGGTCAATCCGCATTTCAAGACTTAATTCTTGTTTTCTCATCCTTTTACTGCATCAGAGTTTCGATCCCTTTGTTCTCACCCTGAAAACTGCCTACTCCGGGGGCCCCCAACTCGGTTTCCATTTCCACTACACACTACTTCTATCTCCTCCCTACAATATTACTGGTTCAACGCCCTCTACACACACCCTCAATGGGGCCTAGGGAATTGTTAGTTTTTTTCTTTTCCTTTTTTTTTTGGTTTGGTGGTTTTTTTTTGGGGGGGGAGAAACTATGTTTATACCAGCTACCTTGTTTAACTTGTATATGACTAGTTTGTTAACTATGTTAGAAACAGTAATTGGGCTTGAGTTTTTTAAGTTTGCAAATAATATTACGTAGATGGAACATCAAACCAAATAAATCTAGAATATCTCAGTCAAATATCGCGAATTGATTTTATTCAAGTGGCTCTTGGGGTTTTTTGTTTTTGTGTTTAATATCTGTTCTAATATTCTTCGCTTAAGTCTGAACTGTGGTCTTTATACTTTCTTCTTTTAATGTGAGATAACATGAAACCTGTATTTACTCAGCAAGGTTACACCATGCTGAAAAAAAAATTGGGATTTAGGAGAACGACTTCGTACTGTCAGCCGGCAAACCCAGTAAAGCTCACACTGTGCAATCAAGGTCCCACGAACCTTTACTGTTTTTACTATAGTAATCTATGAAAAGCAGGCTTATCACACCGTGATCAAGTGCTTTTAATTATCTTGTGTAAAGGGTTTGTGCTTTCCGTACCTCACTGACACATGGCGATATTTCCCCAGTACGAGGTGAGCTCTCTGCTCTCACCCCATTCTCGATGCGCCACCTGCAAGGAGCGTTTTCCGACACATCTCCACGATTTCGTCATGTCAATTGGTAACCTCCAGGCAATGTATTAACGCTTTGTACAAACAGTGCTACATGCTTCTAGCGGACATATTTTGTGTGAAGACCTCGAGCAACCTCCACACCTGCAGGTAACCCACAGGGAAGATCTGCTCCCACGGGAGAGGCATTCCTTTGCCAAGAATGGTGGTAGTGGTAGGACAACGGGTGTAATGGTAGCAAACGTCAAGAGGGGAATTTTGTGGATATCGTCAGAACTGCGTACTGTGAGGGTTTAGTGGCACTGGAAGAGTTGGCCCCAGAGAAGCCTGTGGATGACCCATGACATGCAGCGTTGCAAGGCTGGACGTGTGCTTGGAGCCGCCAGGGTCTAGTGTAAGGTGCTCCGGGGCCCGCGCCGAGTCTGTACCGAGATGATCTGTAAGGTCCCTTGGGACCCAAACCATTCAATTATTTTTACAGTTAACCAATGTCGGGGGTATTTTCCGTCCACCCTTTCCGCCTGCCGAGGCCGGCCATGCCCTCCTCAGACAGGGGCATTCGGCGAACTCCCGCCCACGGCCCCCGCGCGACCGCGCGCGACCACCGCCCATCTCGGGGCGGTGCGGCCGCGCGGCCCACGGGCCGGTCCCGCCCTCACGCTGCCCCTGCCGCCGGTTCGCCGCAAGCAGCGCTCTGCTCCCGGGGCCCGCTCCCCGGTGCCCTCCGGAAGGCCGGCCACGGCAGGGGCCGTGGCAGCGGCCGCCCGGCCCGCCACCACCGTCGGGTGCGCCCGTAAAGGCACCGGCGTCCTCTTCGGAGCTCCCCCCGGCCCTTGCCGTCCTCACGCTTACCCGGGGGCCGCGGCCTGCCAACCCGCGCGCCACCCGCCGCCCGCCTTCCAATGCTTCTGCTCGTTGCCGCGCGCCCGCCCCGGCATCCAAATGGGTGGCTGAGCGGCGGCCGGCACGGCGCCCTCCTGCCGCGCCGGCCTCCTCCGCTCCGCGCTCGCTTCCCCGCCCGCGTGCATCGTGCCGTTCCCGCCTGTCCCGGCCTGCGCACGGGCAGCGTACGGTTGCGGCCCCGCCAACACCCGCGCCGGGGGCAGCACACCCCAACCCGCCCGAGGGGCTCTGCCCCCCGCCCGCCCGCCCGCCCGCTGCCCTTCCTCCGCCGGTGCAGCCCAAGCCATGCTGCTCCTGGCCGCCGCCTTCATCGTGGCCTTCGTCCTCCTCCTCTACATGGTGTCGCCGCTTATCAGCCCCAAGTCTCTGAAGCTGCCCGGCGCGCACGTCGTGGTGAGTGCGGCGCCCCTCGGGAAGGGCGGGGGTCCCCGGTCGCCGCGGCGGGAAGAGGCGGCGGGCGGGCGCTGCCGCTCGGCCTCGGCAGAGGCGGCGGGGTGGCTCCCGAGCCCTGTGCCGGCAGAGCGAAGGGAGGAAGGGAGGGAGGAAACCCCTCTCTCCGGGGTGCGGGCAGTGCCCCGCCGGCAGCCGGGTTTATGGCTGCGGGAATCCCGCTGCAGGCCCGGGCACAGCGGGGAAGGAAGCGGGGTTTGGGAACACCCGGAGCGGGGCTGGCGGCAGGGCAGTGCCAGCCTTAGGGATGCCCGCGGGTCCGAGAGCAATCCTGGAAAGCTGGCGGTGGCACCCCGAGCTACCAAAACACCGGGAGCCACAAGTCTGTGAGGGTAATAGCGAAATGACCTGTCCCGATGGCTCTGACGACCGCTGTGTGTCCCGGCTGGCTTTAGGCGATGGTCTGAGTCACCATCTGCCAGTCTCAGCGCTGGCTTTCTGACACATTCCTTTTGTACTCTTCAAGCCACCGGTTACCTTGAGTTTTCTTTTCTTTTAGCATCTCCCAGGGTAGTGACGTGGTGTGTGTACACACGCATAAACCAAAGGCCAAGTCTGTGATCTCCTTTGGTCAAAAAAACCGAGTCGGGTATGAGGAAATGAAAAAACCAATACAAAGGAAGTGGTCAGATGACACTTAGGCACCCTTTCATCTTTAAGCACATAGATATGGATGTCTTTGAGCAATATTTTGACAAGATGGTAGAAGGAAGTCTTTGGAAGAGCATGAGTACATCACTGGAAGTTGTATGAGTATGTGGCTTGGGAAGAGGGGGACAGAAGAAAGGGGAATGCTACCCAGGTGCTTTCAGAGGGATCACAAAATAGTGAATTTGGGCACATGACAGCAAATGAATTAAGCGGTTCAAAAGGTTCAGGGTCCTAGAATCAGCTTTCTTAGTTTATCTCCAAATCTCCAGGGGATGTTTTGTACAGAGATGCAGTTCACTGTTTGTTTAAATTTACTGTGAGTCATTTTGGTTTGGTTTTTTTCATTTTTGAAGTTCCTCTTTGGAGGATGGAGCTGTCCCCAGAATGAGTAAGATGTTTCTAAGTTGCAACAGTGCTCCCAAGTTGCTTTGTGTAGTAGGTGTTAACTTGGGTGCTGTAACTGGCTTTACAGCACCATATTCTGTGTGAGGTGTGTTCAAGGTTGCATTAAGGTTCTTAGGTTATGGCTCTTTCCCTGCAGCGGTAATAATTATTAAGGCAAAGGTGAAGGAGATTTACAGGCTTTCTGTGATTTTTCTGAAGAAATAGAATAGCACACATGAAAAGTTAAATGGATTTTGGTTGATTGGTTGATTGGTATTATTTATATATGCAGCGGTTACACAGAATTTTGCTCATTCTGTATAGGGATTAAACTCTTTTTAGAGCTACTGTGCTGGGTCTTCTAATCAGAAGGGTTCATTTAAACAAGTCCACATTGAAAATGATGAGACTATTCTATTTGGAGAATCCTTCCTGTAACCATTGCTACTAATTAGCAGTTTAAGCTCAGTTTGGTAGTAGTGGAAGTCTGAAAAACAGCATTCCTGCAAGTTCTGTAAAATTAGGGGTTCAATTAGAAAACTAACTATATGAATATATTGATGAAGAAAAAGGCTGTAGAATATATCCAACTTGATGATACAAATAAAAATCTGCAGACAAACAGTTTTATTTATGTCACCACTTGTAGAACTGCTTGTTTTATTTTGACTTCAGTTATGCTCCTAAAATGCTTATGCAAACTAATGAAGTATAGAACAGTTGGTTTTGGAGGTCACTAGTTCTTAGATGTGTAGATGCTGTTAATAATGCTGGACTCTTGTACTTGTGGATTTCAGATTCCCTAATGTCATGCATAAGGAAAAGTACTGGATGATGGCAATGTAAATCAGAAATACTATTGAAAAGCACTTTGCATGTTGTGTGTGTAAAGTGAGCTGTTTAATCGTATGCTGGGAGTGAACATTCTCTACTACTAAAATGACTGAGAGACTTCATGAAAGTATTTAAAGACTGTAAAGTCTTCTCACAGAAAAAGATCAAAATCTGTTTAAGTATCAGGCCTCAGTTAAACCCACTATTGAAATGAATAAAAGAATAATGACCAGAAAAATTGTGTATACAGCTGGTTGAGCCCTTTCAAGAGGGCATGTGATTGTCATTGCACCCTATAATTTTTCAAAATATACCTGAATAAATTGCTTTACTGAAGCAGAAAAAGTCTTCCCTAGAAACATTTCTTTCTAGGGGTTTGTCCAACATATAATGAAATCTGTTTCATTTCTGAAGGAAGGTCATTGGGCAATTTCAGAGGCTGTTACATACCAGTCATTGAATTTTCAACCTAAGTCAGCATTCTTTTCACTTCTAGTCCTTCAGAAAAGTGTTTTCTCTTTACTCCTAGCAGTTATGGTTAGGAGATGTCTGAGTTATGGCTAAATAACTCTTACTCTGGCTTCCATTTGGGATAGGAATCTGAAGCAGAAAACTTGGTTGTTTTTTTTCGTTTGTCCTCTTCCAAAGTCACTTACATGATAGAAGCCAGTGGTGCATTTGGTGAGACATGGTTTCTGGAGAAATCATAGAATTTAAAGAGTCTCTTTTTCTTAGAAAATAATAGGAGTGCTATTCAGAGTGAAAGTCTAGAGAACTCCAAATTACTCATCGTCTAATCTTGTGGGTTTCTCACCCCCACCCCTCCCTGTCCTTATCTGCTGTGTATTTTCTTTACCCCAGCTAATATACAGCATTAAATGGTAAGGGCTTTCTTTGCTCTTAGATTGGCTTAGGCATTAGGTTTAGCTTATTTTAAACAAAATGCTTCTTAGATGCTTAATAATTTTTTACTTCTTGGATGACTAGGAAAATGTTCTCATAAAGGGTGTAAAAGTTATTTTTGTGCTATAGAGATGCTGCTTCTTTGTGCTTTGAAATTCAGAAGGCAGTTTTATCCGTTTCTTATTTTGCCATTGGCTTTATCTCTCTCCTTTGGTCTCAGGCTACAAACTAGTGCATTAGTGCAAAAGTTACGGATTCTGTGAGAATAAGCTAGTGTTTTGGTAGCGGGCTATAACAGTAGACAGGAATATGAAAATAGGCTAAGGCAGTCACCACTGCTGCATTTGCATTGAGCTCACTCAGACCTCATTTAATTGCCCTTTGTCCGGGATGTTACACCTGCTCTATATGTGTTCTCCCTTACGTTTCTCTACAAAAGTTCTTGAGTGATGTTTAAAAACTCCCTGCTGAAATATTAATGCTAATCCTCTCCACTTGTTTCAGCCTTAGCCTTTCTAAAACCAAGCTGAATTTCTCAGAAGGACTCAAACCCTGAAGTCTCAGTGTTATGAATGCAGTTTATCAAAGTTGGGATTAGTGATGGCAGGAAATGGAAAGATGTTACCTGCTTGGGACTGTCTCCCCGTTCAGTTTGACAAGGGCCCTTTTTCATGTGGATGTAGTTCAGGATGATCATGCCGAACCCTCCTGAAGATGGATCATCTCTAGTCCAGTAATTTCCCCACTTCTGTGCAGAACCCAGCCTGGTAACTGTGGTTGGCTTTAAGGAAGGCCCATCTTGGTGTCTCAGCACCATCACCCCTGTGTTGGGAGTGATAAGATCTGTGGTTTGGACACATCCAAGTGGTTTGACAAGAGGTCGTTTTGAGTCTAGTCAGGCATGCTAACCACTTAGAGCAGATTCTCTAAGGCATGTTCTGTGTCAGTAGAACTGTCTATCAGAGCACTGTCTGAAAGCATGAAGCCAATTTGCATCCAGATCTAAGTTATTAAATTCTATTGGAGATGCCATATCAAGTTTTGATTTTGATAATTTCTGGTTAACTAACAGTTCAGTTAATTTGGATTTGGGCTGTCTCATCAATTGAAGTGAATTTCCAGTATCTCAAATTTGAAGCTCTAAGAGATCAATTCTCTGAACCTCACCCCACTGTTTCCACTTATAAGGGGGAAATAAATCCTATAATTCTAAAAAATTGAACTCTGTTATCAAGGATCATAGCTCAAGAAGTTGGAGCTAAGACTTTTTTGGCATACCTAATGTTTGGTACCTGTTCTTTTTATGGATAGAAACAGCTCAGTAACACTGCTCAAGGGCTGGTAGTACTTCATTCTGAACATGTGAATTAATACTAAGTTTTAATTGTACCTTCTTGTCAAAATACTAATCTGTGGTTTGAGTTGCGGTGGCCAGATTTTTATTTTTGGTAACTCCTCTGAGGCTGAGTTACAGTAAAATGTAAAAATGGGATCGGTGGCAATTCAAATGTCTGGAATTAATGAAATGCAGTAGCAGTGTAGAACCATTGGCCACAAGGGTAAGTAATCGTAATAATGTTGTTTTTAACAGAGTAGGTGTGTGCTCTTCTGTTAACTCTGAGCATGTTTTAGGAACTTGCATACCTAACAGACCTCATAGATTTGCTTAGGTTAACTTCATTATAACACAAAGCAAACTTTTCACTGGTGTTGGGGATTTTTTTTTGTTTGTTTTTTTTGCCATTACATTAGCACTCATGGTGAATGCTCCTGGAAGATGTATTAGTAACAACCTCCCACATGCTTATAGCAGCCTCCCACCTAAATGCTAAAGTTCCCAGCTAATTGATATTGCACTTTATCATCAGCCAATCTGACATGAGCTCTATCCAGTGTTTTCGGGTGTGACTGTAAATAAAAATTTCCTTTTCCTGTTCCTTGCCTGACTTCAGACATTATCTTTCTGAAATGAACATTAGTATTGTTTGAAAAGCTGGAGGCTTGGTGCCAGTACCTTCACCTGCAGAGAATTCCTCAAGCACTGGTGTAGTTTAGCCATTCCTGATAGTCACCAGTTTGTGCTGCTAGTAATCAGCTGTCTCATCAAAAATTGGAATTGGAGCAGTCTTCCATGCCCATTGATTAGTGCTGGTGTACCTGCTTGTGACCTGTAGAAGCATCTCACACATTCTGTGGATCTGAAGTCTGCCTGAATGTATTGAGCTATTTTAATCTTCTCACATATGTATTGAAACATTACAATCTATTTTAAGAATTTCAGTGTATTTGTTACATCTTTCCATCATGAAGCATTAAATTAATTCTGTGGTACTACTGAAATCCCAAATCAATAATTAACACTTGAATCAATAATTAACACTTGCACTCTTATGGACTTGCTTACTCTGAAAGCCGTCATTGTTGGTTCATAATACTACAGACAGGGTTTTGCATTTCTAGAACAGGACACATGTCTCAAAGGTTTGTGTAGTGTGAAGCTGAGTCAGTTAGAAGTTAATCTGAAGCAGTTTTCTCTAATAACAGAGGAAGCTTAAAGAGGCAAAATTAGTCTTTGTGAGTGCTGCACCCATTCTTGGTCCATTTACAGCTCAAGATGAACCAGTCAGAAACCATGGACTGTGTTGTAAGTCTTTGCTGGGATTATTTTATTTGCACTAAGCTGTTTTGGAGGCTAGTGGTAAAATACTCAAATGAAAGAAGAGTTTAGTGACTCATGGGAATGTACTTCTGACTCTTCTGACTTTACTGCCTCCGGGAGTGGAAAGAATTTTGAGAATAATACATCTCTGAAAACAAAACTGAGACATTGCCTAATGAGGAGACAACACAAGGCTTTTGATAGGATGTGTAGTCAGAGATTGAGGTCTTTGCTCTAACACTGATTAGCTCAATGCCTCCATTTTCTTAAAATGGAGGAGGTAACCTTTCGTTGGAGTGTTTGGAAAGGTTTTGATAAAGAGCAAAAGGTGAAGATTTCCAAAGAAATCTGAATTTCATCTTCTTCCAGTTCTCCTGAACTCATTTCATCTAAGTGTTTTTCATTAAAATAACTGCTTCTAGGTATTTTGTCCCAATATTTTCTCAATATGACTTATTAATTATGCTGTTTAAGGAAAATTCAAATAGCTTGGATATATAAGGAAGATACCAGTGTCCTAGAACCAAAGGCACATGCAGACTGAGACTGATCCAAGTCACCTAAAGATGTCAGGCAGACATTTTTATTTTAGTCAAAAAGAGAGGTCAGGATTATCATCTACATCTCTTGTTCCAGAGACAGTTCATAAGTAGGTTTATTGAGGGTAGTGAGAGAGGTAGTAAGGTGACCTTTACCTGTATGTTGGTATGATTTGTTAGGGTACGTTCCTGCAGCATATGATGTAGGGCTGTAGCCATCAACCTGTATTTGCCTAATATTAAAGAATTATTAACTTCCTGTTTGTATATAAGACGGTCCAGGTGTTAAAGCTTGGAGGAAGAAGAAAAGGTTATGGAAATTGAGGTGCTGGCATGCCCACTAAACTGAAATAGCAGGATGGAATTGTGACAGTTCAAGGTTCTTGCTGGGGGACTGAAAAATACACTACAAATGGGCAATTGTTGAATTAATGGGATTTTTTCTTTTAATAAGAAAGAAGGTATTTTCTGTTTATGTTTACATGATGACATCTTCAGAAAACGACCTGCAACAGCTGATTTTACAAGTAATTTCTACTGTAGCCAGGTATGAAGGGGCAGTATGTAATTGCAGTGTCGTGATTGAAATGTGATTTCAAACTTTTAACAACAGGCTTTTAGAAATAGCCTACAGAACACGTGAGAGCACCCACGTGGGAGTGGTCTAAGTGTGCCTGACAACAGAAATGACCAAAAATTACCACTGAGGTAAAACTGGTTTTAGGGTAGAAACAAAGGCTCATTGATCTATTCAGATCTTATGTTTCATTCATACTCCATGAGTAAGGTAACTTTAGTGCATCTCCTGTATTTGTATCTCATCGGGTGATATTTTAACCTCAGTATGTTTTTAGGATTTTCATGTGATTTGACTCATACATATGTGAGAAGGGATGAGAATAGTGGACTAACACTGATATTTTTGAATAACTTTTAGGTAACTGGAGGCTCCAGTGGAATTGGAAAATGTATTGCTATTGAGTGCTATAAGCAAGGTGCTTTCATAACACTGATTGCAAGGGATGAGGTAAGTGTATGTGTAATTTTACCGGCTAAACTGTTCACAAAATCTGTATAGGTGAGGAGTTATTTTGGAATTGATGATTATTCATACTTCTTGAGTGTACATTTTAAGGGGACCCTAAGCATTCCAAATTAATGCATTTGAATAGCAGAGGTGGCTGCCTTTTTAAGAAGCATAGCCCAACATGGAATTTGTGATTAGCTTGCTTTAGGACTTTGCCAGTGCTATTGCTTTTGTTAGTGGCATTTGTTATATCATTGTCTAGATCTGTGCCAGAGCACAAAATCAGGAAAACCCCTATATAGCTTAAAACTGTAGAATTTCCCTACAGTAAGTGATGTGTGGGAGTTTAATCATCTCTAAAATTCACAAATTGTACTGGTGTCTAATAAGCATTATATCATATTTTTTACTAGTGAAAAACTTTTCATCAAGACAGCTTTGGAAGAAAAAGCATTGTTTTGTTTTTTGGGGTTTTTTTTGGTTGTTTTTTAACTAAGAGATATTAAGAATTTAGTTGGAATTATGCTGTTTTCATAACAAGCTGTTGTTTTATTTGTTGTAAAAATCCTAGTTATTCTGGAAGCAAAAGCACTTAATTTTTTGGGAGCACTCAGTCCCTGCTGATTTGATAATTTACTTACAACTGAGAACTTACTTACATAACCTTGAATGTAGTCAGAATTAAGAGAATTTTTCTTGAACGGATTATTACACTTTGAATTTACCAGATTTTTGGGGCTTGATGATTTCATGCCAGTGATTATTCTGCAGGAAGGTCTCTGTAATATCACATAAATATAAAATAGAGCCAAAATAAAGGAGAAAAATCAATACCTACAGTGTTAGATGCTCTCTGTAGCATGAAACAAAAGCATTAAATGTATAGAAGTCATTACTGCCTTCAGAACACAAAGTGAAAAACAGAATTGCATTCTTGATTAATTTCATGTTTTCATATCTTTGTAAGTCTTCAGAATGACAGTAAAATGCTGTAACTAGTTGAGGATAATTGGGGGGGGTCATTAGGAGATGTTTTGTGTTTTGAAGCTTTATTAAAGTACTGAGGACTAATACTGCTCTCAGAACTACATTTCAGTTGTCTTTGTGTCCATTTCAGAACAAGCTGTTGCAGACAAAGAAGGAAATAGAAAAGTACTCTGTTAATGACAAGCAGGTAAGGTCACTGCCACGAGGGGCTGTTGTGTTTAGTTTTAGTTTAAGACAGTGTCTACAACACAGTTCACTGATCCTGTCTTTAAAACAAAGCTGTGTTACAGACCTGAGTGAAGACTCAGTATTTGGATTCGGGAATACCAGTCTGTTTGCATGAGATATTCTGAGTTCTTGCTATATTTGATGTTGCCTAGCTAGTGCATTAGCCTGCTTTTCTTAGAAAAATGTCTTTATCTGTAGGTGTAGAATGCTTTTTTGGATAGCTGCAATTTACTGTCACTTGATAAGAATTTTATTCTTTCAAATGAAGTGGAAGAACCAAATTCTTTTTTCCTCAAATGCCATGTTTTTATAATTCATAAATACGACATCTGTCTTGGGAAAGGAGTTTAGTTGTTTGTTCCCAGGTTTATTTCTCTACATCATGCTTTGTTCCTTTTCCTATGTACTGTACAGTTACACAAGTTAAATTCGTGAAGTTCTGAGTCTTCTAAACATAGAAGCTGCTTTGCTGAATAGATAATGCAGTTGTGCATGAAGGCAATGGTTTAGAGCTTGCAGAAGTACTAGGTTAGAATAGCTAAGCTTGCTGTGTTCAAAACATGCAACCTTGAGGTAAAATATTAAAATAATTTTTTTCTTACTACTAATAATGAAGAAGAGAGAGGAAATAGTACAGAAACTATTAAAATCTTTGACTTCTTGTATTCCAGAACTTTGTTGATCATGGAAGTAACTTAGTAACTAAGTTCCATTCATGATCACAAATAGAAGCAATTTGTTTGTCCATAATTTTTGGGGGGCCCTCAATCCCAGCTGGTTTGATAATTTACTTACACTCAAGAACTTACTTTAAAGTTCTTTAGAAAGAACAACTTTAGAAAATTGAATTGATAAATTAGATACTCTGTTGAAGAAAAAAAAAAAAAGCAACAAAAAAAGCTGACTATTTGTGGGCAAAAATGTTAGTATAGTAGCTGATACAAACTTTTTCAATATCTCCATTGATAAAATAAGACTCTGTCTTTGCTTTGTTATACTTTTGTCAAACGGCTCAAGCTGGGGTTTTTTTTCTGTGCATGCTGCCTAACTCAGATCAACTTTGTTTGAAAATTTAAGCCATTTGAGGTGAGGAAAAGCTGTATTTTGCCCATTTAAAAAAAAAAAAATCCTGATAACCATTTTCTTTTAGCTGCTCTAGCAGTTTTCCAAGCTTAGCATTACAGTTAATCTCTTGTCAAACACTGTGTCAGGATGTTCTTGTTGAAATCTGTCCTAGCTTGATAGATGCTGACTTTAAAAAAGACTATTATTCGGTGCATGTACCTAGGAGTTTCAGTGAAAATCTCCAAAGCACCTTCAAGGCTGAGCAAGCTCCAGTGTGGACTGACTTGAACTGTCTTTTGCAGAAGCAGTTTCAGGCTTCCAGGCAGATTAAGCAGTTGGCAGTGGAGGTGATGGGCAGGCTGGCTCCTCTGTAGCTGTTGTTGGGTTGAGGACATGGTCTCAGGGAAGCCTGACTGATCTGGATGGAAAGAACAGAACTGGAGAAGGCAGGGAGTCTGAGGCAGAGCTGGCACTGGAACAACAGAACAGAAGCTATAAAGTGACAGTAGATGAACAGAGAAGCTGTACAAAAGGATTACTGAAAGGCTGTAGAGAAAGGGGATGTCTGGTGTAGATAGCATACACAGACTGTTACCTTTACTCATTACACAATCATGGAATGTTATGGGCTGGAAGGTACCCTAAAGATTGTCTAGTTTTGATTGCCCTGCTCTTGGCAGGGACACTTTCCATCAGACCAAATTGCTTGGAGCAATTGGTCTTGAGCACTTCCAGGGATGAGGCATCCACAGCTTCTCTGGGCAACCTGTGCCAGTGCCTCCCAGTAAAGAAATTCTACCTAATATCTAGTCTAAACCTACTTTCAGTTTAAAGCCATTGTCCCTTGTCCTATCATTACATTCCCCTCTTCAGCTTTCTTGTAGGTCCCCTTTAAGTACTGAAAGGTAGCTGCAAGATTTGCCTGAAGCCTTTTCCATGCTGGACAGCCCCTCTCTCAGCCTATCTTCATAGGAGGGGTGCTTCAGCCCTCTGGTAATTTCTGGGGCCTCCTCTGGACTCTCTCCAACAGGTCCATGTCCTTCCTGTGCTGGGGCCCCAGAGCTGGATGCAGCACTCCATGTGGGATCTCAGCAGAGCAGAGGGGCGGAATCCCCTCCTTGGCCCTGCTGCCCACGCTGCTCTGGATGCAGCCCAGGACATGTTTGGCTTTCCGGGCTGTGAGTGCACATGGCTGGGTCATGTCCAGCCTCTCATCCACCAGCACCCTCAAGTCCTTCTGGGCAGGGCTGCTCTGATGTGTTCATCCCCCAGCCTGCATCAGCAGGGGGAGATTACACCAATCCAGGTGCAGTACTTGAGTCTTGTTGATCTTCCTGAGATTCCCAAGGGCCCATTTCTCAGATTTGTCCAGGTTCCTCTGGATGGCATCTTGTCCTTTATGTGTGTCAGTTGCACCACCAAGCTTGGTGTCATCTGCAAACTTCCCGCAGATCTTCCTGTCTGTGTCCTTGAAGATGCTGAATCGTCACATGTCAAGAGGCAGAGCTCCTCAGGAAAGATTAGTTTTTTCTTGGGCATCTGCTGTCACTGTTCAGCTCTTGGATACATGCTTGAAACCAAGTTGCATTGACAGCCAGGGTCTGGCATATATGTACCTTTAATGTTTCACATTTGCATGTGATTTGGAGTGCCAATAGTGCAGCCTCTGTGGATGTTGGTGTGCACTGGAGTAAAACCCTTGGAGCTTTTTCCCCAGTATTTTTTAAATTCCTTTTGTAATCTAGAATAGTCTCAGTTACTTTATTGGGGGTTGATTTGATCTTTTTAATTGAGCAAAGCTTTATTAATGATCCAACACCATACAATATTTAGAGCAAAATGTAATGAGCAGGGCTGGGCATAAAACTATTTCTGGTAGCGTATTATTCTGTGCCCTAGATGTGGATCTACCATCCATATTTTGGAGTAAAGGTAATTAGTATATGGTAGCAGAAAGAATGTATGATAATAGAAGCAAAGAGGTGAATTATAAAACATGATAGTAGTCAGAAAAAGCTGTGGTAGTTCCTGAGTGTGTTGTTCACAGTGTAACTAATCTATGCAATCTGTTAGAATAACAAATTGCTCCAATTTTTATAGAGAACTGTGATTTACTTCATCTCCTCACTGATCTTGGCAAAGACATCCAAATGATAATCCAATGTTGTTTGCATTTGACTGCTGTTTTGTTCTTAAACTTACAAAAAAGATAGAGTTTCCAAAATGTAATAAATGCCTTAAGGGGATTCCTGCCAATAACTTGTGCCACAAGTTTACTCTGCTGTCCGACTACACACAATGCTGGGAGGCAGGAATAGCCAACCTGCTGTACAGGAATGGCAGGCAAATTCTGTTTATGCAGCTAAGAAGTGTCACAGTCTGACCAGGGGCAGGACTGAGAAATCACTGGCTGCCAAAGCAGTTATTTACTCTGTGGTGAGCCTTTTTGTGTGTTTGTGTGTGTGTGTGTGTTTGTGTGTGTATGCCCACCCACGTGCTTCATAAGTGGTCATGGGCATACTTGTTACAAACTAATGACAACTCTTTTGTTTCATCTCTAATTTTTAAGTTAATTGACCAAAGTAACAGAAAGGATATTCTTGTTGGAACAAGAATACAGGAATCCCTCCTATTATTGCAGCAGGAGGTGGCTTTTCTGTTCAAGATGAGGAATTGCCCCAGAGCTCTGTTGGTGGCTTAGCAGACGTAGTAGCTTATTTGTCAGTACCTGGTGTTTGCAGCAGTCTTACAGTTCAGAAAAAAAGCAGTGCTTTCTTTAGCCAGAAGTTGATTTGAAGGTGCTTAGAAACCTAGGTTCTGAAACTGTCTCGCTGAAAGTGGTCAGTAACTTTCAATGAAAACAGGGCCTAACGTTTAGCTGCAAGAAAACCATAACACTATCATCTGTTTTCCTTCATCCTCCCTGTCCACCCCTTCCCTCTGCTTCTTTCTTCCCTGGTTATTTTAATTTTTCTTTATCTTTCAAACTAAACGCCTTAATGTCTGATTTTCAGACAAGAAGTAAATATGTACACATGCTTTCACTTTTTTAGATATTTGTGACACTGTGCAATGAGTCAGTTTCACATAGAATTTTTATTTTCATTTTGTCCTTGAGGTGTCCTAATTAAATATTATGCAACTAGGTTTACTACTATTCTTAAAAAATAAAATCATGAAATAAGGAGGTAGTGCGCATTGCAAGTACTAAAATTAGTGTGTTTTTAACACTTGCTTTCTAAATTTTGGAACAGATTTTTTTGCAGTGTTGGTGCTGCCGTTTCAGGGTAACACTGCAACCATGCCTTGCTATGATGAGGAAAAAAACATTTTTCTTTAAAGATGAGCCTAAGCTATACAGATGGTTTAACTTATATTTAGCTGAGGAAAGTTAAATATATCACTGGGGAATCTTGTTTGTCTAAGTTAAAATAGCTTTTACTAATCTTCATATAAATGACTCGGTCAATAGTGTGTCTTAGTACAGTAAATTAGAAATTGTACTTTGCACATGAGTTGCTGCTTTGAAGATCATGCTTATTTGTTCTTAATGTAATCTTTATTGTACTAGAACCTGTGTGTGAGGGGGAGGAGCTTGGAGGTAGCAGAAATTGCTTTCTCCAGTGTGGAAGAAGTGCAGAATATCTTGTCAAAAAGACTTTTTTTGTTGAAAAGATACGACATTGGTCTTGTTTCATTTTGAAAGGCTCTAAGTCAATAATTACTGGATTTAGTTTGTTGTGAAAATGAGCTTTCACTTTTCTTTCCTAGGTTGTACTTTGTATTTCTGTTGATGTATCTAAAGACTACGAACAGGTGGAGAATGTTCTAAAACAGGTGAGAAAATGACTGATTCACTTACATATCTTAAAAAACTTATCTCTTTGTGTTGTATTTCTGTTGGAAATAGTTTCTTATTTGGTACAGTGATATAGGAAGGTTTTTTTCCTCATAAAGCATATCTTAACCTCTGTCCCCTCTTCCAGGCTCAGGAGAAGTTGGGCCCAGTTGACATGCTTGTAAACTGCGCAGGAACATCAGTTACAGGAAAATTTGAGGATATTGAAGTGAATTCTTTTGAAGTGAGTGAGCATACTTTTTTATTTCATCTTCTTATTTAATCATTCTATAACTTCTTATTTAATCATTCTAACAACTAGATTGCATTTCTCTGTCTGCAGACTTGAACAGTGTTACCCTTGACTTGTGCTAGCTGTCATAATCTTTTCAGATTCGCAAGGGTTGCCTCTAATTTCTCCCCTAATGATTTCACATAGTTTCATTTCTTTCTGTTGAAGATTTTTCAAAAATATTTGTAACCTGTTTAAGAAAAATGCAGCTGTTATGAGTGTTCAGTTCTGAGATGCATGAATTGTTTTAGCTTGAGAAGCTGCTGCTCTGATGGAGACACAAAAAAGCAACCCCAAAACACCTCTATTTTGGTTGTTTTTTGCCTGCAGCCCTCAGGCCTCCCTCGCCTAGAGATAATGCTGAATCATCTGAAAATACTAAATGGGCATAATTTTATAATAAATTTCAGTCATCCATTTTATTGCTTGTATAGGCTATCAGTTGTGGTTTAGGTCTTGTAGAGAATGAAATTAAAGACTTCCCTTTATCCTGGCAAAGAATAAAATCTCTGAAACGTGTAAATACGTAGCGTTTTTCCTGTTTCCTGTTTTAGAAAGCTCTTTAAACTTTCAGTATGTTTTCATGCATCATGCATAAATGGATTGCTTCCTGGAGGCTGTTCAGGTTAGATTTTCCCTGAAATATTTTTCTTTTTTCCTTCAAGGCCATATGGTTCACAGTATTATCAGTATTCTGGATGCTATTAAGACTTTCAGGATTTCTCTTGGCTTGAATTTTTAGCTATAAAACTATAGTGAGATATAGCTATAGTGAGATTTTTAGCTATAAAACAGTTTATGAAGCTGTAGAATAGAAAACAGTCGTTTGTTTTGCCAGAACAGATCTGGTGAACTTGACTGTTAAAGCAGACTGAAGTAGGGTTTGGGACTTTTTTTTTTTTTAATAAATAATAAGACCAAACAGCTGAAGAATTCTGGATCTGTGGCTCAAATACTCAAATATTAATATTGTTTGTACAGAGGTTAATGGCAGTCAATTACCTGGGTAGTGTTTACCCGAGCCGAGCAGTAATTGCCACCATGAAGGAACGCCGAATGGGAAGGATTGTATTTGTATCCTCTCAGGCTGGACAATTGGGCCTGTTTGGATATACAGCTTATTCTCCAACGAAATTTGCCCTTCGAGGGTTGGCTGAAGCCCTGCAAATGGAGGTATGTGTGCAATAATTTTAAGTAATTTTGATTATAAACAGTTTCGTTTTGACTCTCAGCCCAGGACCTTTTCATTTAAATAGGTTGGGGAGTTTTTGGATTGTGCAGCTTTGCTAATATCTGTGTGTTATTTGCTCTCATTTGGCACCAGTACAGTCCTATTTCTCTGCATGGGTTGCAGAAACTAATCTGATTTCGGTTGCATAAGAGGGAATAGACTGAATCTGTCCATAAAACTTGAGTATGACCACAGGTGCAGACATTTTTTTAATTTTTTTTTTTTTAATTAAAAGGACTAGATTTTTAAGACTTTACATTAAAAGCCCTCTTCAAGGTCCTAAGTGCAAAATAATGATATCACATAGATGCTTGAGAGACAGGCCAATGATTGCCAGTTTGTTTGAGAGTCCATGGTAAGTTGTATGTGAACCACATGAAACTGTAAAACTCCTAAGCTAGAATTTGAGGATTGTCCACCAAAAAAAAAAAATTGGTTTGCAGGGACTCACCCTTCTATATTGTGATATATATGAGTGTTTTATCCTGCAGTGATCTAAGCTTATGTTTAAGACCAAAACCAAACAAACACTATTTTCATTATTCAGTGGAACAAGGTGGGTAAGTACATTGTAGTAAGACAAATAGAACTGATTTGAAAATTACTTTAGTCATTTTGCTCTCAAGGATATATATTTGAGTAATTGTTTATATATAATGCCTGTGTTTGGTTCTAGACCCCTGCATAGTCCCTATTGTATGCCTCGATCAGGATAAGAATGTGGTGTAAAACTGCCTCTAATCATTTCTGCTCTGCCAAATAGAACAGTGTGAATGCAGTTTGTTTAGACTGGTGACAGATACTTTTGTGAAGACTGGGTTATTCAAGACTAAAAATAGGGTGTTTATGGGAGTGTGATGTGGTATATCAGTAAGTGTTTTCAATATAGAAGGTTTTATAATATAAATAAAAATGCTTAGTGTTTTACAACACTGCTTTATCGTAGTCCTCTGAATATTTTCATTAAAAGCTTTTTTTATTTGTATTGGAGTACAGATTTGCATTGCAGTAGTTTCTGAATAGTATTGCACTGAGTGAACTAATTCTTTGACACGTCCATGCAAATACATAACTAAATATAATTCTGAATGCAAGATCTTCCATTTTTCCCTCACATTTTCCAATTATTTTTTGTCTCCTTAGAATTCGACCTCTTGCAAATTTATACCATGGGTTGAAAAGCCTTGACACTTGAGTATACCTCTTAAAGATAACAATTTGAATTTTACATTTTTATTGGGTTTTCTTTTCTCAGTGAAAGCTTTTTTGGCCTTGTGTTTATAAATGCCAGGTACTGTTATTTGACAGTGGTTTAGTCTTCTTTTAGAAATTAAAATCAGTAAATTTATAGACCTAAAATACTTTAATATTCTTCCTAAATGTCTTGAAAATCACCGAGATTCATCAAATAATTTGCAAAGTTTTTAGTAACTTTTATTAGAAAAAGCATCACAACCACCGTTTTAAAGTCTTTGCTGTTTTGTTTCTCGGTTGACAAAGGTGCAAGTCTTGAAATTGCTGAGTACTCAACCCTAGAAGCAATTTGAATTCATGCTTACTGAACTTATTAATTACAAGAGAAATTGATGAAATTACAAGGGGCGTGTAAAAGCTGTCAGTATTAAGATAACAATTAATGTTTGTGTAAAACACAGGTAAAACCTTACAATGTCTACGTAACAGTGGCTTATCCTCCAGATACTGATACTCCTGGCTTTGCAGAAGAAAGTAAAACAAAGGTAAATTGTTCTTCAGTTTTTGAAATCCGTATTTTTAAAGCATATTAGGATTTTAAAAAGTATTCTTAAACACTTCAATTTTACTTAGTTTTTAGCTAAGTTATACAGCTTGTAGGATAATTTTGTGTAGTTTCTTGTTCTGAGGCTTTAATACTTGCCTTTAAGATCTGAAACATTCGCGAGTATTCCTGCATGCAATCAGAATATTGGTGTGGGATGGTAAACTGTAAAATCACTATTTGTTTTGATACTAAAGCTTAATTATCCAAAAATCATATTCCCGTTTTGCATCTTTGATAACGTGTGGCTGTTGTGATAGATGTGACAGATAGAAGTAAACCTCAGTTCCTTCAGTGGAGCCTGCAACCAGATCATATTGTATGAATGCATGTAATGACTCAGTTCAGTAATGGCTGTTCTCTAGTATTAGAGTAAAAAGGAAACTCTCTTGCACTGTGTTCATAGTGGAAATTACAGTATTGCTTTCCAGAAGGATGTGTCAGCAGCAGGAGGCATTTTCCATTTGGATTACCTTAAAAGTGAAAATTTTGACCTTTAGTCACCTCTCATCATTTCCCATGTCCATACATGTGAAGTATAACTGTAAAAATCACATTCAGGCCCCCTGTTCAGACTATAGCATCAGGTAACCAGAAAAAAAAAATTCTCTTTATTTTTTATTTCCATACTGTGAACTAGAAATCTGGTATCTAAGGCTATCATCTTTTCAACATGCACCATCACGTATAATTGGAAATTGAGTTTGAATTCCATTTTGTCTTTCACCCTTTGAAAAGGAATCAGTAGGGATTGTATAACACAATTCTTACTTCATCATTTCTTGGTACAGATATTCTGTATTAAATGTATACTCCCACACATCCGCATAAAAGTGCCAGAATTAGACATCTGCAGATACTTGTATAGCTTGCATATTCGCTAGGATTTTTTCCTTCATAATAGCCTATTTCAGGGCACCAGCAGGCACCAGGAGAATGTACTGTTCATCTAAGATTCCTCTTTGAAAGAGATTCAGAGAGATTTATCTCATTTGTCAAAAAAGTCTTCTCTTTTAGGAGAGAATTATGCTGTATTTTAGCCTACATGACCTCTTTGGATGACTTGTTCTAGCATGATAGTGTACCTTAAATCTCTGCAATATTGCATTGCTCTGGCATTTCAGATACTCATTTATTTTTGCATTTATTTAATACTACTTAGAACATATGCCTCTATCTTGCATCTCCTTGTTTTTCTCTTTAATCATTGAATATAGTAAAAGAAAATGTAAGGAGCTAGGATACAGCTTTCTTGTGTTTATTCAGTTAGGGGGGGTTTGTTTGGTTGGTTTGTTTTGGGGTATTTTTTTTTGTTGTTTTGTTTTGGTTTTTTTGTTTTGTTTTTTGTTTTGGGGTTTTTTTTTTGAGGTAGCTGCCTCACAAATGACAGCCATGCCTTGGCCAGCTGAGTAGCGAGATAAAGCATTTAATGGCTGATTTCTGCCTGCCTTATTCTCAACGTGTCATTAACTTTAGCTGTTGCTCCTGAACAGCTGCTATTTTTTCCCCAGATTTAGAGCATTTGAGTTACTGTTGGTATTCCTATGTCTCATTCAGATTCTTTTGATACTGGCCAGTAAGCTCAAAAGTAAATAAGGGCCTGTGAAATGTAGATCTAATGACATGAGCCATATTGCTGTAGGAATGCATGTAAAAGGTTTTTGAATATGATTTCTGCTGGCAAGGACACTGATGTGCCCCTGGCCACCCTTAAAATACACATACTAAAAAAAAATTAAATTCAGTGAGCTTGGTTGATGAAATCAGAAGTCATAATTCTACAAATATTGGGAAATAGGCCCTTTTCTATAAAATTCAATTACTGTAGTACTTTGAATTGATGATGAGAAACCTGTAGTTGCTCAACTTTTCCCTAGAAGTGCTTTTTTTAAAAGTAATAACCCCAGATTTAAACTAGTCCCAGTATTAGAGTAGGCCTGGGAAAAAAAGCAAGCTGTTTTATAGGATCTTAAAATATTTCAGGCTTATCTTTTACTTAATTTCTGGTAAAAAACATAAATGAACTAGTATAGGTATGGAATAGTGTAAGCATTTTGATGGCTTATACTGAAAATAAAATACTTGGGGGGAAAACAGCTCACTTTCATGGTAGTAATAAACTGTATATAAAGAAGTACTACTCAAAGAAAAGTTGTCATTTCTCTTTGTAAAATTGGACTGTTATTTTTCAATATGCTTATACCTTTGTTTAAATGGGTGTTTTAGGTGACACTTGCTAGCAGCGATGTCATCTGTGACAGAAGACCCAAACCCAAAATTTGACCTTCTTGTTTTTCTCTCCTGTGTGTCGTTAGTCAAATGTAAACTGCTGTTTTTCTGTTAAAGCCCTTAGAGACAAAGCTGATTTCTGAAACATCATCTGTTTGCCAGGCAGAGCAAGTCGCCAGAGTTATAGTGAAAGATGCCATAGTAAGTAAATTATGTTTTTTGTGCATGTTCTGTTTTGAAGAGACTAGGATCACATGTCATGCTTGCCTGAGACTGTAAGATAATGGCTAAGGTAAATGCAAAACAAATTAAAACAGTTATCTTACATTAATTTGAACAAGAGCTGTTTTCTTTAGTCTTCTTTTGCTACTGTGCCCACAAATGATTTTATACAGTCTCTCAGAAGGAGAAGGTATCTGAAGTTGCACATGGACAGAATAAAATGATTCATCAGTATGATGCAATGTCTCAAAGATGGATTATGACTTACTTGAAAGCACTAAACTCTATTGACTTTTTATGTATCAAATATCATTTGTCTAACCTCAAAAGCTTGTTGTACTCTCTTATTTTTCTTGAGGATGAGTTCATATAAAAATAATTTTGCAAGAAAGGAAGGCAGTATTCCTTTTTTGGCTTTTAATATCTGAAGTATGTGATTTATGAGTGATTAAAATATGTAAAATGCTGTTTTTAGTGTATTGCCTTTCTGAGGATTTTTTTTCAGTGTTTTGTGCTAAGAAATGCCTGCATGCTTAATAAAGCACCTCAGAATAGAAACAAACATGAAATTTCATGATCACAAAGCACACCCATTGAATCCTAAAATGTGCAATTACTTTGCAGTTCCAAATGCTCTTATCTTCAGCATGGTTTATATCTACAGCAGGTGTTCAGTTGTGAAGTTTTTACAGTGTTTTCACAAATACAGCACATAAACACAAAATTACGTCTGATTTTATTTTAAAACCAAGTACTACCTCAACACAGTATTCTCCTCTGGTGATTAAGGAAAACTAATCACTCTCTCATCTTAAGCACCTGATACATCTATGTCATACTTTCTACACTTTGGATCATATATTAGTTCAGACATGATCTTTATGAACTCCAGCCATCAGCAGAGAGACTGAAATAGAAATGAGAACGTGTTTGTGTACTCTGAGGTTTGTGTTGGGAAATAATCAGATCTAATAACCTCTACTACTTTGCATAGATTCACCCCTAACCCTGATTCAGGAACTCCACCTTTTCCTTTCACTACCACATTCCACAGATTTAGTCCCACAATGTTTCAGAAAGTCTGTTTTCTGGCATAAAGTCAAAGGGAAACAAATGAGAGAAGGCTGGGAGTAAGAGGTGTAGAACTGCATTTTTACTGTTAAGTAATTAAAGTTGTTTGGTTGTTTGTTTTTTTCCCCCTGGTGTCTTTCCCCCTCTTTTCTCCCGTCTGAATTGCTTAGCAAGCTGTGTCTTGCAGTTAAAAATCCTTGATGTAGGTGAAGGAGAACCTGCTACCTAGCATTTGAAATACACCCCCTTGCCAAATCTCATGTGATAAGCAAGCTAATTTTAACAAAAGGCAAGCTGTATTTGTCATACAATTGCAGTAGTGGTTGGTGAGCTGATAGGGTATCATTCTGATTCTGAAATACGCTCACAGCTGTGGAGACTGTCATGCATTTTCTGTACAAATAAACATACATCAGGAAGAAATTTACAGCCTTTATATCTTGTAAAAATCTGCAGTACTTTAGCACACCTCTCTCTAAAGAGAAGTTAGCTTCCTTTTCCACTTTTAAGTGAGTGTCTTTTGGAATGTTGCTGTATAGCCCAAGATATTTTTGAGTATTTTGTTGCTTAATTGTGGCAATATTTTTTTACAATAAAGTATTTGTTGTTAGTGATATCAGTTATCTGTGTCCATCAAGAAACAGCTGTTGAAATAAGCTATTTCAACATAATAACATCATAATAACATCATGATTTGCCACAACTGAGTGAATTACTTTTTGTTTTCTTAACCCTTCCATCCAGCAAGGGAACTTCAACAGCTCAGTTGGATCAGATGGTTACATGCTGTCAATATTGACAAGTGGAATGTCACCAGTCACTTCTATTACTGAAGGTCTTCAGCAGGTAGGATTTGGGAAGTACCTGCTGTCGTAATTTATGGTAGTTTGAAATAATTTTGGAATGTAGAACATTATACAAACACGTATTATCTTTTCATCAAGTGGTTGTTAATAATGTGGCACTTGGGTTTAGGAAACTGCAGTAGTATTTTCAAGCTGAACTCAGCAAGTTGGTGAGTGAGCAAGGAGTATTCCCTGTCACTCTGTCCTGAACTGTTACATAGTTAGCTTGGTTTGGTAAGTTTGTTTTCTGAAGATTATGTAACATGCCTGCCTAGAACTTCTTTATTTTTTAAATTTTATGACTCAATAATATGGTGCAATCCAGGATCCAAAATTAATTGAAAGCTGTTTCTCTCTGTTTCCAGGTTGTTTGCATGGGCATTTTTCGCATCATTGGCCTATTTTACCTAGGAAGTTTTGACAGCATAGTTCGTCGCTGCATGATGCAAAGGGAAAAATCTGAAAGTGCAGATAAAACTGAGTAATCTTTACTTTGAGTGGAAAGAAGAATGTCAAGCGGTCCTGGACAGCTTGCTGCTTAAGTGGGACTCAGTTTTGCTCCTGAAGGATTTAGGCTGGAAGTACTTGCATGTGTGACAGAGGAGTCCCCTCAAAAGCTATGGAAGAAAAAACAAAAGTACAAATCCAGAAAATGCCAAACTATGCAAAAGTGTGATGAGGATTAGGTACCTTTTTTTTTTTGGTGATTTGAGTTTGAAAGAATTTGGAGAGCTTGTAAGTGATCTACAGAGTAGAATTTGAGAATGGACTATGTGTGGTAATTCTGGACAAATACTTAAGTTTTCTTACTTTGGTGCTTATGGATGAAATAAGTACCATGACAGACTGGGCTGAAATAGATTGAAGTCCCCTGAACAAGTTGGTACCTTTTGCTAACGTTTTGGGACTGGTTTTGATTTAGAATGTTAACTTTTCCTTTGGCCAGTCTACAGATCCTTCTGTCAATGACAGCTTTCCTTATTCTGTCCAACATACAACTGTGGAAACCTGAAGATGGCAAATATGTTCGTATGATCCAAGCTTTCTCAGTGTGGGAGTAATTAAAAAGTATGGTTTAATATATGCATGCTTTCTAAAGGGAGATGAAGAACCCATTCCCACAGAGAAATGCTAGGAGATGTGATCGGGTCTGTAGCTCTTCTGGCCTTTGAAGTATGTTGTGAACAACAGAAAAAAAAAAACATCAAACCAGTATCAAGTGTGTCATTTATGACTCAGCATTTTAAGCCATTGAAACAATGTATAATTTTTACTGAGACTTAATCTGCCAGTTTTTGCTCTGGAAAGGAAAGTAGCTTAATGCTACTGCTATGCACATTAATTTCAAAGCTGCAAATGATGAGCCAAACCAGTAGTTGATGATAGAATCAATTGTGATTAAGATGCCGGGCTCTTCCAGTAGCAGGAATGTAGCTTTTTAGGGCAGAGGGGTCAGGAGGGGGGAGAGGCATGTGTCAGAATGGCCTTCCACACTGCATTTTATCACTGCACGGAAAAGCTTTCACATGAGAAATTACATAAAATATTCTCCTTATATGACCCACTTCTAATTTGTTTCATTTACATTATATGAAACAAGGCTGCTCAATAACTGCTTCAGAATACACAGAACCCAGTGCTTGTTTCTAATAAATCTCATTTAACACTGAAAAAGCTTGATGCATAACAATGATGTTTTAAGGGTGCACTATGTATACAGTTTATTTAATGGACCACTATAGTAAGTGCCTTGTGAGCTGCTTTTTTTTTCAAAAGCTGCATATTTTGTATTTGTTAGCACTGCTGTGTTTTCAGTGTCATATTTACATTTTCATTCAGTGCTCTGAATCTAAAATTATGTGTAAAACTAGGCACTTTCACGTCTTTGAAAGTAATATTTAACAACGAAAACAGGCAAAATAGATTGCTTTCGTTAAGAAAATTCTCTATATCTATTTAAGAAGAGGTATTCTATTAAACTGAGATAAAAAATAATAGATGGTTAACTGGAAAACCTTAGAATGGAATTTATTGAGGCTATTTTTTTTCACTCTCTGAATTAGGTTGATCACTTTTCAAATTTTCTCACATAGACTAAACTTGCTTTAATACCTGGTTATAAACATATTTTTTGGAGAGGGTCACATTGACGCTCTCATTTTAAGTGGTGAAAATTCATTAGATTGCAGATGTTGAGGCACTGTTTAATTCTTCACAAAGCCTATGTTTTAGGTCCTGCCTCATGATTTTGTTTAGATATGTGAAGTTGTGCATGCCTGTAATATAATACTGATTTTGAGACTATAGTGTATTCCTGCATTTTTAAACAGCTTGGCTTCAGTGCAAAGAAATCTAGTGTGCATTTGTATTTCCTGTGCTGCTTAATGTGAATGACATAAAGGAGCATTTAGCATACATCCATTGTCAACATTGCTGTGTTTCTTAAAGCAACATAACAATGCTTTTTATAGAATCATGGTCTGGGTTGGAAGACACCTTAAAGATCATCTTGTTCCAGCTCCCCTGCCATGGGCAGGGACACCTTCTACTAGACCAGGTTGCTCAAAGTTCTGTCCAGCCTGGCCTTGGAACACTTCTTCAGACCCTATGACCTGTTTTATTCTTGTTCTGATGCAAATCAAATACTGTTTGGACCACCTGGAAAAGATACCAAAATGGGTGAATTCGTTGTGTTGTAGTTTGAAAGAAATGCTTATGTAAATGACTTGATATCAGCACAAGCTTGAAGGTCAGGACTTAATACCAGTAAGCCTTTGGCTACTTAAATTTTTGGATCTACAACTTGGAATGTTAAAGGGTTTGCATTTAACAACATGACCCAGAAGGTCAGAGCACACACAGCAGCTGGGCCTCTAAACCTTTCAGGTTGGGCATCTTGGATCACCACTCACCTCCCAGTAATAACTGATAGAATTTAGTGCAAGTGTCTGGATAAGTAAGACTGCCAGGTGAAAGTTACGGCCCTGATCTACAGACACTTCAGTTTTGCAGACCTGATTTCACATAGTGTAAGTGGTGGTATTGACAATGAAACTGAAGGTTGAACGCCTCGGCAGTTGTGGAGATTGGAACAAGGTATGTTTTTTAAAGCAAGAAGAATAATTTTGTACATTGTTCTAGATTCTGCTGCTGCAAGTTAATGATATTAATTTTAGCTGATAAACTTCTCAACTGTTCTAATGTCAAAACAAGGTAAACTGTCAACTACAGCAACCTTTGGTGTAAATTTTGTTTTCTTATGCACATTCTCTATCTACCAATGTAATCATTTTAAGGTCCAATATAAAGTGAAGGAGATGCCTCGTAATCTTGTGGAAAAATGTTTAGCAGTTGAAAAACTCTTGTCAGTTTAAATGTTACAAAACCTCTGCATTGAAATGTTTTAGCAGTGTATTAAATCCATGAAGATCTTCAAATAGGCTTTACTTTCTACTTATTGTCTAATTGTCAGTAATTTAATCACTTGTGCCAAATCAGTTGGTGTCTTGTCTCTTGTTTTCTTGGTCAGCCTTTAAGATTCAATTTAGGCTTTGATAGTCTTTTCCATTCCATGTAGTTTCTAATGACTGTTTGCTTTATATACAGATTTATTATAATTTTACTTCTAGTTTACTTCACCAAGGTGTTCACGTGCAATTTAAATAGATTTAATATTTTAATAAGGAAAAAATATATAGGTGAATAAAGTTTATTTGCTGTGAAAAACTCTAGGCACTTTTAAATGGTAAAGATATATAGCGTTATTTGTAAAAAGAAACTTTGTGCTTATTGCGTCATCATTTTTTGTGCCAGAACTGTAAACTAGTTTTCATATTTTATATTTCTCAAAATAAATGGAGAATCAACAAAGCCTGTAATTTTTAACTTCTTTGAAAGGATAAAGAGCAGTGGATAAATTCATTTGCAGGGCTTTGGTGTGGCGGGGTTTTTTAGTTTGGGTTTTTCTCTTTTTAAACCTGAGATTAGCTCAGCAGGAGTCTCTTAATTTTTAGGACAGCAGAGGGGGCGACATGTCCTTCCATTTTAGCATCTTAGGGCAGAGGTTAAAAAAAGGATGTAAAAAACTCTACTGAGTATTTTCAGCAGGCCCAGTATCCTCAAACTATGATGAAAACGAGATTAAATTGACAAAACCCACCTTTGTTGCTGGAGGTGCTGCCAGTATGTAACCAGTGCTTGTGCTCTCTGGAAATGTTTGAGAATCCTGAGGAACTAAGCAACTCTCATTCTTCCTAGTGAAAAACAATAGAAGTAATAGTTAGGGCAGATGTCTTTCTGTACCAGCACTGAGCACACAGCTGTATAGAAAATCACATGTATTATTTTGAAACTTTGTGATAGGAATGGCTTTGAGTGTGTAGCTTGCCCCCAGCATAATAGTGAGGGAAAAATAGTGCCAAGATACTTGTTCTCAAAGTAAATTCAAAATCTCAAATGCTCAATCTTTTTAAAAGGTATTTGTATTAAACAGTCAGAGAGACAAAATCAAAGATGGATTGAGAGAAGCATATGCTGTCTAAAATGTGTTGCTGATGTTAATCATTTAATTCCTCAACATTCTAAATTTTGAAATGGGAGGCCATTTTGCAACTGGAGCTCCTGTTTTTTCCACTTCAGTACAAGTAGTGAGCCAAACTACATTTCTCCTCAATATTTTTCATAATTTAGCCTTGTAAGTGAAATAATATTATCTTGTAGTTCCATTTAATTGGTATTTTTCTTGCTCAGCCAGTACCAGGCACGCTGTAGAGTAGATGTGTGCATGATTGTCAAAAGCTGGTAGGAAAAAAACCTCATGAAGTCATTTCCTTTTCTCTGTCTCTGAATGGAGACTTCAAATGAGGTGTCTGTCTTGCCATGCCTCTTATCCTCTCTTTTACTACTTTCACCCTGAGTTGCTCTAAATTGGTGGGAAAGGTCAAACATGGGTGATGGTCTGTGGTGAGGGAAATAATGCTGCTAAACTTTGGGATGAAACTTGCGCTGAAGGAAGTGGAAAGTGCAAATACTTTTTTTTTTTTTTTTTTTTTTTTAACCCCAGAGATGCATATTTAATTTTTGGAGGGGTGGTGGGGCAGAATCTAATTTGATGTGGGAGATTCATTTCATACCAGAATTGATTGGGAAGGTTTGCAGTTTGGGGAAACCTTGATGAATGTAATACTAAGTCTCCTCTGTGGTAGGATACTGCCAATCCAATCTGAAATTTTCTTCTTTTAAGTTGAAAACAAGTTTGTTTTCAGCTTGAAGGGGAATCCCCATGTAAATTTTAAACCTTTCCAGTTCTAACTCTGAAGTTTATTCTGTTGTCCTGCTGCTAAAGCAATGTAAATAAACATACAGGGTGAGAGCAAAACATACATGACTAACAATCATGCTACCAAGCACCAAGAATCAACTCCCTTGACCAAAGAAAGGTATTAAATCTATAAAGATACCAATTGTAAATAATGTATACATAAATAAGTCTAAAATTAAATTTTTAATGACATAGATTACTTTCAGCTGAGGGGAGCAGCCTTTTCAAAGCTAACAGGTGCTTCAAAGAAAGTTGTTAAAATGAAGTGTTGGTCTTTATTTCAAAGCCTTTACTTGAAAAAGTGCTTTCCCCCTTTTTACTTTAAGAAATTTCAACAAGTGTAATAAAAGTTTGATTCAGAGATAGATGTTCCTGTTTGTCTAGAAGACTGTTTCGATTTCTTATTCCTTTGTGCAGAAGCTGCCTGCTTTGCTTCTCTGCAGTTTCATCTGGGAAGTTGGTGCCCAATCCCACTCCACACAGCAGAAGGACAGGGTATGGGCGGCACTGCCTCAGTCACAAGCACTGGTTGGTGTCTTGCGAAAGGTGTCGAGACAGCTCAGCTCTTGGGAAGGCAAAACCCTATTGCCACATCGTGAAGTACAGATGTTAAAGAAAGAGGGATCCAAGGCTGGTTGCAGCTGTTTGCCTCCTTCCAATCCAAACCATGGGGCCTATGGATCCTGACAAGAAGTGAAGATGGTTGAGGGATGAGTACAGTAAAAGGCATCTGAAAGCCAGGGGCTGTTTGCTATGTTAGACCCTAAGGATATTATCCAAGTATCTCATCCAGCTGCCTTTCCTGATGAGTGCAATTAAACCCCATGAAATAAACCATAATTGCAGGTTGGGTATGCTTTAAGTGTTTTACAGTAGCATTATCTGCTCTGTAAGCGCTTCCAGCCAAAAAGGATCCACTCCACACCTGTAGCATTTGCAACACCAGCAGGATGAAAGGCAATCTCCCATTTTAGGAATGCACTCTGAAGTGAGGAAGTTTCTTCAGGTCAGCCTGCCACCATCCTGGTTAAGAATGAGGAAAATATACATCCAGGCTTCATGGGTAGTACCTTTTGCTATACTTTTTACATGCAGGAAACTGTTTTTTTAAAGCATTCTATATGACGGACAGCTGCTTCCTAGGCAGCAATGTTGGGCCACATGTTGAGCAAACCAGATGAGAGAGTTTGAGCAATAAATGGTGGCATGCACCTGATAGCAGAGAATTATGTGCATCCGTGCAAGTCTCTACAAGAATATTGCTTTCAAGGCATTTCATCCAGCTTGGCAGAGATACCATAGATCCGTGGGTATTGTGGTCTCACGGACAGAAACAAACATGAAAGGTCATGTGGTTGGTGGTTACTTTTACTCAGGGTGAGTTAGAAAGCTCTTGCAGGAACAAAAGCATGCAGAGTAAATGAATGCTGGCATGGGAGGGAGCAGCACTCAATGCCTGGAACTGAGGGAAGCATGCCATAGTGGGTGGCAAAGACAAATGCCTCACTGGACATTGCACCAAAAAGCATTTACAGAGCCATTGGCTGTGTGAGGAGTGGCTTGCTAATTTGCATAGGTGCAAATTCCCCACCTGTTGGCAGTCTTAGTAGACTCTTTCAGTAAAGCCAGTATTTAAGCTGTGCTCCAACACTGTAAGGCAATGGACCTCTTCAGCTCTCATAATTGTATTTATTTATACTGCTCTAAATGCTTCTTTCAGGTTACTAAAAATTAGTTTACTCTTAGGTTTTTTGGTTGGTGGTGATGGTGGTTTTAATTTTTTTTTCCTAGAATAGAAAACCTTCAGATTTTCAGAAAAAAAATGTGGCAATGTCCTTGCTTACTCTGAGTGCAAACACACATCCTGCTTGTTTCGTGCCTGCTCAGGCAGGGCTTTAAACAATCATTTGCTTCTCTCCAACTTCCCTGCGTGTGAGCCAAGGAAATAAAAGGGTGGGCAGGTCACCAGGAGCCAGGCTTGCTGCTGAAAGCCTGTTGAGGTTAACACAAAGGTACAGGGAAAAGGTGTCAGCTTTCAGGTTGTTGGGAAGTTTAGAGTTGCCAGGCATTGGAAACTTTTCTACATCATTTGTTAATGATAGATCTGCTGTACAGCGGGCATCTGGGAAGCCACTGAAGAAGGAGCAGGCTTTCCGGGATCCTGTGTGGTCAGTTGCCCGAGCATGAATAAGAAAGCTGTCTTAAGAAAATAATCTGTCCATCGTGCTACCAGACCTGACTGATGCCTGATGGCAGTGCTTTCACCTCTCTTAAGTGTCAAAACAGCTTTCTGCAGGTGAGCTGCTGCTTGTATTCCTAATCAAGTTCCAATTCTTCATACAACTAATTCTTTTAAGTCTGATTAACTCTGGTGGGCTGACTCACGTAAAGGTAAATGTGTGTGGAAGGACTTGCAGGATCAGATCTTGAGTAGTCAGCATCTTATTCTGCTACCTAAAAGCCCCATAATGATTTCTGAGCTGACTTTGTGCACTGATTGCATGTGCCTTAATAAATCCTGAGCCTCTCTTGCCATTTCTTCCATCTGCTTCCAAATCCATATTGCCTTTGTTTTGGAAGTCTTTTTAACTGTTGTTTTATCCTGCTGAGCTCAGACAAACAAGCAAAGTGAAAAGCAGTGCTGTGATGCAAACTCGTGACACTGTAATAGATGTTTATCACCCATTCAGGTAGCATGATAATTGCTTTTAAGATGCCGCTCCCTTCAATTAGAGCCATACAGGTCAGATGCAATGCTTTTAAAGTTTAATGTTAAGAACAAAGCTTTAAATGTGCATAATTTTGTTTTGCCTTTTTACAGAGTCCCAATTTGTCATTCTTCAAGGCACAGTTTTTGTTTCCCATGACTCAACACTAATACCCTTGCTTAAAGCAAACACTTGCCGGGATTTTCCCTGATTTTTTGGTACAGTCTCAGCTGTGTTTGGTGTTAGCAAGCTTTCTGGTGAACCATGACCACTATTTTCCTATTAAACTTTTTAAAAAAGCTAGGACTGATCATTCCTATAGCAAAATGTGCTGAATGTAGAGCTGGTGAGGAAAAAGCATCATCACTAAATCCCTTTCAAGCAGGGTATCTTGTAAAATTTTGCTGTACTGTTTCCATCAGGAATCAGTTATAAATTATGAAACTCTTATTTTACTGATTGTGTCCTCAGTAGACTCTGTTCATTTAGCTGGCCTCACTATGCAAAATATCTTTAAATACCATCATAAGCAAAATCAGTGATATTTTCAATTCCTCCTTACAAAAGCCCATTGATTTTACATGCATCTTTTGCATCCGTCCCACACTGATTTACTCTTTGGGCTTTAAAAGTGATCTTGCTAGAACATCCTTGTGAGCTTACCCAGACACGGTTTCTGTGTTTCTCAATATCTCTGTCTGATGTCTTTTCAGTTGCAGGACCAACTGCATTAGATTCAACACCAGCACAGTGACAAATGGAATCAGCAGCCTGGTTGGTTATTCTGATTTCCTGTATCACTTGTTCCATTTAATCCATGGAAATGGTTACATGGAAATGTCAGGTTACTTTCAGTATTGAGAGATTTCTTTTTTCTTCCTTCTCTTTCTGTGAAAGGATGTAAAGGTAATGATGTTACTTGGTTGACAGATCACCTGTCTGCATTTCTGCCATCAGAAGCCTCCCCCCCCAGCTCATCTTAAGCACCTTACTTTTGGGAGTCTTTCATATGGATGGGGATGAGATGAGCTTGTGGTCCAGCATTAAACCATGCTGTGAGTTATGCACACACCCTGGTGAGGTACAGCCCTTAGTGCACGATTGCACAAAACACCGTCAAACTTATCTGAATATATTTCACTTGCTGTCCTGCAATCTCTGTTCCTCGTAACTCCCAAGAACTCATCCATCCACAACCAACCCCGTTTGACACATCGGCAGGCGGGAGCGCACACAAGAGACATGAGAGGGCACCGCCTCACTCCCTCAGTTTCCCGGGCGGGTATGAGGCGAGCTCGCTCCTCGCTCCCGCAGGGACGGAGCGGGGTCCCGGCAGCGCGGCCGAGCCCGGGGCGAGCGGCGGCCGCTGGGTGGCAACAGCCACCCGCCGGAGAGGAGCGGAGGGACAGGGAGAGGAAGAGGGGACAGGAAGAGCGGGAGAGAGGGGAGGATGCTGGCACTAGGTATGGTGCCCAGTACCTCCCCGTGCCCCACTAAAAACCAGACGCCAGAACGACTGAACACCCTGAACGCCTTCTCAGGCACCTGGAAAGGTGCTGTTTCGTACGTGTCAGAAACCAATTCCTCGGTGCGGCCTCTAAGCAAATCCCTGGATCACCGAGGGCACAGGTGAATTCCGTTTAGGGGAATCCTTCGTGTTTGGATGTAGAGACTTCCCCTTCTTCTGTTGGAGGGAAAGCTGCTCACCCTTCCCACGCTTTTCCTCAGAGGAGCAGCCACCCTGTGGACTACGTCCGTTCCTGAAGGAACCATCACTAAAAACAGACTTGGAGGGCAGGGTGAATTCATCCCCAGTGCTCCCTATCTAAGCGAACTCATGATCACAGCTTTGTTTATGCATTTTATTCCTTTTAGATTCGGGGTAGTTTATAGAGGAGATTATCGTACCAATCACCCTTATATCGACAAAAACTGGCAGAATTTGTCAAACGTCTCTTTTCCCCTCTTGTATTGAGCAGAGAAAGGTGCCGGGAATGGCCTGCTCCTGCTCGGGTTGGCACTTTCCCGGTATGGTTCCCCATTTCAGTTGAGGCAGTCCCAACATCACACATCCCTGGCCCCCAGTATCGCTGTTTGGGATGTCAGGGGGGCTGAGCCATCGCTATTTCCCAGCTCTGTGAGTTTAACCAGTTTTAAAGGTCAACTGCATCTTTGGTCAACTCCAGACTGACCTCATCTTCAAGCAGCTCCAGTAGCCCCTCTTCCATGTAAAACAATTCTTCAGGCCGGGCGCAGGGACAAACCTGAACTGCGTTTCTACAAGAAGTCCTAAAACCCAATTCCCTGCCTGTCCCATCTCCTGAACACCGGCCGGGCGGGCGGCCTGTGCGGAGCAGGTGCGGGGCCGCCGCCGGGATGGGGGCACCCGCGCAGCCCGGCCGGCGGGATCGGCTCCGCGCAGGGGCCGCGGCCAGCGCACACCCCCGAACCAGAACGTACGGAGCCCTGCAAGCCTGCGGCGGGCCACTTTGCTTTTTAAAAAGGTGTATCCGGATTTCTTTGGGGGCTTTTTGTTGTTTTGGTTTTTTCGCTTTCCCCTCTTCTGTTCATCTTATCTTTCCTAAGACATATTTATATACAACCGTGATATCCGCGCCTTGGGAAGCATGCCGACCGGAGCCGAAGGCGACGAGCGAGTCACGACCACGTTGGAAGAGGCGGCAGCCGACGACCGCACCAGGTCTGCGCAACATCCTTACGAGGAAATGCAGCAATTTCTTTGGCCGCGAAGGCCGCGATGAGGGCGAGAGCCCGCCCCGACGAGCTCATCGCAGCTCAGACCCGCGCTACCGCGACCGCCTCCGCCGCCCCCACGGACCGACCGGGACCACAGGCCCGCGCCGCCGATGGAGGGCGGGCACCGAGACCGCGGGGGGCTGCTCGGCCTATCACTCCCTGCCGCGCGCACGTGTTATTCTTCTTGTTTTGTTTTTTTCAAGCACACCCCCCCCCCCCCATCACCCCGACATAAGAATCCGACATTAATACACACCCTTTCTCGTCAATAGCCATGAGCGTGAGGCTGACAAAGGAATCTCGAGAGGAACCACCGCCGCCCCGATGACTCGCCGAGCGGGGCCGGAGACGCTCCCACTCCCACTCTCCGCTCGTACCCGCCCGTGATCTCCCACCGCCTCGACGCCCCGCTACACCCGCCTCACTGCCGCCGCCCCACAACACCTAATATCCTAAAGCCACAGGAGAGGCATCGCCCGCCCCGCGCCCGCCCGCCCAGCTCGGAAGCCGCCGCAAGTCCAGAGAACGGACCGCCGCCGATCGCGCGCCGACCGGCGATGTGAAACAGGCAGTCGAGGCCGCGATGCTGACCCCTTTTGAGAGCCGCCCGGCCGGCTGGGACGAGGTACTACCCCCCCCCCCAGGATTTCAAGCCAGCGACGCGCGAACTGCGCGTGCAGCCTGAAAGCGGCGATAATGCCCCGGTATGCCGAAAGCGGACAAAGCCGACACTCGCTCATGTCCCATCAGGGAGTTACCAGTCACACCGCAACAAGCCCCGTCCGCGCCCTCTTACGCGCCCAGAACGATACCTAGGGTCTCTATCGTCGCCGCGTCTACTAACGAGCTCAGGCATCAGAATTAAGCCCCACGGATGTCTCGCGGAAATAGAAGGCCCAGCAGGATCCAACACTGCGCATGCAGGCATAATGTCTAGATCTTACTTTCGATTTATCTCTTTTAGGCATTTTAATTGAATTTTTTTCTTCTCTGCGCTCTTTATTGGTGAAAAAAGAAAGTATTTCCTAAATACATTCTATTTTTTTTTTTTTTTTTAAATTTGCGTAAGTTGTATATCTTTTATTATGGCCTTCAGCAAGTCTGATCCGCAGCCAAGAATGCTACAACGCGTGTAAAACATTCGCTTGAATTGTGTGGCACACCGAGGCCACAAGAGAGCAGCTATGCGGTATCATGCACGACTCCGGTCCTGCCCGGGCTGTTTGACTAAAGAAACTAATTGTAGAATGCTATGTATGTCAACGTATGCACGCTGCAAATAGGAAAAACGAGTACAAGCACTTACTGCCAGAAGACTTACCCCAGTCTATTTGGTCATCCTCAACTCGTGCGATGCATAATCCGCGTACATCCAATCACATGTCTGCTTCTCTTTTGTGTAGAGAGCATGTATCAGTGCGCTAGTAACCCGGGCTGTGAACTGTGGGACATTTTTCATGAGACTTGACCACATGCACTTTGGTACGGATGATCTGCTTAAAACTACTAGGAAAGTTACTAGTGGACAGAAACATTCGATTATAGCGAGTTACCTGATATTATTATTTTTTGACCTACCTTCCCAATAACCTTCCCCTTGTGCACTTGAAGCATACCAAAGCGACCAGAACCTTAACGCTTCTGAAGCTACGTGTGATGTATCTGTGCATATGTGTATTGGTTGCTCACGATATCTAGGCTCAGTAGATGGAAGGAAAGATGTGACATGAGCAGAGAACATTTATCGTCCAAGTAAAGCCTACTTTTATTTGACAGATGAAATTGGTTTAGTTTGTGTATACTTGAACAAAAAAAACCGCAAAAACTCGAGCGCTGTGATCCTTGGTAGCGTCCCTGCAGCAACAATAAGTAGCGATTGGGATATTTCGCGTTCCCACTGTCCACCCAAGGGACGTCACTTGCCTTTAGCATTTGACAGCTTCGTTGTGTAACGGCCACAATGCACATCCTCAACGTTCGGTCTGTGTCATTACATTCAGTTCATTGCTCAAGTATCGAGTCGTGTCTACTCCGTGTCTCTATACGCACCAGCTCACCAGATCCACCACCCGGCAACACACATCGCACCCCTGATGTATAGAATTTCCCGTCTGGTATATAATTTATTGACTTTATAAATGGTTATTGTATTCATTCGAACCACCGAGAGACGATAGGAATTGTGACTCCTCACAAGCTACAAGATTAACATTAATTATAGTAATACATAGACGCACGCTGTATACTATTGTAAAGATATCATACCTACTCTCACGCCATTTTTGAATAACCTACTATCCAATCCCCTATAATTT
>CM031858.1:70537616-70611056 GCA_018697195.1 Certhia americana
GCAGGACAACTGCATTAATGCATCACACACCAGCAACAGGTGACACCAATGGAACTCAGCCAGCCTCTGTGGGGTTATTTCTATTTCCTGAGCACTTGTTCATTTATCCACAGAAATGGCTACATGGAAATGTCAGTGTTACTTCATTATTAGAGATTATCTCTTTTTCTTCGTTCTTTCTTTCTGTTAAAGGATCTAAACTGTAATGAGGTTACTTTGTCTTGAGCTCGATCCCTGTCTGTCATTTCGCCATCAGAAGCCTCCCCCCCAACTCATCTTAGCACCTACTTTGTGGGAGTCCTTTCATATGGATGGGATGAGATGAGCTGTGGTCCAGCATTAAACCATAAGGCTGTGAGTTATGCAACACACCCGGGTGAGGTACAGCCTTATTGCATCGATTTGCATCAAACACCGTCAACTTATCTAAATATATTTCACTTGCGGTCCTGCTGATCTTCTTTCCTCGTAACTCACCCAGATCCATCCACCCACAACTCACCCCGTTTGACACATCGGCAGGCGGGAGCGCCACACAAGATACAGTGTGAGGAACCGCGCCTTCACATTTCCCCAGTTTCCCGGTCGGGTATGAGGCGAGCTCGCTCCTTCGCTCCACAGCAGGGACGGGAGCGGGGTCCCCGGCAGCAGGGACGGCCGACCCGGGGTCGAGTCGTGCGGCCGCGTGGGTGGCAACAGCCACCCGCCGGAGAGAGGAGCGGAGGACAGGGAGAGGAAGCGGGGACAGGACGAGCGGGAGAGAGGGGAGATGCTGCAGCACTAAGCGTATGGTGCCCATACCTCCCCGTCCCCCACTAAAACACCATAACGGCCGATCGAACTAAAACACCCTGACGCCCTTGGCTCAGCACCTGGAAGAGGTGCTTGTGTTTCGTATCCTTGTCAGAAACCAATTTCCTACCGGTGCGCCGTCTAAGCAAATCCCTGGATCACCGGGGGGGGAGGGCACAGGTGAATTCCGTTAGGAATCCTCTCGTGTTTGGATGAGAGATCTCTTCCCTTCTTCTGTTGGGCAAGCTGCTCACGCACTTCCCACGCTTTCCTCGAGGAGCCCACCCTGTGGACTAGGCGGGGGGGGGGGGGGGTTACGTTTCTCTGAGAACCATCACGAAAAACAGACTTGGGCGGCAGGGTGATGCTCCCATTGCTCCCTATCTAAGCGAACTCAGATCCAGCTTGTTTATGCAATTTTATTCCTTTAGATTCGGGGTAGTTTATAGAGGAGATTACTCGTACCATCACCCTTATATGCAAAACTGCAGAATTTGTCCAACTCTTCTTTTCCCCTCTTGTATTGAGCAGAGAAGGTGCCGGGAATGGGCCTTCTCCCTGCTCGGTTGGCACGTTTCCCGGTTGGTTCCCCCATTTCATTTCTAGGCAGTCCCAACATCACACAATCACCTGGCCCCCAGTATCGCTGTTGTCCTGGGATGTCAGTGGGGACTGAGCCATCGCTATTTCCCAGCTCGTTGTGGTTTTAACCATTTTTTAAAGGTGCACCCTGCATCTTTGGTCAACTCAGACTGACCTCCCTTCAAGCAGCTCCAGTAGCCCCTCTTTCCATGTCAAACAATTCTCAGGCCGGGCCAGGGACAAACCCTGAACTGCGTTCTACAAGAATCTAAAACCCATTCCCTGCTCTGTCCCATCTCCTAACACCGGCCGGGCGGCGGCCTGTGGCGGGAGCGGTGCGGGGCCGCGCCGGGATTGGGGCACCCGCCAGCCCGGCAGCGGGATCGGCTCCGCGCAGGGGCCGCGGCTAGCCTGACACACCACACCGTGAACCTAAACCGTACGGCCCCTGCAAGCCTGCGGCGGGCCACTTTGCTTTTTAAAAAAGGTGTATCCGGATTTCTTTGGGGGTTTTTGTTGTTTTGGTTTTTTTCCACTCCCTGTTTCATTTTATGTTTAAAGAAAATATTATTAAATGAATCCGCGCGTGGCGCGGAGCGGGACGACGCTCCGCCCGGCGCGAGGCCGCAGCCCCGCCCTCCGCGATTCCTCCTGTGCGGCGCGGTGGGCGGAGTCCCCACCCCCGCCCCTCGCTCCCGCAGCTCCGCGCGCTCGCGCGCCGCCTCCGCCGCCCCGCCGCGGCCCCCGGCCCAGCGCCGCGATGGAGGGCGGGCCCGGACCGCCGGGGCTGCTCGCCTCCCCCGCCGCCGCACGTTTTTTTTGTTCGCGGTTAAATAATGGGGTTTGTGGTTTTTTTCAAGCACACCGCGCCCGCCTCCCAACCACTCCCTCCCTCATATTCCCCCTTTCTTGTGTGGAGATGAAGGGCGTGAGGGCGGAGCTCTAGGAACACCGCGCCCGGCTACGCCGCGCAATAAATGGCCGGAGCCGCCCCCACGGCTAAGCTCCTCCCGCTCTCCCCGCCTCCGCCGAATCCGCTCACCCCGCCTCTGCCGCCGACTAACCGGGAGAATGGGGGGCTCCCCGCCCGCCCCAGCCGCCGCTCGAGCGCTCTCCCCGTCCCGTCCGAGCCGCGCGCCGCCGCACGCCGCCGCCGGCAGCAGCAGCGCGGAGCGCCCGGGCCGCCCCGGCCGCGCGGGGTGCCGTCGGTGCTGCGCGGGCGGGCGGGCGGGCGGCAGAAACGGGAGCCGCGGCCGCAGGTCCCCATGGGCGGGCACACAAAGTCCACACCGCACACACCCTACCGCCCCCCCGCCCCCCCCGTCCGCGCCCCACTACTTCGGCAGCGCAGGGGCTTCTTCGGGCTCCCTGATGACAAAGTGCCGGGAAATGGCAGCAGTCAAAAGCAGTTTCCTTCTTTATTTATTTAAATCATTTTTGTAATTGATTTTTTTTTTCTTGCGCTCTTTCTTGTGAAAAAGAATTATGTGGTGTCGCGTAAATACATCATTTTTTTTTTTAATTTGGTAAATTTTTATTTTTTTTTTTTTTGGTTTGGAGAGTGCGTGTGTGGGAAGCACCGGTTTCCGGCGGTCGGTGTCTGATGAACTACGTAAATGCATATGTCTGTACGTTGCACTGGAGGGAAAAACAGAGCACTTCTGCGAGAGCTTGGATTCAAATGTGGTTCATCTGGTCTCCAGGATTTTCCGTCTCTTTGGGGTTGTTCGCCTTCCCGGGCTGCGAGGCGGGATTTTCTGAGCTTTGACACATCTTTGGAGATGTCTGTTAAACAGGAGTCTGGGAAAAAACATTTGAAATCGTAGATATATTTTTTTTGCCCCTTTCCCATCCCCCTGGTGACTTGAAGCATCAAAGCGACCAGAACTTAACGCTTCTGAAGACTTGTGATGTTTGGATTTTATTGTTGCTATTTTTCTTTTAGAGGAAACTTGACAGAGGAACATATTTATAGTCCAAGTAAGTACTTTACAGAGGAAATTTAGTTTGTGTAACTTAACAAAAAAAACCCCAAAAACTAGTGTTGAGGTTTCTAGCATAAAGTGCGTTGGATTAACGTCCACCCAAGGCTGCTTAGCAAATCGTGTTGAATTGCAGTTTTTACAGTGTGTGTTCGTCTGCTCCTTCGTGTCCATGGTAGTCCAGCACCTAGGGGAAAATGCACCTGATTTTGAGTCGGTATAATATTTTTTAAGATGTATTTCAACACCGAGGAGGAAATGGTCCTAAAGTAAATTTATAATAAGTAATAAATGTGCACCTGGAAGTAAAGTATTTACAGCATTTTAATCCCTATTTATGCCGTGCATCTCAAACCAAGGAGGAAACACTGAGAAGACAAAAGTACCTCCGAGACCCCGAGAACACCCCCACACCAGCATGAATGAAACCGTGTCCAATACAATAACTGGATTATAATTTTTTGGTGTTATTAATTTTATTATTATTGGCTGCTTTACTTTTTTGGGTTCATCCTGCTCCTCTTCTTCCTCTCTCCCTTCCTCTTGCTGCTTCCTCTTGGGAATTATGGCTCATCCGGGGAGAAGAGGCTACGATAACCGGGAGATAGTGCTGAAGTACATCCACTATAAACTCTCGCAGAGGGGATACGACTGGGCTGCCGGCGAGGACAGGGCACCCCTGCCTCCAGGTCTCTCTGCTCCTGCTGCTGCTGCGGTTGCTGCTGCTGCTGGGACTTCCTCTGATCACACTGGGCTGGTGTCTCCGCACCCCGAGCCCCCCGGCTCGGCTGCTGCTAGCCACGCGCCCCTGGCCGAGGGGCTGCGCCCCGCACCCCAGGTTGTCCACCTCGTCCTGCGCCAGGCAGGGGATGAGTTCTCCCGACGCTACCAGAGGGACTTTGCCCAAATGTCTGGCCAGCTGCACCTGACGCCCTTCACGGCCAGGAGCCGCTTCGTGGCCGTGGTGGAGGAGCTCTTCCGAGATGGGGTTAACTGGGGCAGAATTGTGGCCTTCTTCGAGTTTGGCGGTGTGATGTGTGTGGAGAGCGTCAACCGGGAGATGTCTCCCCTTGTGGACAACATCGCCTCCTGGATGACCGAGTACCTGAACCGGCACCTGCACAACTGGATCCAGGACAACGGAGGCTGGGTAAGTCCCCCCCACTGCTCGCTTCCTCCCCTGGCTCCAGCCTTTGGCTGGTGGGACCCTGGGTTGGGCAGTGCCCGGGAGATGACACTCGTGGGAGCCCAGGGATGTGCCAAAGCAGTGCAGGCCTTTTGCCAATTGTCAAGTTTCACCTCGATGCCAGGTACGGTGGAGTGGTTTGAGGTGGGGGGAACAGCTACAGCTTGTGAGTAAAAGGGATGAGCGAGGCACTGTCTTCATCAGTGGTCTCTGCTTTCCTGTTGTCTCCACTTCTCCTGTCCACTGCTGCTTGCTGGCAGAACCAAGGCAGGTTCCTAGCCAAGGCAGGGTCATGCGGTGGGGTGGGAGCTGCCAGGGAGAAGAGGCACTGCAGGTCCTAGGCAGTGTCGGGATAGCAGGGACCACCAGAGTGTGTGTGTGCCTGCAGTATCCCTACCCGTAAGGGGTGATGTGCCAGACTGGTGTGCAACAAGCACAAGATCCTGGTGTTACCAGCAAGCAGGTGGCCATCGGTGACAGTGTCTGCAGCTGTGGTTGTTACTGGAGTGGGGTTTTATGGCATAAGATATGTCTAGAGTGAAAAGTCTTCATCCTGAGATGAAACAAAGGTGCTGGGAGCCGTGTCTGTGAGATTGTTCTGGAAAATGAGTATTTGTTGTGATCTGGTGGGTGGCTATGTTTCTGGGGTAGAGATCACCTCTGTCTGGGGCAGGCTTCAGCATCAACTAGAAAAGGAAGATTTCCACTTGTGAAAAATGTACAGCTTTTTCATTTGTAGTCAGGCAAAAACCTTTCCTTTTTCTCTCTCCCTCTTTCCAGAATAAGTAACTGCACTGAATTAAAAGGGTACTCCTTTCCTTTTTTCCTTTATTAGTTGATATACTGGAACAAAATGTCCAGCCACTCGCCCACAAACCAAACCTGTTGTACATGTAAAGCTTATGATATTACTGTTTTGGAGGGAGAAATGGAAAAAGTTATTCTAAAGAAGAAATCTGGTTTGAGAGCTGGAATAACTCACCTAGAAATGGAGGGCAGCTAGGTAGGACAGGGCAATTTCAGGTTCAGTTTCCTGTGAAATACAGAAAGCTGACTCAATTATACAGCACACTTTTAATTTTTTTTTACACCCACACAGGTGGTGTGGGTGTAAAAACATAAATTACATGTATGTTTCCCAGTTACCATGTTTTTTAAGCCTGGTGTTTGTTAGCACTGGGTCTCTTGGTAAATCAGTGTTAGGCTAAATAATTGGCTGTCTGCGTTGACCACCCCTGTTAAAAAATGAAGGTGCTGCCTTCCCTGCTGCTGAACCTGCCTGACTAAAGGGGATTTGTGTCTAGGGACGCAGAGGACGTGCCCTTCTGCTGTAACTGAGGGAGCAAGGCTTTGGGGTCCTTTTCTCAGCAGGTATCCACATTGTGCACCTCCCAAAGGAGTGCTACTGATCCCTGGCAACAAGTCACACTGGAGGCAGGATTGTTCTCTTGCTCTCCTCTGCTTCCATCAAGAAGAAAAAAATTCCAAGATTAATGGGGCCAGAAGGGGGAGCAAAAAATGTGTGTGTGTGTGTGCATGTGTGTGTGCATGTGTGTCTGTGTATTGTATACAAATACACACACATATACAGACACAGACTTATATAAACACATACAGAATGATTCCAGCACTTGATTGTTGGGACCACACTTGAGAGAGGGAGATCAATCCCCTGACCCCCTAGTTCATGGATCACTACAGAGGGTTTGTCAGTATTGTGGTTTTTGGTTTTTTATTCCACAAAACAGATGACTGGAGGGAAAAAGAAGTCTGTGAATGGTTCAGGCTTCTGGAGACCTTGGCTTGTTCAGGGACAAGCAGCTAAAGGGTTAGGGATTTTGTGATTGCACTTCTGGGCCGGGATGCCTAACTTGTGCGTAAGTACCTCCTCAGGCTGGAAGCCCGTCTGCGGAGCTGGGGCCCTCGGTTTGCTCCAGAGCCAGTGAAGTCATTCTGTTGACTCTAGTGAGCTTTGGATCAAATCGTAAGCATGCTAGAGATGTATTGTCCTGTGGCTGTATTGTGTAAAGAGAAACATAAATAATGAATAAAACCGAGAATGTGAAAAGACAGGTGTTACCAGGAGTGATTGGCCAGAGGAGGCAAGTTCTGGAGCTGTTGCTCGACTGTTAGGAGAACAAGAAACTCAGACTGTGAACAATGACTGCCTTTAAAAGGAAAGGATACTTCTTCTCGATAGCCATTTAATTGTTTATTGAGGTTTCCTATCAACAAAAGTTCCAGAATTTGGATGCATGTGATACCGTTTACTGTCGCTTGTTATTTGTAATGTACACATGGAAGATGGGAAAAATACTGCCTGAAGGTGGCTTTTGCCTGCCTCTCTGATATGTGACTGGTACCTTTGAGCTTAGTGTTACTAAACACAGGCAAAACCTTCTAGCAAAAGACTAACATGAAGTTGCGAACACAGCTTTTGGGATCCTCTCTTCAGGCAGAAGAAATCATGGGGCAGTGGATTTTTCTTTTTTTTTGCTTTTTCTAGATTTCAGGGTCTGTCAGTGTAAGAGGATGCTTTAATATATGCACTTGGTCTTCAACTTGTCTCTTGCACCATACCCTGTTCATGAGCCTTGCTCATAAATGGCTCCTCCAAAGTAGCCTTGTATGTGGTCATACTTGGTAGGACTTCAGCACAGCCACTTGCAAGATCTCCCTGTCATGCAGGGTGCTACAACAGGCAGGAGCCCTGGCTGCTGTAGCTTTCTTCTCCTTTATATTTTGGCTCCCTGGTATTTTGAGGAGTGGTAAGTTTATTAGAAGCTGCACAGTACCAGAGAAGAGAGCGTCACAGTTAGTCATGGGAATATGTTTTGCACAGCAGGTTGCCTTGAGCAGCGTGGGCCTTGTGGCTCATGAATGGGCCTGTGTCTTACGCTCGGGTCTAAAATTTGATTGCCGTGTTTTTCTTATTTGTCTGTTTGGTCTGAATCCATTCTGTAAGTTGGCAGTGTGTTTTCAGGATGTGAATTCTTTATATTGCACGGGAAACAAAGAAGGAAATCGTATCGAAGGGCAGGGTGGGAGGGGGATATTGCCGGTGCAGTATAAATTTTAGGCACTAGACATCGCTGATAATGGTGTCTGGGGTTGCTAATGCCCTTACAATACACAGCCTCATGGGTTGTTCAAAACTTAGAAAAAGCAACAGATGGGGACTGCACGTAATCTGCATTATTAGCTTGTGGTTCTGGTGGCAAATAAATGCAGCTTTCAAAGATTTTCACTTTGGCCAGGATACCGCAATATTGTACTTTGGCCTGATAACATCTTAATTGTATTAAAAAAGAAAAAAGAGGAGAACTAGCTCATCTCTGCAATTTTGTGGTACTTGGTACAATGTATGCTTTCTGATTAAAAACTTAATGGCTTCATTTTGATTTCCAGAGCTGCAGAAGGACTGGCTTGGCAGTGGCCTGTTGCACTTGGCAACTTTTTTGACATTGACATGGGGAACACTGAAAGGATGCAGTCGGTGTGGGAGAAACAACTGTGTTTGTCTTGCAGTGATGGGTTCCCTCTTTGGGCACACAACCTAACAGACATGGGAGCCATGCTAGCTCTGGGCACTTCTAGTCCAACATATGGCTTTCTCCCCAAGCTGTTCAAGAAAAAAACGAGAGCATGAGCACTACAGAAGGAGATGCAGGCACCGTAATATTCACATAGACATGTACATTTTTGATGTACAGTATGAAAAGAAGCCCAGGTGAGAGAAGCAGAGAGAAAATTCAGCCAAGAACACTTAATTTTAAATTACTATATTTACATTCGAACCAGGAATGCAATGGCCATGTGTTTTCATTTGATTGTGTTTCCTTACTGTGGTTCTTTATATTCTGCTCGAGAGTTAAGGCCACATATGGGGAAGGATTTAGGTGTCTGAAGTGGACCTTAGGTGGAGCATAAGTGCTTGCATCCTCCGAATGCCTGCCTAGCCAGAGTGGTGATGGAAGTCCCTAGCTTCCTTCTGTTCTTCACCCAAGCTAGTCAGGAGCTGCTTCTGCCATGGGAGAAGGGAGGCACTTTGGGGCTGTGTGTGACACTGTTCCCAAGAACCCCCATGTCCCGAAACTGGCAGGCACCCTCTGGCCCAGCTGCTGTCACTTAGGTGCCATCCTCGTCTGCCAACACATGCGAGGAGAAGCTCACACTTTTCCTGGTGGCTCCTTAGTTTAGGCCTCTCCTGAGCTTTGGCAATGAGACTTTCTCCAGCCTGGCAGTGGGGACATCGCATCTCCGGCATCTCAGGAGGTTTCACCTACAGATGGCTGATGATTTTGCTGAGGTGTCTTCCCCTCTGGCAACAGGGCTCCTTCTAACTCTACAGGGGTGAGATTTCATTTGGTGGAGGAGGAAGAACTAGGGTGTCTAATTCCTGCAGCAGTCTGATGTGTTTTCTCAGGTGGCTGTCCACAGCCAAATGAATAAATGCTTAGACAAGCAACAAGACCCCAGATTTCCCTTTTCCTGAGCTGACTTTCCTAGTCACTGAGCTTCCTCTTTTATTTTGTGCCTAGTAAATCATTAATTTTCTCTGCTTCGTGGCACACCTCGGAAAGGAAGCTTGGAGAATCACTGTGCCCTGCAGTGGTCCATGACTGTGTCTTGAAGGTGAGGGGTGGCAGATGCATCTGCCTCCAGGACAGAGCTAGAGATCAGTGTGGCACAAGGCCCTTCCAGAGCTCATGTGCAGGCCACTGACCAAAATCCCATCCCTTTTGGGCTCTGGATTTGGGCTGCTCTGCCAGGCACCCACCTGCACAACATGCTGCTTCTTGTGCAAGTCCCAAACAAAAGCCTCTTGCTCTTTCAGCACAGGACTTCACCTTGCTTGGAGAGGGATGCCATGTGCTTTGCCAATGAGAGCATGGAGCAGAGGCACTTTGGCTTTCTTTAGCAGCGTGTAGCCTTGTAACAACTCAATCCCCAGTGGGGCTAACCCCAAGTCACTGTTTGACTGGTAAAGGAAACTATCTGAAATCCACTCAGTTAAATAAGTGAACTGGCAGTTTCAAGTGTTGCACCTTCTAGGTCGTTTGTCAGTTTTTGTGGCTTTGTGGGTTTATAATCGAATTCTCAAAGTATTATCAAAATATTTTTCTTTTTGCTGTTGCTGAAGAGCAAGAAATTAATTCTGTGGAGGATCTGTGCTGAAGCAAGGAGGAGAAGAGCTAGGGCAGAAAGAGAAAATGATTGTGGTTCTTTAGTCACTTTTATTTGTAATAGCTTTCTCTGTAACTTGCAAAAACAGTAGGCTGCATATTTTCTCAGAAGGCTGGGTTTTTGCTAAAAAAACAAAACAAAAAAAATGTATTGCCTGTGACCTTTAAAATTTCAGAACCAGGGGTCTCACTTGTGGAGATGATGTCATTTGCCTTGATCTTGCAAAGAACTGTAAAGTTCAAACAGCAATCCTATTAAAAAGTTTTACTTTACTTTCAGTATTGAGAAAGAAGTTTGTTCTGTGTCTGCACTAACACAGGCATCTCCCGAGCTGCTGTGTTAGCTCTGCTGGACAGTAAGGAGCTTAGTTTCTTGAGTATGTAGCTTGAAATTCAGAGTCGGTAATCCATGAAGAAAATCCAGTTGAATTTTTCTGCCGAGGAACAAGCGTTCCTCCCATGGCAAAGCACGGCTCTAGCAGGAGAATCACAAGACCTATGCAATGATGTGTGAAATTGCATGTGGAGCAGAAGCATTTTCCCAGCGGCCAGATCCCAGGGCCTGGGCTTCCTAAGGCAGCACAGGAACTTTGTACTGTACCACCAGCAAACATTAAGCCCTTGTGCTCCATACAGGTGTCCTTGATGAGAGGGTCATCTCTCAGCAGGCTGGACCTGGCATGGTGGAGGGAGGTGGGTGTAGAAACGGGAGTGGCGCTCGCTCAGGTGTCGCTCTGAAACCTCTGCTGTGGTTTTGGTCTCGTGTGGTGGTTTGTGCCTGGTGCACGGAAAGCCAGCCTTGTGCTCTGCCATCGCCACCAAGGGGTGCTGGGCTGGGGCTTGGGGCAGGGGTGGCTGAAGCGGTGGCTCTCTGCTGACTGGCGCCAGATGCCAGCAGTCATGCTGTGTCCTTGTCTCCCATCTTGCTCTGCAGTCCCCTCGCCGAACCAGCCCAAAGCCTTTTGGCACCACGGTCCTGCCCCAGGCCTCTGGTAAGGTAGTGGCCACTGGCTTCTGACCTGAGGTCTGGGTAGCCCCAAACTGGGTCAGCAGCCTGGGCAGTCATGGAGCTATAAAACAGTGTGGAAGATCTGACTGAATAATGACTATCCTTTTAGCAAAGAGGATTTTTATTTCTTTTCTGATTCATTTCCATCTCTTCTGGTGATCAGGGTTATGGTGAGGGGTTCTTTGCCTGTTTTTGCCTTCTGCTTCAAGGTGGACCAGCAGTTCTCAGCTTCCTGACTGCCCCCTTCCATCCCTGCTGCTGGCACTGGGCACTGGTGCTGGGTGCTGCCACCCGGCCATGAGGAACTGTGTGTGCCAGGTCTGGCCTTGCCCTGCCACCTCCATCCCTGTTTTATTTTCCTTCACACCCTTGGGAGGGTGGAGCCCAGCCCTGTTTGGTTTGTTGGTTTTTTAAAAATAATTTATTTATGAGCACCTCGTGGCTACCCTCCTGCTGATTTAGTAATAGTAATAACAACATTTGTTATTCAGTGGCAGCAAAATACTGATTATTTCTAAGGGCAGTACCGGCCTGTTTTATTTTCCATTTCATATATAATAATAGGATGGATGAGATGAGGAAGGTGTGTGATGCCATAAATCTTCTCTTCCCCAGCAGGATAACATCCAGGCTTTCTTGGCAAACATGAATGCTGATGACAGATTTGAGGGATTTTTATTTTACTCTGGCTTTCAGTCTCATTAACAATCTGATGGCTTTTTTTTTCCTTTTTTTTTTTTCCTTTTGGCTCCCAAAAGACTATGAAACCAGATAACTTTTCCAAATGCATCTGAAAGTCTGGAATTTATTTTCTGTTATTTTAACTTAATGTTAGTTTGCTGTCATAATTATTGTATATTGATAGACTTTGCAAAATTTCCCCTCGCTGGAAGGTTCTTTGCCAGTTTCTGGATTTTACAGTTAATGAGTAAGAAAACAAATCTGATGTTAGAAAGTGTTGCCGTTGACTTCAATAGGAACAGGAAGAGGCACTTAATTGGACAATTGTAGTTGTGTTTACTTTGTATATGTGGCAAGAAAAAAAAGATCAAATGAAAAAGCCACAGGTTTTTAGCTAATAGAGAAAATCAACCTTTTCTGCAATACATGATTAACTTTTGGAAGTTGTTTTCATGGGAAAGCTGTGAGTAGAAGTACTGAGCTGCATTCAGGAAAGGTTTAGATCTTTATTTCTAAGAATAAGGAAAACATCTATCCTTCTGTTTGAGTCAAATTGCTTGAAAGGGCAGTCATACACCTTGGGGTAAATTTAGCATCAGCTGCTGAAGTCAGATCACCAGGTGCTGAGGGTAGGGCTTTCTGCAGGTAACGCTGTTTCAAAATTATCATTATTCCATTGCTTCTCTCCCAGAGCACCTGGTGTTGGTCGGTGACTGGGGATACTGGGATGGATGTGCTGCTGGTCTCATTCATCCAGGGAAAACTTACTCCTGCATGTGTTTTGTTAAGGTAATTGTAAACGCTCTTGATGTGTTTGTAAGAGCACCCACATCACAGAATTTATTCCTGTGCTGACTGGAGCTCTATTTCTCACTTAAACTTGCAAGCCCATCCTCCCTGTATTTGTCATCGAAGTTCTGCGAAAAGAACCGGGTGCTGGGGTAGCAGTTTGACTCGATGATCTTTTCCAACCTAAATGATTGTGTGATTCTATGATTTTGTGTTGGTTAAAAGAAATAGTCTGCATCCTTCAGTGCATACATCATTTTATTGCTATTTTATTTAGGAAACATGAAAAGAATTCAGTTTTGTTGATTGAAAAGGCAGCTCAGTGGGTTTTAGGGTACTTCAGTGAGTAATTTAAGAATGTGGGCCAGGTACAATCAAAAAAAAAAGACCTCATTTTTCCCCACATAGTGGCTGAAAAAGGCCGTCACACAGTTGTTTGAGAAAGTAACTAAGAATCAAAACTTAACTTCCTCTTGTTGCTCTAGTATTGAGTACAAGATAGGAAATGGGGCAAATCACTAATCTCTCTCTTTTTCACTTAACCCATATATGAAATAGGTATTCTTGCTATACAGCCCATGATGCTATCATGAATTGGGCGGATGGTCTATAATTCTTAAAAAAAGGAGTGATACAAGGTACAATTTTGAACAAAATGTACAGTTTAGTAATTTGGAGCTTAGAATAAAGCTCAAATCTGTATCATCACATTGTCGTTGCTGGAGCTTGCTAGCCCGGGAAAGAGCAAAGTGAGTCAGATTGTGAAATTGTCTGGGGTGAGATTTGAGTGGAGAGGAAATAAAAGGAAGAAAAAAAAAAGTTAAATGGAAATTAGGCTTAAACTTTTTCAGCTTCACTGTTTGGACATGTTTAGCAATGCTTGCAATGGAAGCAGATTAAGAAGATCGGTTTCAGGTGTTGGGGAAGGGTGAGCAGTGAGAAATGGCAAATGACAGTATTTGTGTTTTCCTTCAGTATCAGCACAGTTCCTTGGGTGTTTCAAAAAGGAATTTGTCTTTCCTTCTCTGTTCCCACGGTATGTAAAAGCTGTCTGTGGCACTTCAGGGAAGGAGTAGTGTAGGTGTGTCATAAGCACCTGTAAGAAGTATCTTTATACATTTGTATTCTTGTGTTTCCATTCACAAGCTTCATTAAATGTTCAGATGCAAGCAGCAAAAGCTATTTTAAACATTTTTTTGTTTTTAAACTGAGCAGTAATCAAACCTTTTGGCTTAACCATAATGTTGAAGTTACTCTTAACTATCTTGCTGAACTGAGGCTTAGGAGACAAAATTCTTGTTGTGTGCCTTGGAGAGACTTGTATAAGTCACTGGAAAGATGGGATAAGACCACAGACAGCAGGCCAGTGAAATCTGTGGGACAGTCCTGTTATTCCATCCCGTGATGGAATAACTATTCCAAGCTTTGTCTCTAAAGGAATGAGCTCCTTTCTTAAGATTATTCTTGACATGTTCAGACTGTGTATTATAAAACGTAGTAGAGGATCCTATTCCTAATCTCTTAATAGAGAAATAAATCAAAGGTAAATTACACTAGTAAATTAGTTGGATTTCTATTAGCAGAATAAGGTGGTCAGTGCTGTAGATAGATAAAACCTGTTGGAATTCTCAAGAATGAATTCACAGCTTAAGTAAAAAAAAAAAGACACTAAAAAAACTGAAGTAATGACTCCCTTGTTCATAACTGAAGCAAATTCTACATTGTGCTCCAAATGTCTGCAAATTTTTGCTCAAGTCAGACACATCCAAAGCCCCTCTCCTGAAGTGATCTGGCACATCACAGTCAATCAGACTCTCCAAGTATCTAATCCTCAGTCTGCTGCTGGATGCGCAAGGTCCCAGATATAACTGAGAAGGAATCCTAATGCCTATGTTATTTCCAGGTTCCAGCTTGACCTATTCCTTTCTCTGTTTTCCAGATCTGCAGTAATTAGCATCACTGCTGTGGAGCTTGGCTGAGGAAAAGGCTTTGCTCCTCATGGGGCCGGAGTGACGCAGCAGGGCTCCCTGACAAGGGGGAAAATAAACCAGTCTCTTGAAATGTCAGGTGGCAATCAAGGCTGCAAGTAAATGAGCCGCCCTGGAGTCTGTTCAGGCTTCTGCAGTAGCTCACGGCTGTCTGCAAAAAATCCCTGCAGTAGAAAATCCGTGTACTTGGCTCTGGACTGAATGTGTGGAATCCTTGCCCGTTTGGAGCCAGTAGCTATTTTTCTTCAGTGTGGGTGCTAGAACCAGTGGTGTCTAGCCTCACATAGCAGTGAGCATGTGGACAGACCCAGAAAGGGGTCAGTAAAGTGTTGTACAAGGCCTTGGTTACAGTGGGTGGCTGGGCACGGTGGAAAACTGGAGCAAGGCTGCCTTGGGATTTTCTTTGAGAGTGCTTTTTCATCCTCACAGTAAGGGGAGCCCAGGATGCCAAACACATCGTTCTGACTGCACCTGTGTGTGATAGGGGTGGCAGTGTCCCACCAGGACCACGGCAGTTTTCTAGAAATTTGTACTGCTCAGCTTGGCCAGTAAAGCTGTTCCTCAGCCCCAGGGGCAAGCTGGGGAACCTCCCTGGTCCTCATGGAATATGAGAGGGGGGCCTTTCCACTCTGCTCTCAGTCTGGGTGGCACAGGTGATGGGAAACCTGCCAAGGCATGCCTTTGTACCTTTTTTCATACCTATTGAAGTGAATTGTTTCACAAGGGAATAGTGTATTTATTTTACAAGCAACTGGGGTTTTCCTGCCTTTTTTAAAAAAATATTTTATTTTCCCCTACGTGGTGAGAAGGGTGCCTGTGATATGGTAGTACATCCTGCAGACTGGGACTTCGGTGGGAGTTCAGTGGACTGAGGGAAGAGGCAGCACTGGCACACTGTTAGGCTGTGTAAACTGGCCTAGGGTTTGTTTAAGAAAACTTGCTTGCATTTTTTTTCCCCCTCTCTCTACTCCTTCTCTTCCCCCCTGCAGACACAATACATCATTCTTGCAAACGCAACTGTTTAACTTTAGTAACTGGCCTAGAGCAAAAACTGACAGTGGGAGAGGAACTGTTTGGTTTGCAGTTGCTGACAGCTGGAATAAACTACCTGTTCTTTTGGAAAGGATGGACAGGCAGCTTGTTTGGTTTTCAGGAGACTTTGATCCCTAAAGAAACTCCTCTCAACAAAAGAAATAATGACTGGAACTGTGGCAGCTCAGTGTTACTGACTGCTCTGTATGTGTAAGGCTCCAAGTTCCATGGGGAAGCGCTGTGTGCAGATGTCCCTTGTCTCTGTACTTCAGACCTTTCTGCTGAGAGCAACTCCTCATCCTGAAAGGTCACTGTCACCAGTATCTTGGGAGAGACCCAGAGTCCTGCTAAAATCTGTTTCCTATGATCAAGGTCCCCATCAGGCTGGTTTGACAGGAGCTCTTGGCTTTGGTTCTCAAAACCCTGCCTTGAAGCAATGAAGGCTGAATGATTAAGTTAGAGATTAAATAATTTTGCAATGAATGGTTTTACCTCTGGCTCCTTAAGAAAGTCAGCCTTCTTCCTTTGCCAGTTCTCAGAAGAAAATGGCAGCAGTCCCATTTCCTCTTCTCTTCCCTCAGGGCCTGCCACCCTTCTTATTTTTATTTTTTTTCCTCCCAGGGCCATTAGACAACATGCAAATTATTGTTAATAGGGCCAAAACAATAGTGCATTCCCAGTGGGATCGTTATCCACCGTGTGCCAGCCCTCAGTGTGATACTAATGTTGACGGTGTCTGCCCCATGGTTTGGAGGTCAAGTGGAAAGGGGCTGTTTAGCACAAACCCAAGCAGGACCTGTCCCTGCAGCTCCCTGCCCATAGCCAGCTCTGGCCATCCTGTGCCTGGGACTTCTTCTGACCCCGTGGCAAGGCTGGTGTGCTGCAAGCACTGGCTCCTTCCTCCACCTCTCCTGCAGCCTCACCGGAGGTTCCTCAGAGGGGACAAATCCTCCCCTGCACAGGGACCTTGCCGCCCTGAGCTTTGGTGCGTAGTCTCCAGAGGACAGGGACAGGTTGGGGGAGCTGAGGAGAAGATGCTCTACCCCCGCATTTTCTTCCTCTGCCAGTCCCTTCCTCCCAGGAACCCTGAGAGTCCTCCCATGGGGGAGCATGTTGGCAATTAATCTTTCAGCACTGGCTTTGGAAACTACATGGACTGTGTACCACAGCTCCAAGGGAAAGGAAGGGCAGCTGCCTTCAGGCCTTAGCCTTGGGATGGGTTCTGTCTCTTGTCTTTACTTTAAAGTCATGGGAATTTGCCATTGGAACTGTTGGAAGGGGAATTAGGGCATTTGCAAGACTCCTTTTGTAACACATTTTACAGGGAAGTGGTTGTAATTGTATTTGAAAGGGAATGTAGGGGACAAAAAAAAGTATGTCTGACATCACTGACTGAAGTAAAAGTTGAGGGAATTAGATATCTCTGTCAAGACTGGGATTGCAAGTTCCTTTTCTCCTACAAGACTTGCTGAGGGATAGTTATGCCTGCTGCAGGGCAGAGGCTGAAATCCCCCCCTCGTTTGTGCTTTGACAAATGGAGGACCTTGACACCATGTCTTCACCCTAAGTTTTGGTGGATGAACAAAATTAAAAAGGAATGCATTAGATTTCATAAAATACTTCCAATTAGTTTGGCTGGGCTTTCCCCCCCCCTCTCTTTTTGACCTTGGCAAGGATTCTGTGCACTCCCCAAAGCTGTGAATTCAGGTGTGCTTACCTTTAGAAGGTAGCAATAGACTCACTGAAGTCTCTGACTTCCAGGGAAGCAGGATGAGAGGGCTCAAGCAGAAAGTGAAACTCTAAAAACACAAATGCAATAGCGCAGCCTTTTTTCATTTTCCCAACTGAGCATAATGCAAAAAGTAAACAGTTGGCACAAATTACTAATACAGGTTTGCCAGGAAGCTGATCAAAACCACTCTGGATTCAGCAGTATGTTTTGCACAAAGTTCAACAGGTTTTTTGCATCAGACCCGTTGCAAGGTAGAGAAGGTTATTTTTTGAAAGAAAAAAAATGCCATTTGAAAAAATGTGGAAAATTCTCCTGCTCTACCTCCTACATGTTTCTATTGTCAAACAGTCACTGATCTTATTTTAGACTTGACCTTCGTGTTCTTTCCACAGCATACAGGCTGAATGACATGTTATTCAAGTTCTCAGACAATATTATGATATATCTGCTTTTATATTTAGCTGTAACTTTTATTCTCCTTATAAACAAACCCACCTAATGCAACCACCACCTATCCAGAGAAAGTATTTCCATTCCCCTCAGCTTAATTTGGACAAATTTGGCACAAAAACATTCAATAGTTCCATAATAACCTTTGCAACAGGATGCCTGCTGTGCTGACATGCAGGTCTAGAGCGACTTGTACCATGTGCCAGGAAATTGCATTCTTAAGAAAAATCTAGACATAAATTCTGAACAATCAACACTTAAATTTTGAGAAGTCTGGCAGCAAGCTCTTATCTGCCTCATGGGTTTTCACTTTAATGACTTTTTACTTTCTGAGCACTGCCTCTCTGTCCTTTATGCAGACTGTATGCCCCTGGCCCAAGTAAGCTGAGCTTTAGAGAGTGGAGAGACTCTTGTCACTGTTGTGTGTTCCAGCACTGCACCTTGACATGGGCAGGATGGCTTTTCTTACCAAGGGAAAGGGGAGCTTAGCTGGAAGTTACATAAATTTAGCTGTCAATGGGCATTCACACAGCTGCTGGGCTGCAGAGCAGTTCAGCCTTGCCTTCCCACCTGGTGAGCTGGAAAGAGGATGCAGGATGGGAAAAGATGGTAGTACCATCAGATCTATCTACCCTAAATCAGCTAGGGGCATCCTTACCCTGGGACAGGACAGTTTGTTGAAGTATGAGGGGTCTGAAGACAGGGAAGAAAAGGTTTTCCAGCTTTGATGTGTCTGAACACTTCATTCTTTTTTGCTCATCTCACTGAAAGTGGAGCAAGCAAAGTGGAGCACCATCCTATGGGTGCGCGTCTTCCAGAACTTCTGCCCTGCTGCCGACTTTGACAAAGGCTCCATGATTCTTAAACATTCCCCAAACTGCCATTGTTCCTACTTAAGGGAGAACAGCATGCCTGGACGACCTTTAGGTTCCTCTCTGCCAAGACCTCCTAGGTGTGCATTACACGTTACATCAACAAGAAAAGGGTGGCTGTAGACAGAAGCAACTGGATCCCTGAGTTTTATTTCTAGGAGATTAGAAGAAAAATTGTCAACACACACACACAGCTCCTTAGGAAAGAAAAAACCTGCTGTTTTTTGTGATGTGTTCAGTAAAGCAAAGGGCCAATTTAATCAGCAAAACATTAAATAGGGTTCTAGGAGGAGGCAGGGTCGGGGAGGGGCATTCCGTGGATATGAACTTGAAGCAAAATGAAGGGCTGAGAAACCGTGTGAACTGAACCCCATCAGGGAAGGCTTACTAAAACTTGAGCCAGGAAAAATTACAGAGTTCTATAAATAGCTAAATTGAAAATTGAATGCATTCGTGTGTGTGGATGCACACATCTATCTATGAGGTCATGTGTGTAACAGAAATACAGTAGTACTTCATGTGTCGAGGTTTTTTTAAGTAGTGGAAAATGTTTTAATGATTTTTTTCTTTTTTTAATTTTTTCCTAGAGACAGTACATTATGTTCTGTCCTTAGGGCCAAAAACACAAAGTGCCTATTTTCATGAGGAATCCTACAGAAGGAGGAAGGGAAAGTATTATGCAGTGAAGCAAGAGTATAGTAGCCATTCCACAGTGATTACACATCCAAGCAAAGCCTGCACTAGAAAACTCAAAAATATATTAGAAGCGGAAAACAAGATGTGTGAAGTGTTTCCTATTCCCTCCCCACACTTAATGACAACCAAGCAAGCAGGGAGGTGGTCATGGAGTTTAAATTTAACCCCTTGTATTTGATAATACTGTATTTCAGTGGCAGGCAGCAAGCATGTTATGTACACACTAGATTGAAGACTTCCTCTGCTTATTAATTTTGCTCTCTCAGAACTTTCAGTTATTTTCAGTATGTTAAAATAGTCCAGACGCAAACCAGAAGTGACTGGAAGCACTAAATAATGCAGAAGACTTTGAAGAACTAAGGTAGTTTAAATGAATGAATCCCAGCCTGAGCAGCTCCTTAATTAAAGTACAAAACTGTTTTTAGTTTTACACTAATAACTTGTGATTCCAAGTCTGACCCTCTCCCCCCCCCCCCCCTTTTACCTTTTAATACCTTTCATTCATCTTGTGATGGTCAAATGATGAATGAAATCAGTCTTCTGGAAAAAAAAGAGCACTTTTCCATACAGAATTCAAATTAATTAAACAATCTGTGCAGTTGTTCAATTTGATTTAAGAGCAAGACACAGTCTGGAGTTTTAATGCCCTCATACCATGAGGGAATCAACTTTGTATTCGAGTCCCCTTTGCCGCCTTGTTTAATCGTTTATGATAACATCAGTAGCTTGGTAAATGATGTAATGGGAGTTAAATCAGGATGACCAACATAAACATCTGTCAGTGCATGTGAACATTTGATGTATGACCCCAGGGCCCAGTGCAGCAGTCAGTATCTTGGCAAGCAGTCCTCGGACATCCGCGTCAGTGGAGGTTTCAGGATCGCACGCCGGAGAGGATCCATGTCCTCTGCTCCGTGCCGGTAACAGGGTATGTGATCTGGCTGCTCGGTGTCGGGTGTAGCACTTGGCAGCAGGTCCCCTCCTCGCTGTGGGCACAGCTCACCCCAGTGCTGAGGGTCAGGGCAAGGCATCGGCATCACGGCAATTCTCCCTGTGAGCCTCAGCCGGCTCTTGGTGTTGGGCAGGCTCGTGCTGGTCCTCTGAATGCAGGACAGTTTTACAGAGGTAACCAAGGTTGCTCTGAATAGCCATGTATTTTGAGATTCACGGTCCAATTTGCACCCAAAAAAAATCATCCTTAGTGTTTTGTGAACATAATTTCAGAGGAATGATTTCCCAGGCTTGGCTTATGCTCATTCAAAATCATCTTGTCATCATGTTCTTGCATAGATTTGTAATTTTCTGAAAGCAAGCTGGCTGGTATGTTCATGCTGCTCATAAATCTTTTTTTTAAACTTTTTTTTTTGTTTTTAATGGAAGTCATGTGGGAAGCTAAAAGTATCTAATACAGACAAACATGTAAGTTACTGGATGTGTATGCTCTCTGTAGAAATGGACAGAAAGGATATGAAAATAAAATGTGTTACAGAGGAAGTGCAGAGCGAAGGGAAATCTGCCTGTTACAATTTAGATTAAATTTCTTGGAAGGCAAAGCTTTTGTTGTAGAAGTAACAGAGGAGAGAAATGCCACAACGGAGAGTACAGGGGGGGTGTAAGGTTGTGGCTCCTTGGTCATCAATGAGTCTCAGGGTAAGCAGACATGAAACCGTGGTTGGTCCCATGTGCCCACCCACTCTGACACCAGCTTTGCTTTAACATGTGGAGATAGGGGAAAACTCTTCCCATTTATGCTACGTCCTTGCTATTATAAAAGTGGTTGCTTTCACACAAAAATTAGTCATATTTAGCTATTTCACTCCATTTTAGTTCCTTCAAGGAACTGCACGCTTATAATTGATTTCAAAAAGAGCCTTTTATCAGTCAAGAGTAAGTACATGAAGTTGCAGAACATAGACTTCCTATTGCCATGAGTTTTCAAAAGAGAGCTGGCAGCACCTCTTGGTTTTTGTTATGGGTATAATATATAGAATCTGTTTGCAAGGAGAAGGAATAAGTTATATATTCTGAGATATTAGCATTTTTTTGGATGAAATGCCAGCCATTCAGGAGTGCAACTTAAGCTCCAGTACTTAAAAATAAAGCTACAGAAATAAATATAATTGCAAGCTAAAATATTTTATCTCTTTAGATAAAGCGGCACTGCCAGCTTTAAAAATTATCATAATTAGCTGGATATGTTAAAATTAAAAGTGCCAGAACAGCACACAGTTATTCTAAATGAGAAGGATGACTGGAAAAAGAAACCATCCCTCCTTGCCAGCAGTTGTGCACACATGCACCACACATGCCCTATTTGGTTTTTACAAAGTATGCTGTCAAGTGAATACTGTCATGTTCCCTGTTTAATCAGTTTCCTCTTTTATTTGTGCGCTGTTGTATATAAAAGGAAATCTGCTTGTAAAGTCAGGCTGTTTAATAATTCATTCAAAAATGATTAGAGTTCAAGGGGAAAGTTATTCCTTTAAATGACTGAACCAAACAGGAAAAAAACATGGGTAACAGAGGTTGAAATTCACTTCTCCCAGGATTATGTATGGTATATTTAAATTTCATGTTCAGATCTAAAAATCTGGCTTAAAGTAGAATGTCAGTAGTTATCATCTCTATTTGGGTCCTCCTTTATTCCCCTTCTGGGTAAATTTTGTTTGTTCTGGTTCTTCAATGGTGCTTTCTTAGGCAGTAAGATAAGACAGATGACTTTTTTTCTTTTGGTCTTTACATGTACTGCATCTTCCCAAAACAGGCTGAAAAATCCCAGTTGGAATTATTTTTGCCAGCGGTAGTTTTCATCTTCTCTTCAGACTATGCTCTACAAAAGTAATGCAGTAACCATCGCTGGGAACCCTCCCGCCTTAAGAGCTGGGTGCCGGGCTGTCCGGGGTGGGATAGGAGTGGCAGGGCGGTGTGCAGGAGGCGGTGGGAGAGGTGACAGAGCACAGGACTGGCGGGCTTCAGCCCTTGGGGTGATTGTGCCTGTGCCCTGGGAAAGTGCTCGCAGTGGGGTTTTTATTCAATGTTTTCCCTCCTTTCTCTTGTGCAACAAAACAACTACCAAGGGCCTGGATTCAACAATGTGCTTAGACCAGAAACTTCCCTTTGAAATCCCTGTCAGCACTTTCCCAACATTAGCTAAAGCAGTGAAACAACAGAGCATGGGGACTCTGAAGCAGAGATGAGTGCCTGCGCATTGTACTGACTCCGGTCTCCAGAACTGTCCACATGGCCTCAGAAAGCCTCCTTCTATTAATGGGAATATTTCCTTCAACTGCTTTGCTTTCCAGAAGTAGCCTTACCAGCTGTGACCCATGCAGTATTTGCTGGGGGCTGTTTTCCTGAGTGCTGCTCAGAGCTTGCATGGTAAGACACAAACCTTTCCAATTGGGAAGGTTCAGCTGGGGTGGTCTGCACTTCCCCTGTGCAAGTCCAGTCTGTTTGCATGTGATTAGCATGGGCACCATCCTTGGGGATGCTGCTGAGCCTTGCAGTTGGACTCCTGTCCCCCTGAAGCCACTCTAGAATGAGTAGAGCAATGGCATCCAAGTCACTGGAGTGTGATGATGCCACTTAGATGTGACTGAAGGCCTAAAGGTGATAAAGGTGTGAAGAGGAAGAGAGATAGCACTTGTCAGATAGCACTCTGGTCAGCAGAGCCAAGGATATTTATAGGTCAATGTCACATGTATGGTCAGGAGCACCTTGGTCACGGGAATACATCATCTCATTTCTTGAGCCAGAACAACCTTTATCCATGCCCCTGGTATCACATTCAAGCCAAGCTTTACATGTCTCAGCGTGGGAAGGAGTTTGGTAAGTTCCAGCATGTCATTGGGATGTATCCACCTTGTTGTTAGTGACAGAGGGACCCTGGACCTAGTGGGGTCCACAGTTGTCTTGGAAGAGTGGTCAAGTGGCAACCAGTCGTGGCCTGCAGGTAGATAACCAGTTTGATGCTAGGTATGGTACCAGCAGATGGTGCTGAAGAATGGATAGCACGGTTCCCAGGTTCTGCAAGGGCATGTTAAAACTTCCTGTCTTGTGGCATTTTGGGAGCTCCTTGCACACCAGTCTTTGTGTGGAGATGGTATCGTCAGCTGGGCGCAACCTGGGCCCTGAGCTCTGAGCCAAACAGGTTATTGAATATATCACAACTTTGGTTTCTCCTGCTGCATCAAAGATGATGCATGTTGCCACTATGACGCTCCCTCTACCAAGCATGCCCTGAAGCTGCTTCCTCACCACTGGTGAACAGCATTATTTAGCAGCTTACTCTAACACCCAACAGCTGCTCATTTTCATAGAAAGGCCAATGGTTACTGTCCTCCTGCTATTGCCTTTGCACTCTTCTGCGCTCATGCTCTTGTCTCAGAAGATCTGCAGTCCTTGTGGGCATTATCCCAGTCTTAGCAGGCTCTCACTTGACTTTCGTACAATTTGAGTCATATTCAAAGCCATCTTTTTTCACCCCAGGTGGTGTCCTACTTGCTACAGATCAGAAATGCTGGTGTTCATAACTGAGTAGGTCATTGCTATAATGTTTTCCATTTGAAGTATGAAACTGTCTGAATGAGGGGGAAAAAAAAGTAGAATTTGAGATTGTTTCATGAAAAATAGATTCTATATTTTACAAGTTTAATTATGACTGGTTTTCCAGTTTTAGCTTTATATGCTTTTAATGTTGAGTCTAAATTAGGCCACAGGAAAAGGATGGTCTATCTTCAAAGAAACATTTAAGCTGTGTTCTACAGATTCACGGAAAACAGCTGTGGGTGTAGCAGTAGCTCTCAAGCTCTCCTTCATGATAGCATACAAGATGCGGATGCAAGCTGGATACTTCTGCCGTGTGGGAGTTTGGAGGAGAGGCTCAATGAAACTAGTTGGCAAAATTACCACCAGAGCTATAGAACCTTTTAGAGTATGGGAGCCAGGGGAAGTGGACAAGAGAAAAGGCATCCCACATCCTCCTCATGCAACTATGAAGCCTCTGATTTTCATGGGCAGAGACCACATTGCATAGCTGGATGAATATATTCTTTTTCATTGCTGCCTGCCCATTAAGAAAAGCTTCTTTAAGTACGTAATTATCATTGCTTTGATTGAAATGCAACCCTGTACATAAATATATATACACACACCACCACAGATGGAAGGTGATATCACAGGGAGATCTCCTTTGGAAAACACGTGGTGGTTCTGCCAGCAGAGACTCTAATCTTTAAAGTTTTCTAGTGACTGTTCCAGTTTCTTAACAGGTTTTCATGCAGCTCATCCAGGAATGTTAGTTAACCTCCACTGTTCATGTTGGTAGTGACCTGTTTATAGGTGACTAACATACCTCACTAGTCTATAGCTTGATATTTTTGATGACAAGATGTCCCATGATTTCTCTGCTCATGTGTTATTTAGAAATAGGTATGGAAGAGCAGTTGCTCCAGAACAAGTCCATGAACCAGTAGTGTTTTTCTTTTTGAAAGAGGCCTCATTGCTCCTCAACAGTCTGTCGGGTGTTGCAGCACTGGTTTTGGCTGAAGAGCAACAGAGCACTCTTAACTGCAGAGCAAAGAGTGGCAACTCGTGGAAGAATTCATAAATAGCTGCTCTTCAGTAATCCCACATGGAGCTGAGCTCTGTTCTTTCAGTGCACTCTGTGCTGCAGGGCTCGGTTTGGGCCTGCTGAAGACTTGTCATCACAGTTTATGTTACGTAGTGGTTGTCTGAATGGTGACTTCAGAAGCACTTAGCTTGGCAGGCAAAGCTCTGTTTAAATAACCATGCAGGTACAGAAGGCTAGTTGATGTTTGGGATCGTCAGCAAATGATGTTGAATAGACATTTTCAGCAAAATCGTTGTATGTTTCCTACTGCTTCAAAGTACAGATTCAGAGATCAGGGTGGTTTGAGAATATTAGACGTGCAGGGGTACAAGTGCTCATTTGTGAGGTGCTGCAATTTTGTTTGGGCAGGAAGCTATTTGTTGCTTTGCCAGTGGTAACAGAAGGAATAGCTGGGCCTTGCCAAAACATGTGTTTCTCTTCTTTTGAGAAGCTTTAGCTCTTTCATCAAATATAAAAAAAAAATAAAAAAGAATTAGAAAACATCTTAATTGTTTTGGTGTTACGGGTTTCATCAGCACCTGGAAGAGGAATGCTGTTCCTAACTTAAAACCTTTCCAGTCTCCCTTCCAGCACAGGATGGTTGATGTTTTTGAGAGGCTCTCTTCATGTGGATGTCTGGGCAGGTCCTGCAGCCCATTTGCTTCTTTTAAAGCTGAAAAATACAAGAAGTTATTCTGAGTGGCATTCATTCTACGTTGAATTTTCATAACACCTTGCCTCTGGGCAGGCTTGCATGGAGCACTTCGAGCTATGGGAGAGTAACTGCTGAACGTCCCCAAATCTCTGCCTTCCCAAAGCTGCTTGCCCTGGCCCTGAGCTGCAGCAATGATCAGGCTTTGTGGGCTGCAGTTCTGCCCCAAAAGCCAAGAGTTTTTATTTGACTTTTTCTGCAGCAAATGACAGTATTTCAGGACTTTGAATTACCCTTTGTCTCTTTGGACTTGCAAGTTACTGAGACGTAGGAAGCTTTCTTGTTTATTGTTCCCTCTCTCACTTTCACATGACATTTTATTGAAGACCCAAGCACTTCTTCGGCAGAGTGTTAGATTCAACATTCTTTTTAAATTAAATGTGCTGAGGTGACCTAATCAGATGGTAGCTGGTTGACCACAGGAATGGGAACTGCGATACTGTATAATCTAGTTTAACGTTAATTCACTCTGTGACCTTAGGCAAGCAGCTTAGCTGCTGCAAAACAGGAATGATAATTCCTTTTAAATGTTGACTGAAAGTTGAGTAAATAAGCAAGTTCTACTCTCTGTGGGTCAGGCAGTCGTATTCTCAGAGTGACTTCAGAGCTTCCATTATTTCAAATTACTTTGGAGTAAAGGGATGTAGCACAGGCATCTGGATCACACTGAGGACTTACTATGTTTTCCAATACTGATGCCCATACCTCAGCTTTCTGGTGTGTGTGTTTCCGGATGGACTGAGGGATTTGTGGAGGTTGGGCTGGGTGATCTTGGGGGTCTTTTCCAAATTGGGATTCCATAACTCCTAGCCTTGTCTCCAACAGCACTGTCATTCACCATCTTGCACCTTGTAGCACGTAATCACAAGACAGATGGACGTCTTACTTCCCCTTCAGGCAGGAATGTGGCACTCAGTTCCATGGTGCTTTTAGTTTTGAAGTAGCACATCTTTATACCAAATAATGACATAAATGAACTCAGCTCCATAGGGTTAAGAGCAGCAGTGATTTCATTTGCCAGCAGTGAGTTTGCCCGTAATGTCCCATGAAGCCTAAAGCAGAGTACTTGCTGTTTAACATCCTAATGACAAAACACCTCATGACAGCAGAGCAACCTTTACAGTTTTTCATTTCTCAATTGTGTTTCTTAAACTTTGAAGTTCCATTTATTTTGATACCTGGTATTTTTCAGGTCACGCTTTTATTTGGTGGGAATAGCATTAACATGTATTCAAGGCAGAAAAGCCTGCGGAAATGGTTAGAAGTTATTCCCAGAATGTAAATAATTTCCTAAATTTTGAGCTCTACAAGTCTGATGTGTTTTAAATGGCCTTTTAGAGAGCAAAATGAAACTCTGTGTGGCATTTAACCAACAGTTTACAGAGGTGCTAGTTATTCCACTTGGCTATATTTAGGAGTCCAGGAAACAACAATGACAAAAAAAAAAAATAGTGAAACACTCTTGCAAAAAAATTAAAGGAACAGTTTCAGCTATAAAACTGATGTCTGCAGCAAAAAAACACAGCTGCTAAATGTTACCAAATCATAATAATTGTGACAGAGTTACATCCCAATCTTTCTTTAAGACATCTTCACCCATGTGAAGGCCTCTTGATTTAAACAGGGCTCAGCAGCAGCAGGGAGGTTTGTGTTAGAGGTTCCTGGTAAAATTGGACTGCTCATATAAAGCAAGGCTTATTTTTGCATTCCAAAGGGTGAAAAAGTCACATGAGGGGAGTGAGAAGCAAGACGTGTGAAGAAACCTTTATACAGCGACTCCACGCTGGGGAAGTCTCAGCTGGATGCTCTGTCCTGCTTTGAACAAAAAAGCAGTTGACCACTGTGAGAGGGAGTCTTGGGGACTCCCCCATGGCTTGGGGAGCATCGTCTGCAAGGAAAATCAGAGCAAACCTGCTTGTTTGCTCTGTGAAAAAGTGCAGAAGACTGAAGGATGGAAGAGAAGTCCTCAAATGATTGAGAAGCAGACAGAGAGCAAAGGGACAGGAACAGAAGTGACAAAAAAACACACAGGTGAGAGAGAGATCACTGCTAGCTTAATGAAACCCTACTCAGTAAAGATGAAACAGTACAGTTAATGTGTTTTAAGTGGGTATAGTTAGTCCCTCTCCAGAAAATAAAGTAGGTGAAATACTTAAGCTGATATTTTGCACTCTGCCTTATGAAGTGATGTAACTTTTACCAATCTTTGAAATACTGATTGTGAATGAGTCAGTGTTTCTCAAGGGCTTTGGTCAGCTGTTCCCATTTACTGGTCTGGAATCTCACTTTTATCATCCAGTCTTTCTGATTTTCCCCTCATGTGTTCAAAACCAAATTAATCTCAGTATACTGTTATACTGTCATATTACCATCAAGGTTGGAAATGCACTGTGATAGATGCTACTTAAATATATAGGGAGACCTGCTTTTGCAGGTCTGTGGTTGAATTGTTTTCCTGCTACAGTGCAGTTCATTAGGGCTGTGATTTCTTGTCACAGCACTTTTACAACCCTAGTATAAATGCAGATTTATCATCAAAAGGGTGTTTTTTGCTGCAAGAAAGGGAGCATATTGATGCAAGCTTCCTTCCTTCCTTAATAGGCACTGCTCCCCCAGATGAGTGGCATTTGCACCACCTGAGCTCATCTGTGCAATGAAGTTGCCTGTTAACCTGGTCAGCTCTTCCTCCTGCTGACCCAGCCTTAGCACAGCTTTGTGAACCCAAGAGGCACTGCAGTCTAGAGGGCACCTGGTCTAAAAGGAGCGTCAGTGGGCCGGCCGGACACAAACACCGTATTGTTAGGAAGGGGAGGGAATTCATCTCACAGGGCTCGTCTCAGCATCCTCCAGCCGTGCCAGAGGGAGAGCATGGGAACGACTGTGTTAAAGAGTGGGTTGACATTTAGTTTTCCTCTACCAGTTTCACCTCTGTTCAATGGTGATTACTCGATGGGCAGAGCACCCCCTTTGCTCTTCTCTTGGGCAGGTAGCAAGTCATTCCATAAGCAAGCACCCTCTTTTGCCTGTCCTCCTTCCCACCCCCGGCCCCTTGCCATGAGCAGGTCGGCAGCAGTGGTCGGAGGCATCCTTAATGAGGTCCCTAGCTGCTGGCTGGGCTGATTTGGTTGTAGTTTTTAATAATGCGAGGTTATTTTGTTAGCGGCTTTACTTTCCAAGTCTTTTCCCCCTTCCAGCACCCCTAGGTACAGCTCTACTGGATCAGTTACCATCTGCTCCAGTGTTTGCATTTAGCCTGCAGGGCCTGTGATCTCAGAAATATTTCCTGTAAATGGGATCTCTCATGCCAGGCCTGTCACACAATAGATATATAATTGGATAAAACCTAAACTGAAAACAACAAACAAAAAGAAGAAAACTACATGTTGTGCCATACACAGCACGTGAGCTGGTCCAAAATGGGATACGCTCCTTGTTTGTGTCTGAAGCTGCTCTCATATGTCTTTTTTACTCACTTTGGCTGTTTAAAAAAAATCAAATTAATGTAATAATTAAATTCCATGGTGCATTTTTTCCCTTACTTACTCTGGAGCAGCTTGCAGTGTGCATGTAGTAGTGCCACAGCAAATGCAGTTGCTGGGTTTTAAGTCTTGATCCTGGTATTGGCTATCAGGTAGAGTCCATGCTGAAGTCACAAATCCTTCTCCTCCATGGTTTGTCTGAGTGCAGCATTTCTTGTTGGTTGGGAGGCAGGATGATGCACAGCCTGGGAACAAGGCTGTGCTCTGGGGGAAACTGCGGGCGAACCACAGGGAGCTGATCCCCTGGTCACTGAGAGCAAGGATGAAAATGGCATCACTGATCCTTGCAAAGGCAAAAGAAATGCAAAATTTGTTTAAATTTTTAAAACCCATTTTGAAGGCCTCCTGAGCAAGGGTACAGGTTTATGTAAGATACAGGCTGCCCTCTGGGACAGCTTGACTTTTGGATTTGCCAACCTTTCTGCAAGGTAGAGATGATGAAAAACATCTTTTGCAATGAATCCACACCTAAACTAAAAAAAACCCCTAACTGATTGAATACATCAGAAACTGTTCACTGTGATTTTTCCCCTTGCTCATACTGTGAATTTTCTTCATCATTGCTGCAAAGAACAAACAGTGTGAGCTGTATTCGTGCTGTTATTCTGGTAGTAATGAGCTTACAAATACTTTTTCTGTTTTGTTGGAGGGACTGCAAATGCTCTACTCTAGTCATAGCTTGCAAAAGCTGCTCAGAAGTGCACTGCAGAACATCAAAAAAAAAAAAAAAAATTGAATTCAGCTTCAGTCAAGACCAGTAATTGGTTTTCATACAAAAAAAAAAAAAAAAAATCCCCCACCAAAAGCTGTTCATCTGTCTCTGGAAGATAAAAAAAAAGCCCAGAGTTTGGATTTGATAGCCCTTACCCTAAAGTAATAACAGTAATCCTAATAAACGGGCAGATTTATAAATTTTCACCAACAGACAGTGCCACAATGTTATACTAACTTCGTTTTATTTATGACAAATGCAGTCTAAAGCACCAGAAATATAAACCTTGAATCCTTTTTAATTCCAACATAAAAGGATTAAATTTTATCAATATAGCTTATCTCCCAGCACTGTGCCTTTTTAATGAACCCACAAAACATGCATTTTGTCTTCTTTTCTGCTTTTTTTTTTTTTTTTTTTTTTTAAAGATAGCCAGCAATTTCTAAATCCAGAATACAGTCCTAGTGCTAGTGCCATTTTTGGCGATAGGCTGTTTTATCGATTTCCACAATGCCAGCATTTCATCAATAACAGTAGAATACAGGCCCATAAATTCATCCTTTCCAAAAGGAAGTGGCCTGATCTTTCATTGCAGCTTCCATTTGCCTTTGACTTGAACTGTAGGTTTAGTGGTTCAGGAAAAAAAATCAGTTTTGATGAGCCTTAAAGAAACAAATAAACCAAGCCAGAAGCAATCAAAAGTACATGCAAGTTCACAAAAAGTGAGCCTTGGTTTCTTTGTCTAGAAGATTAACACTTCCTCAGGAGGGCTGTAATAGGATTGAGCCTTCCCCATGGTACTTCAAAGACATGTGCTCCTGAAGACTTTTACTGAGTAACTTACAGTATTCTTGGAAGCTTTGCCTCTGCTTTCCTTCTGGTTTCTTTCAGTATTTCGAGGAAGATCTGAACTGAGGATCATGTTACACCTTCTTATTTTTATCCCCCAAACATTTTCCCTCTCCTGTATGCAAATTTTGTATCCTTAAACAAAAAAAGGTAATGTAAGTTGTATACCAGTTGGAGGTTTTTAAAACATAAATATCCATCTCTTTTATGTTACTACTTAAGTACTTTTACATGTCATGTTTTTGCATTTAATGCTGCATCGTGAAATACTTTGCTTTCTTTTAATTCAGAGAGACCCAGAGCGTGTATTTTTGTTACATTCACAGCACTGTGCTTTCTCCAGGAGAACACGCTGTAAGCTTTGATTTTTCAGGCACTTTGTACAGAGTACTGAGTTCAGCTCTTGGTGTTCATCTATGGTTCTAATGTGCTCTCTCCTTTTTTCCAAACTTGATGTCTTTTCCCCACCCTGCTTCAGATGGTTAGGCTGCTTTCCGTGGTTAGGCTGTTTTCCGTGGAAACCTTGAACTCCATCAGACTGGAGGCAGAGAAAACCACTCCCATGGTAAAGGTTAACTGCTGGCCTGGAGACGGCACAACTCTGTGCTTAGAGAAAAAGAAGTAGCTGGTTTAGGTGGGAGAAGCTGGTCTGGTGTATGGGTAGGGATGCTCTACTTGTTTGGCTCCATAGCTAATAGGTCCTACCTGCTTCGGTTGGGCTGCTTTGAAAGTGAAGTTGTGGTGACCCAGCAAGTTCCCTAGCTCCAGGGCTATGTGGTGCCCAGCTGGGTTCTCTGCTTCTCACTGTGAGTCTTACAAAAACATGAAGAGCCCATGTCCTGCTGAAATGCTTGCAATTGCTGTTTCTGGATCAGACCATGAGTTGATGTGCCTGAAGTCAGGCAGGGAGCAGAGAATCAGGCCCAGGTACATGCAGTCTTTGGCTAGCTGGCTGAATCACAAGATGAAACTTCCTCTTGATGCCCCTAGGAGCCATCAAGGAAAGAACCAGAAAGTGTCCAAGCATCATGATAGTTCAGTTATTTTGCTTTCTATGACAAATTTTGCTCTTGTACTGATTGAAATGAATGGGATTAGACAGGGAACACCATTTATGATTTAATTTCTCACTTCGAATGTGCTGTCAACGTCAGTAATTCTATTGCCAGGATTTCTCATAAAGCATCTTGGTATGCTAGTTAATACATTTAAATCTACTTTAAAAGCCTCTCTCTCTCAAGAGCAAATGGAGCCCTGCTTAGCATTCCTTATCAGCTTGCTTAGGGGGGAAAAAAAGCAGTTGTCCTTGCTGTATTGGCTGGCAAATGGAGTTGCATTCTTACTCCATGTACTTTACTAATTTGTAATCTTTCACTCTAACTAGCTTGTTTCCATATTCTAGAAATTCAGCTGTTTTCCTATCAGCCTTGACTAATAATGTGGTGCAGCAGCTCAATTTTGATGACCACAAATAAGCAAGGAAAAGTTGTAGACTAATTCTGGTAGAATTATACGTACCCAAACAGAAGTTTCCTGCCCACATTCATGTAAGCCCCAGTAAAGCAGTCCTCTCTGCCCAGCCTCTGGGCCTTCTTGTCACCTAAGCCATTACCAGGAAACATTAAACAAGCCATGGAAAGTCCCCTTTGCAAGCACTTCTCACATTACTAAGCGGCACACAGGGGCTTCAGCTACAGGATGAATAATCCCAGAGTTTCCCAGTATGGCTTCAGGGTGGTGGTACTTGTCACTGGGAGGGCATTGAGGGCTTTTTTTGAGCAGTTGGGTGGGGTGGAGCACACTTCTTGTCCTCACCCAAGGGGGAAGGGGTGGTGGGTACCTGGGGTGTCCCAGTGCTGCAGCTGGTGACATTGTCCAGGTGTGGCCCAGCATGCAGCTATGGCCCGTGTGATGGAGGGGGAACGGACGGTGTGTCACTGACTTCTTTTATGTCGGGAATGGGCTCCTGGTTTATTGCAGTCCTGTAAATTCTGCCTTTCCTTGCTATAAATTAACTGCCGTATTAAGTGCAAAGTCCAGAAATAAAAGGACATAAATAGTTGCATTTGAAAGCTGTATCATCGTCTGTAGATGTTTAAGTGGGGATTTTATCCGTTAGATTAGAAATACCACTTATCTCATCCTTCTGGATATTTTCACTACCCTTCTAACTTGGAGATAAATATCCCTTAATGGTTTTTTTATGTGTTTTATTTCTTTTTCCATGATGATCAGATCAGTTCTGACTGAAAATGAAGCCAATTATCAAGAACAATAAATAAAAAAGTGCGTGTTGCTCCTTCTGCACTGAAAGAAAGAACAGTAAGTTGAGACAAAACAAATTTGGTTGCCAAGTCCAAGTACCAAAGGCAGCAAGGAGAACTCAGGCCCCATCCTAATTAAAGAGATCTAAACACAATGAAAACATATTGTACTGATGTCATATGTTAAAATATTTATAATTGCACAAAAAGGAATTGCAGCCTATTGAAAACATTCACAGAGCTCGCCATATCTGCAAGCTAAGGAGAAGAGGGACTAAAAGGGACTGGTTTTTGCTCAGCTGTGAAAGTTTTGCTCTTCAGGTTTTTCCTGTGAGGTCCAACATTACCTTGCCACTTCCTTTTATCAGTTGCTAAGATAAGTGAAGAGCACTGCTGACATTGTATCTGAAGGCAGGAGATGGTATCTGTCAGGAATTGCCATTTCCCCTGGGCATTGCATTGCTGTTGGCTCTGCTAGAATAATTTCAGCTGCCGGGAAGCCGCTGTAACATGGGGCCCTTGGTACCAACCCAGAATGCCAGGTCAGTTGTGGGAGGGCCAGGGGCTCCCAAAAGGAGAGGGTGTGGTGGAGGAGAGCAAGGCAGGCACCCTCTGCAGACACATTCACCAGACTCAAGGTTTGGCAAAAAGACACACCTTTGCCTGTTTGCCATAGGGAAGTAGCTGGGGAAAGCTGACATGTCAGAAGTCACACTCCTTTTCAGCAAAACCAGAGAGGCAATAGGAAAAGCCACAGCCATATGTGTGGAGATCTTGAAAATGCTGGGAAGTTCGGGCTGAAGCAGTTTTCTGTAGCCCTGTGTGGCAGGGGTGGTGGTCAGAAGCCACTTGCAATGCCCTGGAAGCCTGCTGTCTGAACGTGAATCCACCTGAGTGTGTTGTGTGAGCAAGAGTCCCCTGTATATGTTCCCACAGAAGCCTATTGCAGATGTGCTCACTTAAATACTTTCTGTAGTATAAAAATAGGCTTTTGGCTGCACACCATGTACTCATTGGAGAAGGAACTTTTCAACTGTGGCTTAATTTAATATCTTCCTTGTTTGTGTTTATGTTCCTTGATATTGATTTCCATGTTTTTCTTCCTCAAGTACTGGCGAGATCCTTTCATAAGTAAATAATGCAAGCATCTTTCTAAGTTTCTCTAAAGAGTTTTATGGCAACATATGGACATATTGAGGCTTCTTGCTAACGTAGTAAAGAGGAGCATTTATTAGTTAATGATTTTATTAGGAATTCATGTTGCACCCAAAAGGTGATTGGAACTTGAAGTATTTAAAGCATCATTTTAGGGAAATAAGAGTATCTTTGTTTAGCTAGTTAATGTCTACCTATGGTATTTAATATGAAACGAAAAACCAGCTTGTCAATCATACAAAAGAGGAAAAATGTCACTACCTCTCTGGAATTATTAATGAGCCAAGAAATGCTATTGCATTTCTGTATGACTTTGCTGTAGTTGGAAAAATTGACACTTTTTGTCAGAAAGAGATTGATAGCTCTGCAGGGGCTCAGGAAAGAACAAAAGCAGGTTAGTGGAGGAGTGCTAAAAAGGACATGTATGAGGAAAGATGCCTGTTGTTTTTCTAAGTGGCAGTGGGTCGCAGTGAGGGGATGCAGACAGCCCTACACTTGACCAGGGTTACCCACTAAGGGCAGCTTGAAGGTTAAGTCAACTCCAGGCCAAAATCCGTGTCTGTGGGTGATTGTGAGGCTGTCCCCAAGGTAACCACACTTTCTGGGGAGTAGAGACAGTGGCTGAAGCATGGTTCCACACCAAGGGGTCTACATGGCTTTCCAGTGGTGTGGAGGCAGTTCAGCAGTGAGTGGTTGAAGCCACTGACTCAATGAAGACTGACAGTCAGAGCACAGCAGGGGCACAAATGACATTGAAAAAGCCAAAATTTAGCTTAAGTGCCAAGGAAATCTCGCTACATTAAGGGCTTTGAGCATTTAGTATTGCTTCCTCAGGGAAGTGAAATGTGGCAAACAGTTTGGAAAACATGAATGTAGATTGCTCTCTTAAAGCCAGACCAAGAAGTGATGGCCCCAAAAAGGGATTGATGATGGCTTAAGCCTCTGACATGCACTCTCTCTACCCCTCACAGCAGTGTTTCCGTGTCTGTGGCACAGACATGGCCATGTTACCCTCGTCTTAAATAGCACCTGACCCTTTCCCGGTCACAAGATTCAGGGATTACTTGATGGCTTTTGTCTTTTTCCCTGAACCAGTGCACAGCCAAAGCCGTGTGATGGTTTGTTTCTCAGAGCTTCCTGACCCATGTTTTGTGCCCAATCTCCTGACAGGGTGATGCTGGTGCCTGCTTTCCAGGAGGCCAGCCCAGGGCCCCAGCAGGGCTCTTGGCTGGAGTATGTGGCTGCTTGCCCTGCCCATTGAAGCAGACCTTAGCTTGCCCTTCTGCTGCAGAAGTCCGGGGCTCTGTTCTCTATTTACTCCTACAACAACTCAATTAGTTTGATGGAAATGAGATGTCAAAAATGCCCCAGGCTTCAGCGACTTACCCAATGTCACTCAGAAAGCTTTGGCAGGGCTGCTGCCTCCTGAAATCTATGTGCCCTCCAGCAATGGGCCATTTCTCCTCCTCACCTTCAGAGACAGCTCTGGCAAGTGGAAGTCTGAGGCATTCAAAGGACAATTACAAAAAAATTGCTTGTTTATTTAACTTTCTAACAATTTAATCAACATCCTATTATTCTAAGGAAGTTTAGATACAGCTCTATTTTTTTTTTCTCTTCCTTAATTCAGCTTGACATATGCACTCCTGGGGTCAGTCCTTTTACACAAAGCTTCAGCCTTGGCAAGATAAATGTAGACTAACAGAGAATAAACATATTTATATTATTTGTTTAATGGTGTATGAACATATCCCTATAATTCAGCGTTTGGCAATTAAGGCTTACTATAAACATAATTTTACTATAGGGCAAAACCCTCCTTGCTTACCTTCAAGTACTGCATGTAAGACCTGCCTAGCTGACAGATTACAGAACAGGTTTTAAAGTGGACATGAAAAGAATGCCAAATTCAGCTTTCCTGGCTGATGGAATTGCCATGGAAAGAAGCTGGATTAGAGCAGCTGGAATAAAAAGTTAAGCACTAAAAGAAAAATGCTAATTACCGGTTTCTCTAATCATGTAAAATGAATGTTTTATGACATTTTAATATGATGCTTTTAGCCTTTCCTACTTTGTCAGTGCCAGCATCCTCTGAGCAGCTCATGGATGCTATAATTATGTGCTCTAAGCGATGAGCTGCATTGTGCCTTACCTGGCTGATTCAGGCTGAGCTGGAGACATCATATTCTGACTCAGTACTGTACCTACCAGAACTCATTGGGAGGCAGAAATGAGGACACCAAAACAGAACCTCCTAGCATGTACTATAAGCTTTTGGAAGGGGATTTTTTATGGAAACCAAGCCTTGGATTCCATAGACAAGCTTGCATCCAAAGACTTGCACTTTGCAAGTGTTTCAACTTGATAAGGTATGTGAATGCAGGCTCTTGATATAGCTTACTAAAGATATATGGGCTAGTCATAATGTCTGGATATAAATTTAGACTTCCACAAAGTTTAGGAGCAATAGAATCACAGTTTTAGGACCAACCCTGCTCCTTCAGTAAGAAGAAAACTCTTTAGGTACTTCCAAAATGAAATTTTCCTACCATCAACCCCTATCTGGTTTTGAGAGGGTTGATTATAGATATATTTTTGAAAGGGTTCAGTCATCTACCCCGTCCTTCTCCTAAGGCTTACAATTTTCCTAAGATGGGTGTTAATTCTCTATTGATACCTAATTTAGGTGGTGAGATTGGCTTATTTACAGGCTGACTTGGGTGCACTACTATGGAAATTAAATCTGCACTTTAATTTTCCTCTTAATTTGTTTCTTCATCAGAGAGAATCATTATTTCTTGGTAATACTCTGTAGGAGGAAGAGGCTGCTGTTTCTGTTGTAGCATTGTACCTCAGAGGTGCTGGATTTGGACTTAATGCATCTCAGTGAATTGCTGATTTCCTATATTTATTCAGGTATATGATTTTTAATAGTATAGGAAAGTAAGGGGAAAATATTCTGATTTTAACTGGACAGTGCAGACTGTATACAACTGTTTTCCACCCTACCCCCATCAGGACGTGAAACAGCTGGTATGTCTCTCCAGAGACTAATGTGCTGTGTCTAGCTCCATTTTGCCTTCATAAGCCTCAGGCATTACTCTATAAGTGCACTCCAGGAATTAAATTAATTTACAAGCTGAGGAATACGCTGTTTCTCCTTACTTACAGGTCTCAGATAGGACTGCTACTGTATGGTTGAGAGGAAAATGTGCACATTGCTGTTGACACTAACTAGCATCTTCCCAGGGCAGTCATCACATTGGGCAGGGCAAAGGCAGTCCTGTAGCCTGCACCCCATCTGCCCATGTTGTTTCTGCTCCCAGTAACGTCAGCTCACTGGTGAGGTTATCAGGAGATAGTTCAGATAAGCTGTGCCTCCCCTGGTCTTAGCCTTTATCCCTGCCATGCACAAGTTTCTTCATATACCAGTTTGATTCTTCAAAATCATATCCATCCGTACTTAAAACCAAGTAATTCTGAACTGTCTCCCTGGAAGGTGGTTACTTCTGGGACCTAGCTTGTGTTTTCCTGGATGGAAAATGCAGTGTCTGTCTTTGAACCAGTTCAAGTTCCCGCCCCAAATATGCACTAGCTGGCCATAACCAGCTAAATGAGAGCAATCGATGCATTTTTGTTCACGTCAGTAATAGCCTTGTCATTTGTAATTGCTGCCATGGAGCAGTGGTTTCTCCCCCTTTGCCCAAGCCCCCGTTGCCAGGGTGTATGTTTAGGTGTGCAGGACTTCATTCCCGATGTCCCTGTCTGCCTTCCTGCACTGAGGTCCATGAACATATGCATTTAGTGCCCACCCTTGTTAGCACTGAAACAAACCAGGACTTTTCTCCCGCCTTCAGCTGGGATGGGATTCCACTTTGCAGTGAGACCAAGATAAAATCTGATCTTCAAAGCTCTCCTGAGGGTCTGCACAATAGAGTCGTTGGAAAGTAGGGAAGTAAATTGCTTCATACTGTATTATTCTATTAAAATAAGATTTTTGACACAATTGGGCCCTTATGTTTCTAAGTGCTGGGTACCTTTAATCTGACTGGCATCCCCTCTTGGCGGGCTCAGCTGTCTTCTGATTCCACCATGCAGCCAGCCCAGTAACTTGTGAAATCAATTGAATGTTGTGCATCCAAAGTTTATTTTTCTGTTTCTATGTTTGTTGCTAGGGAGATTTGCTATACCTTGCCTCACGCCCCTCCCAGTGAAACGCCACTCACAGACGTGCTGTGGGTTATAAAGCAAAGCTGCACACCTACACAGAGAGCGAGGGCACCGGCCCTGCTGCACGCCGCTGTTGGAAACCCAGCGGTCAAGCAGCAGCGTTCGAATTAGAAAAGCAATTTTTAAACTGCTGCAGAGCATATTTCATGTCATGGTGCAGGAATGCTGAAGGCTTTTTGATCTTTGTCGTCATGGACCTAAAGGTGAAGGGCTTTTTTTCAGGGGGTAGTTTCTTAAATCCCCTGAGAAAAGGTAACTATAACAATAAGGGAGCAGATGTGTGGGAGTAAATGCAGCTGTAACTCAATCCAGACGCTCTTCTGTATGTAGGGACATGAAGGGAATGTTCCAATAAAATTCACGTAATAAAAATCTGAGCCCCCCTTTTTTTTTTTTTCTTGCTTAAACTTGGATTCACATGTGTAGAATTCCTGTGGACTTTGATGTGGATTGACATTAGCACCATACAAAACTAGGCTGGGAGAAAGATTTTTAACAGGCATGGGGTACTGGAAGGTAAATGATCTATGGAGACCTGCAAATTTTAATAGAAAAAACTTTCCCAATTAAAAAGAGTTTAGCAAACCAGATATTTAAGTGATGCAATCACCCCAGTACGATGAACTAGCTGGTCTAGTAAGAGTTTCTCAAACTTTCTGGAAGCAGGACTGCCTTTTGTCTCACCTGTTTTTGTACCACCCTGAAAGGCATGCAGAAGCAGTTCAGCTCCTGGGGGGGAAAGGGGAGCAGAGGGAGGGGGAGCTGTAGTCGCTGGCTGGATGTTCCTCCCCCCAGCCCAGGGAGATGAGCTGCTGCCAGCGCCTGCAGGAGGTGAGCAGTGCTCTGCCGAAGGTAAAGGCTCCCTGTTTGTAGCTGCTCCCTGCTCACTCTGCTCTGCCCTCGGACTCCAAGTTTAAACCAAACTAAATGAAGTTTCTGGTGGTTGTTGCTGTCCTCTGACACTTGCCGCCCCCTCACCTTACTTTGAGTTGCCCGGGTTCACGATCAGCAGTGTGAGCTGCTTCCTTTCTTCTAAGAGAAAGGAATGGGCAGAGCGGCAGGATAAGCCATCATCTCCTTGTTTTCCTGCAGTTCAGATAGCTCTGTGCTGAATTAATTTTTTACCAGACAACTTACACTGCACAGTAGTGTATTTTGTTCTTGCCCCGTGCATGCTTCCGAACGCAGGCAGTACCAGACATTTCAGCGCGGCCAAAAGCGCCTTCCATCTGCCTCACAGCAGCTGAAATCCTCTTTGTATACAAAAACAATTTCATTGAATGCACACAAACCACGTTTGCGCTCGGGATGTAGCAGGAACACTGTGTCGTTGTCCCGGCGGGACATCTGTAGTGCCTCGCTTCTTCCTTCACGTGATGTTGTTCCCCATGCCCCCCGCACCCATCTCCCTCCTTGGCTGGGGACGGCAGCAGCCTCGCACCACGAAACTTGGCTGGCTGTTTCTGATTAGCCTGCTCGGCCATTACCCGCGACATGTGGGCTGGTGAGGGTGCCAGCGGTCACGGATTGTCTGCCCGACACAGCACCAGTCGAGCGGGCAGGACTGGGAGCATTTGCTGAGATGCTGGGTACCCATATAAGGCTCTTCTATGAGTCTGACTCTGACACAAGACTATTTAGCTAGTCCAAACTCCATCAGGCATCAGTTTGCGTAACAATTTATCAAAGAAGTGCTTAATGATTGCTACATGAAAAAATGGTGAGCTCTCTGAAGCACTGGCTTTTTGTAGATCTTCTGAGAGAGCTATACATATTTCTACTCCACATAGTTGATGGTTGTTTTAACATTACTATTAATATTAGTATTAGTATTAGTATTAGTATTAGGAGGAGGAAGGAGGAGGAGGAGTGGGAGGAGGAGGGGGATGTTCAGTTTAAAGGAGTCACTTAGGGCTTACTCAGGTCCTGTCTTACAGCTGTCTTTAGTGGGTGATGTCAGGAACTGAGAGGAATATGGTTTTTACTGACTTGTTTGCAATTGTTTGGCCTTCTAACCATTTAAATATTTAGTTGTTACGCTACTTGCGGAGGAAAATTCCAGTTCTTGTCCAAAGCTACTTTGGAAGTATATGTACATAGATTATCTCCCTGGTGTTTTAACTGTAAATATGTAGCTATATGTTTCTCCCTGTAGCTGGAAAAACTTTGCTGAAAGACTTTTTCATGTAGAAGACTGCAAGTTATTCTTTCTTATTACTTTGGAAGATGTAGCCTGGAATTGCTGATGTGTCATAATGCTTTTCTGCTTCTGTTCTGCTGTGTCAAGTGCTTGGTGCCCCTCACTACTCTGTGACAGGGAGATTCAGCTGTCCAGGAGAAACAGGACACGGCAAAGACTGTTTCGCATAGAACTGCTGTGTTCAAAACTGCTACCGGGCTCATCCCCCTTGGGCACCCATAGGTGATCCTCTGCAATGCTGAGCATCCTTTGCACCCTTTTCTTAGGCACTGGGTGCTGCAGCTGAGGATGGTCTAAAACTCAGCATTTGAGGATGCTCCAAATGTGCTGCTCTCTCTGCTCTACGCACCAGGCTAGGAAACCCAAGTCTTTTCTGTGGTGTGTTTTGATCGCAGATTTTCCCGCTTTTAGGAAATTTGGATTTGTACATTTTACTATGTACCGCCTGATTCTGCCATTGAAAATTTACTCGGTGTGGTTGGTGGAAATGTCGAGGCTTCTCTGGGCAGACAATGCCAGCTCTTACCCGGCAGGGGCTGGCACATGCCCACAGTCGGGCTCGGTTTCCCCTGTGCCCAGCACACAAAGGCTGCGATTCAGCCGCCTCCTGAGGCGCAGACATGGCTTTTATGTACCTAAGGAGGCCCAGGAACCCAGAACGATTCAAATCCCACAGTTCAATGTCTAGCTGGCAAGGGGTGAAGTTGTTTTACATGCACTTTGCACAGATGGAAATGAGTATGGAATCGGTAGGAGGGTGCCAAAGGGGAAGCAGTAGACACTGTGTTAGTCTCTCTTCTTTTATCTTGCCAGTCTTAGTGTGGTTACGGCTTTACACTGGAGAAAAATGAAGAGGAGATATTAGGGCCTGCTTTTTCAAGCCTCAGAGTTTCAAAATCCTCTCTGCCTATGGCTCCTTCTAAGTTCTGGGTCATTTACCAGATACCTCAGGGGAAAAGTGGTGACCCCATCTCTGTCTGCATCCTGAGGCAGGGACATCACTGCCCTACTGTTGAGTGTGGCAGCACGGTGTTGGCAGCAAAGCTGTGGTTCCCACTCTCCCTATGGATACAGGCAGGCAGAGGGATGCAGTCCGTTATCCCTGGAACCTTCAGGAAGCAGCTGCCCACCTCAGTGGCTAGTGTCCCACCAGAGGGCATAATGACAGTGGGTGAAAGGGAGGGTGGACTGACCCACAGGTGTATCCCAAGAGCACCCTGTGACACCAAGGTGGCCTCATGGGCTGTCTCCACTGCAGCCTGAGCAGTGCAAAAAAGGGGAAAAAAAAAGAAAAAAGAAAAGAAAAAAAAAGAAAAGAGGATGTTCAGAAATCATCTGTAGATGTTCCTGTGCCCTCTGTGGACTTACTGAAAAAAGGAATTGTTTTTTTCTTCAAGAATGAAAAGGGGAAGATTGGGCTATTGAAATCTAATATCTGCAGAATTTATTAATAGCAATATCATTCATTGTGGTTTTATAACCTTAATGACTAATGAAGGGTGACAGGAAAGTATCACGATTGCATCAGGATTTCCTTGCTAACTGACCTTGCTGTACCTGAGGCACAAAGAAACTGAATGCTGAGTGAGGAGAGAAGGGTGGGAGAAAAGTAAAAGGGGGAAAGTAGAAAGTCGAAAGAAAAAAAGAGAAGATAAAGCATGAGATAAAGACACTGAGAAAGGGACAAGATCAGTTCCATGGTTTGTACCAACAAAACTTTAGCAATGTTTCCACAACTCTGTGTTTTAGCAATATAAAGCCAGACAGTTTAGTTTTTTGGTTTAGTGTTTGTAGCCACAGGAATGTGTATTATTTCCTTCTTACCCACAGTGTACTCAGAGTCATCCATCCAATACAGAAGTTAATCCCAAATAATCTTGTCACCCAGGACAGGGAAAGTGCCTTCAGTTTTACCACCCTTTATTCACTTTTTACTTACGTACATACTTCAGTAAAACTTGCGTTACAATGTTTTGGGATTTATCACCCTCTCCTTGCTGCATTTTCAGAGAAATATCTTCCTTAGCATTAAATTATGCTTACTGTTTTTCTGTCATGGCATAGTTCACAAACCAGCATTGGAATGGACATTCAGAGAAAGAGTTAATGCATTGTAAGGTAGAATGTAATATAATCTCTTTTCTAGATTTCAGAATTTAAGCAGAGGAAGATTCAAGGGCCTCTGTACTTTTTGTCAGCTGTTTATATAGACAAGATATTATAAGGTTAGGAGTTGGTGGAAAGATACATAGCTATCTTCAGGCTCGCCCATAACAACTGACCCTACCCATACACCTGGTGAGGAAGTTGTTCCATTTTTATTATCAACAATGCAGTAATTTGATGCTGTTATCAATAAAGTTGTCCATTTAACTCAACAGGAGCAGTTCCCAGAACTTTGATCTTTTTCTGATTGTGTCACATCAGGTGACATCCAGAAGCTTTGCTTTGCAACTGAACAGTGTAAGACCTGACTGCTTAAAGCAAGGAAACTGCACTTTGGGGCAAAGGGGAGAAGTCCATCTGTGACCTCTGCACATCCACTAAGTCCATTTTTGCTCAGAGGTTTTAAACTATGTTTTTTAGAGAAACAGATTTAACAAAGAAAACAACCTCTGTTCCTCCTGCCTGTGAAATCAAAGAACAAACAGTGCATTTGTACAAGCACAACTAATTATTTGCAACTTCACAGGCAGGAGGTCATCATTTCCCAGTTGCCAACCATAGAAACCCTGAAGTTTTCTATGGGAAAGCAGTAGCATATGGTGCAGAATGCCTAGGCTTTCAGTTTTAGTCACTGTGTTTTTCATCATGTAGGCTTTAAAACACTTGAATAAAAACCCCCAAGCTGTGCAGAACATCCCTAAAACCTGTTGGTAGCAGTTTGGCATAAAACAGGGAGAATTTTTTACCCTGGGGATTGCCCATAAGAGTGAAATCAGTCATGAAATGGAAACTCACCGGTTTGAATTTGAGGCAGTCTATCTGTTGACTTGCCTGAGGCACTTGTCACTGTGGGAGCAAAGATGCTTTTTATCTATGTGTGGGTCTGCTCAGATAGGCCTCTTGGGTTTCAGGGGCCTTTTGGGCTGCCACGTACATTGACAGCATTGCCAAGTCTTCCCTACAAGGGCTGAATCTCACCCTTAAGGACATCTTAAGGACCGATGTCCTTAAGACCTTCTCTTCTGGAGCTGGCTGCTGAGAAGTTTCTCGGTTGTGGAGGTGCCTTCTGAAAGCTCAACACCACTGCAGCCTAAAAGAGTCAAAACCAGAGGCTCCACAAACCCCCTGGAATGACATTTTTTCCAAAACCCAGCATGTTATTTTTAAGTTGATGGCTTGGAAGGGGTTTGGTCACATGGGAATTCACTGGGGAGTCTCCCCGAGAGGGGAAACTCTCTGTCATCTCTGCAAATAATTCCTGCAGCTAGATCTGTGCTGAGCTCCACCATCTTCTTTGGAATTGGACGTTAAAATTAAAGTGAGCAACAGGCACAGAAGCAGCAGAGATTTGTGTCCAGCTGTAACATCAAAGTGGGCTTGACCCAGGAGCTGTATGTTGTTTCAGGCAAGAATGGCTCTCAAAACAGCACGCATTTGAGAAGGAACCCGTCTGGCACATGACTGGCAAGAAAACACAAATGTAACTTCAGCCCCTCCTGAAACATATGTACAAAGCTAGAACTGCAGAAAAAGGTGTGCTGGCTGCAAAGTTTGATTATGTGTTTGCATTGTCTTCCTCACCATCTCAACTGAGAGACTTTATTTCAGTTGTGTGGTGTGCCTGGCAAAGTAGTAGTTCCTTCTTGAAGCATTTTCTGTTGAAACATAGTGTCTCTTTTGTTTGTTTTCTGTCAGGAGAAACTGTTGAGATTACAAAAATTAAGCATTCAGTATTTTTGTAATTTCTGTCAGAACACTAGACAAAACTCATCTGTTACTAGCCTTAGAGAGATGCATTATAGATTTTATTAAGTATTTAGTAGAGATGGTGCTTTTCTGCATAGGATGGGTTTGAGGTATCTAAAAGTTAGACATCCGACAGACAGATGCTTTCAAGAGGTGATTCATCTGGTCTTAAGATATGTGGTACAAAACAAGGTGAATCATCCAGGGAGCAGATCTACATGAACACTTTGTTTAGATTTGCGGTTTTAAGGCAGCTCAAGCTAGGTAAAATACATCCCACCCTACTTGTCTTGACTTCTCAGAGTGGCTTCATGGTCCGAGCAGAGACCTGACTGCACAGACTGAGCCAGTGTCACATTTTGTCAGTGTCAGAGCTGTGTTTATTCCTGCCTGCAAAGTGGGCCCAATTCTGTTTCCACAACCAGCAGATGACTTATCAGTGACAGAATCCACAAGCACTTAAAAAAAAAAATCTTTGGATCCTCAGGCTAAATAGATAATATAAAAATCAAGGAGGATTACCATGACCTGGAAGACTACCCCTTTATCTAATGGCAACAAAAATTTTAATGATGGCAATTTTCATCTTTTTCTCCATTGTGGGAGAAAAGGGCTGTAAGATTTTCCTATTTCTCATTCCACTGCTATATTTAAGAATAATTAAAGCCATTCTGGCTAAGGGTGATATAATGCATATATTCAGAAGCAGGCTTTCAGTTTAATTTTTCCAGCTGGTGGGCCTGTTAGCCCATTTATTTGACTATTCTTCACACGTTGACTGAAATAGGTAATTGCTCTGTTCCCCCTGAGATTTCACGTCCATTTTTTTCAGGCATGAAAGATATTAGGCTGTGTGTATTTTAAATTCAAATACACTGTAGGATAGATTTATGTCCTTAAACGCTATGCAGATCTAGCTATAATTCATTTCATATAGAACTGGAAAATGGATTAAAACAAGAGTGCTAGACAAGAAAATCCAGAGTCTTATCTGATGAGGCTGGAGTCCTTTAATCCTCACTCCTTGAAGTGACAGCACTATCTCCCTTCATTTTATGTTCATTTCACATTTTTATCTTAATGGGAATGCAGGGTTGATTTGTTTGTTTGTCCTTAGATTTTTCGGTGCTTCTTTAATGGATTGCTGTGGGGCCACGGATAAGATACTGAAGGGGTGTAAATCAGGATGTCTCTGCTGAACGTGTGGGGTTGTGCTAGTCAGTCCAGCAGTTGGTCTTGCAGGGTGGGTTGTGCAGACCCTCACTTCGATGTGAACAGGCACCAAATATTCTTAATAGTCAAAGGTGGTGGACTGGTTGTATTCAGAGCTGGACCTGTGCCAGCAAAAGGTTGCTAAAGGAAAGAAGCAAGCAAGAGTTTTAAGGTCCAATAGCTCATAAATCACCAGGGATAGAAACACGTGCTGTGTCCCACGGGAACACTGGGATTATATTGTTGTACCGCTATCCAAACAATGTTCTAGCTCCGTACTATCTGAGGATACTAACCTTATATAAATAAAAGTCTTTATTCATGTATATATAGATAATACTTGTCATCTTAATTCAAATTTCAGCATGCTTTTGCTGTTGATTGTGTCAGGAACTATCAGACATAACAACCCCCTTCTTCGTACAGTTCAGAAACTCAGCATTCAGAATTTGCAAAACAGGGGTGACTAGTCCAAGGAAATTTTAGCTACTGGGCTGATAAAATCATTTTGGATTTAAACAGCAGGGAGGAGATAGAAGGAGGGGATTGAAGGTGCTGTTTAGTATCAAATGTGACTGAAGTACCTGATTTTCTCAGATAAAACTCCTGCTTGCAGGATGTGTTATGTTGCCTGAAATGAAATTGAAGAAAGAGAGTGATGTGGCATGAATTGATATGCAGATGGTTTCCTAGGTTTGTTTGGTTTTCACCAGCTGTTCTTGGATTACTAGTGTTGTATTTTTCATTTCCTAACAAGAGAGAATGGCATTTTCAGGTAAGAGGAAATCTTAATGGCCAAGCATTGCATAGTGCATAATATATACATGTGTGTATTTCCCCTAAGGCAAGTTTAATGTCTTCTCCATTTTTGACAAGCTGCAAACTCCATGACTTCTCTTGAGTTTATCCTGGTGGAGCATAGTTTTCTGGGTAATAAAATAGGGTTGCACTTACATTAAGTCCTTTGTTCCAGATTATTTATCTTGAACTTTGGAAATGACTGAGCTAAACCCAAGTCTTTGCATTACTTTTAAATGTGTGAGTGTTGCTCAGAAGCCTATTTCTTATTACAACTTAGGTAGTTTGCTCTGCTATTAGTAAAAATACAATCCAGAAGAGTGGTATGTCACTGTGTATTACATCTGTCTTTCACAGGTACCTTAAAATTGTTTGGTATTTTGTAGCTTTTTTAGGAACTGGGTTAAAGTTTTCTTACCTATTTGCAGCTGCAAAAAACCCAGTTTGGCTCCTTGCTGTTTGGGAAAACATTCCAATATGTCACCATCTGGGAAAAGCATGAAATGCTGGCTGAGGCCTGGAACCCATTGATTTCATAGATATCTTGTCCTCCAAATATTTTTCCCATAAACATGAAGTTGCATCACACTTTCTGTTTTTTCCTTCTCCATCCCCCTCCCCTCCCCTCCCATCCAAACACTTGCAATGGGGCAATGGAAAGAAAAACTTTATTACACCTCCTTTTCCCACAGACACTTTGTTTTCAGTGTTTACAGTGTTTGGGTTACAGAGCTCGATTGGAGCATTTTCTTATCTTTTAAGGCCACTATTGCCATTGATAATGAGCAGATAAAATAAATATGAGAAATTATGAACTACATCTTTTCCAGTGTACTTTATAGTAGAGGTTGTCTTAATCCCGTACCCTTCTGGGGCAAGACTTTAGAACTTAATACCAGGAGAAATCATAATCCACAATTTAATATGGCTATTATCTGGTTTTAGCTGTCTGTGAAGAAGATTAAATTCCAGATGGTAGAAGTTATAATCCAAGCCTGTTATGATCACCAAAATGAACCAAATAACCAAATGCAAAATGGTCTCACCAGAATTATTTGTTCAGGAGCTTATCTGCTGTAGATAAGATATGCAAAATATTAGAAGTGTATGAGAAAGGATTCAGCCAATGGCGCCCCCCAGCAAAGAGACAGCTGCTGTTAGGCAACATATTGGATAAGATGAAAGCGTGTCCCAGATCGTCACTGCAGACCAGCTTTTCAATCCTCTTTCTACTGTCTATGAGCCATACATTCCCTCCTCATGTACATCAGCCTTTGGAGAGGAGGAGGGAAGGAATGGTGAGAGCAGTATGGGAGGGGATGTGAAATAAATGCAATGAAGAAGTGCCCTGCAGTGATGTTTGCCTGGTCACACATTAAGAACTTGTCAGGTCAGGTTCTGGTGGAGTCTCCCAAGAAAACACCAGAAGCAGGGGAGAACTCAGTTTCCAGCCCTGGTGAGGTGTGGGGGCTCATCTGGCTGCATCACCCTGAGATGAAAGTGGGGAGGATAAAAATGCTGTCCATGCCCATAGGTACCTATAGTTTCCATCCCAAAGGCCTTGCAGTCAGACAGAGATTTGGCAGATGTGCTTTTAAGTTGTGGTAAGATTTAAGGGTTAACAAAAGCTGCCATCTAATCAGTGGTTCTTGCACTACTTCCCTGGAAAATTGGACTGTGACATCCCTCTGAAATCGCATAGGTCAATTGTGAAAAGTAGGTAAGATGAGCAGTTTACATTTTAATGGGCACTACCAGCAGAATTCATACTGAATTATTCATTTGTAAACAATGTATGAAGCAAGTAACACAACACACTTCTTTGGGGTCACTGAGGGAAAGATTTCTTAAAACATAGCTCAAAAGCTGCATTTCAGACGGATGCCAAAAACTATGCAGGATGCTCACATATGTGTCAAATACATGATAATAACTCCCATTAACAGTGGCTTCCCCACATAGAAAAAAAGTGTAGCGTGTCTTCATGTAGATAACCAGACCTATTTCCATTTTTATTGAGGAAGAAATTGAGTCGCAGGGAGGCAATACGAGTTATCTTCGGTTGCCCTTAATGGGAACTGGACAGGGCACAAAAGCAGGTTCCCCACTTCCCAGCTTATCTCCTGGGTGCCCCAGTTTCTCCAGTCATTCCAAAACATTGCCTCCCAGTCAGCTGCAGAGATTTCCCAGTAAACAAAGTTACTTCATGTAGTCACATGCAGGATCCCTAAAGGATTTATTTTTTAAAAGGCTATGATTTATAATAGCCCCTTTTCAAGGACTAGCTGTGCTTAGGTGAGGTTAAATCAACGATTATTCCGAAGTCCTGTTTTCAGTGCAGGCTCTCCGGATGGTTGCTGATTTTGTTCCATTTAAAGCATTTTGTGGCATGAACTCACTTTGTTTCTGCCCACATCACTGCATTCCTGGGATGTTTTTCACAGGCCTTAGCAAGATCATCTGACAGCAACTAGTGAGGTCAATGAACTTTATACACAATTAAACACTTGAAGCTAGGAGAATTAATTGTTATTTTTTTCCCCTGCAAAGTTAGGGAAGGATACACGGTATGTTATAGTCTGTAACAGAGTCAATGTTATGTGTGGTAATCAAGCTAGTTTCACATGATTTAATGCTGAACAGAGTCAGAAAATGATTGCATCCTTTACATGGGCCTCACAGAGCAGTCACCACCCACACTGTTTATTCAGACTCGGAGCTCTGCCATTCACTGTTTAAGCCAGAGGAGGAAAAAAATCCCTTCGTGAATGCTCTTGAAGCCATGTATTCTCAGCGCAAAGTGGAGCTGGGGGGAGGAATCCAAATAAGGTCCTTCCAATTGCCGCAGTTGTACAGAGGTGAGATTTTCTTCGATCCTCCAGTGCCACAGTAAAGGAAGGATTATTTGGAACTGGTGATATGGGGGTGAATCAAACTAAGAATTTGTTGATGCCACTAAAATTTCCAGGGACAGCTGGGTAGCTTTTCTTCTCCCAGCTTTCCCATCTGTTACTACCTGAAGAGAGAGGTAAAATTACCTCCTCTGCTCTATGCAAAATTGGTAGGGTTTGCTGAAAAGTTATGTGGTGGTGTGGATTTTGTTCAGCTTGTTTCTTTCAAGAGTGAAAAGTTTTTCTGCTGTCTTATGCCTTAAATTTTTTGGTAAGAGAAGTGTTTGGGAAACACTTTGCTCCCTCATGCCTACTGTTACAAAGGAAGCTCTAACCAGAAGAGGTTGTGAGAGCGTATGCAAGACATCTGTGACAGCCTAGTAAAATTTTATATGTATCCAGTGATAGTGTTTTCATTCCTTCTGTAGCTAAACTTATCTCATCAGGAAGGCTTTTGCTACTCTTCCATTGATATTTTCCCTTTTACAGTTCTTCACATTTCTTCTGCGTAAGCCTGTTCCTTTTAAAAAGGGATTCCTCACTTCCCCAGGCACTTACAGATCTAAGCTACTCTTTTAAATTTGTATCTGCAAGTTTCTGAGGCTATAGAAATGCCAAGAGCATATCATCAGTTAGTCTAGAGACATAAACTAGAACACCACCAACACCAACACCCCCATTAATTTTATGCAGCATTTAAACTTTTCATGTTAAGTGCTGGCTAATCTGAGTGGCAAGCATGAACTGTTTGGTTCCTCATCTGAAGCTGGTTCTGTGTGTGCTCTATCCAGCTCATAATTTTGGGTCCATGATTTTGTTAGTCCTCTCCCATCCTTTTGCTGCTCATCTGTTAGGTGGCTTTTTATTCCACTCTGATGTGTTTTGAATGAAAGACACAAGTATTTCCTTGCTTTGTAATCTCCTTCTTATGATAATAATTGTGTAATATGTAGTGATGTGGTGTTACACTGGTGTCTTCATGTTTTCTTAATTCCTTGCAAATTTTCCAGATCCACTTGGTTTGTGTATTCCTTTGGCTGCAATAATTTTATTCCAAGCTCAGGTATCTCATCCATTTTTCCATTTAAGAACTGATCATGAGATACGCAATAGCTGTGTCCACGTGCTTTTGTTCTTCTTGCCAAACTCTTGCTTCATAAATTAGAGCTTAGCCACTGTAAACCCGGGGATCTGGAGTGTCCTCCAGGTTGCCGTCTAAAAATACCAGGGCATTTTTCCAGTCCACCAATATCTAATAAGATGGATTTGCTCATTGTAGTTAAATATTGTGGGTGAAATTCTTCTTGGAGGAGCATAAACGGAGCACTCGCTCGCTTTAGGTGGTGCGGATTGGGGAATAAAACTTGTCCAAAGTGTCTTCCATTGGGAGCTTTTGGGGCACTGTGAGCTTACAGAGAGCACATCGACTATTTTAGTCATTGTTTTCCTTGTTACTCAAAGCACTTACTTAACGCAGTGCCTGGAGGGAAAGAAAGATAATTATCCCCAAACAGAAAGCCCTTTAGATGTAGTAAGGGTTATTGAAGCAGTATTTATATTTCCAGCATAAGGCTGCTTTCCCACTTGCCTTTGAGATGTGACAGAAATGTTCCTCTCCTCCCGCCAGTGAATACACTGCTAACACAGAATTCATTGGTACCGGAATTATACTTCTATTTCCACACTGGGTCAGTTGAGTACTTTTAACCCATGTTTACCTCATTCCTCAGCAGCCTGAAATTTGCAGTATGTAATATTTTGGCTTGGTCAGCCTAGGTCGAACAGCCAAGTGCACCTTCATTCCAGCCCTACGTATTTTGATAACAGGTGCCACTCCAAATCAGCTGGCTTGAGAGAAGGAAAATTATTATTTGCTTTGTGAAGCGAGTGAACTTGATGTAGGAGTCTCTGTGGGATTAAATATCTTTATAGATACAAAAGAATCATGTTTGATATGGAAAAGTGAGTCACCCAATGGTTTTGGTTTTTTCCTAGTCATCGCTGGAGTCTTTCCACTTCCTTCACAGAGCTGTCAGCATTATGGGGTCAGAGAGGAGTGCATGAAATCTTTGCCCAACTCAAGCCAATGAGGGTAGTAATTAGTAACTATGCAGTTCAGTGGTGCCCAGAGCCTATTTAGATCATGGCACAACAACTGAATAGCTCCTCGGGGCTGTTCCTTGAGCCAGCTCTGCCCCTGGGCCATGGACAGGCACTGCCAGGCTGAGCTTGCACATCCTGCTTTTACACAGCCCCAGTCCTGCCCATAACTGCATTTTAGTTTCTGTCCTCTGTGATCACAGCTCTGTTAACTCTCTTGAGGGCTCAGGGAGCTGGGAAACTGATTTTTCTGTTACTCACTGCTTATCACACGCCCTGCCCCACTGGTATTTGCATGCCCTGCACTACTATGTACCACTAAGATGTAGGCAGTTGTCATTTTACAGCTAATACTGCCCAGAATTGCAAATAAATCCCAGGAAAATCTCAGCAATTGCTCTGAGGCTTCGATACAGCCAGTGGACACCTTGCTCTGCAAAGAGTATCTTACTACTTTTGAAGTATTGAGACAGTTTTCAGTTCTGCTGGATTTATTGCTGAATCCTGGCACTCACCTAACAATGGAGGCCAGAAACTGTTTGACTGTGGTCACCTGAAGCCTCTTATGGCAGATATGGTTTATTTGACTTCCCTTTGCCAGCTGGAGAGCAAAGTCCTTGCAGGCTGGGATTGAGAGTGGGGATTATTCATGGTAACACACAGCCCCTTGACTCCTGAGAAGCATTGCCCCTAAGTGCTTCAGTGAAGCTGCTCTTTGCCTGCAGCTACATGACAGCAGGATTAAACTATATGGCATAAAAGTCTTTCAAGTCATCTAGAAAGCTCTGTGTTGCTCTTAAAATGTTAGAATGTGCTAACAGAGCCTCAGCTGAGTCTCTCTACCTTCTGATTCCCACCTTCATGCAGATGCCTTCAAGAAGACTGTGCTAGGACAAGACCCATGAGCCCTTTGCCTCTTTCCCCTGGTTTCTTTGGAAAGGGTCAAACACATGTAAGCCTGGAGAGATGCAGGATGTGCCCCACAAATCTCTCCTGAGGACAGTCTGTGTTTCTGGAGCACAGATTTGGGTTGCGTTGTGCAGGTTCAGCACTGTTAACTCCTATTTCTTCTGAAATTTTGAAAAAAAAATCCCTCAGAAGTAATGTTGCTGGCAATTTATCACATAGAATAATAGAATCATAGAATGTTAAAGGGTTGGAATGGACCTTAAAAATCATCAAGTCCCAACCCAGCTGCTCTGGGCAGACCAGGTTTTCCCACCAGAACAGGTTGCTCAAAGCCTTGTCCAGCCTGGCTTTGTACAATACTGTCAGGGTTGGTACATCCACAACCTCCTGGGCACCTCTTCCAGTGTCTCACCAGCCTCACAGCCAAAAATTTCTTCCTAATATTTAACCTAATTTTCCCTTCTTTCAATTTGTGCCCATTACTCCTTGTCCTATCACTACAGTTCATGATGAAGAGTCTCTCTCTGGCTTCCCTGAAGGCCCCTTCACATACTGGAAGTTTGCTATGATGTGTCCATGCAACCTTGTCTTTTCCAGGCTGGACAGCCACAACTCAGACTGCCTGCATAGGGGAGATGCTCCAATCCTCTTATCAGCTCTGTGTCCTTCCCAAGAGTTCCATGTCCTTTTATGTTGGGGACCCCAGAGCTGGATGCAGCACTCCAGGAGAGATCTGACAGAGCAGAGTAGAAGGGGAGAAACACCTCCTTTGACCTGCTGGCCATGCCCCTTTGGATGCAGCCCAGGGTTCCATTGGCTTTCTGGGCTGGGAGCCCACACTGCTGGCTCGTGTTGAGTTTTTCATCAGCCATCACCCCAGGTCCTTCTCCTCAGGGCTGCTCCTAGTCACTTCTCTGCCCAGCCTGTTCCTCGGATTGCCCTGACCCATGTGCAGGACCCTGCACTTGGATTTGTTAAACCTCATGAGGTTTGCACAGGCCCATCTCTCCAGCCTTTCCAGGTCCCTCTGGATGCCATCCCTTCCCTCCAGCATGCTGACCACCCCACACAGCTCAGTGCTGTCTGTGAACTTGCTGAGGGTGCCCTCGATCCCACTGTCCCTGTCCCTGACAAAGATATTGACCAGCACTGGCCCCAGGACCAACCCCTGAGGGACACCACTGGTCACTGCTCTCCCTTTGGACCATGAGCCAATGACCACAACTCTTTGTGTGCAGGAATCCATCCAGCTCTTTATCCCCAAGTGTTCCATCTATCACATCCATGCTTCCAATTTGGAGACAAGGATTACATGCCGTGTCAAACACTTTTCATAAGTTTGTGTAGAGAATGTCTGTTCCTCTGCCCCGTCCACCAACACTGTACCCCATAACAGAAAGTCACCAAATTTGCCAGGCATGGTTTCCCTTTGTGAAGCCACATTGGCTGTTACCAACTACTTTCTTGTTTTCCGCGTGCCTCAGTCTAGCTTCCAGGAGAATATGCTCTATGATAAGGCGTAGGAAAACATCTCCATGGTCTGCTTTGTTGTCCCATTCAATGAGCCTTGCCTTTCTCTCCTTCAGGACAGAAGCTGCTTTGCCAAATACTTTTTTGTAGCTGCACAGCTATTGGTACCAGCTTTGGATACCAACACACAGTAAGGGCTATTCATGTGTCTCCACTGGAAAAATGAAGTGAACCTGAAGTGTCCCTGCCAACCTGGCAGTGCTGGTGGTAGCACTGGTTGAACCTGGGACAAATCATGAAGCCCAGACAAGCAGTGGCTTGTGGAGTTCACTAGTCCCACAGGTCCCTGCCAAGGGTTAAGTGTGGGCATTTTTAAAGTGTTTTCTGAATCGGGATGCTTGCTTGTTTTGGAGACTAATTTATTTCCTCCTGTACGTGTTTGGGATCAGAGCATTTGTTTCCTCTGACTCCTTGATGCCTCTGTGGTCTCTTTGGACTGCAGCTCTGTGAGGAAGGGACTCTTAGTTTGCTGAGAAGCTGGCACAGTAAGGATTCTTGGCATTGCCATAGCCCAGAAGATCAATAATAATAAATACTGGAGACATTTCAGGTGCCTTAAATCAAACAGTCATATGGAAAAAGAGTTTGTGTTCCCCATGGCTATAATGTGTATGCCTTATAGGTGGGTCAGGAGATTGTATTAGGAGTCTAAATGCTAGATGTGCATCTCAAAATCCTTGCTTTTGGATGGCAGAAGTTGGGGAGTGGAGGCGGAGGTGGGATTTAAGCCCCTTAATTCTATATAAATATAGCTCTGTGGTTTAATGTGCACAGCAGTAGCTCTGTGGTTTATCATTTACTGAGAACTATGCTTTTCTAAGAAAATGCTCTCTTCCTGGTGCATATCTAAGCCAAGGCCTCCGCTATCATTTCGTAAACTGTAAGGATTACTCTTTAAAATAGTTTGGTAGCAATAAGGCCAAACAATTGCCCGATTCACACTGCAGGTGAGTTTAACTCATATTGACTAAAGCTAGTCTGAGCAAGACAGCAGTGTTGCATTTGAGTATTTGCCAAGAAAAACCTGTAAGTTCCTAAAACTGGCTACAAGGACAAGGGATTAGCCTGTCCTTCCAAGTCGGTAAATAAGGTCCTCAGACACTTTTTCCACTTGGGAACATGAACACTGACTGTTTATATTTTTTAAAGAAAAAATTGAAAAATCCCATGATTTTGTAGATAGCAAAAAGTCAGCTTTGCAGTTGCTCAGCTACCAGCATGTGGGTAATTTGATGTTCTTTTCTAATCAGGAATGCATTGTGATACTGCTGTTCCTTGCAGTGAAAGGTCACTGCATTTTTAATTTCTATTCGCCGTTTGCATTTTTCTAATAAATCACACCCTCTGAAAAAGCAAAGTACTGGAACCATGGAGAATATGAAACTTTGAAACAAACTCTTCCCTGTCACACATGTATGGATCCTAAATTTCTGAAAAAAGGTGCCTTTTCAGTGAAGTAGTCAGCTATTGGGAGGCAGGCTAGATTAGGAAAAGGAAGGGTGCACTCTGATAATGATATGCATTAGCCTATAGCCGTATGATTTTGAGCTGTCAGAGTACTTTGGGGAGCTTGTTCGTAAGCACAGATATTTAGTTTCAGAATTAGTACAGGACCTGAGTAGCTGACAACTGAAGCTGTTATGACTACATCAACAATGCAGAAGTATACCCAAGTGCAAGTTCCAAAAAGTAGTACTTGATATTTATTATGCTGATAAAAAGCTGCTCTATCTGTTCAGGAAAGACCAAAACCACTGCTTTGTTGCTGGGTTTTGTGCAATGCCACTCCCATGAAATGCTTACATATAATTGATTATTGGTAGAGGGTCCTTTATTCTCTTTTCTTTCCTCTGTCCTTTCCTTAAAAAGAAAAGCAATCTGACTTTTATAGCTAAGGGCTTGCTTGTTTTCAAATAATGGGTGTTGAACTGGTGGAAAACTGGTGGAAAAAGGTGGGATTGAATTAGACTCAGAACTTCGTTTTGTCTCTGCTGGGTCGTGCAGTGGGACAGAGCTTGGGTGCGGGAGGGACTGCATTCAGGCTGGAGCTCCCTGGCTCTGAGCTGCTGCTTGGCTTCACCTCTCCCTGTCATTCCCCTGCTGCTTAAGAAAATATTTCCATTTGTTCTCTCCAGGTACTTTATGGCGGTGCGACGTGGCCAGAAAATGCAGTCCTCCCTCTGTGAGAGAGGCAGGACAAATGTCCTTTATTTCAATTGCTCACTGCTTCTGGTGTTGAGCCTGCAGTCTCAGTTCTGGCATCTCTGAACTTTTGAGTATTTGCCTTTGCAAGTTTAGGGTTCGTTTGGTTGGAGAGGGCTTTTTTGGATGTCCTGTTGCTGTAACTTACGGATAATTTCTTCCCTTAATGAAAAGAAGAGGAAAAGAGAAGACATACGCTTTGTTTTGCGTATTCAGCTGAGACACAAAGGGTGTGTTGTTCTGACCTTCCCAGCATGCTGGTAAATTTTTTATATTGGCAAAAAGGTCCTGGACCTCAGAAGTCCTGAACACTTCTGGTTTCCCATACAAGAGCTGAGGCCTGCAGTGTGAGCCAGAACAAAGTCTGGGAGCTGTGGTCAGCAGAGTGAGCATGCGCAGGCAGCACAGAATTTTTTTGAGGTGGCAGGGGAGCTTCCCAGCATCATTTTCCCTCTCCCTTGAGCATTGCTGCCCACTAGGCAATTGGATAGAGCTCTATAGGAAATACTTGAGGCTCTACAAGTGCCATTTGCAAGCATCTGACTTTCTCTGCTGTGCTCTATGTGTCCCAAGCAAGCAGCCTGCCTCACTGCACATGCTGCAGCACTAAGCATGGTGCTGCCGAGCCTGGATCTAAAGCTGTCAGGAAGATGCCTGCCTCTGATTTAGTGTCCCAGACTCTATGCAAATGTCACGAGCAAGTTTGGTGCAGCAGAGAGCTGCCTCCATGAGTCGGTGGGAAACCTGCCTTGCAGCCAGAAATCCTGGTAGCTTTGGGGGGTCCCAGGAGGTCTGGAAGGATCCAAGCAGCTGAGCACAGCTGTGCTCTGGGTAGTGGGGGTTGAGCTCCTTCGCAGCCCTCACCCTCAGCTAATAAGGCCTAAGACAGGAGGACTGGACAAAGGTGGCCGAAATATTATTTAATTTTCTCTTTGCAGGGTTTTTTTTTCTGACAGTGAAAACGATTCCCTGAAGCAAGAGGTTTCATTTAGAACAGAGCAATTGTGCACGGATGCGTCACTGGAGTTCAGAGGCAGCCTCCTACATCTGATGGGCAAAAGATTGTAGCTGCGATTCACTTACAGGAGGGAAGGGCCCCATCCTCACTCACGGGATTTGTTTCCTTGATCAGAGGCATCTGGTTAAACTGCTGCTTTGCACTTTGCCTATTGTTCCGAGTTTCAGAGGGAAGAAAACCTCTCTGCAGAAGATGCGCAGCAGAGCTTGCTGGTGTTTAACCCTGTGTGTCAGTCAGGTATTGCAAGAGAAGAGCAAAAGATATATTTTACTTCCTCTGGTGGGGTGTTTTCATACACTCCGTGCTCACTCAGATTAACAACTTGCTTTTAGTTTTATGTGAAACCAACTTATACCATGAAATGTTTTGCCTACATCCTTCCTCCCTTCCTCTGAGGTACACCCCTGCAGACCCAGGATTAGGGCTTCAGTTGCAGCAGCAGGAATGCTGCAGGCTTGCCCTGGGCCCTGTCCTGTCTCTGCTTCCTGCAGGAACCTCTGTGAGGAGAGCCCCACTTCTGCCTCCCGTGGGAAATGCTGATGGGGCCATTGCAGCTAGCAAGGCCTGGGATTCTTCTGCCTCTCCCTCCTGTTTTCCCAGGGCCACTGTGATTGCTGGTCTCTACCCACTGCCCCAAGAGGGATGACACAGGTGCTTCTGGTCCCCTCCTGCCCCATCTCAGCGATGGGCAGAACATGAGCCCAAACAGGTATCTCCATCAAGGCACAGGGGCCGCCGAGAGCCGGGTAAGGGCTGGGGCGGAGGTAACCATAGATGGCTCTGATTCATTTGGCTTCCTGTCTCTCTCTAAGAAAAGGATGTAAATAGCCAAAAGCAGGGGATTCCAGTGAAAAGAGCAGGCGGGTGCCGTGCGGTGCTCTGCTGTGCCAGCTGTGGCAGTCGGCCTCACAGAAAGCCGGTAGTGGTGGAAGCTGGGCTTCTCAGAAGTGGGGGAGGCGCGGGCTGCTGCTGCACCGCATCACCCCGTCTCATCAGAGAGGCTTCCTGCAGACGGAGGAGATCGTGGAAGGAAGAACCTCAGCAGTGCCTGTGACCTCACCCGTGACTGCAGGAGGGCTGCACCCTCCCCCTGTGCCCTGAGCAGTGGTGCTGCTGCTGGTGCCCTCGCAGCCAGGCGGGCATCCCTGTGTTTTGGCCAGCCCCTGGCATGGGGGAGGTCCCAGAGGATTGATGGCTGGAACCTCGGTGACATTTTTGCATGTGTTGAGGCCACTGGCAGGGTAACATGGGCAAACTTTGTGTCCATACTTGGTGCTCATTCCAATGCCCATGAGTTTTGAACGACTGCCTCCTTATAGAAACACTGAGTGTCATCACCAGTGTTTTCTGTGTTGCTAACGCAATAGCAAATTGCAATGATCCTACAGAGAGAGGCTCACACACCAGCTTTCTGCTACCATGGGAAGGCTGGTATCACTCTGGTCTTGAGGGCATTGTCTGGGTGGTGTCCTGAGTCCAGCTGTGCTGGAGACACTTGGCAGCAAGGCGGTGAGCTCCATATCCCCAACTCCTGTCACACATCACCCTCACAGTCATCATCTGGCTAAAGACACACCACCAGCAGTGCCTTCACCCATCTGGATCCATTGTCCTTCTTGCCTTTGCTGTCTCCTTGCACTCAGAAGGAGAATGCTGAGGAGCAATCCAAGCAAAGATGGCACAGAGGGGGTTCAATTTTGTAGCACCAGCAAGTGTGTGCCTTTAATTGATATATCACAGTCAAGGGACTTGAGGTGCATCAGGCACCCACTGCTCACTGGCAGCTGACAGACATGGATGTTCACCACTGGCTTACCTGTAATGGTAATCTTTGTCTAAATCCAACACCCCAGTACTGTTTGGATGAGGAAGCAAGGAGGATGGCTGACAACATGGTGCTGGAATTGCCTGTTTGGTGTCCACCTCCATGCTCTTGGGTCTTCCAAGCATCACCTCTTTAATCAATTGTCTTTAAGGCTGTTGCATACATGTTCCTCTTGTCTGAAGACAGGCTGAGACAGCTGAGGTTGCTCCATCTAGAAGAGGCTTTGGGGAGACCTCATAGCAGCCTTCCACTACCTAAAAGGGGCCTGCAAGAAAACTGGAGAGAGACTTTTTACAAGCACATGTTGTGATAGACAAAGGGGATAGATATGAGGAAGAAATTCTTTACTGTAAGGGTGGTGAGGCACTGGTTCCATACCTGGAAGTATTCAAGGCCAGGCTGGGTGCAGCTTTGATCAATCTGGTGCAGTGGAAGGTGTTCCTGCTTGTGGCAGGGGCTTGTAACTGGGTGATTTTTAAGGTCTCTTCCTACCTGAACCATTCTATGGTTCTGTGGTTCCATATGTAGAAGATGGGAAAAGTAAAAAAGCTGGGAGCAGAACGGAGGCCCAAGGCAGAGATCTGGTGTGGAGTTTGAGATCTTTTTTGGAGTGCAGCTTTCTGAGACAAGGTTGGAGTGTCAAAGTCACTTTAGTCACTTGTGCCACTTTAGGAACCTGAGTATGGTTCATATGGGACAGGGTTGTTAATACAGCTTTTCTTATTTAGAAGTAGCTGTGTATATAAGTGGAACCTAAAGTAACTAATTTCTCTTCTATTTTCTGTACCATAAGCCTAAAAATTTTACTTGTCAATGGGGAAGTTGCAGGTGGGAGAAGGTGAGAATCACTGTGCTTTTTACAGGGAGCAGTAACCTAATACAAAATACATTCAAGGCACAGAAAAAAACCCAGGGCAGGTAAGGATGAACTAGCTACATCTTCTAATTGAGTGCTGTGGAAATACTTCAAGGTTACGGATAAACCTGTTCACCCATAATGAACTAATCAATGCAACAGCTACTAGCTAGCTAACCCCCCTAAATTTCACATACAGATTGGTTATTTAGGAATACATTTGCTAGTAGCAGACAAAGTTAATCAAGGTGATCTCTTTTTCTCACCATTTTATCTTCACTTCCCTGCCAATACAGTCCTTTCCCTTTCAGTCTGCTCAAAATGGATTCTGTTGCCTTTCTGTAAGAGATTCAAGCTCCACCTGTGTTTAATTAGATATTGGATAACCTGGGTTGTTGTATTACGAACATCTAGGCCAAAAGTCTAGAAAAACTAATCAGTCCTAGGTCAAAGAGCAATAGTTCCAATTTTAAGCCCAGTGAAGTGATAAAAGGTATAGAGAAAAATACCTGAAAAATCTAGAAACATTTTTTAAAAAATCAAAATTAAGTAAACCCTATTGCTTGTAACGTATTTGTGATTACATAAAGTAACATATAAACATATAAAATGATCTTTCTCAAAGACACATGAAATTAATTATTTTTACATGAAGTTCTTCTACATTCCCTTCTTGCTGTTCTGCAGGACATTTTAGGTACAAAAGGCAAATCCTACTTGCAAAAGCAAAGAATAAAGGAGTTTTTTCCTTTAAATGCTCTTTAAAGAGCATTTGGTTGTTGAACAAAGGAAAGAAAGCACAGCGTGCACACCTGTAAAGGGACTGCTCCGGCAATGATGCAGCATTTCTGTGGGCTAAGATACCACACAGGGAGTGTGGGGATCTGCAGTTTGCTGCTACCCCAGTGATGGATAGTGGGACAGGCAGGGCTTGTAAGCAGCAGCAGTGGTATCTTTATAACATTCCTACCCCAGTGGATGGTGGTGGGGAACAGATGCGCTTTTGGTCAGCCATTCTTTGTTGCCATTCATGCTGTATCTCACAGTGGTTCCTGGGTGAGGGCATCTGCTGCTCCATCGTAGGCATTGTTCCTCCCTCTGTCTCAACAGAATGGCTGTGAGATGTGAAAACACTACAGCAGGAGGGGCTTAATGCATTTTCTCCTCAGGATTTTCAAACCCACAGTGTTGAGTTTGAAATGAAGTGAAATAGTGGGCTACAATTCCTTTGGGCTGTGAGAAGAATGATCCCCAGTTTTCCCATATCCCTGCAGAGTAGGGTGAACCCAAATCCCCTGGTTTAGATCAGAGAAGTAGTTTTGGAAGGAAGAGGAAAGCACAGGCCTCTGGGTTATATTTTTTCTTTGAAGGAAAGTGTTTCCAAATGTAAGTGTCTGAACTCCCTGAGGACAGAGGCATTGCTCTGCAATCCCAAGTTAACCCCACACTTTGGCCTTGGGGTGAGGGCATGGTTTGTCTCCCACATTTTCTCTGGTTTAGCTCATTACTTAGCCAGCTGATTTCCACTAAGTCTCTTCCTAAATGTTTAAAACTCCCTCTGCTCCAAGCAGAGAAACCCCAGCCCCACACTTGGCTTTGGCCAGACTCAAAGGGCAGCAGCTTGCAAGGATTGAGGCTGTCATGAATAAAGCTCTCCCAAGGCAAGGTGGGTAGCCATGTGTAGTGCCAGGAGCTGCTTAGAATGCCTGTGGCTTTGGCACCCTCTGCTTCAGTATGTGAAGATGTTCTTAGCTGAAAGAAATTTTTCTCAGGATCTCCATGCCACAGGATTTTGTTTTACTAGCTGCAGGCCCGGTGGAACCCACGCCTTGTCTACAGCTGATGAGCCTTGAGGTTCATTGCAAAACCTTCTAAGCCTTCAGATGTTAAAATACTCTGATGCTTCTTTCCCCCTGGTGACCCTAAGATTACAGCAGCCCAGTGGGAGTACCCTTCCTCCTGAAACACCCACCAGGCTCTCCCTCCTTGCAGAGCTGTCACTATTGACAGTCTGTGGCTGAACTGTCTTGCCTTTGATTTTTTTTCCCTTTGGAAAAGAGCTCAACTCTAATGACAGATGCTCTGGTGGCCATAAACATCCTCATCTGCTGACCCAAGAGCTCTCCTGCCATGCGTATGCTGCTCCTCAAGAACTTGTGGTCTCCTTTCACTGCAAAGGTTCAGTGAGTCAGCAAAGTTCCTTGTAGTGCTCATGTGCCTTTACAAAGAGCTTTGTAAATACTGGACTTTGTTTTTGCAAAACAGCCAAGTAAAAGTTATCTGTTTATGATGTGATACCTGCAGTTGTATCTAAATACTTCGCAGCTTGCGCTTGTTAGGGCTGGCACAGTTCCTCAGCCACCAGACCAACCCCAGTGCAGCTTTGCTTGCCTTTCTGCCTTTAGATGAAGATCAGGTCTTACATTGCTGCCTGCAACCTGGCTGGGTTATGAGCTTGCTAGAGGGTAGTTAAACTTGTTTCTGATCTGTGTGAAAGAGTAAGAGTCTCCTTAGCTCCTAGAGGTTAGGGATATGGTGGCTGTTAACTCACCTGGCTTACTTGCCTGTGTGTCATGCATAAGTTTCACCCACACATTCATTTGCTAAGCCTGAAAGATTTTATATTGCAGTGTTTGGAGCCACAAAGGGAGGAGAAAACGAAGTGCCCCCAGATGGGCCCAGAAATATATTCCAGGTGATCGGTGCAGGTGATGGATCACAGTGATAGGCTTGTCTTCTGGATCATTTTTGTCATTCTCTCTTGAGCTTTCCCATGTGTCTCCGAGCTGTGGAACCTTTCCAAAGCATGCTGTGTCATTCCTGTGTGGGGCTGTGATGTGCAAGTTCCAAGCTACCTATGGGTCTGGAAATACAGAGCAAGTCAGGACAGACAAGCACAACACTGCACTGTGTTACCCCAACAGTCTCGTGCATGGCTCACAAATGTGCTGCTTCCTTATGGGTAAGCCTTTCATGCACCTTTCACTGGCTTGGGACTATGGAAAAAGATATTCATCTTTTCACACCAGGCTCCTGTGGTGATTTCTAAATCCCTTACTAACTGGATTTGTCTTTTAGGTTTTCCCCCATGTTTTATACTTGTGTTAACACTGCTTCTGTATATTCTTTAGTATAAATGCCCTTCTATCTAGACTAGTAGTTTTAAGCTTTTTTTTTGTCACAAACTTGCCTGTGGAATTATGTCTGTCCTTTTATAAAACCATCTCTTTGCCAATTATTTCTGCTGTTAATTTTTGTTGCCCCTCAGTTATGTTAATACATCAAGTTTGGGGATACTGATGCATTTAAATTTATTTCATACATTTCCATGGTTGATGTTTAAATTTACTTGATCCTAATATGGTCATCATTATGCACAGCCACCTGCTAATTCTTCAATCTGTAAACTTTTTTTAATTTTTTGTCTATCTGAATGAGGTCAGTACTCATCTCAAGTGTGTGGGGTGCATGACCGTCTAACGTATTTTTTGAATGACCACATGAGATCTCCAGCAAATATCTCTGAGGCTGAAGTCACCAATGATGGTAATTCCTCTCTCTACACATTACAAACAGATGGTTGAGGAGATGTTCCATTCACTGGTAAAATTTGTTCTGTAACAGATGCCTGCCAGCTGCCATTCCCTGCCCTGCTGCATGATTTTATAGAGCTAACAAGATTAAGAAACTGTTGAAATTGATTTTTGCTTCTAAATACAGCAGATCTGATTCTGAAAATGCAGGGAGGACTCTGTCTCAGGTGGTGCAAGCTGGCTTAACTCCAGTGAAAAGTCAGTGGAGCTGAACCACTCCACATCAGCCATGGTGCTGCCTTGAAGAGCAAGCAGCTTCAAGCTGCCTTTTCTTAAATGAAAACGTCAGCATTAGGAAACCACCAACAAAAAAGAAGTTTCCCAAGTACAACAACAGCACAAAAGTGAGACAAAGGGAGAGTTTGGGGCAGTTTAAAAAAACTACCCTTTGCTCATACCAGCAGTTCAAGACTGCTGATACATCTTGAAAAATGCCTTGCTTTGGTAACTCCAGTACATCAGATAGCTCATTGCTCAGCCTCATGCCATGGCAGAAGGTTGTTTTGCAGCCTTTGAACTTGTTTGCTCATGAATCAACACTTCCCACCTGTAGCCACTGGGGCTGAAGCCATGAAACCTCCCAGGCTGAAATCCTTCTGCTGATAAAAATCTAGATTGAACTCAGCATGAAGCTGTGGAAAAATGCAGATGTGTATTTTGAGAGTCCATGGTCAGGCTTTGAACAATCAGATGAGTATTAAGAGAAAAAAAATGCAGTAGTTTAAAAATAACAGATCTACTACTGCATGGCAGCCATAAAAGGAGATTTTAAGGGAAGGAACAGAAAATCATGCCAGACAAACGCATTAGGAGCAGCAGTTGATATGGCATGTACTAATGACAACATATATATCCCCTTTCTCTCCAAAATAGATGTGAGAACCTTACAGGATCAGCCAGAGCACACTATTAGTACAACATTCACCACATCTTCTTACCACTGCAGACTTTTGCTGAACACTACTACTGTTTCTTATGCCTCCAGACAAAATTCCAACTTCAAAGCATTACAGGCTGTTTGAAAGCCTCTGTGACCCAACAGATTTGAATTCTGAAAAACATGACATCAGAATGACCTTTCCTTCTGCACTGTTCTCACACCTCCTTTATTCTCAGTAGTTACTTGAATCTCTGCTGTCTTCCTAGTCTTAGTGCCTGATACGATGAGTTTTCTCCATCCATTATCCATTATCCATTATCCATTATCCATCCATCCATCCATCCATCCATCCATCCATCCATCCATCCATCCATCCGTCCATCCATCCATCCATCCCACTAGGACCTCTAGTTCCAGGGTTATTTATTCCTTCTTCTCTGTTTTATAAAAGGATGATAAGGCAGTGCCAGGTCTTGACAGCATCCCTCGGCTATCCAGACCATGGGCTTCCCAAACACCCACATTCCCAGAGAACAGAACTCTGAGGTCTGTCGTGGTCTGAGATAACTGGCAAAAGAGTTTGGGCCTGCCATCACCATCCCACAAGCCCAGCCCATCTTAAATCATGGCCTGCTGTGTACATCAAAAGTTCTTTGTGAAGAGCACAGTTGCTCCTCTGTAACTTTTCTACATGGAGCAGGTCATCAGCTGTTTACAAGCTTTCCTTCTGTTTTTCACTTTTTTCTAAAATAAACCCACAGTATGAAGTAATGTTAGAAATAAAAAGTCTCATCCTTCTCCCCTAATTAAAGAAAGAGCAGCCTTGTTAGGCTATGTGTAATTTTCAGTGGTTTTCAGCTCCTCACCTGGGAGTTCAGGTGGGTTTCCTACAAGTTACAGCAATTTCCTTCAGCAAAACCTGAAACTAAATGCTTTCTTTTTTGTGAATCCACAGTGTGATCTTTGAATTACTGAGCTTTTCTCAAGGTGACTTTGAAAGGCATCTTCCTTGTGCTAGCTGAGATCTCTGTGCACGGCGTACAGCTGTGATAATCCCTGGAGAGTTTTGTCCAAGCTGAGAAATTAAGAGCCCTCTCTAATGGGGTCACCGGCTGCTAATGAAGTTGCACGTTCATAAACTACAGCTACAGCTCTCAAGGGAAACTCCCCGTCATCCCTGCTTTGGGAGATGCAGTTTGTCTGTGTCATAGGAGCTCGTAGGACCTGTGAGAGCTGCTGGAGGCAATCTGCTGTGTGGGCTTTATATTTAACCCCACCTCCCCAACCCCTAAGCAGTTTCTTCTTTCATTCCCAAATTGAATTGAACAGAGTTTTAATTTTGGTGCCTGTGTCAATTTGTCAGCAGTAGTCAGAAGAGAGAGGAGTTATTCAGGTTTTTTCCTCCTGTAGAGGATCAAACAACAAATCTGTATAAGGAATCCCTGATGGAGAAGCCTAAAAGGAAGATTATGAATTTTCAAAGCCGTGGCCTTGTAAACCAAGCGTCTCTGTAGACACCATGAAACAAGAGCTCATTAGGAGTAATCATCTAAAACCTGACTGAAATCTCTGTAGCTTTTCTGACTTACACCAGATGAAGATCTGATCCATTCACCTAGTTTTAAGTCCAGACACACGTTCTTGTGGTGGAGACATAATTTCCTCTGCATGCTGTAATCATTGTTCTGCACTGTGACAAGCAAATGTTTATTGGCTTTGCAGGCCTCGGCAAGAGCATATAGCACATTTCTTTATGGCATTAATTTTGCTGTACATGATGTATATATATGTTTTGGTGGGTTTGCCGGTGCTTTATTTGATGCTCAAGATCAATCATTTCTGAAACACAAGTGTGACATCTTGGGGAAGATAACGTCCACTCACTCAGTAGTAATCTATCATGTTGACTTTATTTCTGTCACAGCATACCAAGAGCAAACAACTTCCTACTACTCTGTGCTTTTCAGCTAAATGCCTTTTCCAAAAGGTGAGGGAAATGCTTGTGTCATGGAAAAAACAGAATCCAGCTACACAGAAAGTAAAGAGGTGCAGTGGATCAGGCTTAATTGAGCACTTAACAGGCTCAGACTAGCCTGAGCTTACATTAACTGAACCACTGAACTCATCCAAGCTGAACAGATGCAGCATGTTCAGGCTGTGCAGTTAAGATACACTTGCGCATGGGGTTCTTTTTCTGCAGGTAGTAGCACATAACCACCTGGGCAGCCCCCTGGAAATGACTCCTAGCATGGGCATGGGAGAGGGGCATTTTTGCACCTCCACAAGGCAAGCTGCTCTCAGGGTCTGTGTGTATGATATCCCCTTCTGTCTCTCTCAAGAAGCAGCTAAGGTAGTTGCTTGTGCTTCTGTTTGTATTGGGGTTTTTTTTCTCTCATCTTTGTCCTATGAAAGTGGTGTTGGGCAATGTTCTCAGGATTGCAGGTGGCTTGGAGGCCGAAGGGCTAGTGGATGACTTTGTCCTTTCTACAAGACCTTCTCTTACATGCCTCTGATGTCTCACTAGTTTGATGCTGCTTCTTTCTTTCTAAGGGGCTGGTATCTCAGTCAGTATTGCCCCACGAATCCCCACCTGACTGGAAATTGTGCTTCTCAAGTTGAAAATAGCACTTCTCAAGCTGAGAGTTAGTTTTTGCTAACTAGACACTGTCACAGCTGTTGGTCATTCTGCAGTACTTTCTGCTAGACTTTATTTTTGAGCTGGGGAAAAAACCCCAGCCCTGTGCACACTGTTAGCTCAGATGGGTGATAATGTGCCTGTCTTAGGTGATCGAAAAGACAATTGGTCTCATTACTATGCCTGCAGATAATTTGGGATTCATTAATTTAAATGTTCAGGGCAGAAAAGTGCGTGATTGCAGTTTAACATCCTTGTATTACAGCATCCCTGGCTCAAGCAGGCACATCAGGAACATTGTAGCTCAGCATTTTCTGGATTGTAGGGATCTATCTGTTGGCTTAGGCTTTGCAAAAATGTAAGTGGTATTTACAATTGAATTTGGCAACGAGCTGCTTTTTTCTGATACAAATCCAAATGCTAGGGTTATAATTACTGTGAATATTGCATCCTGCAATCTGGAAGCATAAGCAACATGCATTGGTCTGGTCTTCACAAAGAAATTGTTGAGGGCTGCAGTGGCCATCCCTGAGGAATCTTCCCATGGCCCTGAATTATGTAGTAAGACCACATCTATGTAATCTCCTCTCAATACTGTTTCATTTTGCCTGCAATAACTGTATTAGACACCACGGCAGATTAACTCTGCAGGCTCATGCTGGTCATAATCTTCCAGGGACTAATTTTAAATACTTAAACCAAAATGGAGGATCTTCAATAGGGAAGAGATGCATTTGAAAATAAATGCTCTTTTATAGAGTAGTCTTGCAGGTCATGTTATACTCCTTGTAGTGATCCAGGGAGAGAACAGACCTTGATTCTTGGGAGTAGTAGCATAAGGATTATGAAAGTCTTTTTTTTTTTTTTGTAAGGCCTGATCTTCACAGTGATCTGTGTAGATGCATACCAGATCAAGCCAGAGCAAAGCCACATAGACAGGCAACACCTAGAGACCTACAAAAATATTACATCAATGCTCACAGTGACTGAGAGGGGTTGCCTAAATTTGGAGCTGGCATGGGTAAGATGACAGCTAAGGTACAAATCACTTTGTGGGCCTGTTTTATGCTGTTGGCATTGGAGGGTTCCTTGTTGCTAGCTGCCAGGAGGTAAATCTGCCTAAGGGATGGACGATGGACACCTCACAGGCCGAAACAGCGCTTGAAATCTACTGGACTCAGTGGATGAAAACAAGCTAAAACCGCAGCTGAAAGTTTGGGCCAGGCTATAAATAAAGTACCTGAGTAAACTGAGGAGAAATTGTTCTTAAAGGAACAGAGCAGAAGAAGAGACCCATGTACACGCCTTGCACTTCAGTGTTGGGGTGCAGCTTGGTTGAGTTCTTTTTTTGTTAGGTAATACAGTCTGTGCTTACAAAAATGTATTGGAACAAACATGGATGCTACACAATGTTAATGGAATGGGTTTTTTTCCCATAAGAAATTTGATACGTTTTTCTGTAAAATTTGATTAACAATAGTCTGTGTAATTGGTGAATTTCCTATGCCAAACACTTTGTCTTACAGACATATAGTCGCAGAAAAGTAATAAAATCATACACAAGACACAGGCAATCTCACAGTCTTTATTTTATCTATATGGAAAAAGTCCCCTGAAAACTAAACAGGTCTCAAAATACTCTTCTCTAGATTTTGGTTTTGCACTGTATTATGAATTTGACCCAGCCAAAAATTTTTCAGCTAAGGATAGAGGGGATTTTATATGGACAGATTTGCTCTTTTTGTCCTGTGTCCCTACATTTATATATATGTCATTTAGAGAAGAAAAAGATGAACTATGCCTGCTTTGCTGAACTATACCCTACTTAGCAAAGACCAACTCTCAGTTTGAGAAACATTATTTTCAGCTTGAGAACATAGCTTTGTAACAAACTCAAACTAAAGTGAACCCAGAGGAAGACTGGATGTTTGCTCAGCCTCTGCAGGTAGAGTCTCATTTCCAGCTTATTCTATAAACAGACTCTTTTATTCCATTATTTAAAACTGCTCAGCTGCTTCTCTGCAAGAAAACAGCAAAGGCAATTGAGCACAGTCTTGGTCACGTAAGTGGCTCTTGTCTCAAAAGCTAGTTCGTATTCAGTGCTGTCCTAGTTTTTCTTTTCTCAGTTCCATAAAGGTCCTTTTCAGAGTTGAAGAAATTCCAATTAATGAGCACTGGAATCAGTGTGTGGGCAAAAAAAAGTACAGTATTTAGCATACTGCTATAAAATTATGGACAAATATTTACATACCTTTCAATGTGCCTTCAATGTTTTCTTAAGCTGTTGGGTTTTTCTCTAATCTTCATTTGACCATTTCAAGCATGACTAACATATTTTGAATTATTTTTACACTTCCAGCATCTAGTCTGTAGAAATAGTGAACATAAAGGTGCAGGTGGCTGAGCTGAGTTCAAAGGATTAATTTGCCGAGGAGAACTAGGACTTTCCAACTGTATTTCTGTGCTTGAGTCTCCTTATAAAGCCACCGTGTTGTCCTGAACTTAGGCTAACTCCATGGTTACGGTGGTGTCGATTAACCATAGTGTCAAAGAATCACTCAGCCTGAAGCAGCCAATACAAGGATTTTTATTTTCCTCTCCTCTTTATCCAAGCATGGAAAAGGGGGCAGGTTGCTACGTATTCTTGTTACACCTTATCTAAATATATTGATCACTTCCTCCGGACTCTTATCTGTTTGCTCTGCAGTGGCTGTGATTCATTCACACTGGGATTTGCAGGAAAGCTGAATGGATACAGCCACGTGAGAGGTACTGGTGGGCTGGTTCAAGCTGGGTGACACTGTGCCTGGCTTCTCTTTTGTTTCTTCTGGCTGGTTGTTTGACATCCGCCAGCCTCTCTGTTCATTAAGGCGGCATGATGAATGGAAGGCAGTGAGTGTAATTGAGGCAGTTAGGGCCACCTGGTTCATAAATATAACAAACATCCACTAGTGCATCTCTTTCAGCACCGCATGCATCACTGAGGTGCAAACTGGCTGATAGTGAATGGAAATCATAAACTGATGTGGAGATTCTGGCAGTTCCCAGAGTCGTGCTGTCTCCTCTTGCCCCAGCCTTTTCGAGGCCCATAAAAGAACATTTTCAAAGGTGGGGCTCCCACAGTAACAGAGACTACATTCATGCAGCATTATTGTTCATGGAGTTTTTATGGGAAAACTTCATTCGAGTAGATCCTGCACTGCTCCAAGGTTGGGTGTACCCAGCCTTAAGGAATTGAGCTGGTGGTTGGCACAGTGGTATTTGTGCCATTTGTGCAATGAGTGTGTGGCACAGGTAATATGCTGGGGAAGGCAGGAGAAAGGTTTCGTGCACCACTGGTAGTCCTTGTGCAGAGAGGGGAGGAAGTACAGCCCGTAAGAGATTAAACACCAGCTGACTTAAACACCAATTTTGCACTTACTGCTCCCAGACTATGCCTACTCCTGAGCTGAGCTCTCCAGGCCTGACTTGAGCAGGGCTACAGTGGGAAGAGATGTCAAGCCATCTTAAGTTGGAAGCATGGACATCCCATTGGCACCCAAGACTGGATAACACTGACTTGTAGAGGTGACCTTGGACTCAGCAGTGATCAGTGAAAGCAGTGTTCACAGTGTATGGGAACAGCCCCGTGCTGGCCAGTGAGAATAATGTCTTTAGCAGACTTTGCATCATGGAGCAGTTAATGAATTCTTTTGTAGTGAAAGGCTGGATTCAATAAAAAGTTTCTGGGGCAAGTTACCATAGCCTGCCATACTACAGTGTGTCAGACAGACCCTTCGTTTTTTTCCCTTTTCATTTATTTTCTCTTCCCCTTTTAATTTTAAATTGAGTGCAGCTGACTGCCTCCAATGCTGTTAACAATGGCACTTCTTTCCCTGGGACAATGTAACATTTAAAACAGATAAAAGCTCATGTGGGGCTAATAAAAGTTTGCCCCCATCCTCATTCCTGTAGGGCAAGTTTCCTCATCGTTAACATTTTAAGTAGCAGCTCTATGAATATGAATGTAATTGACTTTTACACACTATTACTCATCATCGGGTAACTCCAAACAGGCATCACTGGGGGGATGTGCTGAATCTCAAAGAAACTTTGTGCCCCAGCAGCAGGGGAGCAGTGCTGTGTGAGATGAATCCTCAGCTGGGACTGGGAAGTCAATGACTGGGAAGTCACTGGCAGCATGGCAGCCCAGTGGCCTCAGTACAGCAAGAGTTCCAAAATAGAAGGACATACACAGGTGACCCTCAGCAGCCTGTGTGCTCCTTCTGGTGGTTTGTAGAGAAGGGGAGCAAGTCAGTGGGTTCCCATTACAGATTTTCCATCAGAATTGCTTGTACAGGTTGGGTTAGGGGTCCAAATGAAACCCTCCGAGCATTGGTCTTTTGTCTATATCAGGGACAAGGAAAGGCATGTGACTTGAATACCTCCTTGGTCGGAGAGTATATATTGAATACTAACAAAAATCATTATTAGCAACATTATGATTTTGAAGGCACTATAAAAGTGTTAGGTTTTATAAAGGCACTTTAAGGTGATTTCTTTCCTGATGAGTTTCTGCATGATATATATGTGTTTTTACACAATCAGTCTAAATTCTTCTTCAGTCAGCAAACCAACTAGTTTTAAAGTAGTCTGTGTGTTGCATGTGTTTTGTCTGTCTTCCCTGCAGAACTCAATCCTAAACATCCATGACTTCTCCTTCCTGAGTCTTCCTTTGCCTGTGGTGATCTTCAGATTAGGCTCCATGTTGCTTTGTGTATCCAGGCATCTTTGTGAGAGGGATTTTTTTTTTTTTAATGGTTTTAAAGCCTCAATCAGTGCTATGATGGGAAGGTGCCTCTGTTCCTTTCCCCCACCTTCTCCTAGTCTCCTTGTTGCTGCACAGTTCTTGGTTCCCCCCCTCAGTTGCTGTTGGCTGTAGCTACCAAACCTGCCCAGCTGTGAGGCTGAGCCCTCTCCCTGCCTTTCCCACAAAAAACACACATCAATAAGAGGACCAAAGAGTTGGTGCATTATGCATTGTTTATGTCTACAAATTTAGAAATATAATTTTTCCCCACCAATGTTTACCAATTACATATTCCAGCCAAAGCAGGAATGAGTCATTTTTACATTGCTCATAGAAAATTAAAATAGGCTTAAGCACCCACAAAATTTGCTTACTCTTCAGGTGTAGCCCCCGGAAGGGTGAGGACAGCTTCCGCCATATTCTAGTTGGAAACATCACTGACATGCCTACTGGGAAGTGGAACAGTCCCAAACCAGTGATGGGTGATGTGCAAAAAAAATATGGAAAAGACCATGAGGTCAGATCCTGAGGACATTTTTTTTAAAAAGGCTGGTTTGCAAGAAGTGTGCTTGATTTCAGTAAGGCCTTTTCATGACACGTTGCCTGACGACTCTGCATGGTGTTTGTAGAATTAAGCCAGTCTTTGTCCACAAAGATAGGAAGTCAGATCTTTTGATGCACTCGTGGCTGTCAGCAAACTGATACAGATGGTCATTTTGTTCAGAACAATGTGCACAAAAGTATCCCAGAGGTGCAGCTCAAAATACCCACATTGCTCTCGTGTGTCACTCCCTCTCTTTCCATTAATGCAAAATGACTCACAGGCTTGAAAAGGCAAACATTGATCAAAAGACCGAAGAGTGATTTACCGATGCAGGATGGGACAAGATGTTTTAGCCCAACAAACAGTAACTGCATTTAGAGGTATTGCCAAGGGAGTCCAAGGTGGTGCTTGCTTACTAAATTGGGTAAAATGCAGGGATTTCACCAAATGCAAATGACAATGAACAATATGTATGACTCAATATATCCACTATGCTTTCAATGTGCAGTCAGAGGGTGGTATAGCTGAACTTTTAAAGGGATGCTTTTCAAACCACAATGTTATGATTGTCAAAGCGTTCACTTTAGAGTACAATATTTGGACCCACTCCTGTTAATTTTCTTGTGTATCATTTGAAGGCTGTTTTCCCCTCTATTTATAAGAAAAGCACTTACCGGCAACCCCTAGAGTGTCGTACATTTATTTCTGTGTCTAACCAGGGAGTGAAACTTGCTGTCAGTTCTCCAAGGTTTGACACACACCTCTGGAGTACTTCAAGTCACGTTTGGAATTAGCTAAAATAAGTTTGATGGTAATTTTGTGAGACCTTCCTGTGTGCCAGAAATAGTCTTCAAGAACAATGTAGGGCGAGAAATATTCTCTGCTCTTTAGCCTCAGCTTCCTCCTATCTAATAGCTGTCGGTGGCATCTCTGGCTGTGCAGAGCAGATCCCAGAATGGCTGCAGGGTGATTCCACTTTTGCAGTACTGTAAGGGAAAGAAAAGAATCTGGCATCAGATTTGCAGATTTAAGTGTTGAAAAGGCTAAAAAAATAAGACAATTGCAGCTCACAGTCAGCCCAAGGCCAGCAAGCGGACTGGAACAAGGCCCCCGCAAATCCAGGAGAGGCAGTTTTGCTGGGATGCATTTCCTCTCCATCCTCCATCAGCCAAGCCAAAAACTCAACAGGAAAAAATAAAAAGGAAGCCGTACAGAGCAATTTGGCTGCACAAATCACAGATAAATAGCCTGGGCCCAGCTTCTCTGTGGTGTGGGGACTCAGTGTGGTGCTCAGGGGCTGGGCAAGACACTGCCACCATCACCTGCGATGGCCACCACCCTGCTTCCCACAGCACTGCTCATCCCTGAGCAGTCACCTCTCTGGCCTGAGGGGTCTGGCATAGGCTGGACCCACCACAGTTAAAGCACAGCTTTCCTGGAGTATGAGCTGCGATGCTCACATTCCCCATCAGATGAAGAATTAAGTACTAAAAAAAA
>CM031858.1:70611156-70822659 GCA_018697195.1 Certhia americana
TGAGAAAAGAACTACTAAATAATATCAATATACAGACAACTGGGCTTTGATCTAATATATCATGAAGAAATAAAGCATCGGAAGTGTTATCATCAGAGAAGGCAAAGCTATTTTCCTTCTTCTTTATTGATTATTCCCCTGATTCAAATATTATTTTTAGAGTGTATATGTAGGATTTAGTGATTTGTAAATGCAAACATTGATTTAAAATTAATTTGAAAATACCTCTTTATACAAAGCAATATATTTACTGATTTAAATCATACCCATCTGGACATGTTTATCAAAATCAATCCTTGTCTACTATAAGCCATTTGCTGCCATTGCCACCCACTGGCCAGGGACAAACAACCATCCTGTTACTGACCCAGATCAACAAATATCCTGATTAAACAGACACATCTTGCTATACATACAACTGCTTCCTCTTCAGCGTCTTGCCTTTAACACAAAATCTGGCCAGCTTTTGTACAAAATTTATTTACTGTTTTTATCTTTAAAACACAAATCATAGTCTGGGAAGGAGGGGGCAGGGGCAGCCTGTTCTGCAGACCGTGAACTCTGATCTGATAGTTTAATCCTTCTGTCATCTCTTTAAATGTAGTATCTAAAAAGTGAAGGATCTCATCATTTTATGTTTCTGTAAGGCAAGATACAGTTTTGGCAATACATAATAAAATAATGAAACTGAGTTACAGACTGTAGGGAGCCATTTTTCTCACATAGGGGTCAGCATATATGGTAATACTTTGGATTAAGGATGAAATTACTACAGGACCGTAATAACTAACCTTGTTAATCTCTTCTCATTTTCTTAAGAGTAGCTCAAAAAGAAATATTACAGCAATCACAGGTTAGTATTGGAATCTGTCTCTGCTTTAATCAGACTCCTTTATATACTGTGATTTTGTATGTCACTTTGTCCTAATAATATTAACAATTTTATTAATCGTGTCTGCTGTTGGTTGGTTTACCGCTTTCCTTCATTTTAGGGCCCAATATTTATGCCTTTTTTGAAAAACTGATAAAAACATTATTCTTCTCAGAGAGGCTGCTCTTCACTTAGGTACCCATGAACAAAAGCTAAACTGGACCCTTGGACTTCTCTTCCCTGTGCCTTTTGGTACCATACCAGGTTCATACCACCAGTGCTGAGACAGCCTTCTCTACAAATGAAAGGCAAAGAAAGGCGATAATGTTTTGTTCTCTGCATCATTAGTAAGGGGGAAGGAGGAGAAGAACTTAACAGAACAACTGCATCTTTTGTTTTTAAGTTCTTTGGAACAATTCTGCCAGGCAGTGCATTTTCCCTCTGTTTCATTTGTCTTTGTTGTTTTCCTATCTAATTAAAATTCTGCAGTGCCGTCATGAAATTGTTGTCCGTTTAAGGTCACAAACAGCTTCTGTCCTAATGAAATATGAATTGCATTAGTTAATTGAATTGTGCACTTATTGTGTGATGTGAATGGACTGAGCACACTTATATTCTTAACATATACTGAGCATTTTATCAGTTTAGGCAGCGTGTGGACATAGAAAATGCTGCTATCATTCTTTGCATCACAATAGGGAGATTTAATTGGCAATAGACGGGACTAAGAAGTGTTTGTGAAGGACAAGAACGCTAAGATCTCACACAGGCATCTGTTAGCTGGGATGAGATCGGCTCTTCAGTGGTCTGGGGTCAGGGCACAGTCCCGAGCGGAAAACTCGAATAAACCCTTATTATGCATGGTGTCTCTGTGATGTCTGTCAAGATAGGAAGAACCAAGGAAGAGTAACGAAACATCTGTGGCCTTCTGCAGCAGGAGGCTTTCTGGGTTAAATGAACCTCGTAATTGAAACCCTCAGTGCACAGTCCAGAGCGTTCTCTTCCAGGGTCTGCCCGGTCTCTGTGCAGACACTACCCCCACAGCCCTGGTAACACAACAATCTGAGCTCTGGGGTCCTTTTCACAGCTGGGAGGTTCTTTCTTTTAACGATGGGAAGGTTCACTTTAGGATGCCAAGGACCTGATCAAAGTCAAATGAAAACATGGGAACTCTTTCTGTTGACCTCAGGCTGTGGATGAAGCAGGTGCTTACAGGAAGTGCAGGCTCTGGCACTGAGCCTTTACGTGTAAGATGGATGTTTTGCCTCAGTAACCACTCCGTGGTGGACTCTACTAACAAGCCAGACTATTTGAGAAGATGGTCATTAGCTGGGAAAACAGTAACAGAATACTATTTCATTGCATGGGTCTTGATTTTCACTTAGTTCTTCAGACTGTTCAGCATCACACATACACACACATTTGTTGTTCTGTATCTATATATATGTATAATGTGCATATGTATGTACAATACATATATGTATATCTCCAGTGTTTAGGCATTAGATTTATTTACAGGGAAAAGTGTCTTTGGATTCTGCGTAATATTTCTGTAAGGTAGTAAATCTGAATATAGTACCTTCCAGATATTCTTGAACTTGACAGGCATGGAGAGGTACCTTTTGTTCTGTCAAATAGTGCCTCCCTTAGCTTGAAATGGTACTTCATTCAACAGCAGGCTGAAAGGAAAGATAAGCAGTGTTCAGGTTGAAGAGTTGTTGAGAAATTTCTTCTCCTTCGTGTCATTTTCCACTCAAAAACTGAGGAGGTATGCAAATAGAAGTTTCTTTTACTATAGCAAACTAATGCGGGAATATAAACCCACTTAAGATGAACACAGCTAAAAATTGACTTGCCACAATACACAAGTCCAAAAGGGAAATACCATGACACTTCTTGCAAGAGAAGCAGAGAGAAGAGTGTCTGTGCTTGATCTCAGCAGGCATGGACAGCCCCTTTGTGGGGACTTCCCAGCTCTGTGCACAGGGAGAAGCACTTGTCATTTTCCACTGTGGGTGATCCTCTACAGCTGCTGTAACACTCACCTTCCAGGAACACTTCTCCATGGGCCCCAGACAAACACTTTGTTACCACCACCCACAGATGATGCACTGAGATAGAGACTGAATATGTTTTGGACTGGATAGAGACTGGTGAGTGTTTTGGATCAGGTAGGCAGGCAAGGACTTTCTCTGTATGCTCAACAGACGGGAAGAGAGGTTTCATCAGAGGGCAGTGTGGGGATAGCCACATTCAGTGTCTGCTTCTCTGAATCACCTGGAAGAGTTTCTTTCTCATTGTAATTACTGAATCTAAGGGGACCCGCCCCTGGGTGTAGTTGTTGCATTACAGAAGTGCATCAGGCACACAGTTTACTGCACTCCCAATTGTCCCGAGACACTCATACCTACTTAAACTTCTGACTGAGGAGTTTCCCACCTAATGCCCATATGACTTGGTTTTTTCCTCTCTCAGTCTCTCTGAATATTTTGCATTTGCCACAGTACCAAGAGCTGTAGCTGAGCAGCTGATGAATATCCCTGCCCACATGAAAGGGTTCAGGAGGTGATTAAGAAGGAGTGGGTGTCTGTAATGGTTTGGTGAAGTCCTGACAGATTCACAGGCAGTGGGCAAATGACTGAGAGCGAAAGTGGTGGGATGGGGCGTGAAGGGTGATTGGCAGTGGTTGCTTAGTGGTCTGAAAAGGGGTGAGTGAAAGTACTTGGGGGAGGGGAGTTTGGGAAGCACAGCTGACGGTGAGAAAGACACAACTGTGTTACCCTGTGGTACACTACTGGTGTACAGGCTGTATTCTCTTCTGTGAAGCAGTTTTAAAAGACTTGATGTCATTAAAAATGCTCACGTACTTCTGTCTAAATTATATAATGTAGTGCTGCATAATTAAGCAGGGGAGGAAATTAAAGAGATTCAAGGAAGGGAGAGAAATAAAAATAAACTGAGGAGTCCTGGAGAGTAGAGAAGCAGCAAAGACTGATAAAGTCCTGTGGACTGATGTGATTTTGCTGTCTTCTGTAGCACCACAACATGAAGGGAGACAGTCTGTGCTCCTAAGGGTGTCCTTCCATGAGGACACCTGTGCTCAGCCTGCCCCTCTGCCCCTGGCTCCAGCCACAGGATCCAGCTGCCAGTCTAGGGTGTGGTGTACCCTTTTCCACCCCACCACCATCAGCCATACTTCTGTGGCCTGTTCCAGCTTTCACTCCAGCCTCAAACAGAGCGGGAATGCAGGGGTGGTCCTCAGAGCAGCCGGGAAGAGCGTCCTCCCCTGCTGTGATTAATTCAGTTAAAAACCCATGACTGACCCTTCACAGTGTCTGTGGCTGGACAAAGGAGTGAAGGCGGCCCTACGTAAACAGTAGCATTTTATACCCTGGCACATGGTTAGATTCCGTATTGTTACCAGGTTTTTTTAGCTTCATTTTCAGTTAAGTAAAGAACACAGCTGCATTTTTTTTTTTTTTAAATACAGCCTCTTCCCTTTATGTTACTGTCATTATGTGTTGGATTATTATTCCTTCCATTTGGATAAAGCACATAAACAAAACCTAATTTTTGTTCTGTTTACTTTTTAGTTTTCATTAAATAGTTTATGAAAATGTTCCTTCTAAGATTAAAGAACTTACCCATTCTAAAAATCTGGTTTGAACTACTTTTCTCAGCCTTTCCTTATGCCTTGCATTTAACTTGCATAATTTTTTAGTATTAAATAACCCATTAGTTTTGTAGATAAAAAGACATACTGGATTTTTTTTTTAAGTTAAAGTTACTATGTTGCTTGAAATTTTTTCAAATTTCTATGGAGTTCTTACTTTAGGAATCCATGTATTTGTCTCAATCAAAGTCTTTTTGTTAGATGAACATGAAAAAAATTAGAAGGAAGTCTTTATAGACACTGAAGGACACAAAAATCCCCTGCACAGCTAATACATAATTATTTAAAAATGTCCATCTTTATTGGAATCATGATCAATCTAGCACAGACTGTGTCTGTGCCTGTGCTGAGCACCACCTGCTTCAAATGAAGGCAAAAAAATGCCCCAAGAGGTGGAGTTAGGATAATGTCATCTCCCACCGTTCCCCCTGTCTTGTATAGTCCTTTTGAAGATCTCACACTAATCCCAAAATCAGAGATTTATTTAATCCTTCAAACAAAAGCCTTTCATTATAATTATTATAATAGTAACAGCTATTATTACTTTATTGTTATTGCCACCATTATTATTACTACTACTATCCCTATTATTTTGGACTGTTTAGTGGCTTTTGTTTACTGTAGAAATATTTACTTATTCTTTGAAGCTCACTAAACTCTTGTCTCAGCATTCTGTAGCAATTATCTAATTTAAATACTTATATAATAAGATGGTCTAATTGAGGATGGCATGCAACAGTATGCTGTCTTACCAGCTTTTAATTTCCTGTCCCTTCCTTATGTTATTGAAATCCCTATTTCTTGCATGGTGAGGACTGGGAGTGTTGAATCTCCATCTGCGTGTTCTCTCTCTCCCTGTCACTCATTGACTCCTTGTTCAGTCAGATGGCTACATGCCCAAATGGCTTGTTCCAGTGCTCTCCCTATTGAAAAGTTTCCTGTGTTCTTATAGTCTTATCGCTCTACTCTGCTCCCTCAGATAAAGAGTGCAGAAAATTCAAACACCATTTTCAGAAAAGATTTCTTAAATCGCAATAGCTTTAATGAAATTATTATCAGTGCAATGATTATTAATGCATAATATTAGCATTTTAGAAATGGAATCAGGAATTTAACTGATTTCCTCTGTCCCCATCCAAACTGTAGCTTTGTAGCGTATTTCTTGGCCCAAGACTTCCAATACTTGGCACCTGCCTAACTTCAGACCACCAAGGCAGGAGGTCCCCACTGCAAAGCTCTGTCTGCTCAGGTGTCAGCCCATGTGTTTAGGAATCTAACTTGAAAGCATATTTTTTGAAGACTTAGGTGAGTGGGATGCATTGCAGTGACAATGAAGAAGGAACTGACATGGGCTATACAGTACTGACAGTTGTTTGCCCAGCCAAAAGCCAAACATTTTAATAACACAAGCAAGTAGATAAAAAGATAGTAGCTCTTATTTTGTCTATGGAACTGGCTAAAATATCTTACCCTAAAGAACCCTTGATCTGACACGGCTTCTGTTTCTTTACTTTCAAATTTTCTGAAGTCCCACAAATGGCTGTGACAAATTGAGGAAGCTCAGAAGCTGAAAGGTCATCTGGGAGGGGAAGTGTGGCTCTCAGGCATTAACTGGCCAAGGCTTTGCTTTAAGAAGCCAGTCTCCCGATGGCTGCAGAGTGGAGGGTCAGATCATCCTTCTCTGGCAGACAATGCAACTCTTTGCAACTAAAGCTGACTTTTGCCACTGGTCGGAATGAGACTGGTGAGGCAAACCCCCCCAGCTGTCCCCAGGAACATGATCATGACAAACACAAGCTCAGCAAGCTTCTTAATTTCAGCCAAAACAATGGATATCATGAGGCACTGGGTGAATTTTTCTTACCAGTAAGTAAGAGGAATTGTCTGGGAAGTAACATCATTTGGCTAGACAGAAAACTCTGGTCCAAGACATGGCAAATGGCTTTGACTCAGCTGTTCCCAGTTTCATATGCAAGTGTGATGAAGCAGCGAGATCTGTGCCAGTTCTCAGTGTGGCCAGAACAGACTGTGCAAGAAGGTGTTTTAGTTTGTTAGATAGAGAGTACAGTAGCTGACTGAAGGAGAGCCTAGAAAATGGAGAGGACCAGAACAGGAGTAGATCCTGCAAATAAGCCAGAAGTTATGAGCGTCTGGGGAACATATTAGTCAGATATGTCTATTAAAGACATCTGTCTATATGGCAGCATCTTGTGAATTCAGAGAACATGATGCCAATTACGACCATCGGAGAGTCGTAATTTTGGTAAATGTATGAAAGGGAATTCAGGAAAACTGGGAAGGTATCAGAAAAAGGAGTTGAATAGCATAACTATTTAGACAAATGTAACAAGCTTAAAAGCAAAAGAACAATCACAGTATTTTGCCATGGAGGATGATTTTAATAGCAAAGGGTGGTAGGGAAATGTAGTGGAACAACATAATTATCTACCTACAAACCGTTCAGGAAATACAGACTGGGCTGCAGAGGCTGAGGAAATACTCCTGTATAGAAGGATAACATAAGCATTATTTAGCTGAACTGTAAGTGGGAAGGGCTGTGCAACTGAATCTCTGAAGACAAATAAATAAATGCTAAAGTAGAAATTCCAAAGCATTTTTACAACTTTTGAAAAGTAAAGACATTAGCAGGTCTTTGTTGCTAATATCCAGCTTAAGAAAAGGAAACAGAATGAGCATTGTTGAACTCAAAAGAATTGTTAACAGATTTGTGGTAGTGGGGACTTGGGCTACTCCCCTAAGCCTGGCCAAATAGATCAGGAGGCACACAAATTAGAAGAGCAATTTCCTTAATACTTGATGCAACACTGTCTTGGAAAAGTGAGAGAAGGAAGAAACTACTCTTAAGTCGGGTATTAACCACAAAGTGATTATAGCTAACTCACTGAGAACTAATGCTTAGGGTGCCAGAAACTTAATTTGGTATGGCAGTTCAGGGATCAAACTTGCGCCTCTCCAAGGTGATGCTCTTTTTGTTTTCTTTAAACGTTGTGACATAAGTATGTATTTTATCATGTAAAAATTCAACAAAGAGCAACTTCATCTTCCTCCTCCAAAATCTACCCTTAAAAACTGGCCAGCAGTGAATAAACACAGCTTTATGAGCTGCTCCTCCTCCCAGGAGTGTGAAAGCCTTCAGAGAACATCTCATATGGCTCAGCCACTACCAGCTCCTTGATAAATCATATAGGTGTGCTGTGCCTTCCATATAGGAGGGTTTTGCGTGCAGGTCTCCAGCTGTACAGTGCCCAGGTAATCCCTGATTTCTGCGCATGGTTTTGTCTTGGCTTCACAAATGAAGCAAATGACACAAATGATGTTGGAACTGACACAAACGGTGTTGGACTAAGCCTTGTGTTAAACATTCCTACCCGACCCCTGCTTGCTTCTAGAAGAACACTACCTCAGCTTGGGTTTATTAGAGATATAAACTGGGTCTTGAGCTATCGTCAGGTACTAGTCAGGGCTAGTCTCGCTGCAGGCTACCACTGTGTCACAGCACAACCTTGAAGAGTCCCTTTGGCACCATGCCTGCGGTGACTTGGCAATTACATCCACCTAGGCTATGCTCAGCGTTGTGGCAGCCAGCTGCAGTTAAACCCTGCTGGGACCACGGCTCAAGCATGATTAGCTGGCAGGATGACAATCATGTATTTGTCTCCACTAACTTCTGCTCCATAGACAGGAATAAGCAATATACCATCAAGGAAAGGCATAACTTGTGTATGGACAAATGCTTTGTGGAAACTCTGCAAGGGAGCACTGAATGCCTGAAAGTGAATAGTGAAAAGAGAAGTAATGAAGGAAGTAAGGTTAAACTGCCAGAGGAAGAAGGAATCACACAAGAAATGGCAGAAGAAGCACGCACCAGAGGGAAAGCAACTACTTGAACAAAGCATATAGAAAGCCCCCAATGTGTAAAAGGAGTGTGGACTCAGAGGTACAATTTTAGAGTGAACACAGATGGCAGAATTAGACTGAAACCAACATACAAGGTCAGGTTAGCATGAAAAGAAACTCACTGACCCTTTCATGGTTCTTACATGTGTAGAAGGGCCGTTTGGATGGGACAAAAACATCGGGCATAAGGGATGCAAAGCAGCAGTGTATTTTTTTCCAATCAAAGGCAATCTATAACCTGTACTCAAAAATGTCTTTTTTCTTCAAGCATATTAACAGTTTAATACATGATAGTATCACTGGTGACACCAAGAACACTGGCCTTTAATGAATCAATGAATTTGTTTCATCTTTAACTAATTTGAACCTTTAATCTTCTTGCTTGTACGAATTCTTCTTCCTTCAGGTCAAAGTATTAAATAGGCTCAAGAAGTAAATAAGGAAATAAATAGCAGAAACCCCATGGGGAACATTGAAATTAAAGTTTTCTAATAGTCAAATCAACTTAATGCTGTGATTACCAGCTCAGTTGAGCTTCTTTCCCTCCCCCCCTCCCCCCAGCTCTATGGCTAAAGCTGTGGGAGTAAATGGCTTAAAAAAGGAAGGTGCTTTGGTTTTCTTTTAGATTCTTGATGCTTGTCTTGCTCTAGATGGAGGTTGAGAGTCTTTGTATTTTAACTGCTCTCACTATGGACATACAGAAACTTTTATATCACATCTGTGTAAAACAGCCCAAAGCATTGGTCTGCAAATTCTTCCCAATATTTCCTGCCTGGTTTGCACTCCACTGTGTGCCTGTGTTGCTGATGCATCTGACTTTTTAATGGATATAAGTTATACTGGTGGGAACTCTTCTGTAGACAAAATCTTGCTCATATAACTGTCTCCCACCAGCACAATGTATTTCAGTTAATGAGTCAGAATACACTTTGGTATCAGTATAAATGGTTTCTCCTGGGGGGAGGACTGCTTCTTTACTGTTAAAAGTGTAGATAAGTTCTAAACCTTTCCCTTACTTGTTCTTAAATCAATCAAACACCTATCTTATTTCTCATCCAGTGTTCTTGCTTTGATTGTATGGTCCCCATCTGTGTTCTTGCTTTGATTGTATGGTCATCAGAAAAGGGTATATCTAAAATCTTGAAGGCAGAACTTCTGTTTCAACTGATGATAACCGCAGGATCAAACACCTCCAATCTTAAAAGAAAAAGAAACAAAACTGACTCAAAAGTTTGAAGCTAACAAAAGCTGGCTGCGACACTTTTATTTAATACTGGGGAAGCAATGACTTTCTGGTCTCCAGTGGAGCATCTCCTAACCAGACAGACAGGCACACAACAAAATGAAGTCTTAATGCTGAGAACTTCTTGAAAACAATACAATAACATTCTGGCAGGCTGGGCTCCCTTGGCTCAGGCACTCACTGCAATTTGAATGTCTCTTTCAGTTTAGCATGATGCTTGGCAAATTTCCCAACCTTACATTATCTGGGAAAGAGAAGCTGGTACATTCAGTATATCTTTGAAGAAGGTTCTTTGCAGTTTGCTCATAGCAAAAGTGTTGGCTGCAAAAGAGTGTAGAAGTGTCAGGACTGCAGCTTTGCTAGCTTGTAAAGGGTTTATCTAACTTGCATCCAGGCACTGAGATGCTCAGATATCACAGCAATGTGTGTGGTATAAGAACCTAGATAGAAGATGATTAGATAGCAAATCAGACTGAATTTTGCATGTGATTTCCTGGGTTTGTCTAAACTTATAGCAGCAACAGTTAATTATAGGAGGTTCTGAAGGCAGCTCCTGGGTGGGTTTATGGCACTTATACATTGGATTCCAGCCATAAAGTGCCAGCTGAGAGTTATCTCTGTGGCAGGAAGCTCCTATTGATGCAAAGCTGATGGAAACCATCTTTGGACCTTCCCACTTTGGCATAGGAGCAGCAGATATCAGTGATGGAAGATCTAAGGGGAGAAGAAGCTTTTTGGCAGCAATGGTGGAACTCCAAGGAAAAGAGTATGTGCATGGGACATCACCCGAAGAGGGACAGAAGCATGAGGTGGCTGCACACAGGAGTCACTTCTGGTCATCCTCTAGATGATTGCTGTACGTTCTTTCAGATCTAGTGCTCTCCTTCCACCACACATGAATTCCTCAGCCCTCGTAATCACTTCCTCTGGCTCTTTAGCAAGGGCAGCTCTTTAATTGCAGATTAATGCGTTAATGAAATTCTTGAGGCTACATTGAAGTGACTGGGCAGGAGAGACTAGGTTTACAGCAGCAGCTGCTGGCACAGGACTCACAGCTCACGTTCCTCTATGGGGAAGGCAATGTCGTAAGCAGGAGCAGGATCTGTCATTTTTCCTGCGGTAGTGCCTCAGGGCACATCTACACGGCAGAGTGCAGTGCTGCACAGGGATTCTGGAGCTGCCTCTGAGCAGTGGTTGTGCTAGTTTCGCAGCAGGGATATTCAGTCTGCCTGGAGTGCTATTCTAATATACACACATGGTCTGCACCCCATCCCTGACCCTGATGTGGCTTGATGAGTGCAAGGTGAGCTCTCTCTTCCCCTCTGTAGAACTGTGCTCTGTTCTGTGCTCCCACCTGCTCTTAGCAGTATGAAAAAAAAATTAATTATGACCTTTATGAAGGACTTTATATCAATTTTTATCTGCGGTTTCTGATCTGTGGGGTCTTATTTATTTTAGAAATTGGGGAAGCTTTCAAGGCTGATTTCATAGGTGACGCTTTTTTGTTTTCTTGGCTGACAGTCCTGATTTTGTTTTATATTCTTTCCTTTGAGTATCTGAAATTTTGCATGAAATTTCTACTGACTTGGAAACACCAACACATCAAGTAATTACCAAATCTTTCCTGCCTAAGTTAACAGCATTCTCCTTCCTTGTGCTCTTAGTTCAAGGTCACAGTGATAGAATTTAATCCTTCATGAATTTTCATCTGACTTGCTGTCCACAAAAATTGTTGATTAAAAGATCCAATTTCCATTGGCATTCTCCCTTTCAAAGGATGTCAACAGGAAATATAAATGTGCAGCCCTTTGTGAATGATCTGCAAGGACATGCAGGCTTATAAAAAAAATTTAAAAAACAGCAGTTAGCTAAATCCTTTAGTTTCTGTTTTGAATGACTGGCCATAGGAATGCAGGCTAAGCTGTATTTCAGCTGTTCCCAAGGATGTGTGTGTGTAACTTGTTGATAGTGGTTGGTACATCAGGCTCCAGTGACAGCTACGTGACCACTCTGATGATCACTGTCCTGTAGCAGAACCAGCCCCTGCCTCCCCTCAAGAACAGGCATGAAAGAAAACAAAGAGGGATCTGTTTATTCAGAGGATTGGCACTCGTACCTCCTGCTTTTTACTGAGAAAAGAGAGCTCGTAGGTCATTTCAGCTCTCACTCTATTCTCCCAGCAACCATTAGGTTGTAAGGAACTGCATGACTTGCTCCAGCAATTGATGTGAATTTCTGATACCTGGGAGAGCTGAGACTTTCGCCATACAGGGCCTGTGGGGATTCTGATTGATAGGAGGAAAACTCAACACCCAGAACACCAGCTTACTTCATTGGGAGCTACCCATTACCAACAAAAAGAAAGGAAAGCCCACCACAGTCTTAAAGTTTCAGCATTATGTTTTTAAAATCTTACCAGTGTCCAAGGTATGTGTCTTTCACAGTAAAAATTACTTGGAGTGTGCTGTGAATGCACAGGCAGATCAGTGCTGAACATCTGGTTAAAATAAATTACAGTCTTATTTTGCAAATAAAAATTCCTAGGGTCTACATGACAAAGTCTGGCCAGCACAACGATCTCATGGGGAAAAAATCACATCCCTAGCCTACAAAGATAACTATTTTGGCATGATTCCCTTCCCCACTATGTGGGCTTACGTAGACTTAGACCAGAGAGGAGTCCTTTTGCCAGTATAACTCACATTGTTTGGGAGGTACTTCAGCCATGCTGGCAGACTGCTGCAGCTGGTATAAGCCATGTTTCCATCAAGGAATATGGCTAGGCAGTGACACCAGCAAAGCCCCTGAAGTACTTAAAGAATAGCTTTTTCTCCTGCTACCAGTGTCTAATATTTTTTCAGTTTTAGAGCTTCCTGCTAAAAGGAAATGCAGAATTTGTGCCCTTCCTTATATCATCAAGACATTATTTCTTGTTACAGAAGAATTAAATTATACATATGGATAGGAGGTGTATTGCTTTCCAACATCCAGGTGATACTTCCTTTGAATGGGAGATCCCAGTTCTCCTGCAGGATGCCTGTTATATGTTTTGGTGTTAGTTTTGGAGGTCGAGACGCAGAGATGGTTTGCCTTTTATTAGTCTTCATATTTTGGTTTTGCTGGGTGGCATTTAAATAAATCTAATAGTCATAGTTAATGAATTACAACTGTTTATGCAAATAAATTGGATTGTTTTGAATAACAAAACAAAGTCCTTTACTCTGTGACTCAGCTTGTATTCTTACACTCTTACTGGTCCTTTTTTGTTCATGTGGTCCCTGTTAGCTCTTACCTGATAACATTTACCAAAGGACTTTCTGGATGAACCCAAAAATTGAAGATTTACCAGCCCACCTTAACCTACGAGCCTGCCATCCATAAGGCAAGGGAACACATAAAGCAGTCTTGGCTTAAAAGTTCAGCTTTTTTGACAACAGTTTTCACCTGTCCCACTTAGTTCATTTTGTCCACATTTCTACTTGCCTCAGTCTACACAGCCTCTGCTCATTCATTTCCCTACTCCTTCACCCTCAATTTCGCTACCAGGTTTCACATTTTTGCGCAAGTAGTGAACAGAACAGAGAGAACAAAAAGTGGCCTGGGGGGAGGCACCCAATTAAAAACAATCTCTTCTGAGCAGCTGCAGACCTGGAACTTCCCCTTATTTTAATTTCCCATTATCACTTAGCTGTGAATTGGTGAGAACACGGAGCAAGACACCAAGAAGTCCCATTCTCACATGTACCACATTGGAAGGGGAGAATTCGCAGTGTTCCATCAGACTGCCGGGACCTGTCTGCCTCCCACTGCTCCTGGTGGGAGGGCTGACTTAGGAAATGGCAAAAGACAGCAATGACCAAAAAATGCTGCCTCTTCTATGCCTCACATAAGGCTTTTCCAGGTGAGCAGAAATGGTCTGAGCTGCTAATGAGGTGTAGGCTGCCAAAGAAAACACATGGGCAAATTCGTATTTTCCAGGTGGCTGGTGGTAGAAATGTAACTGTCCATTGAAGTCTGCAGCATAGCTTTTTTTGCACTTACTCATTAAATTGCAGATTTATCATGAGGTTACTTTAGCGTTATGTTAGCTGTGTTGTCTCACTGGCCCTGTAAATCAGTTGCTTGTCACAAGATTTAGACAAAAAAAACAAGTGCCTGCATCAAGTCACACGAGGATTGGGTGGTGCTTCTGTATGGCCTCTTGCTGCTGGAGCACCACGGAGCACCACAGAGCACCACGGAGCACCATGGAACAGCCAGGCCACCACTCCAGCTCTGTGCTACTCTTGCTCAATGTTGAGCATGAGTTTGTCAAGCCAAAGGGGTTTGGATCATGACTGAGTGTTGAAACAACAAACATGAGATGGAGCATATCCCTGAGGGATGTTAAAACAAGCAGCAGAAAAACGCATGACTGGTCCCTCGTGGTGCGGTCGATGGGACAACCTGCTCAGACCAGTTGGATTTCACCCATCTGGTTCACACATGCACTCAGCCTTTTCTGGCCAAGGCCACCCTGAGCCAGGTCCCTCCCCAGGCTGACAGCTTTGTCACCTTGCTGTCCTCTCTCTGCCTCCGCTCGTACCTGTGCCTTGAGCAGGCACCACTGGATGCGCATGTTAACTGGAAGCCTCCGTGGCCTGGAGGACGAACACTGTGCCACAGCACTCTGAGCACTTCTACAAGCAGCTACTTTCATTTCCCATTTCCCATTTCCCAGGCGGTTACATGAGTTAACTCTTCTGCAGCAGCCCATGAGCACCCTGGGCAGCTGGAGCAGGCAGGGAATATAATGGGGGATGTGTTCACATTTCCCTCTACTGTCAGTGCAGCACCCGCTGTAGACAAATCTTCAGAGCTGCACTTTTAAATTACCTGGGCTATTTGCAGTATAAAGGCACTTATATTGAAAGCCAGTGGCAAGCAAGACAGAGAATTTAGGTAAGATTTAGAGAAAAACAGGCCTACATTGACATTCAAGCCCATTTTTTCATTTTTTTTTTTAAAACCATTCTGAAGATCTGACAGGGATCTTAATGCATCCAGCCTCTTTTCAGAGGATGCAGGTATAAGAGAGATGTTACAGGGTGAGATGAGTCTCCTCAGCAGCTCTGTGACACTTGCTCTCTCCTTCAAAATGATCCACAAATCAACAAATAGGTGTCACCAAATTTACTGTTGCATGTGAATGTAAACTATAGAATGGGTTTGATAATTTGGGGAAGAATATGGCCCACTAATGACTTGTGTTTAGTGCAGCTGAGATTCATGTGTAGGGACACATTTGTTTTCTAGATAGAACAGTTTCTAGCACTCTATTAAAGTAAGATACCTTCAGAAAATTAAATAAGCCAGCAAATTATTTGAGTAGGACTATCAACCTACAAAAGATCTGAAAATTGTGAAGGATCAAATAGAGCAGCTTTGACCATGTTGTTTGAACACAGTATTTTTCCAGAAGGCCTTCTTACCTTCTTTTTCTCATAATTGCTAAGAGTGCTCCCTCAGAAGTGGCACCCATCAAATATCACCAGCTAGCTGCTGCAGGGACATTACAGCTGTTACCCTGATGCCAGAAATACCTCATTTTATAGTGTGGGCCTTTCCAGGAATAAGAGAACGAGGCAGCCTCCATTAGGTCTGAGCTTTTGCATATTGCAGAACCACGTCTAAATGAATTAAATAGAGACGCCAAGACTAAATTACTGAAACAGTTCTCATGCTGACTTGGTTTGACAAGAATGTGGCCTAGTCTGAACACCGGATGGGTTTCCATCCAAGCTGACTGATCAACAGTTTACAAATCCCGTGTTTAAACATGTAGCTTGACTATTCCTCAAAGCCTGGATTTACCCTTCATCTCACAGGGGTCTGGAGAAAACCTTCCCGCCAGTGGGGTCACTCTTTAGGAGCACAGACAGGAGGACTAGTGATCACTGTTATTGTAACTACTCACATTTATATATTTCTAAGCATATGCATTACTTTTCATGAGCAAACCTAACCACAGTCAGTCCTTGCTCCTTAGATGCCTCCATGTGAGTGACATGTTTAGTCAGTCATGCAAATAATATTTCCACTAATGCCAGTTCACAAAGCTTTACAGTGAGAGCCCCAAAATCACAGGTTCTCTGATGTAGGAATTTATACAAATAGATAGTAAGGACAAGGAACAAAGAAGTTAGGCAAGATTAATGTGATGAAAACCAGTTATGTTCAAAGTTAGAAACCTCAGACAACAACTGGAGAATCAAAATAAAATAGTACAGGCAGCCAGCATTTAACAAATCAGCTGCAGACCTAACACTGTCAGGCCTTGCAGAAACAGAGAATTCAAAACAGAGTGATAGAATCATAGCAGGTTGGACAAGACCTCTGACATCATCAAGTCCAGCCATGAACCTAGCACTGCCATGGTCACCACTGAACCATGTCTCCAAAACAGACCCAATTTCTACCACAAGCAAAGGTGAAAGGGGAAAGAAAAAAAACCCAGATGGGAATCAGTTCAGGGGTTCACGTGTCAAAGCCACTCCTCATGCAGGTTCTTTTTCCATGATCAGCACGGCTTGTGTGGTGACACCTTCTTTTCCTTCCCATTATAATGTGTTAATGTGCACCTGGCAGGACTACCAGCATGTCGGCACTCCCAGGTGTAAAAAGATATCGGTCTCTCTAAAGATACGGACCTTGTGAAAGCCGCACCTCGGCACAGCACATCCAAGGCTCAGCTGCCCTTATTTGCATGTACTTGCGTCTTAGGCTTGCATAAAAGACTCATAAACTCTTTGGGAAAAGAACAGCTACACATTTGTCTACTTTTTGTGTTCCAAGAACTTTTCTTGTTAGCTGCAAGATGACATTTTAATGAGGTTTCACTGCATAGAAAACATGGGACGATTTAACCAGCTCTGTCCACCCCCTCCTTCCCTCCCCAAACTTTTTCTGAAATGAGTTACCATGCGGGAACAAAAGCTTTTATGAGAATTTGTGTAATGCGTGTGGAGGCAGGGGTGAGGGAAGAGTCATTCAGCTGCCAAACCTTGGCATCGGAGTGTATGCCATTCCCTCTCCTGCCCTGTACTGGGTGGCAAAGTGGCCTTGTTCAGACCCGCGCAAGTTTCTTCAAAAGCTGGGGACATGTGTGAGTGTGTGTGTGTGTGTTGTTTGTTTGTTTGTTTGTTTGTTTTGGAGTCCCAGAGAGGGCAGCGTGAAATATCTGCGAGGCAATTCCCGTACAGTAAAATGGAAGTCTCTCTGGCTCTTCATTCAATACAATGTGGCTCAAGAGGATATCCTGCCAACTCAATGATAACGAGGGAAATAAAGTCACTTCCTCACCAGCTGTTTGATTCAGGTAGAAAAAGGAAGCGTTTACTTCCTCATGTTTGCTCTCCCCACCGCCCCCTCGGTCAGAAATGCCAGGCAGAAATTACCTTCTCCCTTCACATTTTTGGTAAGGAGCCGTCAGATCCACAATGCTTCTCTGGGTTCAGCCTGTGGGCAGTACATCCTCCTTTACAACCGAGGAGCTGTGCCTTGCCTCTCAGGCTGGGGTGCAAGCTGAGCTGCAAAAGGACCGAGGCTGAACAAACTTGGCTCATTTCACGAGCAGAGAATGCCCATGTAATTAAAGATGACATTTGTTTCTTGGATCAGAGCTGCCGAATTTGGGCCAGCGGAAGAGCAGGATAGTGTGATCTCTTTGTTTTGAGACTGCCCTGACTCAGTGCACTATTACACCTCCTAATCCTCCCAGAGTGACAAACTCCACTTCTGTCCTGGGCTTCCTGCAAATCCCTGGAACGCTGGCCAGCAACATGCTCTGTCCTCCCTATTTATAGTCCAGTGGGCAAGAAGTCAGTAAGGGGTACCCTTGGGGTAATCCTCATGGCTTCCAGTCAAAGCAGGCAAGGTGAAGCAGGCATCTCAGGTGCTTTGGTGCCTAAGAGGAGCTCAGGCAGAGCATCTTTCCCTTCTCCACCGCCACCTTTCTTGCTTCACAGAAACGGTCAGCGTGAAGTTGCACAGTAAACCAGCTACGGACTGATTTGACTTAATAAAAGCTTCTTAAGAAATGGCTTTTTAAAAACTTACAGAGCTGAATGAAGAGTTCTTTTCCATATAATTTTTAACAGCCCTGGTATAATTTTACGTCCAGGATATAACTTCCTATTAAATTTTGAAGGTCTTAAAAGCAAGGTCTGCAACGATTTTCTTTTCCAATTGTGTAAGACTTCCAGAAAGGTTGACCAAGCCAGAACTTGCCTCAATCTTTTTGCCAAGGGGACCCTTGCTTTCATTATATAGAGTGCTTTTCAAAGGACATCAAGTGTTTGAAACAATGTTCCTAATCTTATTTATTTTAGCTGAGATTCTCTTATTTTAAACAGAGCAGTTTAGGTGACAAAAATCCAGTGACAAATACATGGTTTTACAGAAGACAAAACCTTATGAAACAGTTAAGATTCTGTTTAGGGTTCTCTTTGTGCTAAAATAGTTTTCAGCGACGGGTCATACTTCCCTCCTCCCACCCCCCTTGTTTTAGTACATAAAATGGACATGTGTTTATTTAAAACAGGTTTGAAACTTAAACAAATAGTGACAGGCTGTTCAAACAAGCTTCGGAAATAGGCCTAATCAGGATGTTTGAGAAGGGGAGGGGGAACGATCATAAAGAGCTACTTGTAATATATAGTGCAGACACCATTAGGTTGGGTTCATGTTATTGTTGTAATAATCTCGGACAAAAAAGTACTGCATGCTGCACATTTTTTGTTAGCATTCCTTTTTTGAGCCATAGGTTATGCCATATTTTTGTCTTGTGTCCAAGTTTTACTGTTCCACTCCGTCCATCTCAATACTCAATACCAGAAGCTCTATGGAATTATTGGAAATGGTCTCACAGAAAAACTGGGAGGAGTGTTCCTGAACTGGGATAGAAGGGAGGCACAAAATATGCTCATTTTGATATTGATACTGTGCATGCATCAACTGTCATGAATATACAGAAGTGAGACCTTCCCCACAGAAAGAAACCATGAAAATCTTAACGTTTAAATCTTTTCACATGACTTACGTTTCCATGAGGGTTTGGGTTTTTTTTTCATTTCCGCTCTTTTCCACCCATAATAATATCACCGAGGGTTGAACTTTACCCTTGTTGTATTTTTATAAGGCCCGATCTTGAACTCCTTATACAGACAAGGCTCCCGTGGAAGTCAGTGAGTCTGTACTGGCGACAACAGGATTTAGCCCAGTCTGTAACGTTTTAGGATATTGTGTTACTTCATAGCCTTAAGGAGAAATAAAAGCAGCTTTCCAAAGAGCTGCACAGCAAACCAAGTGTGCTTTTTCAGCTCTGCAACAGCACAGCAGAATATTAAGGCCAGAGTTTGCAAATGTCTATGTCAAAAAACAGTCAGCTAAGCAAAAGTTGCCAACTTCTCTCTGAAATGAAGAGTTTGCATTAAAACATTCCATCCTCCCCACAAAAGGTTAAGCTGCTTTCACTTAAGAATATACCTTTGGAAACCCATGTTGGAAAATGATTGCCTAGAGGAACAAGCATTGAGAAATAGCAAGAGGCAGACGTGTTTTCACGTCATTCAGTTGGCCAGAGCCTGTGGCTGTTCTGTTACCAAGTCTTACCTACTTACATCCGCTCTGACCTACAACATGCACCAATATTACTTAGTGCAATAACACATTTTGGAAGCAAATATCTATTATTTATTTGAATCTCACTCAGCGTCTAGTGAATAGAAGTCAAAATATTAAAAATCCTCAGACGCCCTCTCGTGGTAAAACAAACGAACGCGGCTCTTCTCACAATAAATAGAGATGCCTTATGAGGGAAGCTAATTTAACTACAGAACTTGATTGTCATGAACTCGGTTGGAAGGTTTGACTCAATAATGGACACCTTTCTCCCCTCAATTCCTGTTGTAAACCATAACAATATATGCATTATCAAAAGACAGGTTACCTTCTAGCATAATAATATTGCAAAACAGCTAAAGGCACTATAACTTCAATAGAGAACGTTAATTTCTACCCAAAATGGGAAGTCTAGGGTAATAAAAGTAGAGACAGAAACCGTCAGGTTAGATAGCTGTTTCATGGGCTTATTTCAATAGCTTGGGAGCAGACCTTGATTGCCCACACAGTAAAAGAGTTGCCATAAATGATGCTATCAATTTTGTCACATTTTTGAAGTCATTTAGCTTGGCTATTTACTGCTTTCGTGTCATACAGTGTGATTTATCTGTCTCTCAGGAATGCTCTGAAGTGTCATGCTCGTTAGGAATTGCAGCCTGAAAGGAAGGCATTACGTGCAGAGTATCACCAATCCAATCATTTGGTCAATCCGGTCAAATCACACTGTATTTATGAGTCACAAAAACTTTATCTTTGCTACTTAACTTAAACAGCCTTTCCATTTGGTGCCTACGTGCACAACCAGATTTTCCTGGGGCACCGGACCACGGCATCACCCTTTTTAGTGACAGTTGTGAAAGATTATCACAGATGTAACACAACTCTAACACCTTCAGTTCACATGGAAGAAACATCTGTAGCTACTACACAAAGTTTTCTGAGCCCATCCCAAGGGAACCAAACAAATACTGCCTTGTTTTCAGTGATGCTGACCTGCAATATAGATGCTCCTCATCCAGTGGAAATGAAAGATTTGGAGAATGAAGGTTTATCTGCTTCCTTTGTGTATGTTTGAATAACATTTGGGATCCAAAATTGTGGTAACTTGTATTTTAAAATACTGCTTATGTCTTTTCTATTAAACTGGGCATGCCTAAAGCAGAAGTCACAACCATAAATAATTTCAGCAATATCTATAAAGAAAGAGGCAGGAGAACATTTTTTTAAGCACAAAAAAGCCCAGAGCTCCCAAATCACTATTTTAATAGGTTTGTGTGGTCTTCTTGTGCCAGTGGGATTGTTGGGTGAACCCTGAGGATGAAGAAATTGCCTCCCTTTCCCCATTTTCCCCATCCACCAAAAAAACAGTAACTGCAATTCTAATATTCCTTTTCTCATTATTTCCCTTTCTAGGATGCCTTTGTGGAGTTGTATGGCAACAGTATGAGGCCTTTGTTCGATTTCTCCTGGATCTCTCTGAAGACTATCCTGAGCCTGGTTCTGGTGGGAGCTTGCATCACTCTTGGCGCTTATCTTGGACATAAGTAGAGTCACCCAGTTTGTTGTGGATTACAAAAGTCTTTCAAAACAACAAAATAATATTTTCTTTTTCTGTAGCACAATGATATTTTATGAGCAAAGCAACTTCCCAGCAAAAGATTAAATCAGCTATTACTGCCAAAGGAAATATCATTTATTTTTACATTGCCAGAAAATTATTTATTAAAAGATATTTACATTTTAACCTGCTATTTTCGGAACCTCAGCAAGTTGTATCTGTCATCACATCATGTTGTTACTCTTAACTTTAATGAGCCCCAGAGTATTTTACGTTCTTTTTTTTTTTTTTTTTTTTTTTTAATTAATGCCGCTGGCTGGATTATTTTATCTCTGAAGAGCAAATATACTGACAAAGACCTACCTGCTTACACTTACAAGGGCAGTTACTTGAGCTGCTAAAAACTGCCAAATTGTGTTGAATTTCCTAGCATTTTCTGGGAGGGATCTGAAAGACAAGGTCAGCATGAACAAAGTTCTCACCCTGTCCTGCTGGCAAGAACTGACACGGTCAACAATTCAACATGGTACATATGTGAAGTCAAGACAGAAACTTCTTGAAGGACACTCTGCTATCCCTACAGGAGAACAGTTGGAAATATGATTGCCTATGCCTTTTAAACATCTGTTTTCAAGTTACTAGCTGTGCCATCACATCATAATCACAATACCCACACAATACATGTCAACTTTTTTTTTTTAATAGAAGTGTGAAGTTAAATCTTTGGGGCTCGCAGGAAATTGCTGTTCCAATGATTTTCTCAGCAGCAAAATGTTTTTTGTGGCTACTGACACAGAAACATCAGGAGACCTTAAGTGCCTGCTTCAACAGAGCAGAGCTGGAGTCTGAAGACCTGACCTGTGTCCCACTTTAGTGGGCCCATATCTGCAACTAATCCTGCTTACTTACAGAGTTCCTCCGGGGGTTTGAAACCAATTAGATGTGGTCTCTAAATCCCTGAAAGTTGAAAAAGATCTTAATTTTATTTGGCAAAAAGCAGACCTCAGCTAAGTTACAGATTAGCTCTGACTATCCTTGTTTATTAAACTGGACACCAAAATCAAGTTCATTTTCATAACAGGAAAGGAAAGTGAGATTTATCATCCTGCCCCTTGCCCTCAAAATATTTTCATGCTAATAATCTCCTAGGACTATCTGCAGAAGAAAAGTTGATGAAGAAACTCAAAATCCTCTCTCTCTCTGGACAGAGACTCTTTGACACCTCTCTTGTGCAGGTGCCTACTGTCATCTCAAGTGAAAACAGGGTGAAGGAAAAGGGGGAGTGGGAGGTGTGAAGTCATCTGTTCCTGTTACAAAATGCAACACAAATAAAATTAATGCAGAGTACATAATACAGTTTTATAAACAGACCTGTGTTCAAAGCGTGGCTTTCCGTGCGCTCGACGGGCGCCAGGAGTCCCCTGGAAACCGAAGACTCTGAAGCGTCGAGTCCTAGGGGCTGCTCTGAGGCATGGAAATGTCCAGCTTCAAATGTTTAAAATCCCGCGCTTCTATTTTTTCTATGAAACTTTTGCAATCTGGGATTTGTGGGTAAATGGATGTCCAGATATAAAAGAAAAGTTCACAAAGCTCTGGATAAAAAGTACCATACAATACATAAGTGCTCAAAGGGTGAAAAGTACACAGTGAATAAACTGTATCTCCAACCTCAAGATTTCAGCTGAATAACTTTGTGGCATTATATGCAAAATATCTCCAGTAACTCGGGAATGTAATATGTTCAATGTTAAGGCTGTAGTTGATGTTGTGTCTTTAAAGCTGCTTTTATGTTCGGTTGGTTTTTTTAAGAGTTGTACATCTCAGCATTTTTACTGCTATTTAGTCGTGGCACCTACACTTTGTATGAGCAAAGACGAAGCAAGCTTACATTTCAGATTTGAAATTACTTAATTTTATAGAAATGTAGAAAGGAAATATTTCTAAGAACACAAAAATGTGAACTATGCTTGATTAAAGGAAAAGAAAAAAATCCCACCATCCAAGGAATAGTACCTGCAGTGCTTTCAGAGTGCTTCTGTAAGAAGCAGGCATGGCCATGTAGGGGTTTTTATGAAAAATATTTCAAATCAGAGGAACTGAGGAGTATTGTGGATTGAGTGTGGGCTTTGTTTTTTATCTCAGCTTACAAATTGAATTTGTTTGCAGCCAGTTGTACAACTGGAATTGGCTGCTATTGAGCTTATGTTTAATTTCACAATCTAGTCTTCGTTTTGATTTGTGCCCATATGCCCATTAAAGTTTATGAACTATTAGACCTCAAATTGTTTCAACATAGTTTATTTTATTAAAGGTTTACATTGTCAAAAGTAGTAAAAAATATCAATTCCAGTGCTGCTATAATACCAGGATAATTTGAATGGGGTTTTGGTTTTTAATACCTTCCAATGGCTAAAGTTTTTTAAAGCTGCTTTAGAAATAATATGAAGACGACACATGATACACAATTAAATGAATACTGAGGATTTTGTGTTCTGTTGTGTCTACTCACTGGAATTCCCAGTGTATTTGTTAGTACCAGGCAAAGAGAAGAGTCATGATGACTGTTGATGCTTTTATTTTATTAAAGAGCTAATGGAGTTTTCCCATCCTGACTGCCGAATAGTACAGTATTGTGGCTGCATTAGGTATAATGGTAGTTGATAATACATTTATTAATAAAACATTTTAGAAACATTGAATGTATATAAAAGCTTGAACTTCTTAAATAAAATCCTCTCTTCTCCTGCATTTCTTTTGCAATAATTCCTGTCTTTCCTACTATTCATTTACACCTCCATATAAGATTTTTTTCTCCACAAAATGCCTTACAGACTTCCATGCTCAAAGACTATGCTTCAGTGAAGACCCATCCACTGTCACTGTGTATGCACAGACATTTGACCACTCACGCTGTATCCAAATTGTAAAAGAAAAAGAAAATTAAAAAGAGGGACAGTTCTGAAGTGTTCAGGTGTAGAGCATCAGAGGTCAAAAAGGAAGGAAGAGGTCAAGAAGTGGAGGGAAATAGATCACTGAAACATCTCCCTGGTTAAAGATGAGTGCTTCCTGGAATTTGTTTATCTTTCATCCTTTCCATTGAAAAAGGATGATATAAGGGCAGAGAAAAAGTTTGCAGAGACCCACAATTATTTTTCACTATAGAGCTTTGTTAATGCTGAAGGCAGTCTTTTTAAAACAGCAAATGCCTAGGCATCGAAGAGAAGTATTGGATTTTGCTATATTCAGCTTAGGTGTCCTTAATTCTTTTTCACTCATTTTTTTAAGAAAATAATGAAGAAAAGAATCTTGCTTCTGAAAAAATACTCTGTAGGATCACCTGAGATCTGTCATAAATCAGTAACTTAGGAACAGATGAAAAAATTGTGCGAAAATATTCTGAAATTAGAGATGATACAGAGGACATTTCTTAATGGAATAAGCACTGGATCCACCAAAGGACTAATGGGGCTGTCGAGGTAACAGAGAATATACAGATGAGAAAGGGAGCTGGAAGATATGGAGAATGACATTGGTATGTAAGAAAATCTTCAGTTTCACTGTTGAAGAAGTTCACCCAAGATGGTCTGAAAATAACTGTTAACTAAATGCAGCTAAAAATGTGTGCACTACATGGCTACGATTACTAAAAATTTGCAGTTACAAAATTACATGTAAGTTATTATAAAATTATCTAGTCTCTAAAAATTCATCAGTTTGCTGTTATGATTGGGGATTATATAGCCTGAGTAGTTTTGCACTAAGAAGGAACAATTATGAAAAAAAGAAGTCTGAAACCAGATGTGCAAAGGCAACAGAAAGGTGATGCAGTTCAAAGAACACAGTCCCAGTCCACGCAGTCCATGCAGTCTCCCCAGCTGAGGCAGCAAGAGTCTGGACTGCATGCTTTGACCCTGAAGCATGACACTGCTTAGTTGTGCACCTGCACTCTACTTCATAAACCTATTGATTAAAAGTATCATGAAGTAGCATGTTTGAAGCCTTTCTTCTTTTTCCTCTCTCCATAGCTGAACAAACAAGTGAAATGATTCATTTGTATTATGAGTATGTGGCTCAGTGCTATATGAAAAATTATACATATTTTAATTTATGGGTATAAAAATTCTTTCTCATTGCAAAAGCCCAGATTTATTTTTCATTCCTATCTCTCTTTCCAATAAGGCTAAATACAAGGAAGACAAAAGAGCTAATTTAATCTGTATTTGGTTTAAATCACACTTCTATACTAAGTTAATGCAGCTTCATCACACAGTGAAATTCAAAAAGTAATACAGCATTAAGAGTTCCACACAAAAACTATATATTTTTATAATTTAAATAGCAGTTTTTTTCTTTTTCTTCTGAATATTTGAATTTTAATTATCACCAGCATAAATGTACATAAGCAGATATTGTTTATCCAGTACCTTTGAATGATGTATGTATGGTAATGTAGTTTGTCAGTTTATCATCATTTAATATGATTATGTTGTTCTTTGTCTTTAAAATGTTATAAGAACATGCTGCCATTAAACTTTCCATGTCTGTCTAGTTTATATTGTGAAAAAATAATAAAAGCACACTGTGAGATACTTGTTTTGCTTTGCATTGTTTAGGATTTGTTGATAAAAAGCTACTAAACATTTTGAGTCTCATCACATAAATGACACTTAATGTTTCCTTCCTGATAGTTCTGTTCACCTGTTCTGCTCAGCAGTGGCCAGTACTCACCAGCCTTGTTCATGAAGATGCAGTGGCCCAGGTTTGAGTAGATGCTGCTGTGAGAAATACAATCCCCAGGCGTAGCCTGCACTTTGGGACCCAAGGACAGTGTCACCCTCTTCTGCCCTCCGGTTCATCTGAGGCCTTGCAGAAAGCACAGCAAGGCTTTTCTATTTATCTGCTAAAACTGGTTTTCATTATTGTAAACAGGAGCTGGAAATGCACATGAGCAAGTTTCAACAGGAGCAAAAGAAATACTTTTGCTACTGCTGAAAGTAACATTTCCTATGGTTATGACAGGTTTCCAAAAAGTATTTAAGTATTTTGCTTCTTACAGGCTCATGTTAACTGGCCCTTGATTCACAGGGGTAGCCTCTTACCTTCTGTGTGACTTTAATTCAGGTAGAATATAGCTAAATGTGTTCAGGTAATGAGTATTTACCTGCTTTAAGAATTTATCCAGCTTCTTGAGTGGATTTTGCAGCCAAATGTGTGCACTGTGCTGTCATGGATGCACTTTTTATGAGTGCCTGAAGTTTGTAGTTTAATGCTTTTCAAGCACAATTCAGGCACATGTGCAAAACATCTACACCTCTGTGTCCATGAATACAGAGAAGATGAAGGAAGTCAGCCTAAAACTGAAAGAAGAAGCAACAGCAACAGAATGCATGGACTCTGTCCTCTGGGCTCTGGGACTTAACTGTCCAGCAGAGAGCAAGGTTACTAAAGCTTTGCAAGGTAGAAGGTAAACCACATTGCAATAGGGCAAGTAGTACCATTTCTCTCTGCCATTATATTGTGAAAAAAGACAAGGATTTGCAGGAGAGCAGCCCCAGAGCTGCAGTTTTTCTGGCTAAAACCTAGCAAAGGAAGACGGGATTAAGTTGCCACAGGGAGTTCAGCAAAACCAAGTAAATTAGTTCAGGGATTCTTCTCTTTCTGCCCAGTCAGATAACTCAAATTTTTCTTAAAAGCTAACAGATCAGCACCTGGGATTAAATGCTTACCTAACCACTGGGACCAGGCACGGTCAGCAGATGGGGAGAACAGAAGAGGTCTAAAGACAAAATTAACATTAGACCTGATAACTAACATGGGTTTTGGCTGTCTGGAAATTGTTTAGGCAGGAGCACCCTAAAAATAAAGAAGTTTCGCTGGGCTAAAACCAGAAAGCTCCCTTCTCAACACATTCCCAAGTGGTTTCAAGCACTTAAGTCTCCACTGAAGCTGCACAAGCAGCAGCGTGCAGTTATCCCTTTGTGGCAGGGAGCTCTCTGTCCTGTAGTACCTATAGCTCCTGCTTTTGTCCTCCTGAATTGTTAAATATTTAATGGGAGTCTACGAGTGGTAGAAAGTGAAGTTTATTCCACTAGGATTGGCTGGGTACCAGCTGCATGGCATTTAAGTTTCACATAACAACTGACCCTAGGAGGAGCTAGCCTTCTGCTTGGAGCTAACTTTATCCAGAACTGCCTCTGAGGACATTTTACGCTGGGCAAAAGACAATGGAGTCAACATTTGTGCACTTCAAGAAACTGATTTGCACAGATGGACAAACAACAAAGCAGCTCTTGAAGCATCCCATCATAGGCTGTAGTTCACTGCTCTGCACTACAATTGAGCACAAGTACTGAAAATGTTCAGAATGGATCTCTAAAATCTCACAGGGATAAATACATGTCAGTTAAAAACATACGTCTCTAATTTTTTTTTTAAAGACTTCTAAAAGTGCAGACACACATTGCTATCTTGCAATATACTGAAGAGTGTTTCTGGATTAGTTCACCTGGAAGATGCCTCTTCCTCTCCGGTGGGAATACCTATTCCAGTACTGACCTATGCAACTCAAATGTACTGAGTTGCCTCTTGGATATCCTGGAGAAACACATCAGCCTGCCCTCTTCCACATGTGTCCTCCAGTACTCTTATTACAAGCACAACCACAATAGTGGGAATGCAATGCCTTGATTGTGGTGAAAATTTGGACTCAGAAGAGGTCCTGGTGATACAGCTGAAAGTGTCCATTTGGAGCAGACAGAACTGATGCAAAAGCAACAGATGACAGAGACAAAAGCCAGCCAATCTGTTTATTTGGGGATGAGATGGAAAAAGAGTCTCCTTCCCTTTCTTTGTCCATCTGATAAGCTACAGGCACTTCTCTGCTTGTGTGGTCAGAGATGCTGTCCAATGCTCTTAAGTTAATGATATCCTTGAGTTTTGTGCCCAAATCTCTCCCCGCTGCACACTCCCACTCAAAAAAAAAAAAAAAAAAAAAAAAAAAAAAAAAAAAAAATCTGCTGATCCTTAATATATCCAGTAAGTAAAATTTTCCCTTTCCTACCTGTAACTTCTAGATTATTAGTCTTACCCCTCTGGTAACACAAAAGACTCATTTTGAAGTAAGGTGCAATATATGTGGATGACAATTCTCATGGATTATTAACAATAATGTCCAAAGTGTGTGTTTCAGGCTGTGCTTCTGTGAGCATGAGCACCATGGATGTCTCTGTGCTGGTAGATCACCGGGATGGAGATTCCATATTTCTGTCAAAGCATACTAAGGGGCTGTAGGGGAACGAATGACACCTGATCTAGCACCATCTAGTTAGAATAGCACAGCTTCATCCCATTGTATCATGTTTGCATGGCAAGGTTTTGGTAGCTGTGGTGCTACAGGGGTGTTGATGTGAGAGCTGCCAGAAGCCTCTCCCATGGCCATTACAGCCAATGTCCACTGGCTCCAGGATGGACCCACTGCTGGCCAAGGCTGAGCCCATCAGCAATGATGGGATACCTTATTATATATACACCTGTGGGATAACTTGTATAGGAAGGTGAGGGAGGAAAACCACACAATTGCAGCTGGAGAGAGGAATGAGAACATGTGAAACAGCCCAACAGTCACCAAGGTCTGTGAAGAAGGAAGAGAAGGAGGTGCTCCAGACACCAGAGCACAGATTCCCCAGCAGCCCATAGTGCAGACCATGGTGAGGCTGCTGTGCCCCAGCAGCCCATAGGAGTCCATGGAGCAGAGATTCACCTGCAGACTATGGAGAACCCCACATCACAGCAGATGCATGCACAAAGGAGTCTGTGACCCCGTGGGAAGCCCATGCTGGGGCAAACTCCTGGCAGAACCTGCAGACCCATGGAAAGAGGAGCCCATGAGGTTTGCTGGAAAGACTTGTGGCCCCCTGGGAGAATTCATGCTAGAGCAGTCTGTTCCTGAAGGACTGCACCCTATGAAAGGGACCCACGCTGGAGCAGTTTGTGAAGAACTGCAGCCCTTGGGAAGAACCCACATTGGAGGAGTTTGTGGAGGACTGTCTCCTGTGGGAAGGACCTCACACTGGAGCAGGGGAAAAGTGTGAGGAGTCCTTCACCTGAGGAGGAAGAAAGGAGAGACAACATGTGATGAATTGACAACTCCTAATAGCAGTTCCCCTTCACTGCTCAGGGGGGAAGAAGGTAGAGAAAATGAGGAGTGAAGTTGAGCCCAGGAAGAAGGGAGGGGGTTTGTAGGGGGTTGTGGGGAAAATGTTTTTTGAGGTTAGATTTTATTACTCATTATCCTAACCTGATTTGATTGGAGATAAATTAAACTAATTTTCCCAAGTCAGGTCTGTTTTGCATGATGGTAATTGGTAAGTGATCTCTACCTGCCCTTAATCTCGAGACCGGAACCTCTCATGACATTTTCTCTTTACTGCCTAGCTGAGGAGAGTGATAGAGCGGCTTTGGTGGACACCTGGCATCCAGCCAGGGTCAATCCACCATATCCATTCATCAAAAACCCTGTTGCAGGAAGTTTACTTACAGTAGTGGGGAAAACACTTGGTCAACTTGACCCAGCAGGGAGGAGCTTACACTAGAGAAGCACTTTGTGTAATGAAATTACATAAATGCATGCCATAGAACTACTTCATAATCTTTTAAAAAACATTCTTTTAGTCAATTACCGTGAGTCCCAAAATTGGATTTATTGTTCCACTGACCCACAATAATCAGTCTTATGAACTGATGAGCATATCTGATGCAAACACATAAAAAGTCAATGCATGCAGTCTACTGACTAGTGTGACAACAGCTTTGATAGACCCATAATCTTTGTCTTTGTTGGGGCAACTACATCAGAAATTGTGAAAGAAGAAAATGCTGTTTTCAGAAAAATAAGAGATAAAAAAAACTAGACTGTATATTACTGCTGCAGTGGAAGTAATCACACCTGATTTACTAAAATTTTACTCAAAAACCCCTTGAAAACAAGTCACTTGTCAAAAAGCCTCTTGCTCTCTTCTGGGTTCAACCCTCCAAGTCACTAGAGTGACAACACATACCTCCAGTGGCCTGAGCATGAATTCTTAGCATTCAAACTGCACAGCCTTTCACAGAGTCATAGAATGATTTGGGTAGGGAGGGGCCTTCAAAGATCATCTGGTCCACCCACCTGCCACAGGCAGGGACACCATTCACTAGATTAGATTCCACATAGACTCTGGCCTCGAACACTTCCAGGGATGGGATATCCACATATGACTGGGTAGTTTGAAAAGAAAGCAAAAGAAAACAGCAAACGATTGGAAAGTGAATCCACAAGTCACACAAAACCACCCTAACAGGCATCAAGGCTCTTTGGAAATGCACTTCTTTCAAGACAGGATCGCTGGAAAAGCTGAGAGGCATTACACCTCCCTACCTCACTGTGTCATTCCACAGCACTGCCAATGGCAAACCAAAGAACCTTCGGCTAAACAGCTCCTCTTCCTGGCCTGCACCACCTCCATTGCCCTCCTCCCAGCAAACAACCGAGGAACCCACCAGCAGGGCCCAGCATCACCAAACACGTCCGCCAACCTCAGACACAAGTTTTGGCAAGCCCACTTCCACAGCATAAAGATGCCAGCACCCTGTAATACACCAGGCAGGCGGCACAGAGCCATGGAGCTGCAGGATAATTAATGCTGCCTTTCGGCGGAGAGCTGGGGCACAGACGTGCTCTGTACTGTTTGCATCGGAGCCCGGCCAGGAACCTGGGCTGTCTGCTCCGGTGCCCAGATGCCGTGGCCTGAAAGGGACCGCTGCCTGCACTGCTCTGTCCTCCGACAATCCTGCCTGAAGTCAAAACTGGCAGCAAACCAAAGTGCTCTCTCATGAGACTGTAAATTAATGTTGCTGAAGGAAGCTGGCTAGTAGTTCATGTGGCTCTGGGTTTGCTTTACATCTGGTGTCAAACTCTGAATTCCCTCTACAGCTAGGAATAAAACAGGTGAGGTGCCTGGGCCACTCAGCACCCCCTACACATTACTAATTTCCTTTCGTCCAGGACTTTAAAAAAAAATTCCTCGATAATGCTACAGTTTTGAAATGCTATAGGGTTGGGGGTTTTGGGGTTTTGGTGGTTTTTTCGTTTGTTTTTTTTTTTTTTTACTTAAAAAAGCAGCTGTTATTTCTCTCCAGGCTTTGCAAACATTCTTCCCATTAAGTAACTCATTTACTGCTAGCAGCAGGCACAGCTTCCTCCAACTCACAACTCTAAAAGAAGCCGATACCTTTTACACTCGAAAAATGTGGCCACAGAAAAGAAACAGATGTATTTTAAACAAAGATGCTCATTTTCAGCTCCTCCTCACTCCTTCGCCTCACAGACCAGGTACCTAACAAGACCTTCACTCGAGCTGCCTACCACCTAAATCAGCATGATTCCTTATCCCAGTGTTTTCATTAGGGACACAAAATCAATCTTTAACCAAGGACAAATAGCACTGCTTCCAGTTACATCCAAATAACAGCTTTCAGTTCTGGAATTAGACCTCAGAACTGTTACTTTGTAGCTTCTTCCTTGCTTTCTGCCAAGATGGAGGGGGAAATGAAGGGCAGTCCAGAGGTCATAAAAGATATTCAAGAAGTATAAAAAGAAACATTTATACAGCTACCTCCAACAAGAGATGAGACACTATCTAAGGTTCAGATAGGCCTAACCTCCTCTTCACATCACACACTTTTCAAAGCATGCTACCCACTTGAGTACTACTCCAATCATCGTCTACTGGGAAACTCCCATCAATAATAACTAGGAAGAGCTAGGAAGAGATATTTTAGTACTTGCACTGGAAGTGGAGTCACTGATAGCTGCAGAACAGCTTTAACTGCTACACAACACTATTCAACTCCCTGAGAAAAGCCTGGATCCTTCCTCAAATACCTTTACTTTTCTGAAGTTCAGGTTGATTGTGATGGGAAGCTATGTGATGGGGGAAAAAATCAGCCAGTCATCCTGGATATTGTTCATCCCTTATGAGGAGAAACCCCAGCTGTCCCTTGCAAGTCCCTTTGAAAGCAACATCAAAATCCATAGTACAGTCGGAAAGGTATTCGGAAAATGGACCATGACACACAGCTGCAAGATGTGTTACAAGTGAGCAAGGCACATGCAAGCAGAGAAGTGCCCTGGACTAAGCAGTATCCTTTGCTTTGCTTATTTTGCATGCTTGACTAGTGATGTTTTACCTCATGCTTTCCCAGTCTTTCTGGAAGTAATTTCTCTATGCATCTCCAGAAGGCCACCAACAAGGATATGACCAAAAAGTCTCCATTTGCTTGCCTTAAAATGTTCAAGTTCTCTCCTACTGTGGAAGTTGTGTTTAAAAAGAAGAAAAAAAAATTAAGTCAAATAATTTTTTGTTTTAGTAGATACTTGGAAAGAATTAGCTAGTCAAAAAGATATGTCACTTTTGGCAAACAGAAGCATACACACCCACATTAAAAAAAAACATTCTGTCCTTCATTTTCAACTGTATGTCCACTGCTGAATCATCCTTTAATTACAGCTGACAATTGCACAGATGTCTCCAATGCAGTTTGCTCATAAAGACACATTCATTGCAATGAGATGCATGACAGACTTCACACTTAACAGTTGTCAACATAACTTCATTAATGTGTCTTGAGTATCCACTTGTCCACCCCCACCCACTTCAAAACCAAAATTAAAACCCGCTTTTCTTCTGTCATCACATCCTCCAACAACTATCACCACTCACTCAAGTGTTAGGAAAATAAGTCACTGCTTTTTCCATAATCCCCATCAAAAATTGCTACTTCCAACAAAAGCAGAGTACAAACAAAGTTAGTCACAAATGAAAGAAGCCATTTTCATTTCCCAAAGACCACATCTATTTATCTTCTTGACCCATCCAAAGTGGTATGATTCACTGATGACTAGTAGCACAAACATACATTCATGTGTTAAGTTCTGTCAAAACATTACAAAATTAGCAGAGAGCAGCTACTGTTGTAAATTTAATGATGTACCTATGATGACTTTAGCTGGCAAAACAAATGTTCCAGCATTATAAGAGCCCTTTTAATATATAAATATTTCCTCTAAAAATAAGCTTGCACACTTAGAAGACATTATCTTTATTGGGTAGAAAGGACCTAAATGTTCTCACTTATGAATGTTGGACAAGCCTATCTTATGTATGTGTGAGGCAGCAGGCCTAGTGAAGACAACAAATGGCATTCTAAACACAAAGAATGCCCATGCTTTGTATTTGTCCACACAGGATTTGAGACTATGATGGAACATGTACACAGATGGAGCCAATTATCTGAAAACAAGATATGTTCACAGATTTCAGTTTTTGATTAGAGACATTTATCAGTCAAAACTACTTGTGACTCATGCTAAGATTAAGTTTTATATTATAACAAAGAATTAAACTACCTCTTGCTGGTCATTATTGAGAGGACCGATACTCAACCTGCACTCCTGAATTTTGCCCCCTTTGCCATAAAGGTCTTTTAACTAGGACTTGGTTACAACACTGCTCAGTTTTAATTCGCTCACAGGAATCGAAACAAAATGGTCCACTCTGGCACTTCTTTATGAGCACTTGAACTGAGGGAAGATTCTAAGGTAGAGGAAGTAGGGTTCAGTGGGTTCTCCCTATTTATACTGGCCTTTGGATTTTGCCAGATGTTTGCATTTTTAAATGCTAGACAGAGCTAAGGGTGCTGTGAACCTTGTAAAGTTCAAGCCTTTGGTGACCTTCAGAGCCAGGAGAGCACTACAGCTTGAAGGGAATATCCATACTAGGAGCTGGAGCACCAACAGAGGGAAATTTGCCTTCTTACTCAATTTAGACTTAGGAGGGAGTCCCTTTGAATCCCTCCACTGATGTCTCACTGTGCTGTCTCCCCTCTTTTGCACTGCAGATGCGTGCACATACACAGCTGCAACTTCAGTCCCCAGTGCCAAAGAATGTCATCCTAATTGTCACCCATGTCTCCCCATCACCGTCTATCTGAGCAAGAGCATTTATCATCACAGATACGTGTCCTCATCAAACAATCAATGCTGTGAGAAAACTTCTTCCCTGAGTTTCCCTTTCTTCTACAGCCTCCCTTGATTGGTGGGAAGATGGAACACAGTAAGGAAAGGAAATTATACAGCTGGAAGTTCCCCAGTAAACCTTGGAATAGTTCTTCAGTGGAAAAAAAAGTCCATAGGAGTTATAAAATCACTCTAATACTAATGATATATTAATGATATATCTGTATTGCTGGAAGTGTGTAGTAAACATTTTTTTGTAAATGTGATTTGAATGTATGTAGGCAGTACTGTAAGACAAATTTGAAATCTGGCAAATTAAGACTTTCTATTACTCTGTATACTCAGCTAAGCAGAAATTCAAAATTACACACAGCAATATGAGGAAAAAAGCAGTTAGACTGACAAAAGGGGGAGGGGGTGTTGTTTGGTTTAAAATGTATTTATTTTGCCAAAAATTCCATCTAACTTAAAACCCTTAATATGTTAACTATAATGCTGCTATTTTACCTGCATAATCAGTTTAATGTCTCTGAAGATTTAAAGAATAGTGTAGTAACTATGTGATTTCATCTTAATGCCAGCTTTAAAATGAAGGGGAAAAATCACCTCTGTATGCCTCACAGAAACAAATAATTGCTTTAAATCCGTCTTCCATGAAAGCAAGCTGTAAATTCTCCAGTTTCAAAACAGACAGATCAATCTTCTGCAATTTGTCTGGGTTCTAATTATTAATGTAATTCATAATAAAAAGCCGGAGGGGGTAGAATTAGGTGCTAGGGAAGGATGTCTGGGCACACATCAACCACCAAAATGGATTAAGATTAGATGAAAAAGAGAACAGAACAGCTATTAAACTTCTGCCTCGTCTTCACTGAGGCTGTTGTTAGAAACTTGGAGTACAGCTGCACTTAATGAGTTTGTGTAAAAGCAGACATTATACAAATGGGAGAAAGTAGGAACTTCATCCAATTAGATAAGAGAATTGGCCAGCAGCCTCCAATGAACTGAAAAGCTCTTCCAACTTTAGGGATGAGAGCTAATTATAACTTTGTTTTTGTGTGTGTACAATGCTGCTAAATTATTAAGAAATATTGTTCTGTCAAAAAACTATGTTGTATGTACTGACTTGATTATTACAGATAGAGGATTTGCCAGGGACAGGGCTGGAAAGCGATTAGTCTTGACAAAAAGAGAAGTCATTTTGCCATCAGACTTCAGGGTGCAAACAGCTTCTTTTCTTGAGTTTCTCCCAAAATTTGGGAAATTGGGTGGAATGGCAAGAATTTCTTTTTCTTCGTCTTGGTACTTAGGATGCAAGGAAGGGAGGCTAACGTAGGGAATTATGTGCCTGTTAAGAAAGGTAGCTCAAGAGATGTTCACTGTTGAAGCTAACACACAACCCAGGGTATTGTTTCCTTTTTTTTTCCTTTTTCTTTTAAACACACAATAAGACAAAGAATCAGAAATAAGCTAGATATTAACAGGCAGAAAGGTTCTCACTTTTGCTTGATAACAATTAAATACCTTGTTCAGAGAGTAGACTGAGGTACAGAGAAAAAAAGGAAATGATGTTCCATCTCCTCCTCCTTCGTCACTCTCAAACATGCCTCTTTAACACATGATATAACAACTACTTAGGGTGCACAACTTCCAGTAGCCATGGCCCAAACACCTATTTGGGCTCCATGGCCAATTAAGTCCCCATGCCAGCTCCAGACTGTCCATCAAATTGGGCAATTTTCAGAAAAGAAACAGCATTTTACATAAGGGGAAAAATGTGTGAGGGGGGCATGTGCTCACTCCTCCCTGCATGCTCCATGCAGGGAGGGGAAGTGAAATTAGAGAATTTATTAACTTAGAAAACAGGTTCAGACTCTAGACCCTGCTGTTTTACTTCACTCATGTCTCCTTTGGAATAAGGGCTAACAACAACTGCCAAACAATGTCACTCCTTATAGCCAAACACCCTGCTTCAGTGCTTACTGACAATCTGTGCACACTGTTCTTATAAGCATGAAATGCAGTATGGTTTTCTTTTCAGGACAAGGTAGAGACACTGGGACTCCTTAAAAGAAGCCAGAAAAACAAGACAGAAAAATCCCAGACCAGACAGAGCACACCGGAAGGCTGAGATTGCTAATGAGACAGCTGTAAACAAGGACGAAAGACCCAAATTCAGGATTAAAAAGGGTAGTGGGAAGAGTCCAGAAAGAACTGTGTTTAAATCTAGCCAAGCCATACTTCCAAATTAGTATATTTTACTTCAATTATCCTAGAAGCAAATAAAGAAATTACCTTAGATTTAAATCATCAGTAAGACAACCTCTCAAGAGACCTTCCACAATCTTTCAGACTTTGAAGGAAGACTACCAGTGCCAGTCCTAAAACCAATAGAGGCAAGAGAGAGGTTTAAGGCTCCTAAACACAAATTCAGCATGTCAATTCTGAAATGCTAAATAAAAGCATTGGTGTCTTATTAAACAAAAAACAAATCACCAAGAAATCAGCTTTCAGGGATCTACTGAACTGCTGCACTGTACTTGCTCAGAAAATTACCCAGCAATTTTTTCTGAACTAGGAAATACAAATCAGTTTTGCTTAGCAAATGCAGGAGCCAAACTCTTCTATTGTGAGGGTTTCAATAGACACTCAAATAACTTTGACAGCAGCATGGAGGGGGAAGGGTGTCTCTGACCCAGTTTCTGTACAGCAGCCTCGCTTGGGTGATGGTGGTACGAGTGTTCACAGCAGAACCTCTTCAATTTTCCTCTCCTCCTTGCCCACCATCACTTTGTTTAAATAATCCACAGATGTTATCATGGACACAAGAATATGGTTAATTGAGCTTAATGATTGCTGGCAGCTTCTTATATGCATTCAGCTGGTGATTCTTCAGCAGAGCGCCCTTTACACAGTGTGAGAGGAAAATTTCTTTTTTTTTTTTTTTTCTTTGGCTTTCTCATTTCATAGCCATTCTGAAAGCAGAGTTCTCATTTTTTCCCAAGATCTTTGCCCAAAACCTCTTAACATGCAGTGGGAAATTTTGAAGGTCAGGCCCTCTTCACCCAGTGGAACCTAAATAATTTTTTTCTAAGCTCTTCATCAAGAAGTTTCTTCTGATCCAGAAGAAAGTTTCACTGACCTAGGAGAATTGCTTTTTTTGTAGAGCAAAAAAAGCCTAGAGAAGCAGGGAAGTGAACTACTGAACAAGTGGATAAATGCATGAAAGAAAGGCTCCACGTACCCAGGCAGCAGGGAAATGGGGACTACACGTGTGCAGACACCCAGGGGCAGTATCCCTGCCAGGAAGCCAGGCAAGAGATGTGACAGATCAACTGGGATGAAAACATTGAAAATCTGAGAAGGAGAGGCAAAATCCAAAGGATGCCCATAAAGCTAAAGTCACTATTTTTTTCCCACAGCAAGGGCTGAAATACACTTCTGAGTTTGAATATGCACAAGAAAAATTTTCTCTCAAAAAACCCCACACTGCTAACCATGTTTCAATATGGTTTTCAACAGATCTTGAATTATTATGAACCTTTGCTTGTCTGCTTTTATATGTCACAAGCCATCACTAACTTGACAGCTCTCTGGCAGTCTTTCAAGCATCTTCAAAAATACAAAACTAATCTTGCTTTTAATGTTTTCCCTCCTTCCAGTTCCTAAAGCAAAACTGAAGTCAGAGATCTGAAAAGAGCAGAGTCAGGAATAGATTTTCACAAATGCCCTGATAAAGAAAGCAGAAAGTAAAGAGTTACACTGTCTAAAGCAATGGTACATTGGGAAAAGAAAAGCAGGAACAGTTTTATGTCAGACTTTATGCTGCACAGTGGTGTATGCCACAGCTAGGGGCAACCAGCCTTTGAGAAGACCACAGATAATTTTGCTTTACACAGACTGGGATTACACTAGGTGGATCCCAGCAAAGGTGCATGAATCTGGGGGCTACTGCACAATGCAAATCCAGCCCATGGAAGGAGGTGAGCCAGTAAAAATTGCTAAGGAGATCCCAGTTCTATTGGACAGTAAGGCAGCCAAAGTCACAAGGAGTAACTGTCATTAGTCATAAGACCTCTTCCCAGCTCTCTACCTCTCATTTTCCTTGGCTAGTAGGTGTTGTTCAAGTGCTGGCGCATGTTTATTAGGGTTAATGAGATTGGTCACACTTGCACTAGCCAGTTAAAAGACAGAAAGAAAAGACTAAGACTGAGAGAGGAGAGCTTGAAAAAGTATGTAGTTTTATTTTTCCATAAACAGTACATTAGCATTCTCGTTTCATTGGAGAAACCAGGTCCCTTTTCTATTTCTTCCCAGCGTTTTTTTGGTTGTTTTTTTTTTTTTTTTTGGGGGGGGGGGTGGGTTTGTTTTTTGGTTTTTGGGGGGTTTTTTTGGTGGGGTTTCTTTTGTGGGAGGGTGTGTTGGGGTTTGGGGTTTTTTTTGTTCAGTTTGGGTTTTTGGGGTTTTTGTTTACACTAGGGGAAAAGACCAATTAGAACATTTACATTATAAACCTTATAAACCTAACTAATTTTTGTTCAAATCCAATAAATTTTACTTCATTTTCTCAAAATAAATACATGTTCTGCAAACATCTTGTATCATTTGGAAACTCATACTTGCTAAGATGGTAGAGGTGGTAAAAAACATTTGACCATTTCTAGTGATTCCTTCTTTAAAGAATTGGGGCACTTGCCTGGAAAATGTTAGCTAGTACATTAACTTCAGTGCTGTTAAGCTCCCTCAGGTGACAGAACCATAATTTCCTCTGCTGCTAGAGGCTTCCCTCTTGACTTTGAGCTATTAACTTTGCCTTTGTGTTCCTCAAATCCAGCAATAAAATGGGTATAAAACTTGTACTTTACAGCACCATGAGCATGAAACCACTTATTATTTGAAGCTTTTGCATACTGTGGAGGAAGAAGGTATAGAATACATAAAACCCCACTTGAATTAGGTTTTAGAAAGGTGCTGGGAGGATGATGGACCTGACTGAATTACTATGCTCAACTGAGCAAAGCAGTGTTGCTTCCTGAATAACTAAAGCCTTAAGACGCTCTTAAGCTTGCAAATAGCACGACAAAATCTCAAATGGGTTACAGATAGGCAGGACTGCTGTTTTATATCTCAGCCAGAAGACAAGAATTATTCTGCTGTTCAAAAGGCTAGTAACATGCAGTGGCTCAAGCAGACCAAAAGGAAAAGCAGCCAGTCCCACAGAGTAAAGACCAACAAAATAAACACCATCATTTCCAAAGCACCTTCATTTTATCTCCAGTGGAAAAGCCAGGCTGTGTTTTGCTTTGCCAATGGTATATGAAGAATTTGCTGCCTGATGCAGTGTGTCTGTGATGTCACTTCAACACTGGACATTTGTAGTTCTACTCCTGCAACATGTTTTAAAACATGTTTTCTGAACACAGCTAATAGACCCTTTCCTGGCTAGAACTGAGCTCATTCACCTGCTGGTCTTTGACATCCCTCATCTAGATTCAGAGTGGTCTGTTTGCCTTTCTCTGAAGGTGGAAACACAGGCCAGAGCTGAGCTCGACCTGGCAAGGTGGGTAGCATCCCATGCAGACACAAGTAAAAAGGGAACAGTCGGGAGCCCAGTGTCCTCCTCCTCTGCCAATTATCAGCAGTACCTGGTATTGGAGCTAGCTGTGCAGGGGGAAAAGGGAGAAAAACTGAGAAAAAGCGCAAGCCGATGATTAGGGAGTAAAGAATGGCAGATGAAACTAAAAATAGTCCCCTCGGCAGTTGTAAAGGAAATTCGTTTGACAGGAGGCTGCTTCTTTTGTCGAGAGCGGTTTGTTATGCAAGAGACGATACCAACACCGGCTCTTCTTATCTGGCTTGTCAGTTTAACTGACAAAAAGGAGCAGGGTTAACATCTCTGGAGCTACTGCCAGTCTCAACATTTGTTTGTTTTCATGCATGTCCGTGTTTTAAGAGGCAGCCCGGGGATTAATACCGTCCAGAAACTGTGGTGCAAGCTCAGTTAGGCAATTCCACAAAAATCTTGACGAGTACTTACTCGTCATTAAAGGCAACAATTGAGCCCCTGCCTGCTGCTGTTCTTGTTCCCTTGCCTCCTGCTTCAGCCATCACACGGTGACCTTCCCGCACAACAGAAAACTGAATGCCCACAGGTTTTTCCACACACAGGCAGCAGAGGACAACTGCCCCTACTCTGCTTTTCCAGTTCTCAAGATAGATGGCTCAAAACGTGCAGAGCCTCCTGGATACAAGAAAATGAAACATTAAACCAAAGGTTTATTTTCCCCCCACTCCTTCCTGATGCTGAGCCTTCAACAGCACTTACACCTCTATGTGCAAAGGTAAGAAGTAGGAAGGAAGAGGCTTTAAAAGAAACCACCTTAACACGTCCTTTCTTACAGAAGAGAAGCCACCACAAAACCAGGGGGAGAAAAAGTAAAAGTGAGGCTATCAGCAGCTTGCTGGCCAATTGCCCATATGACTGCAGGTGAGTCAGTATGTTCTTCGTTAAGGTGCTTTCATGCCTGAAAGCTTTTGGAGAGAGACTGGTGATCACAGCTGCCAATATCTGCTGGTGAGGAGGTAAGCAAATCACAGCCTGTCCAAGTTAAACAAGTTAAAGCCAGAACTTCAAAAAACTCAAGTGACCCACATGCGGTGTGCGGGAGTGAGCACTTGGGTATGATGTAGGTGCAAGGGAAGACAACTCTTATTTGTCTTCTTTTCATTGGACTTCCCTGAAACATTAATTTTTAGACACAGTATGCTGCACTAAACCCTGAGTTAATTAGAAACAGGAGTCTCTCCTCCATTCCTATTTTTGGAGGAAATGTTCATCAGCACAGAGACAGCAATGCAGAATTCCTGTCTCCTGGGTGAGCAACTGAAATCATCCTCTGTCCTAACATCAAGATGTTTGGTAGAAAAAAAAGCAGAATAAGATAAAGTGGAGGAAAATCCTGGCTGAAAAGTGTATAGCACCTTTTTATGTCAGGTTTTAAATGTTTATTGTGTTGAAATATTGTGGGATTCTTCTGTAAACTATTTTAGAAACAACTCGATCCATTTCCTGCTCAGTGAAGAAAGACCTTGGTGGCAGATTCTGCCCTAAACTGAATCCACCTGCCATGAACTGCTTGGGCCACAGGATGCCACTGTTGCATTTCTTTTTCAGGAGGTCGAAAGGAAGAGCGACAAATTGTTTGCATAAACAGGACATCTAAATTTAATACCTCTTTTCGTTCTTAACACATACAATTGCTGATGTTTAGAGCTCCAGACAGACCATCCAGATGTAGATAGCACAGAGCTGCACAGGATTACGTGTTTTCTTCAGGAACAAAATGTCTGAATACCTTTTAAGGCTCGATTACTGAACCCAGCACCTCTGTACCTTCATAAATTTTCTATGCACGAGAAATCTTTCCAATGACTGCCCCAAGTGTTGACTCCAACTCTGATAGTTTTGTCCACAAAATAAATATCCTGTTATTGGATTTTATCTGTGTCTAGATGAGAAAAGAGAAACACTAGATTAAATCAGAGAGAAGGCAGACTGCTTGTAATTGCTACCTCTTGTGAAAGAGCAAGAGCCCCTACCATGTTAATAAAACTTCATAAATATTTTACTAATATAAAATGGAATGCAATGTATTCATGCCAAGAGACAGGGAAGTGGCCTGAGCTCCCAGATAGCTGCTCTTGCTCCAATTTTGTGCAATTTGTAAACTGGCACACAGAATCAGAAGCCCAGGACTACTGAGACCTCTGGGATGGTCGCGACAAAAGCACCACACAAAGGTCCACCAGTGTAAATTTTAGAGCAGTCATAATTGCAGAGATCTACAAAGGGTCTAAAAGTCCTCTGAACACAAATTTTCGTCTTGATGTATTTTCATGTTGAAGTGGTAAATTATTACAGAAAACTAAGTACGGGGTTGCAGACAGTCTCCAAGATCTACATAGACAAGGGTTTCCCCAAGTTCAGCACAACACAGATGGAATTTGTGAGAATGGGTTGTTAAGAAATGAGGGAAAGAATTTAATGCTAACAGTTTCTCAGATTTCAAAAGCCGTTTTGGTTTTCTCAACATTTTAGAAGGGGAAAAAATGGCTTTAGCCTACTACAACGCCATTTAGGAACTGGGCAAAAGAAAATGAATGATAAGGTTTCAGATACATCTTGGGTGGCCAGCAACAGAAGAACTTGAGGAAAGCCAGCTTGAAAGTGACAGCTGTGGTGATGCAGAGCATTACTGAGGCTGGTACAGCGCTGTACTTCGAGCTGATGTAAATATAAAGGGGCCCATAGATAACAGCCCTTTAGGACTCAAGGCTTCAATAGAAACATCCACACTACCTTCAGCCTGCTTTGGATGTGTCCCAGAAACTGGCTATTCCCCAGTCAGGGTCTAGATTCAGTGAGAATCTTTCTCTTCAGAAAGCCATGTTGTAAGATCTCTAAAACAGAACTAGACAATTACTCGGAAGATTCTGGGAAGAGAAAGCTGTGTAACACAAGCAACTACCAACCAAATAATTCACACATTTCCAAAGACAAAAATAAAAGAAGCCCAAGGACCAGTTCAATTGCTTTTAAAATTAAGTATTTGTAACAACATACATCAAGGATACAATATTAATGTTAAATCAGTCATGACTATTTACATTTCTTTTGCTGAAGAAACTTTTAGTGTTGTGATTTTTTCTTGTCATTAGCACAGAAAAAAAATGACTACACATAACCAATTACTTAGTTCCCAAACTGAATTTACCTCCCATTCCAAAGACCAGGGATTTCAAAATCTCCTTAAGAAAGGGGAAAAAAAAAAAAAAAAAGCTTTCAATCCAAAATTTTTTTTTGTTCTTTATAACAATAAACAACAGATTTAATATAAAAGCAGCAGCACAAGGGCAGAAAATAGTGTTCCAAAGCTAATTTTACTCCTGCTGATCTCAGGAGCTGAGTGTTCCTGTCAGACTGAACAGACTCCAGTGGTGCCCTGCCTGCCTGCCTGCCTGGCTGGAGAAATCTGTCCCTGGAGATCTATTTATAGCACCTTGTACCCTGTACCTAGAATAGGTTTTAGGTTTTTTGTTTTGTTTTGTTTCATTATGTTTTGTTTTGTTAGGCGGGAGCATGTATCCAGGACTACATTGATCCAAGACACAGATGTGACCTACTCGAGTAAATTACCAGGAAAAAAAAAAAAATCAAAACAGTTCACACTCCATTTTCTGCACATCAGTCCCTCTGGGCTTCATCAGCTAGCCAAAATTCAGTCCCAAAGGTTATTTCTATTACAAAGAGAAATTGATGACAGAATCGAGTGTATCTTTGACACAAACCCATCTGCTTACATACAACACAGTATCCTTTCACCTGCAATAATGTAACAACAAATGATCTGATCTTTTTCCTTGGTGGCTGTCATTTAAATTTAGACAGTACAATATCTAATCCCTTCATGATTTTCTCCTTAGAAACACACTCCTACATTTGGATGTTTCCCACTAGTCAGCATGATTTTCTGTGCCTTGTTTCACTGCTTCTTATGTCCTATATAGGCAACTCCAGCAGTCACTACCTATCTTGTATTTTCTTTATGAATTTTCAGGGAAAAAACCCTTATGTCGTAGAGTTGAGGGCTTTTTTTTATGTAGATCTCACCTTGTAATTCTGCTTTGCTTGTGACCCTGTTATTTCAACTACCTGGCTCCATAATGACTTTAACCTCTTCTAAATACTTGCTTTGCCCACCAGCTTCCCTGAGTTTGACCCAGTCCATAATAGCATCCCTTCTGTTCCACCCATTCTTCCAAAATGGCCACACCTGAACCCTTCCATCCACAAAAAGAAATGTTTTAACAAAACTACTAGTTATACTGCAAACAGTGGCTTTCAAGGATATTCTTTTATTTCAGCCTCTCCAAAAAAAGTCTTTTTCCAGCCATGACTCCTTGTGATTTTTCAGCTGTTTGTATGAAACCGGCCCAGCAGAAGGGAGATGAAATTCCTCATGCCCTCCATCAAGAGCAGATATCCTCTGCTGGTTGCAAATGATGAATTGATTTCCCAAATATTTGTTATCTATACCGGAGAGTGGAGTTCATGCAGGCACCCTAATCTTTGGGGTAAAATCTGCCAAACTAGCTTAAACAACCTTTAAACAGAAACAGTAGGAATTAGAAACAAACAAAGCTATGAAACAGTAAAACACTCCTGCTGTTAGGCTGCCTTTGCTAGCCAGATGACAGCCCCAAACTGAGAAGGCATAGCAACTGATGGGTAGTGGTGTCTCAAACAGCAACTTCTCATCAGGGCTTCAGTTACAGTCACCACTCACTGCTGCCAAGAGAGGTAGCCCTCTTCCCCCATCCCTCCCCCAGTTTCTTCCCCGTGGGACATCTGCTTCTGCCAAGTCCTTGCTCCAGTGCACATTTGATTGCAGCACAAAGCCAATTCAACTCACTAAAACAGCAGAAAGTAAATTGGTTTTGGCTGGAAAGCAGGCAGAACTGGATTATTATGTGATCAAGCAAGAACTAGTGTTGGTGCAAGACAGAGAGAAGAAGATGAAGTGTACAGCTGAAGGCAGAAGAGCACAAGAGGCCTAGGCAAGGTGAGAATGGTAAACAGCAAAAGAAGTTGTTAACACAGCTCAGTCAGAGCAGGGAATCACACTCCTACCACACTTCAAAACACATGCTTTGAGAATTCAGTTCCTGTAGCTATCTCCTCATTTCAGGGACAGCAGCTCCTCTGTTACCTGCATGTTACTTACAGGAGATTTTGGATTTACCTCTACCATGGGACTGCACTAACACCTACCTATCTTAAGCCCAAACTCACGAAGCACTGGTACCCCAAACATGCTGCTGTGAAAGCCCTGGGAAGGAAAGAGATTTTTCTGCTCCCAGCTCTTGTGCAGACAGCACCACAGCCTAGGGAAGCTTTCCAAAGCTCAAGATTAGCTGGGCACAGTGTCGTGTTAACACCACCATCCTGCTTCCCAGGCAAAGACGGCTTTTGTGTACAGGACTGCACAACCAACAAGCCATTTGCTGCAATTCTGGTTCGAGAGCCTGTCCAGGCTCTCTCCAAAAAGAGATAATAAACGCCAACAGAAGGCATCCTATGGAGACCAGCACATAGTTCCACTGTAAGAGAAACATCACAGGCTGGCAGTGAGGTGACAAAGTCCCTAAAGATATACCACAGGGAGGGCTTTCAGCAGAAAGGAGAATGTATGCATGCAAATGGCTGTTTATTCAAAATATGGCTCCGCACCAGAGGAGAGTTAATCTGCTTCCCTCCCTGTGCAACCTGTCTAGCGTTAACACAGGCCGTTCCCACACACCTGCTCCTGGGCACAAGTTTCGCCCATTATCTTTTACCTCCTTCCCTTCACATCCCCCTGTTCTGCGGCTTTCTGCCCTGAACATTGCCAGTCAACGGAAATGGCTCTAGAAAAATAATAAAGCAGCCAGTGGGGACCTTGAATTTCAACGTTATTAGCCTTCAGGTTTTATATCCTCTCGCGGTTACCAAATTCTTCCTGAGCACTGCAGGGCACAGGGACCTCATTTTATTAAATTAAACAAAGCCTGGGTTGTCCTACGCTCCCAGACACCGGCCCATTCCCACGGCCCTCGTTCCTCTTCATTGACCAGCAAAGGGCAAGGAAGCTGGTGAAGGGTCTGGAACGCACATCCCATGAGGAGTGGCCGAGGGAGCTGGGAGTGTTTAGCCTGGAGAAAAGGAGGCTCAAGGATGACCTTATCACTCCCTGAACTGCCTGGAAGGAGGGTGTAAGCCTCTTCTCCTAGCTAACCAGTGACAGGATAAGAGGACACAGCCTCAGGCTGCACCACGTGAGGTTCAGGTTGGACATCAGGAATAATTTCTTCACATAAAGAGTGATTAGACTATGGAATGAGCTGCCGTGGGAGGTGGTGGACTCGCCATCCCTGGCGGCATTTAAGGAAAGCTGGACGCGGCACTCAGTGCCGTGGTGTAGTTGACATGGTTGGTGTTGGACCACAGACCGGACTTGATGCTCTGAGAGACCTTTATGTCATTTCCAAGCACACTGACGCGGTGATTCTGTGGCTCTTCTCTCCCGCCGTGCCGGGGCAGGGCGGGCGGGAGGCGGGCAGCGGCCGGGCCGGAGGGCGGTGCCGGCGGCTCCGGGCGCTGCTGTGGGGCGGCACGGAGCTCGGCGCTCCCGCAGGTGAGGGCCCCGGGGGAGCTGGCGGTGGGGGGAAGCGAAGGTGCCCGGCGGGATGTGCCCGGTGTGTGCCCCGGCTGTCCCACGCCAGGGCCACCCCCGGGACGACACGGGGGTCTCGGGTCGCTGTGGTGGCGCGGCGGCGGAACCGGCAGCAGGAACCTTTCCCTGCGGAATAGCTCCTGCTCTCGGCGGAAGGCGCTGTCTCTTTCCCTCTTAGATGTAAACAAATAAAAGTTGATGTATTCCTTTATATTATATTTTTATATTTATTTACTTTATAACATCCAAAGAAGGTGGAGGAAGGTTATCAGACCTTGATCAGTCCAAATTAAGCTGGCTGCAGACGCTTCTGCTGGGATGTCGAAGGGCTGTGATGAAGGCAAATGAGTCTAAAGATTGCTCAGGTGTTTTAAGTCTGTTTCCCTGTTTTACAGGTTTGGGCTTAATCGTATCGCACTTGATAGAGACGCTTTCAGCAAATAACAAACTGGTAGTGTTTAATACAGGATTATCAGGGTATAGCTTCTTGCCAGCTTGCTTTCAGCCCAGCATAGCTTTGCCCATACCTAATGATTATTCATTGTAAATCACGGGCGACGTTAGGTGCTGACTCTGTTTACACCCACGGGTGCCCTGCTCTTAGAAACTCCCAGGACAAAGGTCACAGCTTGCTCTTCCAGACTTCCCTGTGCCAGTGGCAGCTGTGTGCACACTCATGCAGTGCACTGGCACTTGCTGGGCTTAATGCTTTACCCGAAACACAACACTGCAGAAGACAAAATTCAGTTCTTTATGGACATGATCCCTTGTCTTGGCAGTAAAGGCAGGAGAATCAGAGCAGACCTAGTAAATGAGCTAAGTGCAGTAAATGTCATGTACAGAAACATTGCATTTACATGATGAAAAGGAAAAGGTAAAGAAAAGTTTCCTGCTTTAATGAAGTTACCTTGTAGTTTAAAGGGTTTTACTTCCTTCACTTCTTAAAGAAGTGTGTACTAATTTTGAATCAGCATGAAATGGAAGTGAATGCTGGTTATTGAATAACTTTTAAGTAGAGCAATAAAATGTACTGGTTTTATTTCTCTGGCTCAGGAAGTTATTTTAGAAGGAGAGAATACATCTGAGAAACAAGATGTCTCATGCCGGGAGTCGATACCAAGATAAGCAGTACAGGCACCATGAGAACCATAGATCTGATAGATACAAGGAAGACAGAAGAGTAAGAAAACCATACCCATACAATGCAAGGTACGTCTTTATCTCCTAAGAGAAATAGATCACAGCAGGTCTATAATGTCTGCTTTTAAATAGGCTTAATTTACAATAGTAAAGAAAGCTTTTACTCAGCCTTGAAAGCATGAGCATACAGCATTTGGAGCAGGGAGCTATTTTACACTTAGAAATTTAACCTTTTTTCTTTGTTTTCAGGTTGAGACAGGTCGTAAAGATAGGCTGTGTAACTCGGGCAGAGTTTTGAATTTCCTGGGATGGTCTGAATCAGGTTGGATGACAGATAGGTGAAGTGTGGCCATGAGTCTTAGTACACTTCCTGAACTTGCCAAATATGCACTGCTTAAATAAGAATGTTACATGACTGAGACCAGCAGAGGGACTTTGTGAGCTCTCAGGTTGCTCTAGTTCAGTTGTGAACATGTTTCTATTAATCTGAAATAAAATTACTTTCAGTAGTCGCTGTCAATAGATGGGTGATTGTTGAAGTGTCTAAGGCTGTTGGCAGCACTTGAGAGTGGGTCAGCCCCTCTCACCACAATGAGCAGATCAACTAATGGGCTTCCAGTGCCAAATAAACTCTTAGGATATTACACTTCTCCTTGCAGCCTGGCCAGGCTGCAGCACACTAGACGTGAGCTTAGGCTGTTTTCCTTTCAGGCCATGCCAGTGCTCGGCTGCGCTGTAGGAGAGGTCTGTAGATCTAAACACCACTGACATTGGCCACGGCTCTAAGGTGTTCAACTCTCCCATTTAATCTCTGGGGACGTGATTGTAGGGGAGCTTAGGAATAAAGGTAAACAGGGAGAAGAGATAATGAAGGTTATTGAAAAGCTGAAATACTGAAGTACTCCCTGATAGTATGCATTTTAGCAAGGAAAACATGATGAGAATAAAAGGAGCAGAGAAGAGCACTGTGAGGACTACAAGGAATACTTACGGCTAAGCGTAGAACACTTGGATAGTGATAAAACTATTGCATCGTGAAAATTGCTAATGAATTTTTCCTATGTCTCTCTTAAATTATGAAAAACTGAAGAGAAATGGAAAGACCAGCCTAAGAATCATCCTCAGAGGCTGAATGCCTGTCCTTAGCAAAAGCTGAGACTGGCAGGTAATAGTTAAATTATCTTGAACCTATTAGAAGTGAGAGCAGCTAATGCCAGTAACACATTAATAGCACAGTGGAGAGAAAAAGAAAAAAAACAAAAGTGTTGGGGGTTTGATGTGGGCTTTTTTTTTTTCTTTCATGTATAGCATAATATAAGCAATGTGTGAAAGGCTAGCTATAAATTAAACCACCACTTTTTAATAAAGCACTTCTCTGTATTTCTTGGTTTTGTTGTTAGTTTTATATGTTTGGACTCATAGATCGAAAATTGATGGACGGACTGTAAAAGTTCACAGACATCCCTGTATCCACCGGGGATTAGAGGAAGGGAAGCTCCAGTTGCAAATCTGTAACAGCCATGAAGATAATTCTTAGAGTCAAGTCAAGCATCTGGGGGCCATTAGACCCTGCTAAAGCTAATTGAAAAACGTTTCTGTCAGTTGTTTTGAAGGAGTTTGGCTTAACCTAACAGCATTCCCTCTGCTTGGTTCTCATGGAGTTCTCATGGGTTTTGGTGAAAACTTTGGCTGATTGATCAGAAGACCCCTGAACCCTATAATGAAATGCATGGGGAGAGTTTCATGGAAGCTGCATTTTGGGTGCCTAATACTTTCATTCCTGATGAACTAGACTTTCTAGCCAGAGTATTTCTCTTAACAAATGCATTTCTGTCTGAAACTCCTACAGCAACCTTCCTCCTATTGCTGAGGAGAATTACCTAGAATGGTAAAATCCTCTAGGAAAACAGCAGCGAAGGTAGTGAGAACAGACCATAGTGAGAAAAAAGGGCATCTAAAAAAGGATTTTTTTTCCTAAATGTACTCTCTTGCTGAACATTTGGCGGGGGGAGGGGGTTGGTTTGATTTTTTTGTCTTGTTTTGTTTTCTGGCAAGTAACAGGAAACAATAGAGAGAAGCAGCTGCATCAGAAGTACCAAAGGGATTGCTTTCAAGTTACTGGAAGTCTTATAAATCACACAGCTTATTTAATTTATGTGACACAGCTGCACAGGATGCTTTGGTAGTTGCACAAGACACAGGACAGAGGTCAGAAAAATCAGAAATGCTTCAGCCAAATAGAGCTGTTGGCAGCTAAACATGGAGATGTTAGCATTGGTCTTGTTATTGAATGTCTTAATTAAAATGTAAGAAGTACAAAGAACATGATTTAATGTGGATGAACGAGATAATTTTGAGTCTGGAATTGGATGAAGATAAACCTTAGTGAAGTGCAGTGATACTAGGAAACAAAACTATAGTTGAAAATGCTGATCTGTGGATAAGAAATCCAAGATAAAAAAGGAATACAAAGAAGACTTAAAAATAATAATGCTGAATGAGACTTAAAATACCCTTTAATGACAAATTCATCCAGCTGTACCTTGAAAAAGGCAAGCTCCAGTTCTTCAAATGAGGAAGAAAATTTCTGTTAGACCAAACACAAAAAAATTTGCAGCCAATATTTTTAACTTGAGCATTAGCTCAGTTTAAAGGGAAAATTGCACTTTTCCTATAAAATAATCTAAATCTCACCAACTTTAAAAATCATTAGGCTTCAGATATGGAGCTGTATGTCATTGTAGAAAACTGGACAATTTTGAAGTGTATCAATGAAGAGACTAATTGGAGACAGGAGAAATTGATTTTTTTGGGGAGGAGGGTTGATTATAGATTCTTCTTCAAATACCTCAAGGACGTAAAAAAATTGAATAGACTATTTTTTCCCTCATTTAACATATTTATCTGTTTATTTTAATAGCTTTTATTCTTTCAAAAGACATCGTTGTGAGAGATGGTTGGAAGTTACTACTAGTTGGAAGTACAAACTTGACAAAACACCCATGAAATAGTTGTGCTACTTTGCACATTTATTATGCCAAAATCTTTCTCATTTCTATTGTCTGGCCTGCTATGGACTAGCTAAATTGTTTGGTTTTCATGAAAAAGCTGTTATTTCCTCTTTCTACCTTTTGCCAGTAAGCTAAACAAGTTCAGCCAGCCTACCCAGCAAGTACACTATTTTCCAAAATAAGGACCAATGAAGAAAGTATCTTTGAATTTATGCAAGTTTTTGGGATATTTGCTTTCAAGACAGGCAACCAAAAAAAGTCAGATGCTTCCACGAAGAGGAACACCTGACAATTTCTCATGTTCTAATGCTCAGGAGAGACTATGACCTAATTAATAACCATTAGTCGTTTACTCCGTTGTAGAGCAACAGGAGACATCCGAGATGGCCAGCACTCAAGGACTCCTACTGATTGCTCAGACTCTTACTCTAAAACCTCTGGAGCAGCTCAGGAGTATTTTGGCCCACCACCAGAGTTTTATCCTCCCAAGGAAAGTTTCTCAATGAAGTGTTCAAAGGTGTGCACAACAAGAGGTATGTGAGACTTACTGTCTGCCATGCACTCCTCTCTTTCCAAGGACTTTTCTTGGATTTGGGTTCTGTGTTTAGGAGCACAACCAAGTAAAGCTAGAGGCATAGTAAAACAAAAGAAAAGAAATGAAAAAAAAAAAACACTACCAAGAAAAGACTCACAAGGACTGAGGGAGTTAATGAATGGCATCACTGAGGGTTTGCCATTTTAGACATCTAAAGACAATATTTATACAGATATTTAGATACTTGAAAATACATCTCTGGAATGTGCATCCAGAGCACCTGAGTAGGTCATGTGTGTAATCAGCCCGTCTGTGCAACAAGGGTTAACCTTTGGGATTTAGGAATAAAATAGAGATTTGCATCTGTGAGCAATTTAGAGATGGCTGTCGAAGGTTTGATGCTAGTTTATTTCCGAATCATTCTTCTCACGCTTTTCAATTCTGGATTTACTCCAGTTATCACTCATACGTGATGCTTTATAAAGCATCATTGTGGGAGACAAATTTTTTTTCTGGACATGAATCCAATAAAACAGTTTTGGAGAAGTAACTTGGGTTTTTCTTAGGTAGAAAGCAACTGCAACAAGGACAGAAATGAGCCTTAATGTGTGGGAGGAAATCAGCCTTATTAAACTCATTCCTGTAAACTGAAAAAAAGAAGTTGTTAAAATATTCATTACCCCTTGAAAGTTTTCCCTCTTCCAAGGCAATGATCGTTCTCACCTTGTCTGTAGGAAAGCTCCACTGCAGTCTGAGTTGAACTTGCAGCTAGGTGCAAAGTCTTTGGCTGATGTCTATAAATAGTCTTCCAGTGTCCTCTAGTAGAGAGAAAAGTGAAGAGATTAGCTGTTGGAAGTAAATTAAAGCACATAATGTTAGATTATTTCTGCATTCCATGTAGGAAAGTTAAGTAGCACAATGAATTTGCTCTTAATATTTCTCTGTGTGTGAATAGGTTAACAATTTTAAGAGTGAGATGAACTATTTTGTGTTACAAATATATTCTGTGAATTAGTATGCAGTTTTTCATATTCAGTTGTAACTGCAAACATTAGTAAAGGTTTAATGATGTGGAGCCATACCAATACTTTACCCATGGTAAAATTGTATCATCAGTTTCTTTTTCAACCATACCGAATTATTTTTAGTTTTCTGAAAAGCTGCAGAAAACCCCATGTGCTATTTTGTCAGAGCTTCAGAAAAAGGAAGTGGCAAGGTAGTTTTAGTTTTCAGTTTTGCTGGTTGTTTATACTTATGGATAGCTTAATGTGAATTTCTGTGGTTTTTTTCCCTGTATTTGCTTTTCATTATTTTGGTGCATAAAACATCGTTAAGATTTTTAAAGTATCGTGGTTTTGAATGCATCAGTTGACAATGATGATTTTACTCCCACCCCTCCCCCAGATATTGTTCAGTGTTTTCCAAAAATTTGAAGTCTGAGCTTGCAGTGGAGGAGGGAAAAGAGATCATGCAGAAAAGAAACCCTTTTATTAGCAACTTTATTTCAAGAAATGAAAATATATTGAAGGGTGATAAGATTATGAGAATGTTACTCCCCTGTTTAATTTTTGGCAGTACCAAGATTTAGCAGACTTTACTATACTTGTTTTGCAGGATTCTGTATTTCCTTCAGTCATGGTAGATGCTATAAATGAACTACATGAATTGTTTACTAAGAAGTCTGTACATGGGAGCAGCAACACTTTAGACCCTGAAAAGTTCCTGTAAATACTTCTTAACCATCTCTTTCTTTTGCCAATGATTCATATTAGCACTCTGGTGAAATTCCCCCTTCCCAATCACCCTAATTTTAAAATAAACTGGACTCAAACAAGGCTGGGAAATCAAGTGATGAAACGCAGTCTTTTTCCAAAGCAACAGCTGAAATGTGAACCTTAGTTTCTGACAGTCCACTAAGTAGTTAAGCTTTGGATTTTGTTTTTCTTTTGCCTAGCACACCTAGGCAAAAGTTATGTTCTTTATGCATTTTGAGCAGTTCAGCAAACTAGAAGGAATTCTATAGAACTAGAGCTCTGAAAAGTATTTGCTTCACCCATATGGTGCCCCCTTCATCCATGTTTTTTACCAGCTATATCCCAAAAAACTAGAGTTGAATTTGAGAAATAAGCAGCTGGGGGTTTTTTTAGGGATCCTTTTAACATCTTAGGACCTTAGGACACTTCAGAACCTTCAGTTCTTCCATCTTTGTTATTCCCCTCTTCCCTCCCTATTCCCTGCCCTGTTTTTTTTCCCCCCACATTTGGACAATAAACACATCCCAAATACAATGGAAGAAACAACTGATAGTGACCCCTTCTGCTGGTAGGAACATTTGATACTGTCTAAGAAACTTCAAAACATTCTGCTCCTTTTAAATGCTTGTTATCTTGAAAACAGAAGGGGGGAAACATTGTTATTATGTGAGGGATACCTATTTAAAACCATTCAGGTGGGATCACATGGATAGCAGTACTGGATTATATGAGGCACTTCATCACTCTTTCTCCCAAAAAATGGACTAAAGTACAAACTTAGGAGAACCATCAAAGTTTGGACCAGTAGAGAGTAAGCTGTCTTCTGGAATACAGTCTAGACTTCGGATTGGTGGAATTTTCTGAATTGGAAGACTGCACTCACATCTGTTATGTTTAATACCTCTTTACAGACTTATGAAATTTGTTTAATTCTCTATTGAATTGCTTTTTAAAATGTTTGACCTTCACATTACCTTAAGATAAGGATTTCCAGAGTTTCACTTGAAGTACTACTGTTTCGTTCCTTTAAATGTTTTAAAGATGTTTCTGATTCTGATGGTATTCTAATTATGTAGTGATAATCTTATATGTTCAGCTTCTCCATGAGATTTATGGTTTTAGAGTGAAGTCTTCCCTTTTTCCCTGTGCCCCTATTGCTTCGTCACAGATTGAACAATAGCCAGTTTTGGTCAGTTTTCCAGTCTTATACCTTTTCCAGATCTACCACACTTTTTTGATATAGGTTGACCAGAAATGCAGTAAAAATTCCAGATAAATTCCCAAAAGAATCAGACATCTGCCTAAAGGCTCTGGTTCTGTAATCATATTCTAATGCTTCTTAGCTTTTTGTGTGCTGCTTGACTATCAGTGAACACTGAGCTGATATCTTCAGAGAAAGCTACCTGAAATGGAAATGTTTTGCTTAGAGCCCTTCTGTGTGCTCTGTCAGTCGGTGTTTGTGGGTGCCGTGAAGTGGAGGTTGCTTATTAAACACTGATTTCATTAATTTCTCATTCAAGAGCTTGAGCTCTTAGCAGCCTACCAATTTTACTGTTGGCAAGCATGAAGAAATTTTTATGGTTACTATTATTAAAGCAGACTTCACCATCTCACTTTTCAATCTTTTACAATTCATTAGTCTGTGCAGCTACCATAGTATTTTGGTATGTTGTTTTGAGCTGAACCTGTTTGGAACCTCCACTTACAGCTCTTTGGGCCGTATTGCAGAGCAGACCCAGGGTGACAAACTGTATTTTCTTTGGATAAAATTAAATGAGAGGGTGAGCTGTAACTACTAGCAGGCACTCTGCCCTTTGGACCAAACTAGAGCCAAAAGGTTGTACTTCTCTCTCCCCAGAAAATGCCTGTCCTGTAGCCCTTGTGTCTTCAGCTCCACCTTTTTGACTCTGCAGATCTCCTCCCACTGCACTGCCAACAGGGGCATACTGGTGAGAGACAAGACAAACCAGAGATTACTCCCTTAACTCTAGTTGCCTGAAAACTGACTGTTTCCTTTTTAGTATCCTTTAACCACTGCTAACCAGTGAGGGGATTGTTTATCATCTCGTGGGAGCTTGTGTCATTTAAGAGCACTGCCTTTCTTCATGTATCTGCTGATTGTTTTAAGTGACTTCCCTATAACAAGCTCTTGACTATTCCCTGCTATGCTGTCTTTATGTCTAGTTTCTGTATGGTGGGTTATTTTCCGTAGGAAAGCTACACGTGTGGGCCTGCAAATTACACATCAAAAGGCAGTAGAAACAGAAATCTGCCACCTTCTGTTTCTACAGTAGTGAAGGAGATGTAGGGAACTAGCTTATAGACCGGTGTCAAACTGCCTAGATGCACTATATAATTCACAGGTATTTGAAATAAACTGTTTGTGATAAAGACAAACCTTCCATCAGCTAAGGAACTGCTGCTCGTAATAGCCATTCTTACTGCTTACACACAATATATTACACATGCCATTTAAACCTGTTGAAAACAAGAGTTTTTTGACCTCCAGGTTCTTAGAGCTGAAATTCTGTCAGAAGGAAGCATTCACTTTGCTTTTCCCAGTGCAGGTAAAATTTCTGTTGCTCTCTCTTCTGTTTAGAAAACCTAAATTAGTAATAATTTTGCCTTTCAAGTAACCCCCCTAGATACAGTTGAAAATACAACCAGATCCAGTGCTTTTGTTTAGCAGACAGAATGAAAAAAGTGTTCAAGGCTGGCTGCTATCCTTCACCTCAGTGAGATGAAAATCTGAGTTCAGCCCATGAGTGAATTGCTGATCATAAATTGGTCTCAGATATTTGATCACTTGACCTTAAAACTTCTAATTTTCTTTTTATTATGTATATTGGTGTGAAACAGGTAGAGCAATGCAATTCTTGGATAAAGCGTCCTGTATTTTTGCGTAAATAGTGAAGGTAAACTTAAGTTTCTCCCCTCTTTGGTCAGTACGTGACCCAGGAAATTACCTGTGCTTTTGCCTTCTACAGAATTGTACTTGCTGGTCATGACTCCTAAGCAAATAACTTTTTTTTTTTTTTTTTTTTTAATTTTCAACCTATTTGGCATTTAAGGAAGACAGCACTGAAAAGGTTACAAAACAGTTTGTAGGGGAGCTAGTATAATTGAATCCCTGTTCTTTGCTGCTATGAATACCACTTTGCGCCTTGAATAGGGTCAGATTTCTTAAGCATATTGTAGGCACTTCTAAACAATCATGCCTTTAGCCTACATTCTAACATCCACAATTGTTAAAACCTTCAGACCAATTTCCTCTCAGAAAAGACAGCATTATGGTTTGTAACAACATGAAAAGTCTCCAATTTCAAGCATAGCCAGGAGGAAATATCAAACTGAATTTATTTGGAGAAGGAAATAGAATTAGGGAGCAACAATGACTTTCTCCAGGATACATTCATGCACTAACAAGCCGGCATTAATTCAAATGTAAACATCTATATGCTTTTGTTTTTACAAAACACAGTCTCTTTTTTTCTTTTTTTTTTGCCCTATAGCCATGCACGCTGGGAAATACTCATAGACTAGGAAAAAATACTGAGATGAAAAGTTAGCCAAGACACAGGATTCACACTAATAGAGACTCTCTGAGCTATGCCATTGTTCTCAGCCATAATACTGCTGTTGTTTCTTTGCTGTTTTATGTGTGATACTGTTCCCCTTGGAATCAGGTATGGAAGCAGGAAGGGAAAAACATTTTGTGGAGCACTTGTATCCCTTTCAGTGCTGCTGAGATGTTGGGGGAGAATAGTGGTCTGCAAGAGGCATTGGACTGAAGTGAAAAAAAAAAACCTGTAGCTTCAGGTATGCATATTCAAAAACACTGAAGGGTCATTAAATCTGCATAGTGCAGGTAACTCTGTGTATGAAAACAAGCATTTGACAAGTACTTTCAGTAGCACGTTGCATCTTTTTGGCAGTGCAGGACACCTACAATTCCTGTGGGGGCACCCAACAGGATTAGAAACTGTTGTGTTTCGCAGTCATCATCTTCACGTTTTGCCCCCATGGTGCGCCGTGCTTAGTTCCTTTAAATTGTGCCCAAAGCTGCTGTACACTGTTCCTGTGACAGTTAATTTCCATGTATTTCTGCCTAAGAAGGGAGCACTAGGATCCCCTATAGTCTCCCTGTAATTAGATGGCTTCTCCTTCTATCTGTTTCAAAGTATATTTTAAATACAGTGTGACTAACAGGTTGAAATTGCCATCAAGTTTTTTAATCTTGTAATTGTGAAGACAGATGATATTAATAGTGGGAATTGGATGGAGCTGTGCAGATTAAAATAATCCCAGTTATTCAAAATGCTTAATTAAAGTAGCAGAGTAACAAGATACAGCAGCAGAGCTGCAGGTAACCTTCCTCCCTCTTCTGATGTGAAAGTATTTCATTTGGAGCTCAGTCCTCTTTGCTGTGAAATACAAACAGCCTTGAGCAGTTGGCTCTATAAAAACACTCAGGGGAGCTACGCTACTTGCAGATGCCAAATCCTACCTTTAGCAAACTGTTGCCTTGCCAACACATGGGATTTAACTCTGCCCACGTTTTGATATGAAATTATTTTCATCCACCTTTTGGCATTCTGCTAACATGTACACGATTGTTTTTAGAGAAGAGAGAACTGCAACTGAGAAGACTGACTAAAGTTGGCAGGGGAAGATACTGGCAAAGTTGCTGTTAGCTGTTAGGTGTGTGCTAGACTCCAGTCCATGTTTCCCATACTGGCAAATCTTAGGTTAGGTTAATCAAGTTAGGTTTGCTCACTGCCATTACACAGGAAGAGTTATACCATCTTTCCTGTAAGAGAACCAGGTTTGTCTTCCCCACATCTGACCCAAATTACGGGAACAAAGGGAAACCCTTCTCTTTAAAAAGTGGCTCTCAAAGGCAATTGATACAGCAGACAGACTATCTATTGAATGTAGCTCTACTTCTTGATCAGGTGATCCTAGCTCTTTTAAAGGAGAAAAATCCACCCAGACAGGAATGTTGCTCACCAACTTGACAACCCACAATTAGTAAAGTGAATGAGAAGCTCGGGTTCACAGGTGCCTCCAGCCTGACCCACCTTCAGCCAGACTATGATTACTTAGAGAGCAATAACACCCCAGTCTTTGTACTTTCTAAAGGTGGCTCAGTTTCAGTTCAAACAGAGGGAGTGGCCATGGAAAGTTGGCATACAGAACAAGAGCGTTTCATTGTTTTCTGAAATCTTTTTTAAAAAACGCCTGGAAGCTGGTTTCAATACCAAGACACTTGTTTACAACTTGAAAGAACTATTGGTACATTAAGAAAAAGAGGATAAAAAAGCCATTTCCTGAAATGTAGAATGAGAGGTGACCCTACAGAGACCTACTGGTGCTACAAATAGAATGCAGACTTTTACAGTTGTTGTATTTAAGCAATACTGTCAAATACTACAGTTTAATGCAAGATATTTTGCTTCCCACCCTCTCCAAAATTAGGAAAGATGACTCATGCTCAATTAGCAGGAGAGAAATCAAGAACAATCTAGAAGTGATGCTTTAAAGAACTACTAGATACAAGTAAACCATAGCTGTTGTTCCCAGGCAAGGGCTGGGTTGTACTGAAACTGTGTCTTAACAGCGGTGGGAAAATATGGGGATAGAGGATGATGCAGTAGTTCTACAATTTAAGTCCACCCTTTCCTGTGAAAATTGGACAGCGCTCTTTAGAGGATGGGAGGGTATGAAGCAGAAAGAATAGAGCAGGTGGGATAGTTGTTCTTTAAGGGAAGAGAATACACAGAAAAAACAGGATGATACATTTGGATCTGAGCACTCTGTGAATGCAAGATTTCTCTGAGTCATTAAAACCAAGGCTGGTCATCCTTTGAGATTTCCTAACAGAGTAATTATCTTGACTAAAGTGAAGACAACTTATTAAAAGGTAATAATAAAAGTCTTTTTTAGAGCACATAAATCATGTAATTGTCCCAGTTTAAAACTACTTTTTCAGTGATTTCCAGTAAGATGGATATCTCAAATGAGCGTAAGTGTGTTGGGCACATCCATGCAATTTAAATGCAGTTGGCTCTGAGTATGTGCATCCCTTGGGTCCTCTGAAAAGCCAAGATTTTGTTGGTGTTACATTGCCTAATTCCTGTGTTGTAGGGTTGGGTTGTTTTTTTTCTGCCTTTGATTTTAACATGACTAAGTGAAAGCTAAATCCCACCACTGGCTGAAGAACACAGAGACCTGCAAAAGCAGTAGTGGTGTGGGGGCTTGAGGGGCATTTCTTTCTTCATGACAAGGCTGCATATTGTCCTTATTCTGCTTTAGTGAAGCTGGTTGAATTCTTGCTACTGGTTTCAGTTAGATCTTGCTTTCTACATAAAGGGAATAATACTATTAGAAAGGTATTAAAATATCTTTGCATCCAGATTTTATATTTTTGATCTCTTGAAACTGTTGTCTTCATTTCTTTTCCTTTGTTCAGTTCTCCTCTTTTTGGTTTCTCCCCATTTCTGTCATATTTTGTCCCCTTCCAAAAGTAGAGCCAAACCCTGCTTTACTTTGATATTTTCTTCCCTTCTCCTTCTCTTTTTCCTCCTGCCACCGACTCAGTTTAGCAGAGGTGACCAATGCTGCATTGAGCTGTGCCTTCAGTCTCTGGGGAATGCCAAACCTGCACTGGCAAGAGATGTTCTTCATTTGAGATCCTTTTCAGGACTGACTGCTGCTTTTGTAAGTCACTGTATATGGTCAAAATACTTGCCTGCTCCTTTTTGGGGGATAAAAAATAAATAAAAAGCAAGATTACCTCTGAAAAGCAGAAAGTTACCCAAACTGGAGGGGGGGAGGGTGGAAGAACCAAATGAGAGCTTGCAGTGAAAAAGGCATGGAGAGTGATTTTTTTAATGTGTGTTGTGGCGTCTGACTCCTCTCTTCCCTTCTCCTGGAGCGACCCCTAATGGGATGTGACATGGGCACCACTAGCCAGTGTGTCACCAGCCCTGCCACTGGGGTCTAGGTGTCCAAGAGTGGCAGTCACACACTCCCGGGGCTGCCCCTGGGTCCTGCTGGTCCCAGTGGTATGTGGTCTGCAAAGGAAGCAGAGGGAGAAGGCAAGCCAAAATGGAGAGTAGTACACATAGAATATTCTGGAAGTACACAGTGATGTTCACTGAAGATGAGGGAATGATACAAAAAGGGACAGGAGGAGGAGTCCATGTGCATTCAACAGAAGAAGAAGGTGACTCCAGTCCTAGATACAGTGGAGGGAAACACTTTGTAGGCCTTTTCCATTAATATGGCACTCATGTGGAATCAGGGGAGTTCAACAGAAAGAGCCAGAACTTTCTGTCCTGCAGAAAGTTTGTTTATGGCAGCTGCAGAAACAAAGGAACAAACAAGAACTGACCATTTTACTTTATGTACACATGTATACACACACCACAACCCCCGCACCTGAACATCAGAGCTGTCCTAATGCAATGCATGGATGGAAATTCCTCTTTATGGCTTCTGACATGAGACTTGAGTGCACAGCTGGGTTACTGGGTACCACACACATTCAGCCACAGTGTGCTTTATGAAGCAGAGCATGCAGATTTAACTGCTCACCTTGCCTGAGAAGGGGAGTTTCTGGTCCTTCTCTGGTCCTGGCTGTTATTGCCCTAGCTAAACTCATGTCAACATGATTGCTCATCAGGTATGCTGTGAGTCACCCCAAGTTGCTAAAGTTGCAGAACAAAACCAGCAGCGCAAAAGAAAAGAGTTAAATAGTTTCCTGCTCTTTTAATTTATTTGAACAACTCTTAGAAGGGCCTAATGTGGAGGTAAGAGTGAAAAGTAGTGACTGCCCAGCCAAGGGTGGGAGCTGTTAAAGTCAGCTAGTGTGGGTCTGTACCCTTGACCAGCCCACCTGTCAGCTTTGTTGGATGGTCAAGGCCACAATTTGACAGAAGATAAAACCATTGTTCAGTGAGTTGATACCATGGAAATAGCCCAGCACGGAAAAGAAAGGGAATGAAAAAGTGAATAGTAGATAAATAGTATAAATTGGAAGGCTATATTGTTGCTTATAGCAGGAAGCATACTCACAGCAAAAGATAACTGCATTCAAGCAAAATTGACAAGTATGACACATTGAAGTTACTATCCACTCCAGATTTAGATTTTATGGAACAAATGAAACAATTCTCTGGAAAGCTCTGGCAACACCCACTTCTAGATTTGCAGCCATTCTCCTCACCTTCAGTGCTGAAATGCAGTGCAGGAAAGAAGCATGGGGAAGAAAATAGCAATCCAGGAGCCCTGACAGGAGTCCTGTAGCTTGTTCAGTGAGGAGAGGGTTAGTTCCTAAAGCCAGCTGTTGACTGTGCTGATTTTAGTACAAATGAGTAACATTTTCAGTAAATCAAAGGTGTTGAACCTGAGAAAGGAAAAAAATAACTAAACCAATAGAATTTTGGAAATGTTCAGACCTCTGGTCATTTTACACTTAAATCTTGCAATGTATTCATCGTTGCATGGGATTAGGGAATTACTGTGGAGATAAGCAACTTCCCTATAGGAAGACCTTTTGGTTTCTGCAGGTACAACTCCAAGATGACATAGCTAACTGGCCTGTGAAAGCAGAAGTGGCACTGCAGACTCAGAAGCGTGGCTTGTTACTCAATCCTTTTCACCAGCATCACACTATACAGTTCACTGCAAGGATGTGTGTGACCATACCTTGGCAGAGCTAAGGTTCAAAACTTAACTGTCCTTTTATTCCTTACTTCTCAAATCTGTCTCTATCCTGTTTATACTATTAGGATTTGGTATCAGCTTGTAACTATCACAGATGAAGATTGCACGAGGCTTTTGGGGTTCCTGGGTTGGAACAATACTATAAGGCTTAATATTTCCATCAAAGCCCTGATGATTATACAAGGTCTTAGGCATTTCCACTAATTGTCTGCTAAGTTCACAAACCCAGCTGGCTGTCATCATAGACCTGTAATTCATTCTACGTACTGCTTATCATTTTAGAATTGTCTTTAATACAGGAGGCATTGTTCTTGCACTTTCTTAAAAAAACCCCAAGTTAATCCAAATGATACAAGTGACTGATGGAGCAGCTGCTGCTGAACCTCTCTCCATTGTTTAGTCACTCTAATCAATTCTACAGCAGGCATGTGTTACAACTGTGCAGGTACATACAAAACCTGTCCAACCTGAATGCCCTGTCTAAAGAAATTTTTCAGGCATGCCTTTAAAGCATCTACTGCTGCACTTAAAAACACAGTAGACCTGCACTGATCACATTTGTCATCCCATTATCAGTCAGCTCAGCGAAGTGAAGGGGTGGCATACAGAATGCATGTGAACACGTAGAAAGTTTTGGAGCAGCATCACTGAGGATTGGGGTCAGTTGTAAATGTGGGGAGGTTAGCAGCAAGCAGTGACTACTTTGAGAACAGAAAATTGCCTTTTCCAAAGCTCAACAAGGTGATGTAGAGGAAAAGTTGGTGCTCAGCAGGTCAGAGGGCCTCAGTACACATAGACAAAAAGGAAATTCTGAAGTCAGCAGCTGACTGATCGTGAATTCCCAACTACCAAGTAGACAAACATATTTAAAATTTATGTTTCCCTTAATCAAATGGTCTTTCCTCCATATAGACTTGTAAGACCTGTTTCCTGCTGGAGCATCTATGAAATAAATAATCAGCCTTAAAAAGGGAAGTGCCCTTCTGCATCCAACACTGTCACCCTATCTAAGGGCCCTGATGATCTAAGTTGACTCCCTGTATTTGGAGGCATAATGTATAATTCAACTGAGCAACGAAAAAAAAAGAACCACCTGAACGAGTTCCAGTTAATGTTCTGCACAGCTACTACTCTTTCAAAATACTATGAACAGTTCTAGTAAAGTGATGACTCTTTACCTATTAAAAATGATGAGTCTTTTGGCTGCATTGTTTGAATTTGGTACAAGAAGTTCCAAATCCTAACTCCAGGGCCAAACGTTAAATTTCTGTTTACATTTAGCTCCACAAATGCCTCCTTTGAAATATCTGAAGCCTCCTGAAGACATTTGGTAACCAGCACAGTTATTACCCTGCTTCACAGAAATGTTTGTGGAGAAGGGTCAAAGAAAAGGCACACTGTCATGCAGAAATCAGCATTGCCTCTGAAGAACACATAACACAGAACTGCTCACTCACTTGGTTCCTCTTGAACAAGGGGAACAATTTTGTCTGCTCTAACTAACACTACCTTCCTGTGCAGAGCAAGTGGCAGCAGAAAAGGACTCATAACCTTAGCCCTCTGTGGAGGGAGTAAGAAGGGGCAGAATGGGAATATCTGATAATCCTTCATTGTGGCTGTCACTAGCTTTCTTTGGTTAGAAGCATCTGGCAACACAAGAGAAGAATTTGTTTAATTCCCTTGTGTTCCTACTTCAGCCTTTCCTTTTCAAGCCCATACAGCCTTGACAACAACTGAGCCATTGCTCAAGAGGGAAATGCCATGTGGATCTGCGCTAGCAGCATAAAATGAAAGTCTGTGTGCAAACTACAGATTCTGCCTCACTTTAAAGACAAATATAGGACCACTATGTCAAGAATCTTACATTCTTGGCTGTTAGACAGCAATGGAATAATAAGATTTACAATTCTGTAATTAACTTCAGGACTTTGGAGCAACACGCCTGACACGCTAAGGATTTTCTTTTCCCCAATAGGCAACTCTAGCTGTGCTACGCTTCAACATCCATCATGTTTACTAATCTTAGTCTGACCCCTAGTGAGCTGTCACAGAATAATCAGATTTATCAAACATGAGGCAGTTTCCTGAGAGGCAGCTACCACAAAAATAGGTAATTTCTCCCCTTTTCGGTTCTGGGTTTTGTTTGTATTTTTTCCCTTAAAAATACTTGGTTACTATTACTAGTAGCCTAACATAAGAAAAAGTGTAGAGTCAGCTCAGAAGCTGTAGGGCTTTCTTCTGAGGGTCAGGGTGTGAAAGAGCACACTTGACCTAGTATCAAATTCACTTAATTTATTTCTGAATATAAGGTGGGTTTTGTGTCCTCCCCCTCCTTCTCCTTTTTGTGGTTTGTTTTTTGGGTTTTTTTTGTGTAATCAGAAACTGCTTCTTCAGGGTTATGAGGGATTTTTGTCTCTGAAGGAGATAAAGTGCAAGTTGCATCTGGTTAGACAGTAAGTTTAAATTAATGAATACCTTCACAGAAAAAAAAAAAAAAAAGTGTAAATTAAAGCAGTAAACATGTTTTGAAGGACCTAAATAACTTGCATGATTTTTCAAGCCGTTAGAAGCTTCTGGGTTTTTGTCAGCTTCAACCTCAGCATTTTGTTCATACTGGATATTTCTTGCTCAGTGTGTTTATGCCAAGTAGTTACAGGCCAAAATATAATCACTGTGCGCTTGCCTTGGCAGTAACACAAGCACTGTAAAATTTTTATGGATTTTTTTTCACTGCATGAAGATCCATCTATCAAGCACACTGACAAATTAAAAAAAGTAATTTGCCCAACCTCCAAAATGTACCCGTGAGAGTTCAGGCTTCTCTTTTTTTTTTTTCCCCAAGTGCTTTTTTGTAGCTGTAGCCAAGAGGAACATCTCAGTGTTAGTACTCTGTCTATGGTTTTGGTGTACTTCTGTCACCCACAGTTTGCACAAGATGTGGTTCTGACACCTATTCCCATCTTTCTGCTCCTTCCAGGCATTCTGAAGTTTGTGGAAATCATGGTTAACCTCCTGGTGCTGATTTGTGTGGGCGCTTCCCAAGCCTCCATTGCAGGCTTCACGTCCCTTGGAGGCTTCGGCTCCTTTAACCTGAATTGGGCCTACAGCCCGTTTGAAGGCACGGAGCTGCGGGAGGTGAGGGAGCTGGACATGCAGTTCACCCAGATGAGAGCCCCTTGTGTGTACGGCGGAGTGGCCTTCAGCTTAACAGCGGCCACGCTCACCCTCGTCTTCCTCGTCGTGGGGGCAAAACCCATCCAGCAGCTCCGGACAGGGCTGCTGGTAGGTGAATGTGCCTTCAGCCTGCTGGCTGGCCTGGCGTACCTGGCGGCCGTGGGGCTCTACCTGCACTTTGTCAGGCAGGTGAACGCCACCGAGGTGTGCAGGAGGCGTGAGCGGCTCTACGCGCGCCGTGGCTACACCTCCATGAACTGCGCCGTCCAGGGCGGCGACGCTGCCGTCGGCCTCTTCGGGGTCGTCGCTTCCTGCCTGTACTTTGCCAGCTTTGTGGTCTGCATCTTTGCTATCCGCACCGTGTGGGCCTTCCAGAGCCGCATGGCCAAGGCTCAGCACAGCCCCAAGGACAGCGTTAGAGACAGAAGCGTCAGAAACCACCAGGCCGTGCACAGGACTTCTGAAAGCTCCCGCAATGTCCAGGCTCTTGCCACATTAGTGTGAAATCAGCTCAGGGACTGTGCCAGAGAACTGAGGTGTCGTCAGCAAAGGATGGACACTGGCAAGCAGGCAACCAGCTCAACAGTGTATTTTCCTACAAGGTGCTGAAGTGTGTGCTGAATGGCCGATTTTAACCATACTGCTACAACATGACGCAATAAAATTGCCATCGAGTGACTGTTCTAACAAGGATTTTCCACTGGTCTCTCAAGCTGGACTCCTGCATTAAAAATGCATTTGATTGTAATGTTTTCATCCTGCACAGAGCAAAGCCAAACAGCAGTGAGCTTTTAACAGGTTACAACTGTGTTGCTGCCAAACTTGTGCTAACAACCACTTCCTTTCCTCTCCTGTGACATAGGGAATTGAACACACAGCTAGGACAGGCAGCTTTCAACAGAGCCTGTGCCTGTTGTGCGTCCTGTTCCTTTATTCTACAATGCTTACGAAGCAAGGGACACCCGAGTGCTTCTCTGAATTGTGTCTGAAGTTACATTTGTGACCATTTTTGCTTGGGCTAGTTTTTTCTTTTGAGTCATGGGGGTTGACACATGCCCTGAGAAATGCTGCTGAGGGGAACTAGCTGCAATGTCAAAAGGAGCATTCAGGGTTCTTATCCAGTTTTCGCCTACATTTTCCAATCTCACTGAGCACACATCAGAACCTGAGAAGCATCACACTGGCCAGGTATCAGCTTAGTGGAGATATCATTTGTTTCTGTAAGCACCTAAACAAGGTTTGGCTTGCTGACTCCACAGCCAGTGGTGGGCAGAGCCTGAATGAGCCTGCCCTGGGAATGCTGTAACAATGACAGAAAGTACATATATCCTTCCAATATCTAAACAGGCAAAGCATGAGTGAACAGCAGTAATTGTATGCCCCAGGGTTGAGAAAATAAATTTAAGAGAACATCTTTCAGGAGTCCTTTGTTTGAGGCAGATGAAATAGATCACTGGTCTTCAAAGGTGAGGGAGGGAGAAAAGGAAAAGGCTGTTCTTGAAGTGCATAAGAGCTGTCAGCTTGAGAGGAAGGAAAGCTCTGGCCATTCTCATTCGTTTCAGTTTTGTCTGGCTCACAGTCATTGCCCAGATGAGGCTTTTTTGAACCATAGTAGAGCTTATTTACTGCATACTTCTTACATACACATGTGTACACACACATATGAGGTCTCAAAGGACTGTGTTTGAGGCCAAAAAAGAAAACGTTATGGTTCTGATTAGAAGTGATTACATGAGTCTTTACAATAAGTATCTTTTATATAATTCCTTAAACATCTCTTTAACACTTTGAACAAACTCCATAGCATTATTATGCTTATGGAGAAACAGGAATAGAGTTTTTCCAAACTTGCTATGACTCACAGCCATCATAGAGTCAGGAAATTAGGACTTTGATTCCTAAGCCAAAGCCCAGACCTTCTCTGGTATGCTGTAATCAGCTGCAAAGTCTGTTCCAGGGATGTCTGACATGCAGCTAAAGCCACAGCTGACCACTTGTGGAGCATCTCTGCCTCCACTCCTGTTCTGTGCTACCTCTACACTTTGCACAGTTTGAAAGCAGGCTTAATGACACAATGACACACTGTTATTAATTTATGCAAACAACAAAAAGCAGCACCTTAAAGTGACAAATTCAAAAGATTAGAAAATGTTGCAGTTAAGAATGCATAAATTTATATTGGTCCTTAAAAACATGCACAATATGAATTTTAATCTCAGGGCTTCTCACTCTGTCCCATTTATTTTTGGATGCTTTTCTGCCATCACTGTGTAAAAGCAACAATCTTCTTGGACGCATCAACTTCTTTTCTTTTTTTGTTTTTTTTTTGCTTGTCTCTTTTTTCCTTGTGTCTGTGGTAATGGCCTCATTTGCTGCAAGGTAGTTCAGTCTTTAGCAAATAGTGCACAGAGCTCCATCGTGGACTATTGCTGTAGTGTTCCTCCCTTGGACACCTGAGTCCCTCACAGTCCATCCATTTTGGGTCCTTTTCCTGTTAGCTGGAGCAATTTTATGTGTTTTACATGGAGAGTCAAACAGTAGGTGCTGAATACAGGTCAGTCCCAGTCAAATTTTCTCAGCTCCTCACCCAGTGGCTTCCCTGCATTTATCCCCTCATGTTTCTGACTTTTACAGCCTCAAGTTTATTCCTTAAAACTAATTCTACTCTCTTACTTTAAAATGGTTCTCCCTTATCCTGTCACTACAGGCTCTAGTAAAAAGTCTCCACGTTTATCAGCCCTCTTTTATATATTGCAAAATGGTCTGCCCAGAGCCTTCTTCAGGCTGAACAACCCCAACTCTCAGTCTATCTTCCTAGCCAGCCCTCTGATCATTGTCCTGGCCCTTCTATGGACTCACCCCAACATCTCCATGTCCTTTCTGTGTGCTGGAGACCCCTGAGCTGGATGCAGCACTCTGGATAGGGTCTCATGAGAGCAGAGTAGAGGGACAGAATCAGAATCGCCCCCTTTAACGCTGCTGGCCATGCTGCCTTTGATGCAGCCTAGGGTATGATTTGCTTTCTGGACTGCAAGAGCACACTACCAATTCAAATCTGGTTTTTATGCACCATTTTTTATCCCCCCTGTTCTTCTCCACAGGGCTGCTCTCTATCCCTTCACCATCTGGTCTGTACTGATACTGGTGACTGTCCCAACCCAGGTGCAGGACGTTGCACTTGGCCTTTTTTGAACTTTGTGAGGTTCACATTGGCCCACTCCTTAGGCCTGGAGACCCTGACAGGTGGCTGTGGATAGCATCCCTTCCCTCAAGCATTCCAGCTGTCAGCTTGGTGTCATCAACAAACATGCCAAGGTCCTGCAACACTGCAAGAAGAGGGATCCCAATGAAAGCCACAGCCCAGTGACTGACCATTTCCTGAAAGTTTTGTGCCTTGAATTTGTTTCCTTCCCTGACACCATGAAGAAAGATTATTAGGAAATAATTGTGAAGAGGTAATAAGCAATGCTGTTTCCTCCACTCACATTCACAGAAGGAAGTGGAGGAGAGGAGAGGGAAAATACCAAAAGTACTTCTCAGAGGACTAAGGCAGGAAAGAAGGCGCTTTCCTACCTGTTGGGGTGAAGGACAAGCCAAATACCATCAGAACAATCCAAACAACCCTGCTTTCCAACTGTAACAAGACCATGCTTGATATCCTCCAGAAGACATGAAAGTCTTGACTGTGTGAGCTGGGAAGGTGTAATACAAGAGCAGAGATTTTCTAGCAGGCACATGTGACTAAGGCCACAACAGGCTGTCATCCCCAGCTGCCATTGCAGGTGGTCCTTTTTCCAGAGCAGATTAGCCTTCCCACTTTCTGCTGGAGATGGCTGTGCTTGACCATTACCTCTGAGCAGCAACTGCCAGTTAGCACAGGACAATAATCCACATTTGGACCAGTAAACAAAGGCAGGGCAAATGGCTCCTGTCAGCCCTACCATTTCTTCGTGCATACATGTGTGTGCATTGCCTGCATGCAGCCTTCAAGGTCAGCACTGAAAACAAGCACAGCTGTTTCTCTGGCACAGCCCCTGACAGCCTAATTCACCTGCCCCCAAAGGACTGCACCCAGCCATCACCCTCAGTCCCTCTTTGGTAAGGGGGATCCTCAGGGTGTACCCAGCTTGCCCTCTGTGACCACCACAGCTCCTCACCTGCTGTGAAAGAAACAGGGATAACAAAGGCCAAAACTGCCCTTTTCCAAGAGGCTGTCCTGTGGGTAAACAGCACAGCATCTCTCAGCCTCAAAGCCTTGGGTACAGCAAGAAGCCTGCTGGCACACCAAGCCTTTTCTGAACCTTCACAAAGAGGATTAAAATGTCCACCATCCCTGGAGATGTGAGGAAATGGATGCAGGTTGCAGGGTGAACTGGAGCTGCCTGGCAGGAGAAAAGCCCCACTGCTGATGACAGGTCACTAGTGAAAGGAGCTGGGCTGAGTAGTTCATTCATCTCAGAGTTACCTGTGAGACTCCTGGCCAGCCCCTTTGGATTTAAACCATCAATTTGCACCAGTCAAATTCAATGTGTGAGCAAACAGCTTTAGTCAGTCAGAGAGAAAAGCCTCCAGCTGAGCCCCCCAGCATTAGCTACCCACAGAGGGACACCACAGAAGATTCTTGGAGAAAAACAGTCTGTCATTGAGAAAAATATCTCCATGCCCTAATCTTGAGGAGGAAACAAAGGGCATAAACTATTTAGGCTGAGAAAGACAGAAAGATAGAAAAAAAAAAGAAAGTAGAGAGTAGGAAGGAGGGAAGGGAATCCTCTCCCCTGATTCTGCATCCCAACACCGAGTAAACTGCCATGAAAATTTCATCATGCTGGGCTGTGCACCTTTGAGCACCCATTTTCCTAGATGTGTCCTTTATTCAAACAAATTGATAGAATAGTTCAGTCTGGGGTAAAACTTGTCCAAAAGAGAGCATATCAACATCCAAGGACACAGGTCTCTTTGTTTCAATGTGAAAGGCAAAACTGGGGAGGTGGAGGACAAAGAGGAGAGAGGATGTTTACTCTTCCAAATAAGCTTAATATAACCTTTACATTTCCCAAACAATTCATGTATCTGGAACTGAAAAGCTGGTGCTGCTGGAAGATCTGCATGTATTAGGGCATTGCCATCCTGCTGCAGAGCAGCTGTAAAGGGGGAAGGATCTTGTACCCATCCACAGAAAGGAAATCTTCAGGTAAGCAGAAACAAGAAGCCCTCCTATTTTCTTAATGACAAAAGAAAATTAAAAGAAAACATTCCCAGACTATAATACATTTTATCCCAATTTAAGCTTTCTCTGTGAGTCCTCTAGAGAAGAATTTGAGCGTATACAATGTGCAGAAACAACTAGGGACACAAACCGGTTGTGCAACAGCAGAAACTGAATTCAAGGCTTAGCATTAAGAAAAGTCAGGATCTCAGTTTACATGGGAAACTGCTTTAAATTGATGAGAATACATACAGGGATTAGAGCACTAAAAAACAGTTTGGATGGAATTTTTTCTTTCATAATCCATGTACTTTACTCCTAGTGCAGACTTGCCTTCATTAAAGTTACTATTCTGGTAGTTTTCCACCACAACTTATATTCACCTTGGAGTTAAGCAAAGCCACAGATACACATCAGACCTTCAATAACTCAGATACCTCAACTGCATTGCCAAACTTGGATGCCTCCTTTTCTTATTCAAGACTCAGGTAAGTTGTTGAAGGGCACTATGAGAATGTCATACAGCTGTGACATTCGTCGTTACTCTTCTCCTTTGAGTCATCTCATCTCCCAGGAACAGCTCTCAGTGTATTGCAGCAGCTTAACGCCAGCACAGCGTAGAAACTGCCACAGATGCTCAGCATCACCTGCCATAAATAAAACATGAGACCCCTCACAAGGTCCACCACTTGTCAAGGCATTTGATGTAATTGGTTCAGGCGTGTGACAGTGCAGAACGGGCAAGTCACAGGATGCCCTTCATAACTACAAATGGTCTATTGATTTCCAGGGATGCCTTTCGCACACAAACCTGCACCTGCTACTGGGCTCCCCAAAACTCTGAGGCCGTGCTGAAGGGCTCAAAGCTGGGAAAGGCCTGCATGTGTTTTACAGGTAATTAGTTTTTCAGAAGGATTTAGAAAGGCTCATGACACAGATGCACGCAGGTGCAAACAGGGTGTTTTCCTTGCTTCAGAGTGCAAAAATAATTCCCCAACAAGCTGGCCCTATCACAGAGTCATTAAGGTTGGAAAAGACTTCTAAGATCATCAAGTCTGGCTGTTAACCAGTCACTGCTGTGTTCAACCACTAATGTGTTCACCATCTCCTCAAGTGCCCACAGCCACATCTTCCAAACACTTCCAAGGATGATGATGCCACCACTTCCCTGGGCAGCCTGTTTCAATACCTGAACACTCATACAGTGAAGACATTTTTCTAAACCTCCCTTGTTCCAATGTGAGGCCATTAACTCTCATTTTGTTACTTAGAGGAGAAGCCGATCCCCACCTGGGTACACTCTCCTTTCATGCAGTTGTAGAGAGTGATAACATCTCCTGAGCCTCCTTTTGTCCTAAACAACCTAAACAAAGCAGCTCTCTCAGCTTCTCATCAGACTTGTGCTCCAGACCTTCACCAGCTCTATGTCCTTTTCTGGACATACTTCAGCACTTGTGCAACTTAAAGGGGATTGAAATTTTTCAGATTTGTGACTCAGCTCTGCCAGCAAAGATTTGGCAGTTTATTGGTCCAAATAAGTAGGACATACTGGGATCAAGATTGTGTCATTGCACTATGTGAATGTGAGTTCTTGTTAAGACCCTATTTTACCTGGCAGCACTGCGGGTGCTCTCCTAAGAGCAGTAGCAGGTGTGGCTTCCTTGGCTCCTTCAGCCTTCAAATCCTTGTTTGGACTCACAGCAAATACTTCTAACACTCAGGAGGCTTCTGAGAGCCCTCAGTCTGTGCAAAGCAGACTCCTGCTGTGTCAGCGTTGCTGCCTTCCTTGCTTATCTGAAGAAAGGCTTTTCCTGGCCTCTGGTGCTCCCGCATGGCTCGCACGATGGGTTGTGAGCACAAGGGTGCGAGATGCAGCCGCTCCGCTGGCAGCCACCGAGGAGGAAGGTGCAGCAATGCTGGTCCTGTCCCGCGGTAACACGAGGGGGAGCCCTTGCAGCTCCCAAGGAACGCGGACAGCAGGAATACGCCTTTCCCCACCCCAAATATAAACGCCCAGTTCCTCATCAGAAAAAACCCAGGAGGTTTGAAAGCCATCTCTGATCATCTTCACAAGGACATTGCTCCTGGTTCAAACAAGTTCAAGCCACAGACCACTGCGAATGGGGAAGGTCACTTGCTATGGATCCCCCTTCCCACACACCCCTATTTCTGACGGTGCAGCATGGTCTGGGGACATCTTTTACCATGTTCTTAACTCCAAAGCATTCAAAAAATGCCAGGGAATGACTCAGCTGATACCTGAGTTGATTCTGAACAGCAAAAGAAATTTTGAAAATCTGTGGTCAAATTTTGCCCAACAGAAATAAGAGAACAGAAAAATCTCTACCCCTTGTTAAATAAAGCTACCACTTGCCAAAGCTTGCTTTTAGGGAGATTTGCTGCTTTCAGGAGGACAGTTTTGGCCACTTTAGAAAGACAGCAGTTTTTGCTCTTCCTTGCCACTCAATTTTAAATACATTTGAGCACAGTACTTCACTATGCATTTTATGCACTATTCTGTGCTGTATATGTCACTATATATTCTGTAATTTCAAGACCAAGGTAAGCAATAACTGCAAGTGCACCTACTCCAAGATTTATTTTCCCACAAATGCTGGTGTCTCTCTCCTTAAGAGGGATTAAAATGCAAAAGCATCTTACAAGTCACAGACTTCTGCTACACCAGTCTCTCTTCATAGTTCTGCATCCCAATTTCCTTTAAAGCATTCAACAGCATACATTTAATTAGCAAAACAATCCCATCTGTTCCACGAGTCAATACTGACAACTTTACTGTTGAAACACATTTATTTCTCTTGGTGCAGCTGTGCTGAATCTGACGAAAGGAGAAGAGCCTGCTGTGCTCAGAGCATTGTGTCTGGTGCCCAGACTGTCATCACAGGGCTGCTGGCCCTGGGAGCTCCTAAAGGCCTCCAGGTTAACCATAACCCTGTCTCTGCCCACTGATGGCTCCTGGGATGCCCCCCTAAGTTACCTCCATTCCCTAAACAAAAACCTCCAAAGACAATTCTACAGAACCATTGGTAAAAGATCCCTTTCCTGTCGGTTTCCTTAAGTTTTAATGAGAGACACAGAAGAACAAGTTCAAACAAAACACCAAACATGCACCAGAGGCTGTGATGAGCAGCAGGACATTGGAATTGAGACCCTAATGGGCAACAGGGCAGGAAGAGCCAACTGAACTTCATCCACCAGCAGGAACTACTTGCCAGCCTTGGGAGTGCATACTTCGTGCTCTCCCCCAAAGTCTGACGTGCAGGAATCCACACTCTGTAAATCAGGCACCCTGAATCTCCTACAGCAGAAAGCCTCAGGGCTTTCTCAGACCTGCTTCTGGGTCTCCCTATGAGGGAACAGACCAGTCCTGCCTGTCCCAGGCCTCTGTCACTGCAGTTATTATACAACAGCTTCCTCATGCCGTCATGCTTCTGATGAGCTCTTGCAATTTAAGTGTCTTACTTTAGCTTACAATATTAAAAAAATATGGAAAAAGATGAGATAGCGTCTGCCTCATTCAGATCCTGCCTCAGTCTCAACCTAGAGGGCAAGCTTAGCTCATGGCATGAGATAAAAGGTAGGACGAGGTATCCAAGTCAACCGCAGGTGAATCCAAACTTGTCAGCCTGAGAAAGGATGATCTAAAGGATGAACTGTTGACCTCAACAAGAATGGAAATACAAATAAAACGGTCTGGATAAAAGCAAGGACCAATCATTTAAACCAGGGACCTGGAGCAAACAAGGAACATTTTCTGCAGTGATGTCCTAGATAAATGGTATACTGATTCTGCCCTGGGGCTGCGGTTAATCTATTTAATATTTGGGGGTTTTCCACCCCCACCTTTTGATTGAAATGGCCGCAAAGAGTTATTTGCTCTCAGGCAGCAGACAAATTTTAACTTTCAACTTTCCATAGAAGCAGCAGTCTTGTTAGGCAGGGCATTTGAACACTTTCAGCACTAGTGTAAGGCACAAAAAAATGCAAGCAATCAAGAGGAAACAAGATTAGTTCATGCAGCACCCCATGAAACCCTCAGTGGAAGCAGTGCAAGCAGGCAGGTAACAAATCTGTTAGACAAAGCAATTACTGCAACAATAGCTGACATTAGTCCCAAGTAAGTCAATTGAACTAACAAAGCAGGGCAGTAAAGCAGGTTAACAGAGAAAAGTAAACAGAGTTATTTAACAGAGCCAGGACTGTCCTGGTTCCAGCTGAGCCCAGAAGTTATTTTTACCACTTTTTGGCCATGTAGCTCCCCCCTGCAGGTCTGAGGGACCTGACCCAACAGCACTGTTGAGAACTGTTTGGCTTGAGTGTCTTCTCCTCTTAGAAAAAGCACATCTCTCCACTAAGGGCTGGCAGTGTCCAGGAAAATCAGGTAGATCAGGCTGAAGTTACTGCTCTGCCTGAATTGATTCAAGGCCTCCTGCCCCCCAGACCAGCAAACCCTTCACTGGGTTATCTCAACCAACCCTCTCAAGAGCACATTTGCAAGCCCATACCTGCAAGGTTGCACCCAAGAGGCACCATCCATGACAAGTGCAGAGATGCAGGAATTACCTTCAAAGCTGAGGGACATTTGATTAACATCCAGCCCCACACAGATGTGCTTCCAAAGACGCAAAGTTATGCATAAAAAATAAATATGTACAATTTGCTGGAAAATTGTGTGCATGAATTGCAAACACAAGGGCTGGTGTTGAAGAGATTACTTGAAGCAAGACTTATGGGGCACTATAGTAGCAGCACTTCTGTAGCCGTGAGGGAGACAACCCACATAGATGCAGCGGCACGCTGCGAGGCTAGTAAGCCAGAGGAAGGCGATGCCACCATGGCACTGGTCACCATCACAGAGATGGTGCACGTGAATGCACAGGCAGGATGCCAACAGGTTATTCTGGCACAACAAAATGTGTTACATTAGAGCACTACGGGCAGAAAGCAAGAAAAAAAGCTTTTATGGCTTTTAACAAAAGGCTCGTATTTACAAGCACAGAAGCCACTCAGTTACTTCTCAATAGTATCACAACTTTCTGTTTAAAATTATCTTCCAGGAAATAATGTAAATATGTTCATTTCTCTGCCATCAGCTATCTACCTCCTCCTATTCATGCATTTCTGCTTGTCTTAGATACAACTATCAGCAAATTTCAAAGCACATGCAAAGTTTGATTATAAAGGTAATGGGGTTCCACATTTTCCATGGCTGAAAGCCTTCTTTTTAGCTCACAACCATCATCCCTGCTACAGCTGTCAAGTTCTGCAAACAAATCCATGTCTCTTTGAGTCAGATAGTTCCCAGTAGGTCAAAACTGTGCAAAATACATTGTGAAAATAATCCAAAAATCATGTGCAGTATTAGTGCACGTAGATGCAACCACTGACGTTAGCTTCAGCCCTCATGAGGTAAGAAAACACTAACCCACTTTTGTGAAAGAGGACAGCAATGTCCACAAAAATCGTGAGTTGTAAACACTGTACCTTGTTTTTCAAGTCCCAGTTTAAAGTCAGGACAAAATACCTTTTGTCCTGGTTTAAAAATAAATGCTATTTACAAACATGCAGCATGCCATCCAATCTACCAATATAGCCCAACATATGACACAAAGCCCAGCAGAGGGATGAAGTTGCCCCTATGAAAGCATCAATCCTTCACGTTATGACAGGCTACTATCACAGCCATCTTTTTCACGGCAGAGCAAAAATCCAAAGGTACAGTTCCTTCATCAAAATCCTGTCACTCTGCTGCCACAGAAGCCCTGTCTCCAGGATGCTGCTGCTAACTTTACAGAAGGCACCAGTTTAACTCACATGAAACCGTTCCCCCCTGTTCTGCCCTCTGCTCCTCTCTCTGGGGTACCCCATATACAGCACAGCAGAGATACCTTAGCACAAGCAGAGACCACAGACAGTGGCAGCAAGATCACTCCTCCACCAGCAGCAGGAAAATAAAGGTAGTGTCCTTGCTGGTTATCACCTTCAGCCTCAAGCCCCAGAACAGAAGGAAAAAAAAATGTTTTCCAAGGACAAGAAACCAGTTCAGCAAAATCTGAAATAAACAAACTGTTTACCAAAGAAAACCTAGGAGTTACTGACCAATAAACCATAAACCTTTTTTTTTAAATACATTATTTAATGAGTTTTCTTTAAGAAAGAGATATTTTGAAGCTCAAATTACATTGAAGTACAATCTTCTAGATCTACAGTAGACAAAGCTATAATCATTTATCAAACCAGTTTTTTTAATGTTTGCTCCTCTGTTGTTATTGTTATTAAAGAAAAGTAACAAAAAATCTTCTGTTAACAGCAATCCTGTTCTAATTTGGCTATTTCACCCTAGAAAAGAATATGGACAACAGCCTGTCACCACAGTCCTCTTCCCAAATACAGACCAAATGCCAAGAAGGAACAAGACACTCATGACTGCACACTAATTCATCTTTTAAAGAGTAAGAAGTGAAATGCAGCAGTTGGCTGAGGGCAATACTGAGAAAGGACATTGCTCCTTTCCCACAGGAATCACAGAAAGATGCCCCTTTGCTACCAAAGTCTAATTGCCATCGAACTCATGCTCATGCAGCACACAGAAGCAAATTTACATAGGTAGTTTTAAATTCACTTTTCTGTCTTCTCCTCATATTTTCTCTTTTCTCTCAGTATTCAATGTTTTGCTTCTATCTTTTGTTATCCCTTCATCATTTCTATCTTCAGTCACTCAGTCCCAGTGGGACAGAGCCAGAGCACTCTGCTCCTCTTCAGTCTTCTGGCATTGTCAATACTGTGGCAAAGGGCAAATCAATAGTGCTGAATTAGTACTGAAAAAGAAAAAAAGGAAGAGGTCAATTCCTCAGAGAGTTGGTTTGTATCTTTTAAAGGCCACTTTGCACTACCTTTGAATTCTGAAAGTACAAGTGAGCTCCTGCAGCTAGTGTAAAAATGTGATCGAGCTGAAAAAGTTTCAACTCTTGGTTCAACTGAGCAGCACGCTGAGGAACCACAGCAAGCTGCTGTTTGAGAGCTGCTGCTCAGCTAGTCAGATATAAAAGCAGACATCAGGTGTAAATTTCATATTTATTATAACAAAAATTATGACATGTTCATTTGTGCATTCGGCTTTAATATAACTCTTGGTATGTAAATGTTCTACAGCAAATGAGCTCTATACAATCATGCTGGTTGTGGCAGCAGTAAGAACACAAACAAAACGTGTCTGTAAAAGTAAGGAAAGAAAGAGACTGGAGGAAAAAGTGGGTTTCTTTGAACAGTCTACACCACCTGGGCTCTAGCTAACTTGTACACAGCCACACAGTCCATCACACTTAATGACCATGGCCCAAAGAGTCGCTTCAGAAAAAAGGTCAGTTTTTCAGGTTGTGTCCTTAATGCCAAGGCTACAAAACATGTAAGCATCACTATACAACACTGAGCTATTTACAGGAATTTCCCAATCAACTGTTCTCTCAGAGAAAATTAGTGAATCTCAGTGACTTAAGTCACCTGAAAGAGTAAAGCAACTCCTAGGAGTTAGTCTCCATATTCTACAAATGTCTATCATTTTCAAGACCAAAAAAAGCCTTTTCTCTCAAAGAAATACAGTATTACAATATTACTTAAATCATTTAGCACTGGCTACTGCCCTGCTTTTCAAACAAAACAAACAAGCCATTTTAAAAAATATTACATCATCATCTGTTTCTCAGCAATATATTAAACCTTTTTATTTTTTTTAATTTTTTTCGTTTGTTTTCCTGTTTTTACACTTGATATGTTAAGGGAGGGTTAACTATTTTAAACTTTACCAGTCAAGCGTCTCTAGAAGAAAGTCAATGAATATTAAACCTAACAAACTGAAAAGCTGCAGTTATCTGTAGTGGCAGGATAAGGAAAAGGAAGTATATAAAGGAAAAGGATAAGGAAAACCCCTGCTGTAATGCAAGCCCACTGGGTCTCACAGTCAAGTCTCCTTATTTGTTAGTTTATTTCTGAGCAGTAAATAGAGTGGGTCATAGTGGTGTGTCGTAGTAGTCTGCCAGGTGGTCCATTGGATACTGCCTCTGCTGCTGCTGCTGTTGCTGCTGCTGTTGTTCCTGGTGCTGCTTCATAATCTCCTTGACTTCTTCTTCGAGCTCTGGTGGGATGATGAACTGGTCATCAGGATCAGGTTGTGCTGGAGCAGCAAAGTAGCCCCCAGTTTTTCTGAGTGGCGCATCTGTTGCAACTTCAATTAAGTTATGGCTCCTCTCGTGGGGTGCCACAGAGCCGTTGCCCCGCCGGCGTCCTATTGTGCCCGTGGCAGAACATTCAGCTTTCCTGGCAAGGCCGGGCTCATCTTCATTGGCACTGATGACAATACCTTCGTCACTGGCTTCCACTGGCACTTGGAGAAGCTGCTTCTCCTTCGCTCGGCTGCAGTGGATGTCCACCTCCACCTCCACACGGCTGCCGTTGGTGAACACCCCCTCGATGGGCTCCTCATCGTCGCTGTCAAGGCCGTTGTCGGAGAAGGCGCTGGAGAAGGTGGCGCTGGAGAGCTGCCGCTGGAAAGAGTTGGACAGGCAGACGGGGTGCAGCATGCAGCGCTGCTCCCCTGGGTACGCCGGGCTGTTCTCGTTCATGGCCACCTGGGGAGGCTCGTCAGAGGCTGTGGACCCCACCTCGCTGCTCATTTCCGAGGTGGAGATCTCGCTGCTGATTTCTGAAGCCATGCCGCTGCTTGAAGAAGGCATTCCGAGTGCGTCTGTGGGCCTGTCCTTGATGACCACGTTGACAGACTGGGGAAAGATGCCTGGGCTGGGGGGTGGGACCCCATTGAGCTCACAGCAGCAGAAGCTGTCCTCCGTCACGTTGAGCTGAACCACGACAGCGCTGATGCTGTCGTTGCAGCCGTAACTCTGAGCCAAAGTGCAAAGCTTCTTGGCTGCTGCCAGTGCATCAGGAACGTTTCTGACAGCCTCAACTGCTTCATCCATTGAGAGGCTGTCCCACAGCCCCTTGCTTCCCAGAATGAAGAACTCATCTTGTGGAGTTAAGGTGATGGACTGGACGTGAGGACGCGGCACAACACTTGGGTGAAGGAAGGTGTACCCCAAGATTCTTGTTGAATCTGTCACACCATTCACTTTGCCATCCTGAAATTAGAAAGGACAGGAAATTGGCAATGAGACAGACAAGTATATACAGTACCTGCCTCTCCTTGTATTCTACTGATGGCTGTTTTTGCAGTACCCCCACCTCTACCACTCACAGACAAGGAGACAGACAAGCAAAGTGACTTGCAAGAAGGTGACAGAGCTGGGATTAGAGCACAGCAAGGGTTGGTTTGAAATCCTGCGCTGCGCCTCCTACACCCGACTGATTTGTCATCAGCACCACCTATGCACAAAGCAAAAGGCTGCAACAAAGAGCCATCTATTCTGCTCCTGCAGCTGCAAGAGCCAACTGGACAAATCTTTTACCAGTGAGTCAGACTTATCCCTCCTCCACCCATGGTATCTGGCTTCAGACAGAGCAAAGCAACACACATTTGTATAGGGGCAGGTCATCCAGTTACAAATCTTCTCTTGCAGCTGTAACAATTGTAGGTTTCATCGTGGCTCATCACTTTTGAAACCAAGGTTCATTTAAAAAAATGCTTTAAATTAAGCATGCAAGTCAAATGTAGCAGAGAGCAAGTCTGCATTTCTCAGTCAGCTGAGTTGTAGTGAAATATTTTACACGCCCCAATTACTTACTACATTTCCACTTAGATATGACATTTCCAAAGGGAGGAGGAGTAGTATCTGAAGGGATAACATCAGTAAAAAATGGACCCATTTGAGAAAAGAATCCCATGCACGTCTAAATCCTAGAATCCTGTCCTGGTTAGAATCCAAACTGCCAGAATAAGCAGAGCAAGTGTCTGAAACAGCAAGTCTGGCTATCTGTCACCCTGCTGGGGATAGCTGCACCCTGCTAATTGCATATTCAAGAAGAACAGCAAAGGTGAGGATTTATACTCTTTGAGTCCAGCTAATAACTGGAGGGGTTATTATAAAGCAGATAACCACAAAAAAGTGAACCAAGACAAAAAAAACTTCCTCTTTAAAATCATGCAGAAGGAAAAAAGCCCCCATGTCAGCTTGTTAACTTTCCCATTACAGCAGTGGCTGACAAGGCTGACAGCAGTGATAAGCCAGCAGTGTGCATGAAATCAGTGAGTCATCTGAAGATTCAGCCCAGAAATTTCCCTTTCCCTCCATAGAGCCACAGAATAAGTGTACCTCCATGATGCACACTATGTTGGAGTGATTCCCTTTCAACTTCTCACATTTGAGACCCCAGCCCTCACCTTTCCCTGGCAAGATCAACAGCCACATGACTTACTCCACACACACATGCCCACCCTGCTCTCAGGCACACAGCAGGGAGGTTTCTGCCCTTTCCCCTACTGTTAAGAGGATTCAATATTTATCTATTCTTCTGCATGTATCACACAGTGCAAAGCAAAACTGACAGCAGTGGCTTCAAGCTTCTAAGAAAGGAACAAATAGTTTTCTCCTCTCTTGTGGTTCAGCTGAGCACAGGGTGAGTTTTCCTTTTGGGCAAGTGCTCTCTTCAAGAGCAGCCTGTCAAAGGGCAGTTCTGGGAACATGGCTCAGACAGCAAAGTCAGCCTGCCAGGAGCAAGGAGACTCCTCAGGGAAAGATGGCATTGCTTCAAGTGCTCTGCCTTCCCATCCTTTTTAATTGGAAAAGCTCTCCATGACAGTTCCAACATAGCAAATCCTCTCCCATCAGAAGGAGAGTATCTGCTTTCCTGTTTCAATGCAACATTCTACAGCTGCTCACTCTTGAAAGCTGTAAAATCAAAATCCAGCATGGCAATGGAATGGAAAAGCAACTTGACTGCATGGCATGAATCACCTTGAAAGGAAAAGTGCAACTGAGGAACCCACACCATGAACACCACCTCCTAGACATTACTGGTATTAACATGTGATTTCATGCACTACTGTGTAAATGCTCTTCCAAGAAGCTGCAAGTTGCAACAATCCCCAGCTGCTCTCTAACCTCTGTGATAATGGCCTTATGCTGCTTAATCCTCTTCAGCTCTTCTTCACAGCTCATCACATAACACCTAGACAAAGGCAGAGGTTTCCCATTCCGGCAGAGGACGGTTTGGCACTTCCCCACATTTGCTGAGGTTAGCGTGAAGCATCCACCAGGGTCCATGGGATCATGTTTTATATGGCAAAGGACAGCAGAGCCTCCAAGTTTCTGTCCAGCTGTTCCAAGTTTCCTGGAATTCAAACAAAACAGTGATTGTTCTTTAATAAGAAAACAAGTACCAGGGGCACTATGGAGAATCAGCTGCTGTTCCACAGTCAGAAGCATTTGGGGCACTGGCTCTATTGGATCACTGGGACTGAAAGAAAACTCTCCACTGAAGACTGACACTACAGCAGCAGCACTGCAGGGATCCCATGTGCAACTCTCAGGAAGGGTGCTATTTTCGCATGTGCAGATACTCAAATATGCTCAATTTTAGGGAAAAAAAGTATCTTTGCACTTTTAAGAGTTTCACAGTTGTCTTTTCCTCTACATTTAATAGATATTTGTTTTAAAGGCCAGATAGAGCTTTGGCTTCTGAAGCTATAGCTCTTACTATAAAAATAATAATTCTGACTGTAAAAAACCTCTACTTTTGAGCAACAGCAGAAGGCAGAGGAGTTCACTGTTTTGTGATATCTTCAGGATAATGCTCTTAAAAGTTATCGAATTATGACAAAAAAACCACAATGGCTGTGAATTCCACTGTAAGAAGGAACATTTTTCACTTATGCTGTCAGGTAATAACCTGTTAAAAAATTCTTAGAAATGTTTAAGCCTGCTTTTTCAGCAGAAGCCACAGTAGAAGAAAAAGAAAATCTATGGACAAAATTGAAGTTTTCAGAAGCCTGCCATTAAAATGTAAATTAATTTCAATACTAGAATGTGAAAAAAACACACATCCTTCCCAGTAGCTTGTTTATCAGGATCTTACTCCTATAGTTATTAGAAAGCTAATTACTAATATTTATATTAAGGCCAGGTATAGCTAATAAAAAATTTGGATTCAAAAGCCTGGGGACACAATGGACAATTAAATTTGCAACAAAACCTCAATGTGCTTTCTACATTATTTTTACAAATACACACTACGAATGCTGCATATCATCTGTAAGCATCAATGAATGGCTAAATGTAACTGGAATGAATACTGTCTGGCTCTCCAAAGAAGTGGTTAGCTGATTTTGGTTTGAGACCAATAGGGAAAAAAAAAAAAAAAAAAAAAAAAGGAGCTTTTTGTAGGAATGTCACATTCCTCATAAATTGCATTAGTAGCAAACAAACACTTAGTAAGTACTTTCAGTACTCAAATTTGTTATTATTTTTGAATATTTTAAGTATATGGCAACCACCTTCTCAGTTAGCAGTCTGAGGCACTGTTATAAGCAATGATGGGAAGGAAGTGTTTTCTCCCTTGTGTTTGTAGGACTCAGTGCCACCCTATTGCTTCCCTATCCTTCCCAATACAACAACTTCAGTATTTTTCCGTTCCAAGGGTGCTGCAATTCAATGATAAGCAATGCTACTTTTTATTTGATCCATTTACTCCGTGTCTAAGCTGCTTATTTGCCTTCCCCTCTGTTTCCCTGACCTCTTCACTCTCTTCTGTTCAATTTCTTTCATACTCCTCCTTCACCCAGTGTCTCCCTAGGCACAATTTCTTCTTCTGTCCAGAACAGCACACACAGACCAAACCACTACACAGAACTACTATTACACTCACAGCTATTATATCACAAGCTCTCTGGATGGGTTCTGCTCAAATAATATTCAAAGGCCAAAGGGACTTCTAAGAATTCAGACTATGTGTTTTAAATATTTGTGTAGCCTTAAATAACCTAAATTGGTACGCAGAAACAGAAAGGATGAGTTCACACTTTGCAGGCAGTTGTAGCAAGGAATTTAAAAAGATGATCAAGACATTCATACCACTGATTTGGTTATGGTCAATTGTAAACCTTAAGACTCGGAGAAGATACCAAAAAGGAATAAACCTTCACCCACCACTTAGTCATGAGCATTTTAGTAACTTCGCAGGTGGGTTGGGATTTTTTTGTTTGGTTGGAGAGGTGTTGGGGTTTTTCTCCCCACACCTGAAAGGAACTGGGGCAATATTCACAAAACAAGCAATAAAAGGAATCGCTGTAGCCAGATACCAAGGATTTTTTCCCCCTCTCACATTTCTTTGAAGCAAGAGCAGGTGCCTGACCAGAAAGCAAAGAAACTGCACTCTAAGCAGAGACTAGGTAAAAAAAGCTTCAGATCAAGACTCACCTCTGCATAACTATGAAAGTGTTGATCATGTATTCCTCCTCATTCTTTGTTTTCTGCAGCTCTTCTGCCAGGATGTCGCTCATCGTGCACTGCAGCAGATAGGGCACTTCCACATTGCGGTCCCCATCAAACACACCATAAAGGGCCTCCCGGTTGTCGCAGAAGTTGTTGGCTGAAAGTGCTGCCACACACAGCCTAGGGAAAAAACAAAGCAGGAAAACATCAGGGGTTCTGTCCCACTACTAGTTTCTCAACTTGTCATTTTGAGATGCAGTCTGGCCTGAGCACCAGCTTTAACCACCTCTGGTCACAGGTGTTTCAGGATTGCTTTCTGAGATGTGGGGACAAGTCAGGCACCAACAGTGCTAAGACATGGAGAGAACTATACCGGCAGTTCAAGCCAAGCCCTAAGGATTCTTCCTCCTTTTCAGCATGTGAGAATGTCTCTTATTTATAAAAATGGGAGGTAAAGTATCTCTGAAACAACACCAATTTAAACTGCGCTTGCTGCTCCAAAAGCCATCTTTGGGATCTAGCACGCTGATGACCAAGTTGTGTGTTAAATCAGTTAAGAGTTAGCAAAGGCTTGCTGGCACTTGCTATGGAAACCTAGGTAGCAGAAGATTTCTAAAAAGGTATTTGAGGAACAAAGAAAGATTCATCACATTGCCAGCAACACAGAGACTAGCAGACTCTTGGTACATTATTTGTCAAATGCTGCCTTAGTCACAGGAGCACCACACACCATGAATATTCAGAGTTTTGGCTGTTCTGTCTCTTCTTTAGTATCTCTGATTTGCTTGGTAAACATCCTTTGGTTGAAGATAAAGAAGCTTTGCAAAGAGGAAAATGCTTTTAAACACTTAGACCTTTTTGCAAGTAGCAGAGTCTTGCATAGACCAAATGTGTCGGCTGCCCTTGTATCTTAGCAACTTCCCTAACAAAGACCCAAGGGGAGAGCCAGGCAGGAGGGCTTGGTACACAAATGCAGGGACATGGCTTGGCCTCTACAAGCCCTAAAACGTCCCCAAAACTTCCACTGAGGAAAGGAACTCTTTGTCTCGGCACAACAAAACCCGTTCCAGGCCGTACTTGTTCTTAACGCCGGACGCCTCTGTGTAGCCGTGACTCCACACCGCTGGCGCTCCTGACGCATCGCCGGCCGAGGGCTGGTCGATCTTGAAGCACCGGATATTGCTGCAAGGAGAAAGGAAAGGGGAGAGATGCAATGGATGAACTTGCTGACATGATCCAACTTAGAATGTGAAAAGAACACCCTTTTTACTCCTCCAGTTCTTAGTAACACATTTAATAGTAGAAAACGAAGCAAGACATCCGGAGTGGTTATGTTTATGTGCCTGTAGACAACCACCAACAACTGAGCCTCCAGGAGGGTGTCAGCTGCACTACTTTGCTCAGCTGGCCTGTATTTCCCTGCCTTCACCCTGAGCTATTTGGTTCAAACTAGGCCCTGTAGGAATACAAAGCGAATCTGCCACTAGCTTGATGAAAGCCAGTATAGCAAAGTGACTTTTTTAACTTATACACCTCTCCCAGCCATTTTAACAAATTTCTGTGCTCTTTTCATTGTACTCAAATGAAATCTCCTGTATGACCTGCAGCATCCCCTAAATGGAAAAAAAAAAAAAAAAGTTTAGAAACAACAACGTGTATTAAAACAGCCTTTCATGAAAACACCCACAAAACAGAAATCATCTCCATCCTGATCCTGCACTAACCTGCAAGAGCCAGCCTGTGGTCCTGAGAGCAGGCACAGCCCTTTCAGCATTCCCCAACTGTGCAGTCCAATTTTCACATAGGTCCTTGATCCTCTACCCTCCAATTTACTACCAACATAGCCTTTAGCCTGAATTTCAAGTATCTCCCGGAGCATAGTAAAGACTTAAAAAGGGCCCAGCCCTCTCTGTTTATAGTCTTCTCTTCACAGCCTGGCTTTGCTGGGGAGAGATGACCTACCCCCTGCCCCTACTGCTCTCTTCCAAAGGCAGGAAAAGCGAGCTCCCCACACGCTGCACACACTTCAAAGGCACCCAAACCTTTCATGAACCAAATGAAACATAAAAGGACACAAGCAGAAAGGTCTAACTGTTCACTCTGAGCATTCGTTTTTCCTCTAAATCCCTACCTGACCTGAACACACAGGAAAGTCTTTTCTCCATTGCAAAGCCTGCCTCAAACAACTTAAAGTACTGTCACATCAAGTTTTATTTCTTTTTACATTAATAGCCAGGATTTACATCAGTAAGGGCAGTCTAAAAGCCAAAAAATTACATAAATAATGTTGGAACCACTTGTGTTTTAAATTCTGGGTTTGCAGCTCTCTATGTGACAAACAGGAAGCAAACATCTTGCCATGACTATTAAAAAAGGATAACTAACCCCAAATCAAACTGGAAACCTGGATCTCTTCTGAAGTAGCAGAGATTTTAATTTTGTTGCACCTTCAAAGCAGGACACACATGAACAAACACACTTTCCTTGCAGATTTCTCATACAAGAACTTCTTATCTCCAGGGCAGAGGAACCTGGGTCACCAAAGTTTGTTTGTTTCTTTTTTAACTGGGTTGATTTACCACTGGCTCCTGGGCAGGTCAAGGACCCAGAGTTGTCTCAAGGCTTCCCAGCAGTGGAGAAAAAAAAGCTACCCCAACACATTGGTTCCAGCCTCCTTAGGGGCACCAGCACAAACAGGCCATGTGTCCTGAAGGGAACAATACCCAGCAGAACATCCTATGCGGGCAATACAGGCTAAGGCTTCTGGACAGCCTGGCTTATTTTCCCCCTAATTCAAAAATGACTGTTACAACTGAACTAGATGCTTTCTCTTAAAAATCAGAGTAACAGCATTTTTTTTTTTCCTTCTTGTTTTACATTTTAATTGCTAATGAAAATTCTTACAATAAATCACTTGGCAACATCCTCCCAAGTATGCAAGCTTCCTTTAAGATCTCCATACATACTAAAAAAGCAAGCATGCATGACAGGACTCTTCTCACCAGTACTGAGAATACATATTAACCTACTACCTGCTTGAATTCTGCCAGGGCACAGATGGAGAGCTGCCTTTCACATGCAGAAGGAGGATATAAAAAGTACCAAGTGCACAAGTATTTTTGTGCCTGCCACAAAAATCAAGTGAAAGAAGCACCTCCTCCTTCACAGTCAATTATAGCAGTATACCATAAAAGTAAGGGTAGCGTAGAAACTGAGAAACCCCTCAGGAGGCCTGAAACACCTGATTGTGCCTAATGAACACTAGTGAACAGACCAGAGCTGTGGTTTTAAGAATAACTAATTTAAAAAAAAAAAACAAACCTCCCCAACAAACCCCATGACAACAACAACAACAACAAAAAAACCCACCAAACGAAAAAACCCCCAAACAAAATACACACACCCAAAAACCAAAACAGAACAAAAAAACCCAACCTAACAAAAAAACCCTCAAACCACCATACACCTCCCCCCCCAAAAAAAACCCCTCCACCAACAGACAAACAAAAACCCCACCTGCACTGCCAAGGCCAAAACAAATAGCAAGGAAAATGCACATGCAAGAGCAAAAAGTTTCCTGTGAATTAAGGACCACACACATGCCAGTGAAATATGGCATATACCTGGGCCACACTACTCTTCAACTGCTTAGTATTTGAATTTGTACAAGAATGCTACCATGCATGATGCCTGAATTCTAATGTGGCAGGAGAATGTGTGCCCATCTTGTCTGCTGAGTTATACACAAGAAAAGATGATTTTTCATTAAGTTTTGACACCATTCATTAACTCTATAAAACATATAGAGCTTTTCCCCTATGAACCAGAGCAATACTACACACTGCTTCTTCAGGAAGATTTCCTGTATGCAACAGAATAACTCTTAAAATAGAGGCATGCCCCTTTTTTCACTGTCTGCTGCCAAACATGGACTCGTTTTCATCTGTGAGAAATTATCATTACTCAAATTTCCACCTATATTTTGAAAATCTGCTGATTCAAGCTAATAGTAAACTCACACTGTAAATTTCCACTGCTTGCACAACAGATGAGGGTTACTACTCCAGTGTCTGTTCTTAACCATTTAAAAGCAAACAACATGAAGTAACTGATCAATCCCTAAAAAGGGAATCAATCTTCCTTGGAACCATTCTAAAAGAGATTTAAAAGGGAACTTGGAGCTGGTGCAGTTTCCTACAGGACATAAGAAAAGTTCAAGGGAGCACCACTGCCCACAGATTGTCTGGTTTACTGCAACAGCTCCTCATCACACTGAAGAAGGGACAAAGCACTTGGGGAATTTCAGTTATGGATGACACTTAAATCTCAGGGCAGGAAACAAACAGGTAGACAGGAAGGAAACAGAGTCCCAAAGCAAAGAAACCAGTTTTTCTGCAAACAGAGTGAGAGATGCAAGTCTTTAGCAGTTTAAATATAAAAACCCGATATAATTTCTAGCTCAGAAGCAGACAGATATGAAGGGGAACAAGAAACAGTATGTGAAGAGGTAAAAAGCAGCACAATGGCAAAGACAGATCCAAGCAGGAAGAACACAACAAAAAGATACAGCAAGCAGCTGCTGGCATCTCATCAGTAATGTAAAATATGTCTTGTAGCTAAATCTAATGTCAGAAATAAAATGGAATCAAAGTGGCCCAACAGTGGTTACACCAGACTAACAGACCCCTCCAGGAGTTAGAGCTGAAAGCAATTGCACCAAAATGGGTAAAGTCATCCTTGTCAATGAAGCATCAATTTCTGACCTACTCAAACAACCTGTTATTTTCTGATCCACTGGCAACATGGAACCATATTCCTTAAAAGAGATTCAATTTGTGTGTAACTATGGTTTTCACATCTAGAACTGTTCTGCTCCTTCCCCACTCTGTAAGGTAACTTACTTCAGAAGCTCTAGGGTTTTGTGATCCAGGGCTAATCTGGGATTTCCAGTCAGGTCCAGCTCTTGCAGTTTTGGAGGCAGGTTTTCAGGCAATGTGACTTCACTCAGTTCGTTGCAGCTTAGGTCCACACACTGCAAAAAGAAAGCAGACAAAATAGCAAGAGAATTCAGCTGTCATCAAGATCATACATAAATTTTGACTAAATGTGGTAATGCATGTTTCATGAACAATACAGGCTGCAATCAAGACCTAAGACCATTCATTTAAGTAAGTGGTTCTCACAAAAGAAATTCTTACATGGCATTTAGCCATCTTGCCAGATGTCTGGGACACCTAGAAATATGTTCCTTCCATTTCCATCTCTAGTCAGGTGTCATCTTGTTACAAAACCAGTAAGTTCTGTCTGCTCTTCACAGAGATAGTCAGTGGATTTTCGAAGTAATTAAGAAAAAATGTTATTAATGAAAACAGTCTCTTAATAAACAAAGGAAATGGAGATAAGTACAGCTGGGGTTTCTAAGCCACTGGCATCAGGCTCCTAGGAATTCAGTATTTACTGAGGGATATTAAAATAAGCAGTGCTATTAATGTATGCGGAAGGGAGGAGTAGAGGGGGGGCAAATATTGGAGTAGTTTTAGACATGGTTTCAATTAGTGTCATCTTAGATGGACTTGTATTTAAATACAAAATCAATTAAAAAAGAGTGAAAAAAAAAATATTAAATATTTCAAAAATACAAAACAGCAAAGAAACTTGCAGGCTCTCTACCTGCTAAGAATGAATTAGCCAGAACAAGTGCACTAGAATGATAGAATCCCCAAACACTGTTTAAAGCTGCATATCCAAACAAAAGCCGATACAAGGAAAAACAGGGGATATGAGAACAAAATCACATCTCTGAACTACTACAGGATGACTAGTGTAGTATGTCCCAAAAACTGAAAGGGGGGAAAAACAAACAAACAAACAAACAAGTTAATTCTGAGAGGACAGAAGAACTATCCACATTTTTCTGGAAGGCCGTTTTCTGCTTTCAAGTTGCAAAAGTGAAAGACTTCAGAAACTTTAATAATAAAGAGCTGAAAGGGGCAGAGTGAGACTTTTTCTAGCTGCACATTTTGACCATTATGTAATTTCCATCAATACAAGAGAGGCACTTTCATTTTTGTAGGTATATTCAAAGACATTGGCTCCTGAGCTGGAAGCAGACCTAAGATAACCCAGTAAATCCTGGAAAAGAACAGTCTCCAAACACTTCATTAAATAAGCGCAATGAAAATAAAAAATTTCTGACCCAAATCTTGAATCCTGAGATTGTCTATTATGGAGGCTTTATTATCTATGAAGAACAAACTGCTGACGTTATCTAAGCCTGATAAGGAAATCAAAGTTTAAATCAGTCACGCAAACAAAATAGTAGACAGCTTAGCAGCAGTCATTCCATCGAGCTTTTTCCCTCTGCACAACTCCTTGCTGCTTCCAGAGAGCCAGCAATTACTTTGCAGATTACAGAAGCTGTCAGCAGGCCTTGCTGTGTTCAACACCTCCATGCCATTACATATTTGATGGAAGAGCATGCTGGAATGAAAAGTACAAATACCAGTAATTTCATTGTACTTCTTAAATGCCTAGTGCACCAAAGACAGCAACACTCTACAGGCAGATCCCTTGGTCCCCAGGCACTAGTGAAGATGGTTTAATGATCAGGTTGGAATTTCTTAGGCATTACTTGTACTCTTTGAAGAATAGGCTAAAAGGGACTTACTGGGTCTGTGTTAAATTTAGTTCTTGTTCTACTCCACAGGCAAGCAAGAAAGTTTATTTCCTAACTAATCCTAATTTCCTCCTGTGTCATTTCAATACAAGCTGGTTTTGCCACACCCATGCAGCACCAGAAGAACAACTGCAATTGCACACAGGATTTTGCACTGGATGGGCCATCTGGAAGGCAGGGTTTAACAGGGAGCATCTGCTTAGGCTGCTGCTTTCACAGCTTTGTAACTGTTGTGTTCAAGGCTGGAAGGGAGTTGGGTTGTTTCCACTTGTAGCTGAAGGTGGTTATACCAATATTATCTTATTTGGCTTTCTTCATTTGTAAAGCAAGGAAACACAAGTCACACAACAGCTGCAGGGAAGAGTCTGCTGGGGCACTGACTCAGGTGTGAGCGCTTCCAGCTGCTCAGCTGTTCACAAGAGACATTTCAGTGTGCACAGGGCAAACCTAACTCTGACAGGATAAATAACTGATATAAAATACAATAAACCCCCTCAAAGTGTATTGTGCAAGGTATTTCTGAGGTCTCCACTGGGCTCTTTAAAAGAAAGGACAACACAAGACTTCGGTAGCCTTGACTGTAGAGTATAAAAAAAGGCTTAGAGACAATTGTATCTTTAAAATGACCTTGTGTCTGGAAGTCCTGGAGTTATTGCAATTGTAAAAGCATCATCATTTACACCAGTCTTCCTTCTGAAATAATTTCAAACAGTATAGTAACTGCTGCTACTGACTGTTCCAGCGACATCAAAAACATAACATGTTAGCCTCTCAGGCTAATTACCTCAGCCATTACCTCTGGTAACAGTTTCCCCAGCAGTTTAGAGCGAATGCTACTTCAGTTAAAATTAATCATCAAATATGATATAATCACAGAGCTGACATTAGACTAGATGACTTTTTGCTTTGCTACAAACAAGCTTATTTCACCAAGTGACCAAATCCATAGTTACAGAAATAAATTCTACACTTCAGCATACTTTGAATGTTACCCCATATGTAAGAAGGAGCTCGGGTAAGGGCAAGAAATGGATACAGGCAGGCAGGCAGCACATGCTTAATCTCCAGACTGATAAACACCAACCCGGACCTAGAGAAATCACCCACAGGCCAGAACTCCAATGTCCAACAAGGCACCTTCCCATTTGGCAACTGTATGAACTCATCTAAGTCAAAACTAGGTTTGAGTACTGACCAGGCATTTTCCTTCCACAAAGGTGGATCAAAGAACTCTTTACCCTCTTAGACTAAGCCACATGTTATCCCTGCATTCCCAAAACACTTAGTGACGTCCACATCTCTTTCTTCCACTGAAGAGAACTAAACCATTGGGAACCAGCAGGAAGAAACTGCCAGCTCTTCCAAGAGCATTTTGCTGCTCAATGTGGCCAAGTAAATTAAATATGACACTTCTATAAAGCATTCAGTTTTCCCCAAGACATACAAACGAGGAAGAAGGTGACTATTCACTATCAGTATGTTTACATTATCTTTTAGTCTTTTTTTGTTAACACCACCCTCGTATTTTTAAAGGAATGTTTACCATGCAGAGCCTCTCTCCCCCACCCCAATTCTTCCTCTAAGAAAAAAGGCTTTACTTCTGATTGATTCTAAATGGCCCTCTGCTTCCTCTGGCCATTGTTCCAAAGAGGGAGGAGTATTCAAATACCCACGAGTTTGTTTGAGATTTCCTGGCTGAAACCACAAAGCTCATCTTTACATATACTCACTTGTCCAACAGAATTATTGCCCCTGCTGCTTTCCATGACCCCAGACACTGAGGCACACACAGCAGGCTGGGAACTTAGCCTTTTGACTTCACAAAGTGCCAGAAGGACACTTAAATTGTTTTGAGTCCCTGAATAGGTAATCAGTTCTCAACCTCAGAGAAGGACAGATTTTTCTGCTGTATCACAAGATTTGTATGCTGTGAGACAACACTCTCCCAGCTCTGTCCAACAGAAAGGGTGAAAGGGCACACAGTGCAAACTATTCTGCGCTAAAGCCAGGCGAGAAGCAGGAATCAAGTTCACAAAAGGTAAGGACTAGTGTTCATAGTGTGGTCAAGTGAAGAACGCCTCCCTCAAAAAGAAGTGTCAGAAAAACTACAGAATGACTTCTGGAAACAGACAAGAGACAGATTAGCCAATCTTCCTGTTGTGCAAAATATGACTGCAATTAGGAAAATGAAAGTAGATTGCCTAAATACTCAAATCCTGTGCTCCCCAAATTTATCTCTGTCCCCGAGGCCGATCCTGTTCTGCAGCTTCAGCAGTTTTTAAGATGCGCTCTAAACGAAGTCCAATCCCACAGAATCAACCAATTGCCAAGGCAGCAAGAGTTAATTATGCATAGCTCTGGCCAAATGTTTAAATCCTATCAAAACAGATTGTCACAGGAAGACAATTAACACTTATCTGGCAGAAAAGATACAACGTAACCAAGGTAAGCCTAAAATCAGATTTTGAGGCTCCTCTTGGTTCCACTCTGAGGCTGCACAGGGGCAAATATTTTGCATATGACTTCAGAGGAGAAAGCAACTGTCAGATCCCCATACTCTCTGAGAATATACTATCCCATAGCAATGAGAGACCTGAGGGCAGAAGAGAATTGGTAAAATTGCATTACGCTTGCTTCTTCCAAAGGACATTCATTCCATACCTTTATTTCAGAAAGCTGCATGACTTCTGGGAAGACTTCAATGCAGTTGGAGTGAGCAATTACAGTGTGCATACGTCTGCAGTTCATGATGGTTGTTGGAATGGCTTTCAGTTTGTTCCCACTAATATCGATTTCCTCCAACTCTTCCAGCTTGGCCATTTTGCTATGAAAACAAGAATTTGAAAATTTTTCTACTAACAGACAAGTATTTTATTCTGAAGTGGTGGTAAGAGCAATGGTTTTTGTTACTTTAAGAGAACAAAATCAGAATTCGATTCTTGTTCACAGCAGTGCCTGTCAGCTCTCCTCATGTCAGATGCTAACACAGTTGCAGAACAAAATGTGTACTTCTTCTGTCAGTGTTTGTTAATGCTACCTTTCAAATTACTGATTTTGCTTACATCCCCCCTGCTCACCAGCTCACTTTCACTCTTTCCTCCTTTCTTCCCCTTTCTATCAACCCTTGTTTATCACTACATCTCTCCAACTCACATTTTCCCCTCCCCCTTCTAGCACCCCACTCAGCCCTTCCCCCTAAATTCATCTCTGTCCCTTCTCCTTGCTGCTGAAGCCCAGCTGCTCAGAATATCACACAAGGACAGAGATGTCTCTTCCATTATTTATTGGCTTCTCTTTTCCAAGGTTGTACCCCATCAGTTTTACAGCACATCTTACACTTGAAAGATTTCTGATTAAAACAGAGTGAACTGAATACACAGAAACTGCTGCCAAGGCAGAATCTCCTTCTGGAGTTGAGAGGATTTTTCCCTAGTAGAGTTTAGTCCACTTCCAGAGGACATTTCCAGATGGCTGTGCTCACAAATCTCTTGTGAGGAGAAGCTCACCAGGTGTAAGCCAAGTTACCAAGCCAGGGAGAACAGAAGACCTCATTGCTTGACTTCAAAAGCATAGAGTGACCATGCTGAATTAGTCCAGCTGAAAAGTTTCAAGCACCATGAAAACTCACCAAGTAACAAGCATCACTCACTTGTCTGTACTGCAAGAGAGGGTAGCAATGTGCAGGAGGGCGTAAGTGGGGGAATCCACCCACTGTGGTACCACTATACCCAAAATACAGCCTCTGCCACTGTATTCCTGTGCAATTCAGTTCTCCCTGTGAAAATACTTCATGATGCCCACACACTCATGGGCCAGAGGCAGTGAAATGCATTCCTTACCTTGCAGGGAAGCTCTGTAGGCGATTGTAAGCCATGTGCAAGATTTTCAGGTGTGGGTGGCCTGTTAACAAGGGTACACATTTATCTGTGAGGTTGTTATTGGTCAAATACAACTCCTGCAAGATGCTATGGGTTTCTTCAGAAAGGGTGGCTGGAGGAAGCATTTCCAGTTTGTTGGCAGAGGCATTAAGAAATCTCAGGCTGCAAAGAGAAGTTACATAAGGGAGTTCAGTCAAATATCCTGCAGGTTTTGTCTAGAAGTATGAATAAAAATCTCTATTTTTAAGAGTTAACTTAAGACAGTCATAAAGCAAAAGTAAAAAGCAACAAGTTCACGGCAGACCAGCATGAGCAAAATTTCTGAACATGTTATTAATGACCACATTTGGAAGAAAAAAACATCAGCAAAAGGAACACGAAGTGCCTCAGTCCTCTTATCAAGAGCTCAGTAGCTCCAATATTACTACAGCTGTAGCTACAGGTAAGAGCAATAACAAACCACATCATTTCCATACTCATTATACATAAAAATGAGTTCTATATTCATCATCAACGAACCATGAGAATTGCCTTTCAAGTGACTAAACAAGTCAATAAAAGCCAGCCAATTTTTCAGTATTTTAAATATGGTCTAAGGTGCAGACAGTGTTTTGTTTAAACCTGAAGGCCTGAGAGCAACTACAAAATATGAAAAGTACTCTTCGAATACTTGGGCAAAAGAAAGATGCATCAATCATAACAAAACCCAAAACCTGAGACCAAGCAGTAATTTGTATTTTAGATTTTTAAAGAGCAACTGTGCTAGTAGCAAACTAAATTTTACAAGTTACATCCTTGCTTGCTGATGTGTGCAACAAGAAAGCCTTATCTCGGTATAGCTTTTGTGAGTGCCCCTCCCCTGCTCCCCAACACAGCAGAAGCCAGTGTTTTTGTAGTCCCACCAAAAGAAGCAACAAGTGAAGGAGCACAGAAACGGAACTATTCTTTTTCCCCAAAGGCCTTTTCCAGGATGGGAACAAGACCTGCTGAGGTATAGGCACTGTCAGGTCCTGCCAACGAAGTTCTGTGGGCAGAGGATTCATGTTTGGTGGGGGAGTATGGTGATCACAGCAGCACTGCAGGTATCTTCATGGCTAGAACTCACACCAGCAATTACAAACAAATGGAAAAATAAGATTATTTATCCTTTAGTAACCAACTCTGGCATGACCATGCCTTTTCAACAGATATGGGACCTCCCTCCCTTCCTTCCATTTTCAGAAAAGGCTGCCTTGAAGCAATGCAGAAGCAAGTGCGGGCTTGCCAGCCTGCTGCGACCGCTTTCAGACCAGGCTGTCTTGCTCCTACCAACTAAGGGAACAGGCAGCTGCAGGGGAAAAAGCTGCATTCAAGAAAAAAGACTCATAACTGTGCTGTCTCAAGCCTGTAAAGCCCACTGATCAGAACACAAAAGCTAGGTGCATTCCTGTCATCGATCTTAAGAGAAAGTGATAAAATATTGATGGCTGCTCCCATGCACGCAGGAGTCCACACTGACCTTTAAGGTCTATTAATGAATGAAGTGGATTTGCAGGAGTAGCAGCTGGTTCAAACTTGCTCAGCAGTAAATAAGGGTCAGACATGCTACAGGAGTCACGTGGAATGCCAAAGGATTAAAAAAACCCCACTATTTCCATCAGAAGCAAAAGCCTCTCAGCACTGCACAGAACTGAAACCAGGTTAGCTGTTTTACATAGACAGAGGCGTCCACTTCAGAGAAACACAGTTTAATCCTCAGGCTCATTCATTATTCACAAGGGTGCTAAAAATCCAGAGGAGAAAGGGAAGAGAGGAAGGATTAGTACAGAGAAGGAAATAACCAGCTGAAAGGGGTTTTTAATTTATTTATTTATTCTAAAAAGATGCTTGATTTCACCCTTTAGCTACAAACTAAAAATATACTACGCTCATTCAAGACTGGATCATTAAACCAAAGCATACTGCATCAACAGATCCTGTGCTAATGAAACATCAGCAAGCACAGCTATTACTAAAGTACAGACAGTTACTACTTTGGCAACTTGAATCTAACATGCATGGTAGCTCTCCCTCTCCACAAAACAAAGACACTTCGATTAACATTAAAGCCACAGTATTTTTTGTACCATTTGTAGCAGAAAATGGTCATATTCAGCTCAAGCTAGAAAGGCTTAAGTAGCAATTAGGTTTAAGGCTGCTGGAAAAAGTGAGTTGTCACTGAAAAGATGGGGACAAGAGGTGACAGCAAAACACACCCTTAGAAGGGTCATGCTCTTCTGAAGAAGAATCTGTATCTTAGTTTTGTTCTTCGCAAGCTGCGTGAGAATAACCTGGAGTGTTGCACAGGTACCAGCAGCCAAAGAAGTAATTTAGAGAGCATTGTAGCCTATGGCTGTGAAGTCTGATCAAGAACAACTATGCCAAAGCGCAACTAAAAACTTCAATTAAGAAAAGGCACATTACTCTGATACAGCTGAAATTAATACAGTGTACTATACCATAGCCATTTTAAATTCAAAAGAAAAATTAATCATTCTTCTGTTTTTAATAAACTTTCAACATTGGTGAAATGTAATAAGAGATTTCAATCTGTTCCCTCACTGGTAATAAAAGTGAGTGGAATCTTTGTGTTCCTGTCAGAAATAAGTTTTGAGGCATGTATTTTCCAATAGGGAAGGAAGAGAGGAGAGTTGATGCTCTGCACGCCCACACCATTCCCCTCATCCTGATCTTTTGCTAAATTTTCCAGGGAGTGATACAATGACACTGGAAATAAATCCCCATCATCCTAACCTGCAGGCTAGTGCCTTGTTGTGAACAAAGTTTAGGTGACTAGCAAGTCTTGCCAACAACTGACAGGGTCAGAATAGTCACACACTCATCTCTGTCTCTAGATGACATAATTAGAATTAAATCAGCTTTTGGAAATGAGTGTGTTGCTTGATTACATGTTTTTAGACCAGCTGTTACATTAAAAAGGCAAAAAACATTCTGAAAGAATAGTTCTTTCAAGATATTGTCTACATTTAAAAATAAAAATGAAGTAAAATAAAATAGAGACAGTATTCTTTGGGCAGAGAACAGAATCACCAGATTACTACTGCCAAAGACTTACCAATTCTGTGCTATAATCTTACATTAAAAAAAAAAAGAAAAAGCAACCCAAAGAAATGCCAGAACAAAAACCCAACAACCGAAATACCCCAGCAAAACCTAAAACTGTAGTTGCCCGTCAGGTTTTCCCTCACACTGATTTAACACAGAAGTCCTCCTCCAGGTTATCTCCACTTCCCTATTTCTTCATCCTTGTGCAGTGTGCCAGCTGCTGCTTTAGAAGGTACATCTTATAAATGCCCTCCAGACGAGTGGAAATTTACTTGGGCACAACTGTTCCCATCTCTCTTGTGCATGGACTTAAACTGATTCATGGTCCTTGAAGATATCCCACTCACACTGCTTATCAGATGGAAGCAGAATGTCAAGTATTAAAGCTCAGTCCAAAATTAATTGTTTCCCTTTCCAATTCCACCCATGCACTATACCACAAGCTCATGAAAAAAACTACAGCATCACTACAAAGACCTGAATTCAGCAGCCTGCGCACATACCAGAGCACAATACAGCCAGGAAAGCGTGAAGTAACAAGTACTAAAAGAGCATTGTTGATGAAGAAAGAAATGAAGGTATGGCAGGGAGACATCTGAATTCTTCAGCTTTGACAAGGGGATTATTCTCCTCCTGAATAATAACAAACAGTGATCTCTGGCTGGAAAGAGTCACCTTTGGTTTTTTGCAGCATTAAGTCCCTTGCTGGACTTCTCCAAAAGACAAGAAAAAGGACTGTCCCAAAGAATAGGCTAGAATCAAGGACATGGATTTAGTTCAACTAAAACCACCTAATATGCAGTCATATCCATTCCTTATTCAAACCCAGAAGAGTCTATCTCAATTTGAATTTCTAAAAGCAGAGGAAGAGTATCTTCTATATAGAACTGCAAAAGGTTTAAACTTTGCCTACAATGCCTACCTTTAGCACTAAAGCTGAATACAGACAATTGGGAGAACACAGCACCTCTGAATTCCTCACCATTTTCTGAGGCAGCTTGACAAATTTGCCTTGCTGGGGGAGAAACAGCCATCACTGAAAAAAATATAAGTTCTCCAAAAAGCTTAGGAATGTTTGACACTAAAAAGAAGAACACAGACAACGGCATTCTTTGGTGAAGCAGCAGCAAATCAAAACCACTGTGTTTAGCTTGAAAGTACTGATAAGAGTTGGAAAGAACACTGCTGTTGCAGAAAGAGAATGTGCAGAGAAATCAAGATCTCCAGTTTGACCTATGCCCCAAGATCTCCATCAGTACAGAGCAATCAAAATACAAAATTTCTTCTTCAGTGCCTTCTGCAGAGACATGCCCTCAATTTCTGACTGCCTAAGACTGAAATAATTTATGAACGTGGTAGCAGGTGTGTGAGGAAGAATCCTGTAAACTAAGCATGTCTGGGGGGGAAAAATCAAAGCTGTTTTGCCAGCCTGTGCAGAAGAGAATATTTCTTCTTCAAAAAATAAATTAAAAAAATTTGAAGACAGAAACATTCCAGTGAATCCCCTTTCTTTCGACAGACTGCCAAGAAAACCACTTAACTGCTGCACTCTCATCAGCTCTTACCTTCTAACCTATTTTTCTAGCTATTTTATTAACTGGGATTTCCCCAGTTTCTAAAGTACCTGCTTGCAATCCCTAACCTTGCAACAAAGAGACAAATGCAGCTAAGCATTTCTGCAACATAAGCCTTCGTATCAAACACTCAAACAGCGCTTGACATTCATTTGACTTGGTTTCCTCCCTCACACTTCCCCTGCATCCAGGACAGGACGGAATCCTTGCATCACAAAGAAGCAGCCACAGTAGGTGGAAATGGCAAATATCTCTAAAAAAGAGAAAATTTAACTGGGTCACCTTGCAGAACTCCAGCAAAAACCAAACCCAACTGAAATAAAATTAATTCAAAACAAACAGAAAATCAAATGAGGTAAGCACAGCTGAACAAAGCTGAAAACAAAAATCATGCAGAGTCTAGACAAGCTCTGAATAGCTGACATTGGCTTAACCACCACAGCTGGCCACTACCAGATACTGAAAAACAAAGCCCAAGGTTTAAGCTGTGCACATCACAGCTACACATCTTCACTACACAAATGCTTTAAGAAGTTTGATGGCTGTTTTAAGAGTTGACACTGAAAACATTCATTCTAACTGGGAAGGACACTTAGGCAAGAGACAAACCCTCTTGCTCATCTTACCCCTGTGCTTCCCCGTTTTTAACCCTGCCCTGACCACTACCACTGCTTTTCTACTGTGCTCAGCTAAAGCTCTTGAAGACTCATTCCTCTCATCTGGAAAGCACTTGGTGCAACAGTTTCCATGTCATTAAATGGTAGTTTGCCTGCAAGCTGCTCAAGGAAGGCAGTAAAAAGTCTGTACAAGAATCGGACAGTGGAGAAGACATCACAACAGATGCAGCAGAGGATAGAAATGAAAGGCTTCACGACAGTAAAAAGGTCAGGACTCAGTTTGGGAGTTCTCCCCATCAGCTGCAGCACTTGTATGAATTCTCTGTTTTTCCAGCATATGGTAATGAGAAATGAAGAGATTATCTGGCTGTCTCTGTAGCATTGATCTTGCCAAGAAAATCCCCATCCCAAAAGAGAAATCCTTGCTAACATGATCAAGATGTGCATACTTTCAGAGCAATAAACAGAACCAAGTTCTATCTTGGTTGGTCAGAGAGATGTTTCATAGGCTAGTCCTCAATTTCTCCTCCACTAACAGTTTAAAATAGAAAATTAATTAAAAAGCAGACCAACAAAATATCCCTAATTATACTCTTCAGCAGAAAGTGACACCTTTTCATTGTTTTTTTTAACGATTAAGGCAGAAAATCAATGTTCATAGATTCTTTTATGAAGAGAACTGAGGTTTTTCAGTATTTGGGCTTTGGGTTTGTTTGCTTTTGTTTTTTTTTGGTGAAAGTGATATTCTCTCTTTGTGCACCAGTGCACCGATTTCCTTTCCTTCCTCAGATGTTCTAGAAGTCAAAGCCCACCAGTGCTTGTGCTGAAGTTTGCCCAAGGCACTTCACACCCACTTCGTCAAATATTCAGGATTGAGAAGGAGAAAGTGTTTATAATTCACAGCATGAGAATTCATATCCAGACAAGATATCACCTGTCAGTTGCACAGACCCGAGTACCTTTCAAAAAAACCAAACCAAAACAAATCCAAATCTTTTCAAGGCTGTAAAAGGCAAGTCATTTTATGCAGAAATAAAGGTTCTGTAAGGTAAAGTGATTTGTCCAATATTACACGCTGGGTAGAGACCATGGCACACCACTCAGGAGAACCAGCTCTCTTGGCACGTCTGGCAGTACAGATTGTGCCTCCTAGGGAATGCTTGGAGAAAAGAAGCATTTTACCTTTTTAAAAGCAAAACAATCTCCTGACTGCTTTTCCAGACCCATTTCTGTTGACACTTAGCTGCTAATAGATGCAAGCATTCGAAAATAAAAAGTAAGAAGTTTTATGTAGGAAATTCCAAACTTAAAACTCTGACATTGTACACTAATATATTAACCTGCTGTTTTCCTTCAAAGTTCTCACTTTTGCAGCAGTCATAGGAGAACCAGGATGGACAAGCCATACACCATCTTAAACCAAGTTAAAGGATAGGGATCAACAGGGAAAACACTACCCAAGGCAACTGCTTCTACTATCATCACAGGCAAGGGAGGCTGCATTGGTGATGAAATGTCAGAATGGTACAATGTTTATCTCCTGTGATGGTGCATGACTTTAAGACCGGCAGACTTTGAAAACACGAGCCCTGTACTGCTCAAAAGCTGCAGAGGGGAAAAAACTCTCCAAGCCCGAATCAGCCACTTAACACTGTTATTCAAAATATTCTTTATTCTACCTCTTCTCAGCACATTCCTGTACACTTCTGGGATTCTATCACCAATCCTGGTTTTAGCTTGTTGTTGTTCATTTTGGCATCACAAAAAACAAACAAACAAAAATAACCCACATAAAATAAAAACAAAGATGAGCTGCAGTACAAAAAGGTCAGGTTCTCTCTCTGCCAAAATTGCACTGCACTATATCATAGACCTACAACCTGTTTTTAATACAAATTTTGCAAAATTATTTCTGCCGTTGCTTTCAAAATACCAGGAGCTCTCTGAAAGTTACTTAAAGGTTTCTTTTCTTTTCAAGTTAACAGATTCAACTTGGGACAGTTAAAGAGTTTATTTAGAAAGTATCTCTATCACCAACCTAATTCTCCAAATCAATTCCAGGAAATTTAACCAGAGGCTCATGGCAGAATTAACAACAGTATAAAAGGAGAGGTTTTGCAATACTCTTAATTGGGAAAGGAGCTCTGCCAGCAGGATCACCACTTCTTTTGCTTCTGCACCTCTCAAGAAAGCCAGGAGCTATGCATTCCTTTTGTCACAGCAAGGATCAGAAATAAAACCCCACAGCACACAATCTCACTGTCTGTTAAATTATTCATGCATTGAGCACTCAGAAATCCCATGACTATATGTGGAAGTGAAGAGGTGCAAGGAATGCTGACACCAAGCAAGGCCAGCCCATCCACCATCCTCCAATGATGCTACCAACCTCCCATATTTCAATCACTTGAAGGATATGTTCATATTCAGAAAAAAAAAACAAAACCTTGAAGACTCTGATACTAAAGAAATAGCGGCATAAAAATAAGCATCCAGAAAGTAGATCAAGTGGTGACACCAGCTAAATTAGTGACAAACATTTAAAAAGCATAGAAAAAAATCAAAAAGCAGGGACAGGGGAATAACTGAATTATTCTGACAGCCTTATGCACAGATTTTGTTTTGTTTGACAGGTATAAATAAGTTCTAGCCTCTGACTGAAGGGAAAAAAAAAAAAAAAGCTTTCACACTCTATCAAACAAGCCTAAGAAATATGTATTTAAAGAAACTGCCACTAAACCATTTCAGTATATGTAGTAGAAAATAGCATGTGCTTAACTCTACAGCTAGATTTCAAGAAGTAGGTGTTCAGCAGAAGCTTGGTGGGAAAAAAGAAGCAACCATATAAGGAAACAAAATCAGAATAAAAAGAATGTGTTTTGGTGAGTTGGGCAGACATCTGTTCTTACCGCACAAGGTTTGGCAACTTCCAAATTAGGGGAACCTCAGATTACCCTTTGAACTAGGAAGTAACTGGCCAAGCAAGGTTCATCACATGCAAGTCAAAAGGATCAAATTTCTTTGTAATTTTACCTGTCTGCTTTCAAAAGCAGGTTAGATGGCAGTTCCAGGAGCTGGTTGTGCTGCACGTCCAGGACCTCCACCTGTGTGTGCTCAAGTCGATCTGGGAGCCTTCCTAACATGTTGTATCCTGCCAGCAGCTTCCGCAAGCTACTATTGTAAAACAACCTTAAGAGAAATAAAAAACACCAAAAATGAGAAAAATTTAAACGGAAGAGTTTCTTTGATAATTTAGATATGGTATCATGGTTCATTACAAGAAAGTGATTCAGCCAACTGATTAGCAGACATGGTATTAATTACGCACAGATCCAAGAATGTCTTCCCACTCTCCACCAACTTCTTCAGAAGGTTTTCAGAGACAGGGAAGGAGGTTCACAGATGATTCAGGAATGAAAGTAGTGACAAAGGGTTATTTTATGGCACTGTATAAAACATGAATATAGAAGCACGACAATGAAGGAGGTTAATTGCTAACAAAGGCTGAAGGAATCTGCACATGTGGGATCCCCCTAGCTAATACAAGCACTTCAGAAGTGAGGGTGAAATCACCAGTCACCCCACAAGCTTCATAGTGCTCTACTCATCATTGTGCTGACTCATAATCCAATGCAATTCCCCACCCCCACAATTTTTCTTTTCTGTTAATACCAGACTTACATAAAGCCTCCTTTCCAGTTCTACAGCGAATGAAATTTATCTAATCGGCTTTTGTTTCTGGAGTTTTTACAACCAATAGATGACCTGGAGTCCCACCCCCCTGCTCCATTTTTTTGTGGGGCTGGGGAGAAGGGGAGGGGACAGGAGAAGAGGGCAACATAAAGAGAAAAATAGCTGTTGTGATCAAGCAGTATAGCTTAAATTCACAGGATAAACAATGGAATGAGGGCATGCACCTAAAGGCACCAAAAATAAAGCAACTCTCAATTTTGAACAGAAACCACTTTCAGCAAATTGAGAAAAAAAGATTATTCTTCATCTGCCACGTCTTACATCTGTCTTACATGTCTGCTACTGTACTGTTTAATCTGGCGAGCCCATGCAACATGCTGACCTGCTTCAATCAAATACTCTTGAATTATTCAGCATTAAAGCAAAAATCTTCTTCCCTCTGTCACAATGACCCAAATACACATAACGAGCCTCCCTGCCCCTTCCCTACAATGCATCAGGTCATAGGATTATTGTGCCAGAATCATCAGTCAAGTACGCAGAGTATTTTCCCCTTGACAGATACCGTCACTCTCGGTATCTGCATGCCATTGTTAACAGTTATCTCACTTGGCTGGATTGTCTGAGTTATGACCATGGATACAAGTCAACAGCCAGCCCTATCATTCCAGAAGGCTCAACATGGGGTGAAAAGACTTACTGAAGTGATAAGCCTATCTATTATGCATTCGTTATTTAACTATTTCTGGTTAACTCTATTTTTATTTGAAAATCTCTCAGCTGTGGATTTGCCTTTTTATTCTATTTTTTGAAACTGGCTAATACTGTCAACACCAAATATCAGGACAGAAAGCAGAACTGACTGACAGCAAAAAAAAAACCACCTCCCTTCGAGGTTTTTTTGGGATGGGTGGGGGCAGCACCATTTTAAAATTAAAAAAAAAGTTCAAACTGTGGCAAAATCCTCAGAGTTTCCTCCTTCCATAATTCAGAAGTGAGTAAATCTTTGGGGGGGTTTCAGTTGTGTTTTTTTTTAATTTGCTTTCTCTTATTTTTCAAGTCACACAAGCGCTGAAGGACCTGGGCTGGCTGAAAAGAGGTAGAAAAGCATTTAACTAAACAAGCTCCTGATGACCCTGGGACACCTAGTATTCAAGCTGGGTGGGGAACCAGATTCTAGAACTGCTCTTCCATACGGGCAACTTTCCCACTTGCCCAATTTCCCACTGGAAGTTTTGGTGAAATCAATAAATTCTAAGAATAAGCATGTCATTCATCATCAGCATCTTCTCAGAAAACATGGTTTGGTGTAAGCATTCTACCAATCCCTTTACTAAGTATCTCTTCAAGAAAACACACAGTTTTTTAAACAACAGACACAAAGGAACAAAAACACATACAAGCATCTATTCACTGATGGCAACAAAGTCATTTTGGCAACTCCTAATTGAAGCATTTCCTTTCTCTTTGGCAGTATGATTTTTATGCATTTGTCCTGCATAGCTAAGACAAGTACCCTTTTGGGGTTTTTTCAGTACTTTTAAAGCTAAAACAGTTGCATTGCAGTCCAGGGGACTGCATTTTTCCCTTTTGCCTTAATTGAGACAAATGCTAGTACAGAAACCTCTATTTCAACTGCTACAACTCTCTGATTTCAAGGACTATTTTTCTGTTTCAAGAGGCAAACACACAGCATCAAGTGTAGTTTGTTTAGATCAGAGGTAATTTTTACCCAACCAGGAATATGCTTGCCACTCAAGGCTTGATCATTTGTGTTTAAGTGTCACAAGCAGCCTCCTAGGAGAGCCCTGTTGATTCACTTCACAGGTTTTCAGAATGCTATTCTAGGTAGAAGAAAAAGTACACAGCAGTGCACCTGAACAGACTTACTGAGCATATACTTACATTTACTTGATACTTAGGCATGTTGAGCCATTTGTATTTGAGTCCAGACCCAAATTTCCCCTAAAGTTCAACAGATATAGAGAGCTTGCCTTTTGAATGGAATAGGACCCTACAACTGAGTTGACTTATTAGGAGCTAAGCTATCTAGACATATACTACAAAGAAGAACTTTCAAAGATAAGCTGTTTCCTGGGGTTAATGATAAGATGCCAAGAGAGACAAGTGGGATGTTGACTGTACCTAATTTCAGCTAATCATTAATCTCCCAGAGATATCCGGTATGCCTTGAAAGTCCTGGCTGTTATGAAGTGCAAATGAAAGAAAAATGAACTTTTACGCCCCCACCTTCTGAGTAGGCAGAGCTTGATTTTTTTTTTTGCGTGTGTGTGTGTATGAAAAACCAGAGGGATTAATAGTCTGCACATCAGCCTGTTACTTTGCTTGGTAAATCTCCTCACATCCTCTTCTGCACATATTTCTGAAGTCTGTTCTCTTCCCATTTCTGACACTAAGACAAATTTACACCATCTTACACATTCATCTTACCCAGAAAAAACTACCATTCTTGGTTTCTAGTGCTCTTCTGTGCTGTACACCTCCTTAAGGAAAATATTTGTACTTGACGATCCTTGTGGGTCCCTTCCAAATCAGCTTATTCTGTCATTTAGTAGTTCATGATACATCATACATGATACACATACTTTCACAACATCTCTTTCAAAGTGTACAGAACAACCTAAAATGAGCTAAAAGCTCTCTTCCAGTGAAGGCAGGAATTTAAAAATGCCCAATATCACCACCTAAGAAGCATAACTCACCTGGACAGACCGTTCTTTCTAGAACAAATAATAGCAAAACTCATTTATTATTGAAACTCAATTCCTATTTTGCTTCCTCTTGACTTCTTTGCTACCATGTATATATATATCAATTTTAAGTTTAGACTTCCAGAAAAGAAATCATCTTAGTAGTGAAGGCAACTGCTCTTCTTGCAGGAATTTACTTGCTTGATGAGGCTTTCCCTTCTATAAATCCTTTTTCACTCAAATAGGGCTGTGAACTGGAGTCTCCAAGCATCACTGAAACAAAGTTAGAAATGCTGGAGCTCTAAACTGTCATGTAAAGTTACGGCTGTAAATATTTAATATTCAGTATCAAAAATAAAGGGTTTTCCTGCCTGAGCAGCCACATGAACAGCTTCAAAGTTCAAAGGCACTACTTTCTCTGCATGAAAGTAAGAGAAGAAAGGCTGGGTGGAAGCTTGAGGCATGACGACACCCCACAAGGTAAAAATAAAATCAAACAAAAGATAAAACAGCCCTGACAGTCACTGGAACAAGCTAAACACTGAGTCAGCAATTATTTCTGAATTGTTTATCCTGTTCCCCATAGTGCAACTAGGCTGCAAGACTTACCGGGCAGGCAGCTCACGTATATGATTGTGGCCAACATCCAACACTTCCAGTTTCCTGCTGTCACACACCCACTCAGGCAGGTTTTCCAGGTGATTTCTATGAATAAAGAACACAAAGAGGTATAACTAAATTATAATTGAGATGTAAAGGCTTTTAATAATAAGGTCTCAAGAGAGATACAGATACCTGTAGGAAACAAATCTGCTACATAGCATGTTGTCTGTGAAACTGTATCATCAGTCCTTCTGCACAGGCCTTACCAGGGCAGTTAGGTCCTGAGTGAGGGGGCAAAAAAGCTAACAGCAGTGTTATCACCCTACATGTGCAGTCACTACAAAAATGGAAAAAAAAAAAAAGCTTCCAAATTATCAGGGGAGTATTAAGAGCATCAGAGTACCAAAGCTGAAATCCCTCCATGGAGAAGAAAATTTCTGAGATGCTCCTCAGAAGATATTCACACCTTACACAGTTGAAATATCTCTTCAATCCCTCAAATTCACTGAAATCCACTCTACCATTCTTTCACTATCTCACTGAACAGAGCAAAATTATTTTGTGTGTATCTTTCAAGCCAACTGTTGGCTTTTCTTGCTTTTCTTGCATTTATCTTCACAGAAACTAACCCTTCTGGAAACTAACATCATGTTCCAAATACTGCACTGAAAACATGCAAATAGGCACTGTGGGGCACTCCTGAATCCTGCCTTAAAGAGAAAAATTAGCAGCACATGGAGGAGATTGTGTGCAAATGCATTCATATAATGACTGCTTCAGACAGAATACACAGATGCAAACTGGGCATCAAATAACAGTCAGGCACTTGCAGACCTGAAGTTCAGGAATAGGATGCATATGAAGCATGAATATAAATCAATTATGTACTTGTATCCTTCAGTTTATTCCTGCAATAGTCATCAAAATATGCAATGGCAACCCAACCTCTCTTCTCAGATAGTTTCCTTTCTGATCTCAAACAAATTTCCCAAATTCCAAGCGAGCCAAAAAGCTAAAGACACCCTATCCATTTAGTTACAATGCCATCACTGCAATGAAGCAAAAAAGGATTTTGCAATCAAAATCATGCATTCTGCACCAATTTTATTAACAATCAAATGGAGAACAGTTTTACGAAGACTGCTTTTCAATACATCACTTTTAGTCACACCAGTGTGTTACATTTAGGACAATATGAGTAACCCAGGGCTGATGAAATGTCCAAGTTAATGGCCACTAGCCTAGGTTAGCTCTGTAATTGTTATGATCACCCTCAACAGTGTGAGTGCTTTAAGCAGGTTTTTAAGTGAAAGAGATTATCACTTTAAATGTAGATGAGTAATTTCTTAAATAAGACAGCCATTAAGCACACGTATAAATGTTTTCCTGATTCACTCCTGGAACTGTAAACCAAAGTAAAACACCCCCTTTTCCATTTCTTCCCTTATCTCACCTCCCTTATTAAGGTGAAATTTATGTATGCATTCAAATGGCAACTGCAGACATCCCTGCAGCAGCCAGGGCTGCAGAAAACTATGAAGAGCTGCAGGAGCTGCCAAACTGATGAGTAAACTATCAAACTATCACCTACGCTGGGCTTACGATGCAGACATATCCAGAAAGTAATTTCTGTACAAGTCTCAGATTGGTGTGTGTTTGAATCATCACCTTCTAACTCCGTAAGACAGGAAATCTTTAAATCATGGAAACTCTTTAACTATAAAGAAATACAAGTTCTTCTTTGGGCAATAATTAAAAAAAAAAAGTAAATCTCTTAAAAGGAAATAGGAAAGAACTGACCAGAAGATAAAAAAGCATCCTCTAACTCTGAAAAATAGTCTTTTCTTATCCCAAGGTCCAATTCCTACCCCCAATCTTAGTCAGTGAGATGACAATGAATGTCATTGTTCCATAAGTCTCTTTGATTTTTATTTCACAGGTCCAAGAAAAAACACACTCTTACCTAGAAACATCCATATAAGCCAGGCAATTAGGAACAGGATACACATCAAGGTGAACAAGTTCTAGGGGAAAAAATATATATAACGAGAAAAGTGGAGATAAACATTTGCACTTAAATGACTGTTACGTAAGAACTATTTTAAGAGCTAACACCCAGAAATTTCAGACCACATCAATAGTCTAAGAATTTTCTGAAGGTCTGGATCTTTGTGAACCCCTTGTGCATTTTATTTCTTTATTATGTCTTATTTCTTTATTTGCTATGTTACACTGTACTTGCTATGACTGACAGTGTATAACTGATCAGGGATGAGAAACTGGAGGATTTTAAAAGTTTCATGGCAAATTCTCTTTTTTTCTATTTTTGTCACAAGAGCTGTAATTTCACCTCCACTGCCTTCTGCACAGAAGAATCAGTCACAAATCTGCTCTACTTTTTTCTCACTGGTCACTTGAAATATAAGCATGGGAAGGGAACCTCCCCACTCTGGAACAGCAAGTTACAGAATACCAGAGTCCTTTAGGTCATGGCAAGATCTAGCATATTTGTCAACATATTACATAAGCCTTGGCATGCCTGTGGAGTTCCCAGTTGCAGGCAGCCTTACAGATCTTTCATAACACAACTACAGCTAGTTTATTTTTGAAGTAATTATTATTATTGAAGCAATCAAAATATAGCTCATACCCTAAGGTTTTAGTAGCTAGTGCTTAGTGTTAAGTTTAAAAAAAAACCTCAAAAACCAAACAGCCATCTATTAAAGCCTACAGAGAAATCAACTGAAGTGCAACTGTAACAAACAGTTTCTTCCGAAGAGGAGATGAAAACAAGGTGGCTGAGGGTGCAATGAGAGGACAAGCCAGGAGGAACAGCAAGACCCAATAGGCAGCTGGTTGCAAGACAGGGGTTGACTTGGATTCTCAGCCCACACTGAACAGCACATGCTCAGATTATGTTAACTTTTCTCAGCTACGAAGATGCTGGCATGAATACTTAATGAAGGCGCAGGCTTAGATATTGCTAAGATGACAGCCTTTAAAGGCAGTTCAGACTGCTCATCAAATTCAGAGTCCTCCGACTTTGCATTTTCTTTATTCCATACTGAACTACTCCAAATGATAAAAATGGTGGTGCAAACTGAGTATTTTAAGTAATAGCAGTTTCTAGAGACAGATCAAACAGATCCTGTTCATGAAACACAGCAGCTATTCAAATGAAGAAGGCTGCATTAGTTTTATTATCAAATATGAGTAAAGTTACCATTATGAATTTCATAGCTTTCTGGATAGAAAGCCTACCTTTTCCGGGTAGGCAGATACAGGGAGGAGCAGAAATTTATAGTTTTGGTCTGTCTCCACATGGCCACTTGTCCAAACTTTCTCAGCACAGGGAAAAGGAGTAAATTCCTTACTAGTTTTAATAGAGCAACACATCAATGCAACCGAAACAAGTGACAAATTCAAAAACCCTCCCTTACTGACATAGAGAAGAATTTCTAAGATTTTCATAGTTCTTAGACCTCCAAATAGAGTTATTATTTGAAAGTCACTTCTAAAGCTCAGAACTGCCAGTAGCATGACGCAGCACACATGAAACCCTTTCATCTAGGAGTGTGTCAAGAGCCTCCCAATTATGCGCACTACACTCCACAAGCACCTCACAGAGAACCAGGTACAATGACAGTACCACAGCTGTCCTGAAAATGCTCTTACCATTGCAGGAAGCGTAGAGCGCTTTGAGAAAGTACCCACTGATTTTGAGGGTCACCAGCTGATTCCGTTCACAGTGTAACACTTCCACATTGTTAAAAACTGTCGCATCCAGCTCCCCGAGTTTGTTGTCTCGCAGATCCAGTTGGGTCACATGATGCAGAAAATCTATTTCATCGGCCTCCAATCTCCTAATTGAATTTAATCTTGTAGACAAAAACAGGAGATTAGGTGTGGTTATAAGGCAGGCTCCTGCTGACAAACCATTGCTCACTCTACAATCAATCAGCTGCACTGGATTAAACTAGATAAAACATTACACTGGATAAAACATTAAGCATGTTTTCAGGTTCTGATCAAGGTTGATTTTTATTGTTTTCCCCTTTAATACCTTACAGTTTTCATCCTTTGAAAAGCAGGATGGATATGCTCTGTAGCTTTATCCATCATGACAAAGGAATGATGACATCAAGCTCCTTTCTAAACTACTTTGAAAACTACCGATGAAAAGCTCTGCAAGAAGCTAAGTATAGTGTTACTGTGCCTATAAAAATAAAAGATGATCTGGCTGTTATTTGTGCCCAATAATTTGGAAAAAAACAAAACCTCTACTGTTCTTACTGGCCTATCATCTGCTGGAAAAATCCAGCACACACAAGTAACCAGCACGTATTGGAGACCCTTGCTTTATTGAAAGGCCAAATTGAGATTTATGAATTCCCATGTGTTTGTTGCTCGCCTCTCCATGTTTCATAGCAAGCAAATTCAGAGACCTAAAAATGGGTGTTGAAAGAAAACAAAGCAAAAATCCAAGATGATTTGGTCTGACAGATAAAGAGGACAGGTTTTACACATATTCACTGCATTGATGCTGTTAATACTCAGCAACTTGCCAAGAAGTTATAACTGAATGAGATTATCTATAACCCACTAATGTTTAAGACTGCAGAGGACTCCAAAGAGATGTTTCAAATTCCCAGCTCTGAGCAAAACACTAAAATCAGTATAGTAACTTCTGCTGGCTCACTAAGCCAGCTAAGCCCTTTTTACAGGAGATGATAAATACTTGCAGTTCTGCTGTTGCTCCTGCATTTTCCAAGCATGTTTTCCAAGCATTGCCCTCTAAGTAACAGTTGTGCTTTTAGAGTAGCTACATCTTCCAGTTAAAAGAATAAGGCTAAGATTACCCTCCGACACCACCTTACCTTTTCTATTTTCAATTTGCAAGTGGTGCTTCTTTTCGATTTCACAGAAGCAAAGCACTTCATTGTACAGCAAGTACAATATTTACTATTTCAGGTAGCGCCACAAAGAACCACTGTTCACTGCTATGTGCAGAAAGGATGGGGCAGACAATGATGGGGCTGGAACTGCACCACTGGAACTTATGGCCAGGTCATCCACAAGATCCCTTCTCTGAGACCAATGCACTTGGGGTTTTTTTATGTACAAAAACACAAACATATTTTAACCCTACCAGAAACACTTCAGAATTCACCTACCTATTATAGCTAAACTTATGCTGGCCCATCCTAGACTGCAAAGTCTGACAGCTACATGGCAGTACAGTAAAATAAGTTTTATCTTACTTTAGCCTAATTACATGGTTCCAAAATTCACAGTTACATGGACCTCATGGTCAACACCCTGAACTGAGCCTTGACAGCTGAGTGCAGAATTTGTCTTCCCCAAAGAATGTGACAACAGAGAACCAGCTCATACCAGAGCCATTTGTAATAAGGACCTGTTTGGACTCTTCTGAGGGTATCAATAAAATAAGATTACTTATGGTGGACAAGGCCTTTTAACACGCCAAGAAATACTGGAATACCTATTTTTGCCCTTTCACTTTCAATACCCTTTTCTTCACCTCACAAATCTGTAACATTTCAGATAGAAGCTTTTTGGGCCAGGGACTATCATGTCTATTGCATTACCACTGCAGCAACAAGAACTGCAGGAATCTCAAGTGTCCCAGGCTCTGTTTTGTTTGATCCTGTGGTGCAAACATTCATTTCCCCTAAAACTCATTTTTCTACCTACTGATAGCCTTAAATAGTCCAACTTCCTCAAAGAAGAGTGCTAAGTCACGGCCAATGCTGGGAGTTATGTAACACCACCAGAAACATGGTTCAGTGGACAAACACAAGAGATTTATACCCAGAGGTAATTCCGACAGCCAAGGAGAAGCTTTTTCAACACAAATAATTTAGGCTCACTTCCCCTTTTCCAAATACCTACCTTAGATCCACATGCTTAATATGAGGCATCCTTTTTAACACCTGTAGGTTCAGGGTATCCATGCAGTTTCCTGACATACAGAGCTTATCCATGGCAGTCAGCTTCTCCAGTACTCCAGGAATGTCAGTGAACTCATTGAAGGACAGACTCACATAGCTGAGTTGATGCATATGCTCCAATTCATCAGGAAGGGAGTGGAGAAAGTTGCCATCCAGCAAAAATGTCTGCAAGCTATTAGAAGAGGGAAAGGGAGAATAATGAAAATGAGTGACCTGTTAAATCACATTTCCTTCCTATAAACACACAGATCTGCTGCAGTTACAGTGACATACAATATACAAAAGGGCAGCAGAAAGAAAAATGTTAATGAATAATGTTGTAACATCTGCTACAGAAGTTACAAATCAAATAATTAAAAGCCTTGGCAACTAGGAAGTGTAGGCTGTTAGACAGTTCTATCTCCACAACTATAATTTGTATGACAGCTGAAGAACATAAGCAAGAAGGGTTAAAATATTTTCTTCACCGTGAAGGTGACCCTTGTGTCAAATGCTGGAGCCTAGAAGAGCTCTGAGGCACAAAGCATGCTTTCCCTCCATCCACAATTGCTTCCATATGGATCTACAAGCCAGTCTGCTCTAACAGAACCCAGGAAGTTTAAACTGTTTCTCAAAGTAAGAGTATGCAGAGTCATGAAACTGCTTGTTGCCTTTTTTATTGTCAGGTTGTGTATGTGAAAGTTCTAAGAAAGTACTTGCTTGTGCATTTCGCCTACAACTGCTGGAATGCTTCTGAGGGCATTGCAGGACACGTTGAGTTCAGTCAGGGTTGGGATACTGCAGACTGCCAGTGGGAAGTCTCCTAAATTATTATTCGAAAGGTTAAGGCTCTTCAATTTGGTGAATCTAAAATGACATAAGGAAAAATAAAGCAAACAAATAAGTAATCCACACTAAGCTGCCTTGCCATAATTAATATATGGCAAGTTTGATTATGTAAATACAAATCACATGTATTTTTAGTTTATATGCTCAGAACAACCAGGGAAACTACCAGACATTCAAGTTCAACAGCACTTGTAAAAGTTCACTCATGTTAAGCTGACGAAGAGAAACAGACTCTCCCGAACAACACATGAAATGTATTTTCCAGTAAGTGTAACAAAAACCAAATCCCTTGCCATCGTTATTACCTATTTCATTTCTGTGGCATCTCACCCTGTACTGCAGCATCGCCATTTTCCTGAACCCATTTTCTGGTAGTAAGACTACCCTTGTGACACAGGTTACAAGGTGCAGGAAATTCTCAGACTATTTGAACACTAATCTTTTGTGGTGCTGCTGACCTGTGTGCTCAGGACCATTCATGTTTGCCTTTTAAACAAGAATTCTCTTTAGTATAGACTGTTTGGAAAAAAAGTGGAAAATGTGCTGAATTAAAACAGAATTTAGCAAGGCTTCAGTAGTGACAGAAGGAAAATTTTGTCCTTGACATGTTACAGAACTCTTAAAAGCCCCTTGGTTTATCGCATCAGCAAAAAAAAGCAACTTTCATGCGTTTGCCTTACTAAAAATGACCAAAACCATTAAAAAAAACCCCCAAAAAACCAACCAAAAACCAAGAAGGAGACAATCCAATTAGCCAGCCTGCATGTTCAGCAACATTTTTATGGTTGCTGGACAACCACTGGGAGGTGTGCCTAAAGCCAAGTAAAAGGATGAATGAAAAGATCTGTGTCAGATTCCGATAGATGGGAGGAAGTTTCTTTTCTGGCACAGCTTATAACACAACATTTTATCTGGACTTAATTTTCCCTTCATTAAGGATCAAGTCCTTTATTTGTGTTAGCACTTTTATATAATTTGGTGATGGAAGCAAAACTGCACCTCTGAGTGCCACTATTCCACACAAAAGTAACCTCCAGCAGCATGTGCCAGTGTATCCATGGCCCATTCCTACCTCAGAGAATTTTGTCCTCCTCCAACCAGAAAACATGGAGAACAAATGCATCAAGTATTAAAAGGTTCAAGAGTTTTAATACCAAGACTTAGAAATTCCTAACAGCTACTGCAATCAACTAGCACACACCTTTAGCGTTGCCTAAACGAAACTCAGGTCACTGACTAAAATTCAACTGGAAACTTAAGCAGCACCTTTGTATGATACTTCAGTGAGGGCTGCTGAGCCACAAAGGCAGGTTGCAAACACACTTAACATTTACACAGGCTTGCAGGAAGCAAGAGAATGCTGTACTCTCTAGTGGTGTTTTGGTGCAATGATGGCAGAAGAAAAATAATAAAATAGAAAAATTATTGCCAGAGTTATCAAAAATTTTGAACACCCTGTGCCATGCTGGAGGCAGAAAAAGTTGGGAACAAAGTTAGATGGAGACTAAAGGAAATTTTGCAATCAAATTAGTGTTGCAGGAAAAAAAATGCTACTGTGCAGAAACAATGACTAGTCTATCTCTAAAGAGAGAACTTGTAAATTAAAAAGGAGGCAAGGGTAAGCTAATAAGGACTGCTAGCTAGAAAAATAAATATGCATGTTTTAAACACTATACCTTCATATTTCTCTATTTTGAGAGAAAGGACTTTGAAATCTTGAACCTAGAACTGAAACACACAATCCTGCATTTATCTTGAAAATAACTGAACATTTAGGGCACAGATATACTGCCTTGAAATTTGGGGTGTTTCTGTGGTGGAACAGCTGTCCCACGTCATCCTCAAAGATAGCTGTGAAAACAAACAAGAGTGCTCCAAGCACTGGACTCTGTGCCTTTAGGATATTTTTTCCCAGTATTTAAGCAAGTACAAAAACAGTAAAAATGGGAAGATTAAGTCAAAATAACAAAGCTTCTGGAGAAACATCAAAATGCAACCTTTCCAATTTTCAAGCCAACAATGAAAAAAGAATGAACTCAACAACCACACCAAGGCTACAACCTATACTTGGGCTGCTCTGTAGTCTCAAAAGGATAGTCGCAGGGCTTTTGACCATTAAACAATCTACTAGAAGATCCCAAACACAATCCTGAGATAAAATTACAAAAGATCAAACTAACAGAGGAAAGAGGGCAGGAGCAGCAGGTGGTAAAGGAAGCTAAGAAATACAATAACTCCAGTGTCATGTTCAGCTTCAAGGTTTTCTGCATACATTCTTGTGCATAAGTGCCCTAGGTCAAAGAAGAGGAGGAGGGGGAAAAAAAATCTCCCCCTACCCGACACATCTGGATTATATCTCTACTACTCTAATGTATGTTGCAATGTGTGCTTATTAAAGATTTTTGGTGAGTAATGTAACTACTCAGGACACAAAGTGAACTGGTTACAGGTCTATGTAGCACATAAGCGAGAATAGTACATCCAATATTGGATAAATTAATACAAAATGTACATAGAAGCAAACATAAAAAAAAACGACAAATAGAAGTTCATTATTGAATCACAAGTACAGAAATGCTGAAAGACAGACACCATAGTCTTAGTTAAAGTTAAGAGACTAATTTAAGACATCTGGCCGGAAGGGGGTATTTTCTTCCCCCACTGCAAACATGTTCATTTAGAAAATGCTAAAGTAATGTATCTTCTCATGGAGCACTGTCAAGTCCAGAATGTTACTGAGCTAAACTAGCAGGCATTTGCTCCAAGTTAAGGTCTAAGTCTACCTCTCACCTTTGGCTACTCACTTCCCACCACCCACATCACAAACATGCCAGAGCACTTCTGTTATGGAGCGCTGTCATGCTGCACATTTTAAATGCTGAACTGTTTATAGTGCTTCTTTTATCTAGACAGATTTACAGTCACCCCAGTATCACTTGTATATCACATCAATAAAAATAACGTAGGAGAGAAGTATTTTACAGACTCAAGCATTGTATTGTGGCTGATTTTGCAAAGCATCAGGCTTCTGATAGATTTCACAGAGCAGCATCTTTACTGTTTTCTCACATCCAAATCTTTACTCCTATCAGAAGCAGGCACACACATCAATGCTGCCCACATGGCATTGCTAGAAAGAAAAAAAGGCACAACATAGCTCATTTGAGGCATTACAGTGTAATAGCCTCATATAGAGTCCATACATATGCTTTTCATCCTCTCCTCCCACAGTTCCAGACTTTGTTATCTCTTAGTAAAAGTCAACCTGAAGAACAGCATCCCTCAATACACTATGCTCAGTTAGCTTAATAAACTTTCTATTCTAATGGCCAATACATAAACACTCACTTTGCTGAACAAAAACTGCTCTACTTTAAGCTAGAGCAAAATGTAGATATGCTTTAATCCTTGGGTTTAAACATGCAATATGACTGAACACTAATTGCCCTAATTGAGCCAAAACTGCCCACTTATTTAATCCTGAAGCTGCCACTTCAGGAAGGGCTTTAGTTTGACAGATGCAAAATAAGGAGAGGGACTAACAAGAGAAGTTTGTATTACAGCAAAGCAATGAACTGACTGACATGCTAATTTTAAATTCAGGCCTACCTGGTGTGAACAGCAGAGAATTTTTATTACACAGTACAGCATTTGCGTTCCACTATATGTTTGGGGCAAGGCGAATACTGTATTCCAACTCCTGGTCATACACCATCACTGAAATCCAGCCATAACAGGTTCACCAGAGAAAACTGGTCTTGCCCTACTTGTATCAAAAACTCGTATCAAATTAAAAAGCAGTATTTTACTACATCTGCAAGGTAAAGGCAGAGCTTAATAAGAACTCAGTTGAAGGAAAACAGTGACTTTTCCAAACCTACTTCCAGAGCCCGTGCTCTCATGACTGTGCTGTGGTTACAGTCCAATATTACAGTCCAATATTATTTTCAAGCATCAATATAAATGTCCCTCAGTTTCAGCACCATTTCTGAGCAGAACAATGGCATTTGCCTTACAGTGCTGTGACAAGTTTTAGAACCAAACTAAAACCTGCCACCTTCTTCAACACTTGCTACTTTGGCTACTTAACCACGAAGAGAATTTCCATAGAATTCTGCCATGGCAATTTCCTCCTTGGAAATAAAAGGTGCAATTTACTCCCTTTCTGCAGCTGTATTGGATTACCCTCCATGGCCTTACTGTCTAAGGGAGCTGCTAGCCTAGTGCCAGAAATACTGCCATAGCTTTCCCTTTCCAGAAAGGTGTCATTGCAAAAGTCTTGAATTAGTAAGACAATTCAAACAAACAAACAAACAATCAGATGTTAAGTCAAATTCAGACTACCTCCAAACTTACAACAATAAAGCTTTTATTGTATTACATAGTTGGTAAGAGTAACATAAAGGCAAGAGAACCAAGTATACATTTTTTTAGTGGAAATAACCTGAACTTACACTACTGCATAATACAGTTCTCAATTTCTGCACATATCTACCACACACTGCTTCATATGGGGAGAAATGTTGACTTCAGAGGAAGAACAAAATTCATAGGAAAAAATAGTGAAAATATATTCACTTCCTCTCTGTTGGAAATTTACAATCGAAAAACAAAAGCATTAACTAGGGGTGAACTTCCAAACTGAAACATGCTTAACTACATGAAAAGAAAACCCTTACTTTAGAAGCCATGCCAAAAGAAAATGAGATAAGTAAACTGAAGACTGATACACAATAACTGGATTCCATAAATATGTTCACTTGTTGAAAGACAATATTCCAAGACATTACTTGGAAGAGATACTGCTGTACTTAGCCTTACAGTTCACTAAAGTGAATCCAATTAATCCAAGTGCAATTTCTACTTTTAGACTATTTTTTAAAATGCTATTTTTATAGCGTATATCTTACTGACATTTATTTTTCTCATACCATAATTAAGTTCACCATTCCAATTTTAAAAATTAAATAAAAAATTCAATGTGTTTCAAGCATTAAACCAATTTTGCAATTGTCCCCACTTAGTCGTTTGCAGAGACTTCATTTTATGATTTAATTTTCCTTCAATTAAATGTCACTGATCTTTGCTGGGTGTTCACAAGGGCACTTTCTTGAGATCATGAAGATACACAGAAGTTAAGGAGAACAGTCATGAAGGTTTGGAAAGATGCACTAATAAAAGCAAACTCTTTCTTCAATGTCTTTACAAGTTGGATTAAATGAAAGCAGTAAAGTTACACAAGCAACAAACTCCAAGTGCCATCTTTAGCATTGCAAATACCTTAAAAAAATAAATACAAAGCTACAGAGATGAGAAAATAAGGGCAGCATTAAAATACAGCAAGCACTGGATGGGGTTTGTTACTAGCAGACCTCCGTTTGTCAATATCATGCCAACCTTCCTCTTGCCCTACTGCTTAGATAGCTGCACTTGAGTGTTTGACTTCAACTGAAAGAGAAGAAACTGTATAAAAAGGTTTCCTCCTCTCCAAGACCAACAGATTTGTGAGAGGAAGCTCCCCACATCTTCACACACCATTAATTAAGCCAAGTTAGCGTGTTCCACATATTGGGAGTCATTTGAGTATTAAAAAAAGCACCCAACCAAAACCAAAACCACTAACCTCAAAAAAACCCCCCAAAAACCCCAAACCAAATAAAACCAACAAAAACCAAACCCCATAAACAACAAGAAAACAAAGAAAAAAAATTCAAAACCAGGGGTGGTAGGAGAAAGGAAAAAGCTCAAATCTTCCAGAGCATCTACTGGCAGTGCCCTTGCAGGGCCTGACAAGGGGGAAGATGTATGATTGACATTCATTAAACCATCTAACTTTCTCCAGTAACCTAAGTTTCATACACTAATAGCAATAATCACAAGGAGTACCTCAATGCACTTTAAGGCCAACCAAGTGGCAGGCTGGAGACTTTTCTCCCTGCTCCTCAATCTCTAGGTCCAAGCTAAGATCCAGCTGCATCTCACACTGACTTCTAGCAACCTTGCCTGCTGGGTTCATACCCGTTAGGTTGGCAATACTGGTTCCTTCTCGCTTCCAGGTGTTCTCTGAACAGAGATTACATTTTAAATTACCTCCTTATTGCATTATGAATTCATAAGGAGAGTTTAGCTTGAGGATGCCTGAAATCCTGGGTTTTCAGATTAAAATTGGAAGTTGCAAGGGACTTCAGAAACACTTGCATCAATAATTCAAAGTGCTCTAGCCTTCTCAAAAGCCTAGAGATGAATCTTCAAATTTCTGCCACTAACCCCAAAGAGTTTGCCTGCAATTCCACAGAAGGCAGTTCATTTCTATAAGGGATCTGGGAGAGAAATGATACCAACTCAACTTATGATAAAAATCCATATAATTACTTAACAATTAACAACCACAACCATAATAATAATTCATTCTTTAGATAAAATTGACAAGCATAATTTTATTTATTTTTAAACACTTTGTGTCTTATTACATCTCCCTTTTCTTTTTAATCTGCAAAAGTCTTATCTTAAAAATCCACATACTGATAACTTACTTTCCAACATAAACAAGAAAATAATATTCTTGATGCCAACCACTTTTTCCAACAACACCAACTGAATCAATTCATTTCATGAACATGAAAGTGTTCTCAATCCACTGAAGCAGAGCAACAGTAAATAAAGACTGTGGTCTATCCTTTTGCCTCATACCCAGAGCAACGGTACTCTACAAAATTAGCAAGCCTGAACTCTTGTTAACATTTCAACTAAGGAATCTCCTTTCTTCTCCAAAAGAGAAACATCCTTTTCTGTAGTTTTTAAAAAGATTCTTTGAGAGAGAAAAAGTAGCATCATTTGATACCTTTTTCAGCACAGATGAATTTTCAGATGGCTTACTTGAATACATAGCATGAAATATGCATTCCGTAATAAGCAAGAAAAAATAGAGGTAGCTGTATTTACCTTTCAATATTCAGAGAGTTCATTTATGTAAGTTCACAGCTGCAGAGCATCCACAGTAACAAAAGGTGCTTGAGTGGACAGTAAAGCAAAGGAAAGTGCAGCTACAGGGAAAAAAGTACATCTACACCCCTGTACACCTTCAGAGGCCATGTACTGATCAGGACTAAACATTTTATTCATTAATGCAACAAATTATATTATTTTAACAATTGAAAGAAGCAACTGCATAAACAAAAACAGAAATTCCTTTTTTCCCCCAATACATTCCTGACTGTACCTGCCATGTCAGTGCATTAGTCAGCATGTCATTACTATGACCCAGCTGCTTGCAAGTCTACTCAGTGGGTGGCTGAAAAGTTGGTATTTTATTGTGTCTTTGACACACTTGTTTTGAAATCCAGCATTTATTAAATTACCACCCAAACTGATTTATTAAGAGGAACTGCAGCACCAAGAACTGCTTATATCAAGACAAATTTTCCTAGACAGCCTTGCTAACCAGGTTTTACTTTAAAATTGCACCAGAAAGGGTAGGTATATAAATGCCAATGTGTTTTGTTCACAACATCCAAGCACATGGCTATTCTGAAGCCTTAAATTTATCTGTAGGCTTGATTCAGTGTTGCTAGGCCTCGTGTGCAGCTCCAATTTAGCAATTGAGAATATTGTAGAAAAGCCAACAGTACCAAATCAGAACAGTAGAGATTCTGTACTTGCCTTTCTGTGATTTGAAAGAACACGGGTGAATAAGAAAAGACTTCTGGTTTATTCAGTGAACTTTTACCTTGTACAACCCTCTAAATCTGAAAATGTTTTATGAAATTGTTTTAAGAAAAAAATTTTTAAAAATCAGACAATGTGTGTTCACAGGAATTACGCGTTTCACTTTACACATGTTTTGATACTGGGTTTCACTAATAATTTCAAAACAGACGGCGCTCTTCTCTTTCTAGATATTTGTGCATTTACTCACTACAGAAAAGCAGACTTACTAGCAGTCAAGCTGGCTCAAAACTTTTTGGGAACACAAGTACAACTCAAGCTTTCCCACTCAATGGAGAAGCTAGTTCTGTGTTTCTTAGGGCCAGAAGGAGAATGGCTTAGGAATACACGCCAGGGTCAGGCTCATGCTTTTGCTGCAGTAGGGAGGTAAAATACAACCAATGGGGCATCGCTTTTCCTAACCCTCAGCAGGAACTACAACTACTTCACAGAGCCTTTCCCACTGGCACAGCAATGGAAACAGAGGCAACAGCTGCCTCACTCACTGTCTGGGTGATGCCACCTGCACTGGGTGAAGATAAGGCTGGAAGACATCAAGCAGGCAGAGACAATCATCAAGAGCAGGAGCTTCTGATGCACCAACTCAGATACACCAAAACAGTGCTGTGTAACCTCTTTATTTTTTTTCCCCTCCATAAGTTCCCAGACCTGCCTCGTGTCTTTTTGCCAAGTTCAAAGCAATGGAAGCAGAGTACTTACAGAGTGACAATCAGAGACAATCAGTTTTGTACCACCTCAGGTATATACCTCTTCTCCAGATTCTCCTCAGCTCAAAAGAATCTCAGAAAACAGCAGTTATATTTTGCCACCAGAATTCTTTCATTCTTTTATGTTCAGGATCATGTCAGTAAGAAAAAAATTAAGTTTTTAAACTATCAGCAAGACTCATGAGGTGTTCCTACAACTGCAATACCAAGAGAACATTAAACAGAGAATGAACACTGCCCATCACACTAATTATCAATGCTTTCTAATCCCAAACAGAACTAATTACAGGTTCATGGACAAATTGAAATCTATTCCAAACAAACTAGCTGTAGGTACATGGCAAAGCATAATCAAGCATTTCCTTCACACTTCCTGATATTCAAAAAAGGAAAAATTCTAAGAATCCATTAAAAGAAGAGACATTGATTATTTGTCCATGTTCATCACTAGCTTATGATAAAATTCCACTTGCTATCTGAAGACCTATGCTGACATTCACAGTCCAGTCAGAATTCCTCTCCAGACTGTGTTCATAAGGTCTTGGAATAGCTGCCTGCTTTGTTTGTGAAGCAGACTTGCTGGGTTCATTCATCTTTCATTATGCCAGATTTTTTGTTTTTCCAAAATGGAATTGGAATGATATAAAAATACAACAGCCCACATAATCCATCTTGTATTTTTCAGTTATTTTTCAAAGTGGAAGGGATTTAGAAATGTGGTTTAAAACATTTTGTTTGAACAGGACTATCCAGAAATATAATTCTGAGGTACTCTGCAATTCAGTTGCCACTGAAATTAAAATCACAGCTTTATATTCAGTATGGGAACATTCATCTTTGTGAAGAGAGGGCCTGCTGATTCCACAGAACACATACATTAAATTATTCAGAGAACCAATCATGCTGCTGTCTACCCATTTGTTACATTCTCGGACGAGCTGCAGTGGAAAGAACTGGAAGGTCACAGATACTAAGAAAGAAGAATGAGGATTGAGCAGAGAAGACAGAGGACAGGAACCAGACTAAATTTATGAAATCAGGGCTTTCTTTGCTTGGTGGGGTAACAAAACACTTGTTCACTTGGTCACATGCAGTACTGTTCCTACTTAGAATGGCTGCCTTTGATGGGCATCTCGCCAACTCATACACAAGTCAAAGGCTGATGAACTACAATCTGGCCTCAGTAGGTAGATAAAAACATATTATGAAAATTGCATTTTGGGCTGAAAATATCCTTCTAGATACAAGAAAAACATGAATTTTCTTATGAAAGCCAGTCTGTTTCTAGCACACAAAGTTAACCAATTTCTGAAGCATTACAGTGAGGCCAATGTTCCACAAGAAGAGGCAGTAATTTTTAGCAAAGCTCCTGCAGATCATGGCTCCAAGGACAGAGGAAGAGTAGTAGAATCACACACACCACTTTACCTTTGTAATTCACTAAGCGCTCTACTTGTGGATGGGCTGGGGTTTAGCCTCAGAAAGTTCTGCTTTAAATTGAGATGAGTGAGGTCTTGGCTATAAAACAGGTTGGCAGGCAGGTGCTCCAGGCTGCAGCACGAAAGATCCACTGAGCTGATGCGTTGTGATGCAACCTGGAAGTCAAAGAACAACACCATTATATTAATACAGTAATTAAAAAGAAGAGCATTTCCTTCGCCCCTACCAGCACAAGATAAACTGTTTTTTAAGCATAGCAGAAACCAGTGTTGGCAATATAGCTGATCTAACACAGTTCACATAATTACTGCAAGTTATGCCTTGATCTCTTCCTTGGCCTCAGTGTTTAAACCAGATCCACAGATTAGGCTAGCAGGGAGAAAAGAGCAAAGGTTTGTCAAATTAACATGTGAAAAAAATCCATTTTCATTTATGAAGTTACGCAATACTTACAACTAGAAAAAAAAAAAAAAAGATATTTGACATGCGCTTTAGTTTAACCCTTTAGGTAGCACTGTGGAAGCAGGGGTTAGAAGTTGTCACCGCTGCATTCATTTGCCCAAGATGGGTATTAAATGACAGAAGAAGAGTTTTGCCATTTACACCTTACTGAAGAGAAAAAAAGAAACCAGCAGCAAAACACCGAGCACTCATTTCTTCTCAATAAATTAGAAGACTGTCCAAAAGTGATACAAAATATGACCAAAACAATATTGAGATTTGGAGGCTTAACACTGTTTTCTAGAAAGAGGAAGGTAAAACAAACACCATCTATAGAGGCTAAAAAATATCATATCACCCAGCACTATATATATATATATCTAGCATCATTGCATAGAGACCTATAGGCAACTTCTTCAAGTAATTGAAGGCAATACAGCACCTTTCCATATCTCTAGGATACACCTTGGTGAACTATATCTGTCTGTTTTATTTATTTACTAGTCTTTACTAAAAATAAATAAAATATCACCAGCAAAGTAAAAAAAAAAAAAAAAAAAAAATCCAAGACTGCGATGCTGAATGTTTGTATTTTCTGTCCAACACTACTACAAATGTTCTTTCACAAAGTAGTGTCACAGACATGGTACATGGCAAAGCACCACCACACAGTAATGCAAGGCAGTGGGGACAGTGGGCAAGGAAGAGGAGCCAAAGGCTAGAAGACGGAGGAGAGCATTTTGGGAGCAGGCATGGCTGAACCAAAGGAAGAGAAGCAAACAACTTCACCACCATTTTAGACTTCTGGGACCACACCAACAGTGCTCAAATGGTTATGGTGTTCAGTCAGCTGCTCACACCAAAAGCAGCTATCATTTCACTGGCCTTTTATGCTGAGATTCTGGAGGTAGAAACACCACATCTAAGGGGCAAAAAGAGGAAAAGATCCAACAACTCCTCATCAATGCCCAGAGACATAAGAGCTTCTCAACTCTGATGAAGGACACACCACTCAACTGTCTGAGACAGAGTCTCTGCCACAAAGTACTCTGAAACTAGAGGCATCAGGTTTTGAGGAGGTAAGCAAAAATAGCTTGCCACTGAAAGGAAGGCTGCAGAAAATTTTTTTCCTCTCCAATGCAAGCTACATGGGCCTTAGGATAAGTGGCTGCTATTATAAACACACAGCCATAAGCTTCAAGGGGAACAGACAGTGCAGTGTTTTTCTCCAACGCAACCGTTAATAATACAGTCCTCCCACATCCATTAAAACACTTGAATTTTTGTTACTCAATTAGTTCAGTCCTTTTGTCACTGTAGCTAGTATTTTTCTTCCCCTTGTAGTATGAGACAAGAATTATTCATAGGCTATACTGAACAGTCATCTCTGAATGCTGGGTATTCAGTCTGTTTATGCCCAGTACTCTACAATTCTGATCACACTGCAAACACAAGAGATGAAAAACTGCTGACACACGTTAAATTAAAAAAGAGGAATGTTTAATTTCAGGTGTAATGCTTGTATAAGCTGTTGCTCCAATTACGTGTTTGGAATGTGATAAGAACAGCAATAAGCAACCCAGCAGTGCTTAGCAAGGCTCATTAAAATATCTCAAGAACCAGAAATGGTAACTCTGAGTAGGAATCATAATAATGCAGCCAAACAAAATCAAATATACAAATTCTACTGTTGCCTCAAAAAAGGATGCAAATCCTTTCTTTAAATTGTCAAACCTTGAGAAATAAATCTAGTTAAAAGTAATTTTGCTTTTATAGGTTGTATGTACTGGTTATTTTTTGTTTCACTTTTATTATACAAAGCATTTAATTAATATTTTCATGCAACTGACAAATAATGAATGATGCTTCTACCAGAAAGATAACTGTAAAAGTTAAAACCATTATTTTAAAAGGGGTTAGTTCTGGAATCAACTGTAATTTTATCACAGTCTTTCTGCTATCAAACAGTATTCTTATGAATTAACTCCCAAATTGTTACAAGGAAGGCTCATATAAACACACAGTTGTTCTCACAGGCAGGGATAAGACTTTTTTCATTGCTCAGTACTGTTCTATAACAAATTCCTACAGAACAGAGCAACAAGCTAAAAAACAAAGCAGAGTAACAAAGGAGAACACCATCTTAATACTTTCCTTCATTCACCAGAGATTTTCACCAGCTGTTTTGAAGTTGAATATCGAAATTCTGACACCGTGCTGTTCTGAAATCAATCTTGCAACTATCTACAACAGTTGCGCATACTGTTTTTATTGTAACTTGAGTTTGCTATTGTTTATTAAAAGCAAAGACTACTTTTTTAAAAGCTGATACAGTTCTTTAATAGAGCAATGGGTCTCCCTGACTCACTGTGGAGAATCACTGCAGAGATAAGCTGATAAAGGGTGGGAAAATGCTGAGTGGAATATCCTTCACACTCAAAGAATAAAATACATCTGGAAAAAAGGACATTATCTGCAGAAAGTCATTGCTTCCACTGGAAGAAAACAAAACTAAAACATTCCACTGTAAATAAATAGCCCAACAAGTTATCTGGACTGTGTTCAACACATCCATCTCCTACAAAAATCGTGAAGAGAGTTGGTGTGGTAGCATTGCTAGAGGGAAAGGCTTTCTGGACACGCAGGGAACCTGCATTAAGTGCTTGTTATGGTTTGGTGTTTTCTTGTGGAAAACACTCAAGTATAGCTGTTGGATATGCTATATGTACACATATAAAAGTAAAACCACAAGCAGCACAATTCAAAACTCCACAGGCAGAAGCCGCCATGCCCCAACCCAATCAATCCCAAATGTCTTATCACATCCCAAACTTCACAGACCCTTCACACATGTGTCACATGAAACCCCTGCAGCATTTCCAGCACCAATAACACTGAGGAAATGGCTGGGGCAATGACCTTCTCAGAAGATAGTACATCACAAGCTCTCAATGACAGGAGCTACACCAGGAGCTGTAGAGTCAATGCTTGTCTCTACAAGACATGCAACATCTGACAAACATGTGACCCAAACACAAAGCAAGATATTACACTTTAAAGTCTGTTTATCAGTTGGGATATTTAATCATCAGAAAATACAAATAAACAATATGAAATATGCTGCTTCCTCCATTCCCTGGATATGATTTTTAAGTACTTTACAGTCTGTCATTTTGTTGCAATGTCCCCCACTGTAATACCAGAGGAGTAGTAATGGGATAAGGACACACTCAATTTTGTTCATCAAACCAAAATGTCCAATGGAAGATTTTTTTCCAGTTCCTGTTGCAACCTCAGTTATGTATCCTAGGCCCACACGGTTTTATTTTCTCAGTCTTAACATGAATATGGCAAACTACCTGTAGTTTTTAAGAAGTGATACACAACGTAGCACACATACTACAAAAAGCCCTGGGTCAACCCACTGCAAACACCAAAAACCTGTCATTGTGCTTTTAATTTTCCCACAGCAGCAACAAAATGCAGATTTATTGTGCAAATACCACCACAAATAATGCTGCTGCAGAGTGATCTCCCTCCCTTGGGCAGTATGCCTTCTGCTCCTCCCCACCTGAGAGTTACACACATGCCAAAGAAACAGGTGTCTCCCTAATATGAAAACTCACTTTTATACATGTGTTACTTGTGCCACAATATATCCACAAATAAAAGCTATTCAAAAAAGCCAGCACTATCTCTGATGCCTAGATTCCAGGCAGCACTTCAAAGAAAAATGATTCACCAGAGTACTTTTATTTCAATTTTTTCTTATTATTTTTAAAAAAGAAACAGTATTTCAAGACTTGTGGAAATAGAGTATGGGTTCACTGTAAATCTTTATCAGCTGGCAACAAAAATACAGAAGAATACTTGCATCAACCCATATTCTTGCTGCTTCTTGCTACACAGGGCTGAAAAACCACTTTGCTTTGTCCATCAGTATAATAACACCTCTGTCATTGAGCTATGCAACAAGACTGATTATCGTCTTTGTTTTAAAGCCTTGGCTATACTACAAAAATGATCTGTTGCTGACAATGGATGTCAGCAATGGGCACAGCTGTATGGACAAACACAAGTCTTGTTTACACAAGGACATCTTTTGGTCTGACCTGTGGTGTGAATTTAAACCAATGTAATTATGTCTTTTTCCTGTTTACCCTCATCCCATTCCCTATAGCTCTATTCAGATAAGAAATTACTGCTTTGGACTTCAACAGAAGACAAAATAGCAAAACAGCCCACATTGTAGAGGCAGCCAAATTCCCCGTCTGTTTGAACTGAGTTGACAGTGTTAAATTATACCTGCTATAGACATGCAATACAAAGGCAATTTAATTTTTCTCCTTTAGGATTTGTTTTTAAACAGTTTAATAATCATCACGTCCCCTCAATGCCTGCATAAGCCTTAACTAAACATTTCATTGCCTTGAAATACCTAAACTAATTTCAAGCAAACAGGTTCTCCTCACCTCAGAACTAATCTTGCTTCAAATCCTAATCCTCCTTTCTATTCAAACATCAAAGCCCTGCTCAGCAGAGAGGCCTCCCTCCACTGAGCTGAAGTCCACAGCCAGGAAGCACATTGGTGCACTCCACCACAGCCAAGAGCTGAGAACTGTTTAGCCTGGTAAACAATCTAATGCCAGAAAACTTAATGAAGGAGAGGGGGGGAATAAAGAAACATTTGCTATTTCTTTAAAGCCATATATTTTCATTTTTAAATGACAACTGTTAAAATGGGTGCGGCCCAAGGGTAAAAGGGTACTGGCTTTTCTGGCATCTCCTTTTTGTTTCCTTTCAAGTGTTGAATTAGATACACACCAACTCAAGCTAAGGGCCTTGCACAGAAAACTTAAAACCCAGAAAAGGGGGTTTATTGAAAGCCTCTCACTCAGATCCACAAAGCCAACAGGCACTGCCATAGGTCAGAGTAGTAATTCCCTATTAAGATGCAGGGCTGAACTGCATGCTAGTGTGGCAGCACTCACAGGGCACTCTTACCCCATCTCTCCTCTGCAGGTAAAGCAGCCAGAAGCCTCCAGTACAAATACCTCATGCCAGCAAGACTCAGGGGCACAAAAATAATTTAAACTTGTCCCTTCTCTGCTCTCATGATCTCTGTATGAAGTTTTATAAACAAACAAGCCACTTCTGCTTCTGGCCTTTGCTGCAAATCTCTAACAACTGAAAACACCATTAGCAAACGTGTGTGGGTAGGGGGAAATATGAAGGGATTAACCAGAAGTTGAGCTCCCTAACTTTTGATGATAGGAGACCAGGAAAAAATTCATAGATGTGAAAACCAGTGTCCCAGGTTTAACATAAAGATCTTGACAGCAAGAATTGGACAAAAAAGGTGACATTAATCATCTGTCATTTGGAAATGTTGGGTAGTAGCAGAAGCCATTATGAGAATATGAGTATTTTTGTTCCTCCTGGAGGAAAAGTACTCGTCTTTCAGAGAGATCATGCATGTATTGATACCACCCAGGGAATGAACACAAGTCTGTATATTGGTGGTAGTTACACTAGAATGCTCACACTAAGATCCCTGCAAGGACAATGCTTAAGATGTAGCTTAAGAGTTAAGTGACAGTAATTAGCTATAGCATTAAGCTACTTATAATTCAGGCATGTGAATCTCCATTTGGTGGAGCAAGGAATATTAACATCCTCAGAACAGCTTGACTGAAAGTAATTAATTTGTAAATACCACCAAAGAGGTGACAGTCTCATAAAAATTATGAAAAAAACCTTTTTCTTCTTTACTATTCCTATTAGATTTATTTTTCACAAAGACAAGTTGCTGTACTGCGAAGCATGCAGACTTTGCAATGAGCAGCCCTCCAGCAAGGACTTTCAGCATATTTCATTTCAGCATGGGAAAATCATGCTGCAGATCCTCATGGAACCAATGCTAAAGCACATACAAGACACTAAGTGCAAATCACACCTGGCAAATCTGGTGGCCTTTTTATGGTAAGAGTGACTACAGCAGTCAGCAAGGGAAGACAACCAATGTCATCCCCCTGGACTTCTCTAAGGCCTTCAACACAGTTCCAATATAACATCCTTATCTCCAAACCAGAAAGATGTGGATTTGAAGGGCGGACTATTTAGTGGTTAAGGAATTGCTGGATGGATGAGGCCAAAGTTGTGGTTAACAGCTCTCTGTCAGGTGGAGGCCAGTGGAGGGTAGTGTGTCCCTCAGGATCACAGGCCTTGCAGCTGGTGCTCTTTAATATCTTTATCAATGACACAGGGAGATCAAGTGCATCCTCAGCAAGCTTACAGATGACACAACAGAAGGAAGAGATGCCATCCAGAGGGAGCTGGACAAATTGGAAAAGTGGGCCTGCAAGAGCCCATGAAGTTTAAGAAGAGCAAGAACCAGGAGCTTCCCCTTCAGTCTAGAGGCAAACCCAGACATAAGTAAAGACTGATAGAAGTCATTACTGAGAGCCACCCTGTAGAGGGGGATTTTGGTGTTCTGGTGGATGAAAAGCCAGACATGAGCCAATGTGCAGTCACAGCCAAGAAGGAGAACTACATGCTGGGCTACATGAAAAGAGATGAGGCCAGGCAGACAAGGGAGATGCTTCTCCCCTTCTACTCTACCCTTGTGAGACCCCACCTGGAGTGCTGCATCCAGGTTCAAGATCTCCAGTACAAGAAAGATGTGAACTTTTTAAAGCATGTCCAGAGGAAGGCCACAAAGATAATCCAAGGTTGCACAGAGATGCTGCGGATGCCCCGTCCCTGGAAGTGTTCAAAGTCTGACTGTATGGGGCTTTGATCAACCTGGTCTACTGGAAGTTGCCCCTGCCCATGGTGGGCACTTTGGAACTAGATAATCTTTAAGGTCTCTTCCAACTCAAGCCATTCTATGTCATACTGTAGATTTCAGACTCTTGCCAGTAAGACTTACACTGGAAGTTCTCTTGTCTGAGTCTCCCCAATCCCACATGGAAAGGGTGGTAGGGTTTTTTATTTTGTGTTAAGCAAGAGATTATGCTAGGTCCTCAATTTCTGATCTAGGTTCTTTGACACAGCTGTATCATATGGATTAATTCTACATAGATGAATTCTTTTCATGCTATTATTCCACTGTAACTCGAAAAAGCCTTCTGGCCCAAGTGTTTTGTAATACAAATAAACATGGATATAGCTCTACTGGCCTGCGGCCTAAAACTGGTCTCCAGAACTCATTCCCTCTTCTCCTTGGAGACATTAATCCTTCTCCACTGATTACAGAAGAGGTCTGAGGAGAATAAATGTCCTTAAAGTTAGGTTTTGCTAAAAATTCCTCTCTTTTCTTCCTTGCTGCTAGACTTTGCTTGGAAAGGTTTTCAGTGTTACAGCAATTCAGCTTCAAGACCGACTCCATTATCACCTTACACATACCACAATACTGTGCAGTATGTCAGCCCCTGCAATTCCTTCCCATCTTACGGAATGTGATCACTGTGGACGCTTGGTTCCCCTGAGCTTCATTAAGAGCAATATTACAGTCATTCTCCCACTTGTTTCTACTCTTCCAGAGATTACTGAAAACACTTTGAGATCTTTCTGGATTGAACACACCTTTAAGGGTAACATAAGCAACACCTAACCAAGCTCCCAGGTGATGCTTTCCCATATTTATGCAAGAGCTGCACAAATTCAGCTTCAATAATACCAGAACCTGATTTAGAGGCTTCAAAAGACAGTACTTGAGTGCTATTCCAGATGTGTGGGCAATACCGAGTTTTCTGTTCTCACTCTTGGCTGCAATACTTCAATAACCATTATTAACTGAAGGCAGCAAGCCCAAAACAAGAACCACAGACTCTCTAAATTCCAGCAAAAGAAAAAAAAATACAATAGTGAAACTGTAGTTTCTCTAAAACACAAATGAAAAGCTTGAAGTCACCATTACACTTTAAAATCAGCTGAACTATTTTTAGACATGCAGAATTAATCAGCTGAGACAAAATATCAGGCTTCCCTCCTGAACCATTAAGAGAGACTGACTACACTGAAACACACCCAGAAGTTCATTCCCAAAATGTCAACTAACCTCTAACAACAAAAGGCACAAAAGAATAGGCTTTGCAGGAAAAGAAGAGGAGGAACACTTTCAAGTGTTATCATCAAAAGAGCAACAAAACTGGCTTAAGTTTGTTTTGCCCAATCTTCTGCTCTCACACTTGAGATGATAAGAAGCCACCAACAGCAAGAATGACCAGATATTACTTCAGAGCTAAGGTCCCAAATACTGAAGATTTTGCACACACAGAGAAAAGGAAGTCAAGTTCCGCATGGAAACCAGAGGTTTGTTTATGTTTGAGTACTTGTAATCACCACCAAAAGGAAGCCGTGGGTTTATTTTAAGGGATCTATTTTTAGAAAAAGTATTATCTCAACATTGTCATTTTATGGTATTAGGGGAAAAAATGGTTTCCTTGTACTAAACTTAGAGTCATCATATTTCCTGTAAGGAACAATCAGCTCAAAAAAAGAAAAAAAAAAGAAAGAAAAAAAAAAAGACCCACTGAGAGAATCTTTGTGGGTCCTCTTTTCTTGACTAGATGTTGAATCAAATTTTCCAAAAGGCTAATGGTGCTGCTTAGTCTCAAGTGTGAAGAAACCCAAATTGTTATTCCCAAAGAAGAAAACCTTTGATTAAAGGCTACTGTGAAAAGACACCCACTGATGCTGGCAGTACACTACACTAACTTTTAGGTAATCTTAAAATAAAGACTCATTTTCCAGCCTCCAAGCTCAACTGGCATAAGAAACAAACTAACTACTTCATGGTCATGGTCTCAGTGACCAACCAGAACGTTTCTGACCTCCAACCTGTCCCCAACACACAAAAAACCAGGCAGCCCATTATCACAATGGTGCATTGAAACACATAGACTAAGACTATAAAGCTGAAAGAAAAATGTCAGAAACTCCTAACTGCAACACAAATAGTCTGTTTGTTGCACACAATCATTCTTTGAAGAATGACTACAGGTGATAACCAACAGCAAAAGGTAAAATCAAAAATACTAATCTAGGCATTCAAATTACATGGAAAGTAAAGTTCTCCACAGTATTCCTCCAGAAGAAGGTTATCCATTGCTTAGGGAGCTTAATACATTTGGAGAGGAGACACTGCATCCAGTGACATAAAAGTATAAATTATAAGCACTGTAACAAGTAACATCCCAAATAATTTATAATAAACTACTTCATCCTTGCACATGATTTTCCCCTACACTCACGTTAGTGCTGCTCTGTGATCAAAACTCTGCAAAAGGGTATTCTGAACCCTTTTTGACCAGTAAGCATTAGAAAAACCCGTCGCTAATGCCTCCAGAAACAACTGAAGATTGGTAACAAAAATCACTGCAGTGAGGAACTCTATGAAGAGAGCTCATTACAGTATCCACAAATGCATATGAAATAGGTCAATCACCTAGAGGGCAAGACAAGGTAAATACAATGGAGGGCTAACCTAACCCTGAGACCAGTGGCTTCAAGCCTTCTTTACAGACTGGACATTGTATTTTGTATTAAACAGCTTTCCAAAGTCTATGCTCCACAATGAAGCTGGTGTGGAAGTTTCTCATGCAACTTTTCCTGGTTCACCATGGCTGACAGGAGAAAGCCAAATGGTAACATCTGAGAGCATCTGAAATAAAGATGATACTACATGCACAAGTGGATATACCTTATTTCCCATAATTTAAATTGATGAGCAGAATCTTATGCGCTGAAGGAAAAAGCAGTCCCACGGTTGATGATCTATCCCTGTCTCAAAGGTGAATGAAGCACAGCTGAAAAGCAGGTACATCTTTAGCAGTAATGCTCAATTGTTGCTCACTGCATTTCCTCAGCACAGTTTCTGTAAAACACATCCAAAAGCTTATCATCCCGGTCTCCTATTTTGGAAATATATTTGCAGAACTGCAGTCATGGTCAGGAATTAATGTCTAAATTCTGTAGAATTTACATATATAAATGTGGTCTGTAGCACCAAGTATGGGGCCAAAATTCAAACCTTTTCTCCTCATCAGAAATAAATATCATATCACTAGAGTTATAGATGAGCTTTGTCCTCTTTACAGGGCTCATAGCTCAGGGCTCCCCTTTTACAACAGTCTCTGTACACAATTGTCAAATTTGTACTGAAAAAATAATTAGAAGACTGAGGCGGATGGTCAGAACTAGGTAACTTTAGAGGAAAAAAAAAGCAAAGAAAGAAAAAACAATTTTGTACTGCTGCTTCAGGTAGCTCTCTACACAGGTTTAGGAAAGATAGAGACTACAGCTTTAGAGGCTCCTGCATTACTTACTTGTACAGTATAAGCTAAATTCTAATCTGTTCTTATTTTCTGCTAGTTCCACAGTGCAAATAAATGTATGAAGACAGCATTCTACACTGACATAAAAGGAATAAGGCCAAGATGGCATCACACCCTACTCAGCTGAATTTGCTATTCTTGCTATTTTTACCATGTTTTAAACATAACATACGCTGACATCATCATTTAGTCTCTCTTTTTTCACATGCTACAGTTGTTTGGAACACCACACACTTCCACTGCAGACTTTAACACAGAGGTGACTGAAAAAGGGAAGGGAAAATATAAAAGCACACAAGAGAAAACTCTTAAATTTCATATGTTTTAAATCCTATTTTTGAACATTCCTTGCATTTTCAACAGCAGGATTCTTTTGTGTGTAGGCACCTAAGCCCCACACAACTACTTATTGCCAGCCACAGCTGTCCAACTCTGGTCCATGGTGTGCAGACACACAAGGCTCTGTGCCTGTACGCCTCTTCCTACCTACACAGACATGTACTACTTACAGAACTTGCCCCTCATGTCTCTTCCTCTACCTGCCCCACTGAACCAAGCACTAACGCAGGAAATAATTGTCACATGTAGCTGTTGACACACTTCCTGCTCTCCTACAGCCAGGAGGGAAGAAGTTCTGTGGGATCAGATAACTCATCCTGGCATGCCCAGTGGGGCACACTATTTCCAAGAAGATAAAATTCTGTTTTGCATCCTGGCATAAGCTCTGCAATACTGAATTTCCGAGGCAGACCTTGACTGCCTGTTTTAACTGCACGCCTTGGAACACAGAAGACTGCTAACCCCTTTATACTCCAGCCAAACCATCCATGCCATGAATTGTGTCATAGTCAACGCTCACAACAGAAATTTCACATGTTGAAAAATGGTTAGGTTTAGCTGTTAAAAGCATCCAACAGCAGATCACGTCCCAAATAAAAGCCTCACAAGAGCAAGTCCCACCACTCCCCAACACCATATGCATAACACCTCTCTCTCTTCTACATTAAGGATGCAGCCTTTTAGCCTCTGGAAATGGCAAATGAGGAACGTCCTCATCATGTCCTCCTCACTGTTAAACACATGTTCTTTGCCCTGTCCTTCTGCATTTGACATACAAGTAGCAAACAGTGGCAGATTTGCTGTGCAAGTAATTGTGCCAGTTCCAGAACCATCATGACAACTTTATGCAGACAAAATTCTTTAAAGCTGTGAAAACGTTCCTTTCTCTTTCCTCTGCTCCCCCTTCCCAGTTGCATAAGCTTATTTTTCAACATTTGGCAAGAGAACGAATGAATTAGATCACTAAGGACCAAATCTGTTGCTGTTGTTTTTCTTTTAAGCTTCCTTAATTGGGCCTCCAGTTTTTGGAAAGTAAAAGGAAAGAAACACACTGTGGTATAGAACTATCTATATTAACGAACAAGACACATCTCCAGCTTTTAAAAATATTCTGTTTGAGGCTAAATCAGCGTATCTTAAAGTGACCTATTTGAAATAAGTATGTCACCAAGTTCGATATTTAGGTCAGTATTTTTGCCATAGTTCTAGTCTGTCCTGAAAACAGAAGTTCTGTTCACCTCAGAACACACATATAGGAAAACCAATCCTAACAGCTATTCACCTTCCAAAAATTTATAGAGGCAGAGCACAATAGCTGTCTTGGCTATGATAGATTCCACTGCTAGAATGAATCTGATTATACAGGAGCAATGTTTATTTTTAATTAAATTAAACCCCAGTCTCCGCAAACTTGAATTCAAATCTTTTCTAGCATACACATATTTATTGCAAGAGTGATGTGTTAGGATTTGTCTCATTCTAAAACACCACTAAAAAGTCAACATTGCCAATATTCTGTGGGGAGGAAGACTGCCGAGCAAGCATTCTTTGCAAGTCTCCTTTCAAGATTGAGCTTGTTATTTAAAAGTTAAAATAACATCATCTTCTAGCTCTTCTGAGGCATACAGAAGGCAGACATGAAATTTTTTTTCATAGTTAAAAACTGAATTGAGCAACTTTAATGAAATATTTTACCGTGGATTTCCTTCTGCATTAAAATTTATAATTAAAGCTCTCATTACACTAAGATCAGAAGCCTCAGTTTCCAGCAGCACACATCAAGAGCACAAAGGAGAAGAACTACTCTGAAGAACTACCGCTGAATAGAAATTAACATAAATATCGCTTTCAAAACAAATGCCATTAAACAACATCTATGTTTAAAATACAGTCTTAAATTTTATTCATTACAACTCACAAAAGTGCAAGTACTGTATACAATACCAGTATTAGGGAAGAACCTGTAAGCACAATGTGACCCACCCACAGCAAGCAACAAGAAGCTAAGTTTCAGAGCCATAATAGCTCCCTTTCTAAATTTGCTTGCTTTAGAAACACAATGCTTTACACAGTATTTTCTTGGTTAGCATGAATATTTCAGCAGCTTTGAACTTAATTAGTTACCAAACACCTGAGGCAGAATACCTCATATAAATGTTGGGGGTTTTTCTCAGTGTAAGAATGTTAGTTTCCCTGAACTACAGAACTACAGTTGAAGATTCAACTTCTGTCATTTCTTTATACATGTAAATCAGGTGTGGTGCATCTAACAATTAAGTATTTTGACACAAACAGCACCAGTTGGAGGAAATTTGAGTTACTGTTGCAGCATTACTTAGTTTCCCTGTTTCTGTTCTTCAGAAACAGTGTTACTGTGCAGCACTTCCCACACGACTGCCTTGCATACAATCACACTCCTCTGTTTTTCAGTCTCAGGACAAGAACTCCAAACATGAAAATACCCAACCTGAAGTGGCAAAGTACTGTTTGAAATCCATGAATGCAGAATGCCCAGTTTCAAGATTGGGGGCTGGGAAGTTGGGGGAAATGCCTTTATTTTTCTCAAAGTACGTTTTAGCAACTAAAAAAATAGCATAGAGAGCTTCTTCACTTCTGACAGTCTGAAAAGACACTTGAAACTATGTATTTTCTTTCTACACTTACATAAAAATGGGAGGTTATCGTGAGTGCATGGGGATATGTTCTCACGCTGGCTATCATCCCGACACTGTTAGTCATTTGGGTGAACCAAAGAGAAAGAGAGAAGCACAGCATGGCACAGAACAAGCTTATGCTGCCAGTAATTCAGAGGGGCTTTCTGGCCATTTATCTCTAGCTCTGAAGTTCATTGTTTTCCACTGTTTTCCTCACTCATTAGATTTGCCTTTCATTTATCTGATGTCAAACGCTCTGGAGATGAAAGGACAGTACTGTCTTGAGACAGCCCCAAAACAGCAAGAACTCAAAAACCTGACAGACCTTGCCTCACCATCTCATAAAATATGCCTTGGGGATTTTTTACCTTGAGGTTTAACAGACCTAAGCAGATATGCCAAAACAGCTTCTCAAAAAATAATTTTAAAACTTAGTAGGGAAAAAAAACCTGAAAGACATTTTAAGTGATGCACGTGCTAGAAGGTGCATTAGTTACTGTCTGACATATAATCAAACCTCTTATAAAAGCCCACAACCTAGGCTGTATCATTGACAATCAGCTGGATAATACATTATTGCAATCTAAAGACAAAACAGATCTAGTGCTATATGAGTGCTCTAAGTACTGCTACATAAAACTAAATTGCTTTTACATGGTAAAGAGCATGGAGAGTCCTATCAAGAACAAAACTAATGAACAGTTAATGCCTAACTACAGAACAAAACAGAGCATGATGACAGCATAGGAGAAGAACCTCCATTGTAAAAAGTATGAAAAACTTAATGATTCAAGATATATAATGCTTTAGAAAGAAAGTGGCAGGGATTAAGAGATAAAGCAGATAACTGAAAAACACCTTTCAACAACACGAAGTGGAACTGAAGAGTTAAATGAAATAATGCAGGCCCTATATTCTTATAATTAATTGTGTTCTAAGCCCGGTATAAAATTTGCTTTACAAACGTTTTAGTTAGTAACCTTTTTTCCCTGACAGAAAATTACTTGCTTATTACAAATAACCCAAAAATCAAATAGTTATTAAACTAGAGAGAGGTTCAGCAACACTTCAAAGCAAGGAAAAAAATCCATTATTCCAGCAATTTAATATTATGTTCTGTGTAAGGAATTAATTAAAAAAACCCTGACATTATTTTAGATTTTAATAACCCTGAAATAAAGCTTTGTAACTGAAATGTTGACTGTTATATCTGTCATCCTAGTTCAGTAGATCTATCCAGCTGATAAGTAAGAAAAAGGAAGAAGTTCAGTACAGCACTTTGCTTATACAATCTCAGTATAAAAGAAGCCTTGGTGTAAATGCAGAAAAATTCATCTCCCTATTGCCTGTTACCAAGAGCTCTCAAATTGAGTATTTCCACACAACACTAACAGCAGCAACAGCAGTTCTTGACAATCAACCCAAAAGAAGGATGGTGTTGCTGCATGGAGAATGAACTGGGGGAAACTCTCCAAACATCCCACTCACACCAGAGTTAGCAGCACTCTCACCTTTGATGCTTGTCGCAGCCATCGCAAATATTCGGTGAAGTTATCAAAACAAATGTAGTAGGTCTGGCTTTGAGGTCCAGAGGAGCTAAATGCTAAACAGTGCTGGTGCTTTTTCACTTCTTCCACCTACAGCAGAGACACAAAACTGTGAGTCAACAAGAATCAAAACTCTCTTTGCAGAACTCCCCAAGGCAAAGCTGAAGTGTGCCCAAGAGGAGATCATCAAGCAAGCTGGACTAACCATCTCAAATACCCAAGCTGGATCTTGGCTGTCAAATATTCATGAAATCTACCCAAGCAGGAATGAGAACAGAAGGAGGAGAGAACTAACAGAGTAAACCACCAAGAACATAAACATTTTAACAGAAATTGAACACCATAAAAGGTTTGCCAGTGATATTTTTTTTTTTTTGCAACCTAAAAAATATACAACTTTTATGCAACCTAAAAAATATACAATTTATACTCCCTGGTTATTAAAAACAGGCTTAACAAAATGCTTCTCTTACAGCCCAATTAAATTCTTTGGCATTTCTCAACTTGCTAAAAAACACCCAGAATACATCATTCTGCTACCATACACGAGAAGTCCCACACAACTTATGGTCTCAATGTCTCAGTACAGCATTCTGGAAAGCCTTTGCAAACCAGGAAGTGCAAAGTATTTATGGGGATGAGGAAGAATATTTTTTGAGCAATAATTTAAAAAACGCTTAGTTCTGTGCCAAGCACCCTCCTCCCAAGCTTTGTCAGCAGAAGCCCTCAGTACATTTTTCTGAGCTTAGTTATCCTTTTGTTTTAAAATTTATTGTCAACTTTCTGCTTAACACAGTCTGCATGTTTTACATCACATAAGGCATTTCTGTGTAAAAGCTACTTAGAAATTCCATGTTAAGCAATTAAAATGGTACATAATCTTTTCCCTTTTTAAATTAAAAGAAACATTGGGATGAAAGGAATATTCGTCTCAAAGAGAAGGCTGATAGGAGCCTTAATCCTGTTCTTTCCAGCAACCTACAGCCAGGAATTCAATTTACTCAAGAGTTCACACACTGTTGCCAAAAGAGGACAATTTTTCTACTTCAGTATCTCCCAGGAAGAGTTGGAGAATCATGTGGAGAATCATAAAAAGAGGCAGGAAAAACAGCTCGTAGAAGGCAGCACTGCTTTTCACACCGCTAGTATAGAATATTAATTAATCAACTCTAGCCTACATATACAACATTGTGAAGCTTCTTTCTCTGCAAATAACTCTTTAGAATTCAACCTACCAGTATGTGTAGCAAAGGAGGATTACTTAAGGTGTAAATTCATCTCAAAATGATGATTCTCTTCCCATTACCTCAGCTAAACAAGCCAATAATAGCTTCCTGAAACACTACTTAGGTTAAAACAGTGATGCAATCTTACTGTTCTCACTACAGTTTCACAGAAGAGTTCAGGTGGGAAGGGACCTCTAGAGGTCACCTGGTTCAACTCCTGCTCAGGCAGGTCCACCTAAAGTCAGTTGCCCAGAACCATGTCCAGATGGTTTTTAAGTATATCCAGGAGTGATGGATAGCCAGCACCCATCTGGGTAACCTATGCCAGCACTCAGTCACCATCACAGGGGGAAAAAATAAATTTCCTTGTGTTCAGTCTGGAACTCCTGGGTTTTAGATGTAATCTATCAGAAAAGAAGTTTGGTTTCAGCTTTTCACAAGGAAAAATGTTTGTTGCTGTTAGCTTACAACAGACCACTACTCATACAATGCTGAATACTCAAAACTCCCCCAATGTTCAGAACAAGACCATGCCCTTATTTGTTAATTTTCAGAACTTAAGAGTAATCCAGCATGGACAAACCCTGGATGAGGAGGAATGGCACAGATGATACACAACAGACATGCATGTATCCTTTGGCTGTTTGCTACTGCATATATAAACCAGTTAACACTGCACACAAGAAAAAGACATCGATTGTGCAACCATTGATTTTCTTTGTAGTTTTAATTCAAACATTCTAAATTTTTAAACATGACTGACAATCAAAAGTCACTTATTTACTTTAAAAATCCCATTTATAGGAACAAGCTTTTGGAGGGTCAGAATTGCCCTGAATGCAATCTTCTGTTTATAAAAAGACATCAAAAAAAGGTTTAACCAAGCAAATAAATAAATAAAAATATCTTACTTTTCCACCAATTAAAGGGAGGACATGCATCTTTCCAGTCTGGCTTTCTTTTACTGATGAGACAATTAGGCATGTTCCACAAAGGATAGCTTGGCGTCTTGTCCATCTGTTGACTGGCAAATGTATTTTCCCTTTTCGAACATTGTACATTCCTGAGAGCTGAATCCGTTCGGAGCTGCCAGTGCTGTGGGGCTTTCCTGAAATAGAAACAAAAGCATACACTTAATCACAGAAAATCTTTGCCTCTTTCACTCAAGTCATCCTGAGACTTGATCAGCAAATTTTCAAGCTACAACTACAGCATGACAACGGAAATACAACTTCAAAACCATGCAAGCAGGTAATTTAATACTAGCTTCAGTACAGTCTTCTTCCACAGGTAGAAGAATATGACAGGTGGGTATCATGAGGAGCAGGTCACAGAAGCACCTGTTGAGTTCATGTGGTGTGTGGTGACTGCAGAAGGGGGTGATGTACTGCATGCTGACCTGTATCTTTGTATTTCCATGTCTCTTCTGGACTTCAGGTCATGGTTCAAACAACTTCAAAAGCTTCCCAAAGAACACAGGTCCTACCTTCCCCAGCCCACACTGCTCACTCCAAACCTCATAGCAGAGGCAGTATACTCAGCCATTACATCAGCAGGCGCAACTTAGAAGAAGCCACTCAAAGACCCTGCTTTAGAATGAGCAGAAATTAGGGAAGAGTGAAGTTCTTTTGTCTGTATTACAGAGAATTTACTATTTTGACTAATTCAGATTATTAGCATAACTACCAATTAGACCAAATCTGTTAAATGGCTTTAAATGTCTCAGATTCTACTAATCTAAGATTCTACTCTCTAGAAAACATCATGAGCAATGGCAACACAAAGTCAAGCTTCTCACATCTCTGCTCTTTCAGGATGTACACAGGAGGCACAATTTAAGAGGAAGCACTCATTTTAATCTGATTTATCTACACCAAGCTACCCTATCAAACCCTAAACAGCCCAGATCTGAGTCATCCAAATATATCTAAGTATTTTGCAAACACAGAGAGGAGCTAATCGCATTCAAGTTAAACCAGTTCAAATTTATGTAAGAACACCAGTGTTGGTGAACTTTGGGAGGGAGCTCCCCTGGATAAACAAACCAAAGGGTATGTTACTTCCAAGTAGTTTCCCCATCATGATAAAAGATAAATCACTAATTTTCCTGCACTAATGTTTACCAGAATTCTTAAATACAAGGAATTAATAACTTATTAGGACTCCAGAAAAGCAAAGAGTTGATTCTAACACCAATATTTCAGAGCTGTGCCTACTGATCTCCAGCAGTGACAAGTGCTGCACACTATTACTTCAACTTGCTATTATTCCTGCCTGCATGATAGCTCATTTGACTCAATGAGTCTGCTCTTGCCTTTAAATTATCTATGGAAAGATAGAAGACACTTGCCACATGCCCTACCCACTGCCATTCCCTCACCTCTGCCTAGCCCACACCAATTCTTGTCCTAATCTTTAAAAGCAGTCTTTTTGAATCTTCCTGCCAATAAAATGAGCCAACACTTGGCACAGTTACCCTTAAGCCTTGCTCTGCTCTAATAAACACTAGCATGTAGGCTACCAATGTCTGCCGGTTTGGATCTGCAGGAACATCACTGTTGCTTGAAGCTGAAACACTGAAATTATAATGCCCACAAGGTATCAGCATCAAATTCAAAAATAGGTGCTCAAGAAAGCTGTAGTTACATTGCCAAACAAATTCATATCCAACCACAGAAGCTGTGGATTAACTCTGTCTAACAGAGGAAAATGGGACACCCGTTCCATGCAAAGCGACAAGACAACTGATAGAGAATACAAGTGAGTAAATTAGAGCAACTCAGCCTTAACAAGTATGTAAGCTGAATCAAACATTACATTTGGAATATGAAACATTTAATTCTTAAAGTAACTGAGAATTTACCTAGGTTGTGCAGAACGATGGGCTTCATGCCAGAGAGCGTTGATTAAAGAATTAACACACACAAACAACCATATCTCTGTTACGGAGTAAAAAGTACCTGGTAAATACTAATAGCACAACTGCAAAAGGAATAGCAGTCAGGGATGCGTGCAGTTGTGCCTCTAAAATTATGTTTTATCATCATCTTCCCATGATGCTTTCTGACTGTGTGCTCTCTAACTTCCCAGGAAAAGCAGAATGCTGCTGATAGAAACCCCTTAAGACTGCAAGGTACAACCTCAATCTCTCGGGAAGACAAGCTCATTTAGCATTTCAACATAACCAAGTTCAACTTCCACGAACATTCAGGAACAAAGGGCATAATTTGCACTTAATATGGGCAGACCTGTGCCCTAGAAAATACCAAACCTCAGAAATTTTTCAGGAATATTCTGGATAGCAAAGAGTACAACCTCTGGCTACAGCGCTGCAGCCAAGAGTCTTGATAGGAAACACAACAGCATTCTGGAACAATCAAGAGGTATCATTATCCTGCCTAGCCCAGTGATAAAAAGACTACCACACAAGGTACTCACACTTCACAAAGGGTACTGGAAAGTTACAGGGGAAAATAAATTCTCTCAGATGCCTGAGAAATCTTCTTTCTAGGACCAGACTCTCTTGGACTAGGTACATGATGTTAGATACAGCTGGACCTGTAAAACTACTCAGAAGTCTCTAAAACATACTCCTTAAGATTTCATATAAATTCACAGAGTTTGTAAGTCACAAGATACAGTAACAATTACTACCATTAGTAAAGGTTTACTAGAAAAACTGGAAGAGAGCTATCATTAGAAGTATTCCTGCTAGATATGAACTGTATTCTCTCTCAGACTTCACATTTGGCTGGAAAATTATGGGAATAAAAACCTTCAGTAACTCCTACAAATAAAAAAAAATAAATTCAATAACCCCTTTAAACTCAAAGGAACCCTTCAAAGAATTTAAGGTGCTTTTTCACAGCAAGTACTATCCTTCGCTAAGTGAAAGCCAGAAGGTTCTTGATGAGAACATACAGAAATAAACACTGGACCTATTTCATTAAAGCAAATGGTTTCTCTCTTCCTATTCTTGTCTACTTTACTACATAATCAACCATCTGGCTGGACCAGATGATCTTTCAAGGTTCCTTCCAACCTGGGCTCTTCCATGATTCTGTAACTTGAAAAGCTCATGTTTAATATTGGATCACATGTTGTTGCCTGAGATGCAATCTGTTCACATATTCAGTTTTCTTCCTGCTGAGGACTGTAATCATTGATATTTGATAAAACACTGTGATACTATTATCATGTAAGTGGAAAAAAAAAAAAAAAAAAGAGTAAAAAGCCACTGGCTTATTTTGATTTTAAGTGGAGGTTAATCAAGGACATACCAGCTAGTTGAACTAAATTGCTAGATTCCTAAATCTACCTAAGTTTTTTGCAGGTGACTGTGAGCAAAAGCTGTTTGAAAAGTAGCAGCCTTGCCTACTGAAAAATAAGCTTGGACAGACTGAGCTTTAAAGAGCTCAGGTATGAGCTGCCAAGAGAGCTTAAAGCAGGAAAAGTTTAAGTGACAGTGAGCTCTGCCACAGTGGAAGTGCAATGGGGTTTGGAAAGAGTGTGAAGCAATTTAAGCCTGGCTTGTTCCTCACTTCAGGGACAAAAGCAGCAGGTGGCAGAGTCTCCTGCAAGAGGGCTCATCCCTGACAGGCTGGGAAGTGGAGGACAAGGGAAAGGCTCAGAACTGCACCTGCCTTTTCTATGACCTGGAAAATAATCAAATCAGACAGCAAACGACCTTTTTTCTTCCAAATGTACAGAAAGATGGGGAGCAATATAGACTACACCAGAATACCTTTAGGCTACAAACCAAACATCACAAACTACGGTGTAACTACAGCATCACCACCAAAAATCTGTCGGTTTTGAGGTATCCTGCCTCAGTGCCACTGGAAGCACCATTTTCAGTAAAAGCATCAGCAGTTCTGAAATCATGTTCCTCAATCTGCCTCACAGACCTCCCATTCAAGATTTAGAAGGCTGCATTGAGATTCACATACAATTATTCTTCAGTTTTAACTAACCCTGAAGGAAGCAAATGAGTTTTCGGAGTGGCCTGTGCTAATATACCAAAGCCAACAGTTGAGCAGATAAAACGGTAATGATGATCCTTTGTGACTTGAAACATAAATTTGAATTCTGCCAAAAACTTTAAATATAATTATTGTGGCACTGATCAGAGTGAAGGCAAATAAGCCAGAACATCCAGAAGAGTCACATACCAGAAAATGTTTTTCAAATGCTAAGCCCAAACAAAGCAGTTTGAGTATTTTAGCAAGAAACCATAAAAAAGATTATTTTTCATTCCTGTCAGGTCTCCAAGACTCAAGCAACTCCTAAGCACCCCCACAACAGGACTTTTGTTCTATGCAAGGCATTAGAAAAGATGCCTCAAGGAATTATGAGCAGACCACTCATTTGGCTATCTTGATATTCATGGTTGAATTCCTCTCAGTTTTAACTCCTCCCGACTCCCAGAGGGAAACTACTGTTATTCACAACAAGGATAAAGAAAAGCAAGGAATTTGATTTGCAATTTGAAACAGCAGGACGGTCGTTGGAACCACAGAACCTACCCTGCTTCATAGGAAGCAGAATGGGACAAGATTGATCTTTCCATAATAATAAAGAACTAAGATCTCACCACAAGCAGCCTGAGGAAGCCCTGGGTACACAACACACAAGACATCATGCCTGGTGCAGAGACTTCAAACCTTATTAAATAAATACCCACAGCCACTTGCTTTGGATTCTGGAGTAAAGCTCTTTATCCCAGTGATGGAAGGCATATGGAATACATTACCATCAGAAGTTATAAAATACCAGCTCATTATGGGACATAAAAGTACTTGGGGAGAAAAAAAAACCTCTCTTCAGCTTTATGGCTGATTAAGTTGCAAGTACTTAGTATTCCCCCCTGTTTGAAAAGTACAGCCAATAAAGTCTGCCTCTAAAGAGAGACTTAAGACATTACCAAAATAAGAGCAGGGAAAAGTGTTGACATAAGAAACACGTTCACTTCTGTGCAGAAGGTCTTATTTTTATTACTAATATTGGTTTGATGGAATGAAAACTAAAAATTCCTTGTGACCTGCATGGTGCAGGCAGCCCAGCCAGCTGGAGAGACTGCCTGCCCTGAGCCATCCCAGGTATTTGCCAGTGGTAAGAGAGGCTTAAGTTACTATTCAGCAGGCATAGTGTCAAAGTTTGAGACTTTTCAGAAGTGACTAAATTAACTCTGAGTGCCTAATTCGGGGATATACTTGACCTGCTACAGCTGGGCAGCTACAGAGGTTGTTATCCTCCTCTGCACACTGTTGGGCCCGGGCCTGAGGCCAGCATTGCATCAGCCCGATCACATCAGCTGTTCCTCCCTCACAAGCTGTCCCCAACCCTTTCAGACAAAACAGGCTGCTTTAATTTCTTGCTTCTCCTTTTGACCAAGAGGCCTTAGGGACAGCTCATGGTGAGTAGTTCAGCATGGAGAGCAGCAGAATGTCATGTAGGGGCCAGGGCTTTGACACAATGGCTGCTGTTGGAGAGGATAAGTAATCAAACCCACCCAGGACTTTCAGCAAGTCATTTCAGAAACTAGGTATTTCATACACTAATGTTCTGTGAATATCTACTCTTGTACTCATTGGAGAAATAGAACTCCTAAACCCCACCTTTCAGTTTTGAAGATTTTGATCTGAATCCACTTGGAAAAGCTGGGCTATTTCCTAGCTGGTCAGGGGGAGCCAGCAGGGTGGGTGGCAGCCCCTGAGTTCACACCTGGAGCACTATCCCCTCCACCCCACTGAACCAAAACCAGAACACCCCATCCGACCTTGCCTGTGAACCTGCCATTCAAAGCTCAGCACTGGTCCTGCTGAAATATAAGTGCAAAGAGGCCTCATTTAGCTCAAAACACTCAAAGCCCTTGAGTGTCTTCACCCACCTTTTGGGAAACTATGCCACAATTGCTGAAACCTTACTGCCAGATCATTCTGCAGATTTCTACTTTTGCTCAAGCCCTTTCATTAAATACAGATGAAGCTATTGCCTGCAATGTTTTTGAAGCTTTTCAGTCATGTAAGGCTGCTTCCCCTTTCATTCTCATCAAACTAAGGACATCAGTGATTACTTCAGGCAAGCCCCAGTGCAATGGAGATGAATAAAAATAAAGCAGTAAGTTGGGTTTAAAAAAAAAAAAAAAGAGGGTGGCAAAGGAAGCAAAAAAAAAATACAAGTAAAACCTCAAACTACTGCAAACTATTGTACTGCTCTCTTTTTTTTTTTTATTTGAAACTTACAAAGAAAACCTACATACAGACATATGCTCATTAGAAGTATTTTTTCTTGTCCACACTGTCATAACTTAGGAACAAAGGCACAGAATTAGCAGGTTTTATATTTAACTAAGACCAGGGATTCACCTCACAGTCTCTACCACCATGCTGCTATTGCAAAAGTAACAGGCCAAGAAACACATATCAAAGTTTCACCTGGCAAATCATTCTAAAATCAGCAATTGAATTTTTGTACTCAAATCTACTTAAGAGTCTTAAAGATTCCTGCAAGATTTAACACAAGGCCACAGATTGATTCTGTACTGCTCAGTCAAAGAAGGGCTTAGTCACCATTATACTGTTCTTAAGGGCACGTAACTATCAGCATAGTTCCATAGTTTATTCATTGTACTTCTCATTTTGCTGTACTCTGTATTGTATGGGTGCTCAGGGAAGCTCTGAAGTAGTTAAGTTTCCTTTAGGAATTAGCAGTTCAAGCTGTACTTCTTGAAGGAAGTTACCTTTTCACCTTCAAAAGAAAAGCAGACTCCAAATGATGAATTTTACTGAACTGTGTTAAACTCATCCTTTTCTTTAAGGAAACATTCACTATGAGACAAAACTGGCAGAGGAGAACACAGACAAGCCTTTAGTCTTTGTGAAACGTGTTCCTCCCACTTTACCAGATCACCCTTTAAAAGCAAGCATTACCACTACATGATATGATACAATGAAACATAGTTAATAGTTTTATAGCTATAATCCTGCCTTCCACTTCAGAGTAACTTCTCACTGGAGGAAAGGTTTGCATGTATCTCATAATTCAGAAGATATCACTCCTTCCCCACTGAGACAGAGTTCAGTCTTTGTTCACTTGATCATTCCCTTTATCATGTTCTCAACAAGACTCACCATCTTGACACAGGAGCCCTAAAACTATGGTATCAACACTTCAAAAGATATCACGTGCAAAATGTAACAAAAATCACTTCTCTGAAAAGCTTTTCTATCAAGTGTCATGTATATCCACGCAAGACGGCTGTAATACCTCTAATGCAAAAAAACTAAGTATCGAAGTATAAAAGCATGTACAAGCAAAAGCTTCTCAAGAAAAACCTAACAGTGATTCAGCAGAATTCATTGAAGAGTCATCGTTAACCAGCACAACTCCGACACTACCACAACCTAATAAAGGCAACGGGCTACAGCAGGATGTAGCAGTGGACAGGACGCTATTTGCAATTAAAAGCAAGCAAGCACAGTGGAAATTCATCTGGATTACTATGTAGAGACAGCAAACACAAAGCCTTGGAATGCAATTGTTCTGATTGCAGCAAGTGAACTCCAGATCTAGCTGCTCCAATGTTATTTTGACAGATTTTAAAGTTCAGTTTGTATAAGCAATCGTCCCTAAACACAGACTCACCCCCAATAAAATGAAAATCCACCTGTTCTTAAACTCTTCACTCCATCTATCCCTACAGACTACTCCTGCAGCTGAAACACAGGTCCTTCACATTCAAACTCTCAGATCTATGCATACCCATTCACTTCATTTGTCTACAGGAAATCCACTCAAGTTACACACAGTAAGGGTTGCTTACTTTGGCAAAAGAAAGGTGCACTTGATGCCCAAACTTCTGCTAGCATTAAAAATACAACGGAGATGCAGGCTGAATTCTGTTGTTTTGTTCAAATATCTCATTTCGAAGAAAGCTTATAAATGGAAGAGAGTCACCTGCTTTCCAGTAGCAAAACTCAATACCAACTCCTTTGGGAAAGAACCATATGTCACTTCTCCAAGGAGAAATAACTGAAATATCCTGAAAATATACCATCAAAAAAAAAAAAAAAAAAAAGCCATCTTCCTCCTGTGCTTTAATGAAGTTTCAAAAAGCTGCAATATTGGACTAGAGGCTTCCAGGAAGTCTTATCTAAAACAACTTTCCATTCTTGAACTTGGGATTCATTTAAGGAAGCTACTGACTAAGTTCTTTAGCGACATAACCTACCAAGTATTTTTGCTCAAAGTAAATTTAAAACAGAATTAGGCTTACACTGGGAAGATTTGTGCTAAAATCTGGTCAAATTTCTCATGTGTATTTCTTTAAAGAATACTTTAGCAATACGTTTCAAGTTATCCCTTATTAAGACAGCCTCAAAAAAATCCATTTTCAAGTTTCACAGTTCTATGCACTGATACTAAAGAGGTGAAAATGTAATAGATGGGGCCAAAAAACCCCCAAACTTACAAGCTCACCAGTACTTTGCCATGACTTTTATGACAGCATGTATAGATTCTTAGGATGGGATCCAATAAATGCTCAACTGATCCTTCCCCTTTCTTCCCAATTCAACCCCTATAAAGCACAGCTCAACAAAATGCTGGAAATGCACATTTTTTTGGTGAAGTCATGCAAAGATTGAATTCTTCTTGTTATACTCCCAACACACAATAAAGCCACAAGCACAGTAAAATCCCTGGCATCCCAAAGGATACTTACCCTGTCTAAAGCAATTGCTGTAGAAGCTCTGAGCTAACCAACTGTTTTAGGCAAAGCTTGAGTCTTGGTGGAATTGAAGAGCAAAATTACGCTGAAGATAACAGCAGCCTTCAGGTTTTATCAGTGTTAGATGCTCAACATGGGGCATGGCAATGTAAGCTCAAAATAACCACTTGAATGCACACTCTTCTGAGAAGGAAGAACGACAGCCCCTGGCAGAAGTTCATCTGTATGTCTTAGTACTACAGCAGAAAGAGAGGAATCCATGTGCCTCACCAGCAAAACTCAAGCAAATCCCCACATGCCTTTGAACATACCTGCCTTGCCCCAAGGATGGAAGATGTGGGTAGTCAAACATTTCAAAAAAGCTACAGAGGAACACACATGCATGCTAGGTCAAGAATTGTTTTGTATGAACTTCTTACACAACACAAATGTCATCTTTCAATATATTTTAGACTAAAATTCCATCAATTGCAAAATGATTAAGCTATTCTGTGTGTTAAAAGTATTCAAGTTCCAAGAACAGTGATTCTCTCCTTGTTCTTTCATCAGAAGAAAAAAGCTAGCATCCTACATATGTAAAAGCATGAAGTAATCTAAATCCTTTTTAAGGTAAAATATTTCAAGTATGACACTTCCTACCACTGTACCAGCATTGTTGCACAGATCAAAATTTAAACTTAAGATTTATCATAGGACCCAACTTGATAAGCAGCTTATGTCAAAACTATGCTGTAGAGTATTGCAAGGTTATTACTAGTACATCTCAATTACGTCCAGTTTAAAAAAATCACAAATAACTGTGATATGAAATTATACTGAAATATGTACAACTTGTTCAGTCAAGTTCCTCCAAAGTTTAGCCCAGCAAAGAAGAGGCCAGAATGCTGGATTTGGAATTGTCAAAATCTACAATCAAAAGCCACAATATCTAATAAATAAAAAGATAGGAACTAGTAGGTAAAGATTGAGTGACTGCTTTGAATTGCACAAAGACAAAAATACAAAAGCCAGAAGAAACAGCACAAGCAATTAGTCAGAGACTTATCTGTCATTTAAAATTCAGCTTCATTAACATGAGATTTCCAAGCTATTGCTAGAAGGAATTCTGGCTGACCTTATAATCCAATCTTATTCCATCATATCAGCCAGTGTGTTCACAACTTGTTAGGTAAACTTAGTTCATACACATTATGTCTGTAACTTGGCTGCTTTTCCCATATATAATCATAAATACTTGTACATGCATGTGATTTTATCTAGTATGCTCATAGAAACCTTTTTTTTAAGGAGCTAGTCAGAGCAATAATGGGTTTGGTTCTGACTTCAGTAAGTAGGCACAGAGCACATATTCAGCTGAAAGGGAGAGCTGCAACAAGCCACAAGAACACTTGTGGTTGCCTCTTTCCCCCTCTCCTCCAACACTGTAGAGACCATTCCTAACACCACCCTTAACCAGCCCTTCTTTTTCACTTCTCTCTTATCAGCAAGGGCAGCTTCAAAGAATCATACAGAAGCCTGCATGACGAAAAAGGCAAGACAGGATTTACAGATACCCTTGGAAAACTTCACTACCTGGATTTCTGCCTGCTTACAGCCATCTACCTTGTTTCCTTGTTAAAGAACACAGACCCTTTGATTCACACTAACTTGACTTCAATTATTCAAGTGTTTTCTTTTTTCAAATTTACATGACAAAGGTTGGATTATGCAGATATACATTGAACATGCGTGTCAGTAGCAAAAATCTGTACCTCAGACTGCGTTCCCAGTCTGAGGAAAAAAAACCCAACAAAATAACAAGACAAGGAAAGCTGATTTTATAAAGTGTGAAGAAGGAAACAGTGGGGAGAGATATGCATCGTGAAGAAACATGAAAGGGAACATTTTCTCAATGCTTTTCTACCCTTAGAAACAGGCAGAGAAGATTTATCACATGCCCACAGATATCAGGTTTGACACAGTTTCTTCTCTTTCCTACCTCAGAGACTAGAAGTAACTGGATAGCATATGGGAATTGTCTAGGAGTGCACATCATACGGTTTTATTACAAAGGAGAGGAAAAAACCAGAAGACATTGGCTTTTTCCATTCCCTTTTTAAATTAAATCAACTATCACACACATCTGAGTCATCTCCAAACCCATCAGTTTTCTGTCCAAAGCACTCCATGGGTCTGTGAAAGGATAATCACAAGTACTAGCTCACAAGCCTAACTACACTCTAAAGTTTCCTCTTTGATGCTATACATACCTATAAGAAAAATGTTGACAATTCCCATACCCATAGCAAGAGCAGGAAAAAGCCTGTGTAAAGTTTGAGTTTTACAAGTACACAGTCTGATTTAGAGCTCCTGAAGCCTCAGGAAGTTATCTAGGAGAAATCAAAACAAGTTCATAAATTTCAGTTTTGACAGGAAAGTGAGTGTGCTAAAAACAACCTCAGGAACTTTAAATTAATCAGAGCACCACTTTAACTCTGGTTCAGAATAATTTTAGAAAGGGATCCATATATACCCCGCATGAGTACTTTGTACAACACTAGTAGGATCAGCTTGATGCTGGGGCTACTTGTCAAAGTTTTCTCCTCTCAGTGAAAATACCCAGATGAGTCTGAAAAGCCTATCTACATAGAGGAGGACCCATCCTGAAAGTCAAACATCATCTCTACTGGCATTTGATTCCAAGACCTCTCAATACCACAAGAGCAGTCCAGCTGAACAGTGTTCACTATAATACACAGCACAAGTAAGTCTATTTAAGTATATTGATTGCAGTCAGACCATAATAGTATTTCATTTTTCTGCCCTAGAAATGAATGCTTTCTCTACCACTGGAAAAAATATTGTGGCTACACAGAGACAAAGTAGTTAAAACTATTTACTTTGACAAAAGCTGAGCAACTGAAACTGTTCTACCCTCCATCCTTTTCCGATGCTAGCATCTAAAAACAAACAAAAAGCCCCCAACAGAACCAAAACCATTCCCCTTCAAAGCACATCCTTTGAGAGTTCAGCACATCTTAATCTTATTAAAACTGTATTGAACCCTCCACCCTGTAATCAGGGGGAAAACCTAAAATATGCAAGATCTCATTTAAGCAGGCTCTCCATTTTGACCCCCCCTCTCTCACCAACCAGTTGTCTTAAGTGCCTTGCTCCTTACAGAGCCTTACATTACATTTGTCGTTCTGAAAGCCATTTCACAGGTGACCTCCATGCAGAGGAATTCAAATGGCCAGGAGTTTATGATCACATACCCTAATGTCAGAAATCCTCTGCAGTGCTACCTCACCTGAATAGAGAGGAGGAAACGAGATATTTACCTCATTTAGCTCACCTTTCCAGTGATCTATCATGTGAGTGGACCTAACCACATATCCACAACAAGGATCAGTATTAAAGCTCTTCTCTAAAACACACATAAATCTTCACTGTCAGAAAAAACACAGAAAGGTCTGTGATCCTCTCTCATTCACAAACATTTGCAGGATTAAATTTGAAAAGCATTTGGACAGATTTTGAAAAGAATGCTTCCCAAAATACTATCATTTTGATTCCTCTGCCTACTCACCCTTCTTTGAGGGAGAACTGAGACTCCTAAAGACTTTTTTTTTTTTTCTTTTTGACACTTTCTATTTATGTTCCAGATACCTTCATCTCCACCTCAGCAAGAAAGGAAAGGAAGAAGTCAAGGATATATTATACTTGCAGCACTTTAATTTGTAATATCACAGGAACAAAAATTCAGTGAAATTTATTACTAGGAGCAAAACAATAATTAATTTTAATTATAAACCATTTACTTTGCACATGGGAAGCATGCTGGGTACAAAACACGAAGCACTGCCAACCTCCAAAATCATCATTCTATTATACTTCAGATCTGTAGAACTCACGTTTTGAAATTTTTTTTTTTTAAATGGAAGTTTCATATACAGTATTGCTACATTAAAGGATTTAATGAGACTCTAATTTCTAGGCATTTCAACTAGCAGCTGTTTTCTAGATTGCTAGACAGGTCACATTTGGCTAAGGACAATGAGACTAAGCTGAAACACCATAAAATTATTCAATGTAACATTTTTAATGAAAAACAATCAAATCACAGAATCACAGGATATGCTCATTTGAAAGGGACCCATCAGGATCATTGAGTTCAACTCCTGGCCCTATACAGAACCATCCCCAGGACTCACACCATGTGCCTGAGAGCACTGTCCAAATGTTTCTTGAACTCTGCCAGACATGGAGTAGCGACCACTTCCCTGGGGAGCCTGCTCCAGTGTCCCAGCCCTCAAGGGGAAGAACCTTTTCCCAATGTCTAACCCTGCCCTGAGAGAAGGCTTTCCCTGGCTGGAACACCCAGCAAAGAACCTACAGAGCCTCTACCACCAGCAGAAGCACCTCCCCAAAACTTGAGAAATCAGCTTCTTGACAGTGTAAGAAAAAGGCAGCCAGTCATCAGGATCTGCTTTCATCTTCCTTCAAGGAACATTGGCAGCAGTATTTTGGTTTTGCTATCAAACCTAGATGAGGAGAAGGCGGCTTCAGAATAGTCTTACACCACAGAAACATCTGCAAAGGTGTAATAGGAAGTAGGAAGGAGAGGGAGAATTGCTCCTTCAGTGCAGGAAAACATTTCCCCTCATTGCCTCTGTTTGTCTTGCTCAACGTTCTGCTCTAATCTGAGTTTTTTTTAGTGGCCTCCTGCTGGTTTTTGAAGCAAATAAGCCAGTGACCCAGAATGTAACTAAGGGAAAGGAACTGTGCAGTTTACCTCACCCAATTTGCATTTTGCATACTGATAGCATGAAAAGTGGTTTAGACATACTTTCTCTCACTGCTCTACTGAACTATTTGCTGTTAGAATTGTTAATACAATGTGAGAACTCACTAGGTGAGTTTAAAAACACTTTGATTCACATTTATTTAATTGTCTTTTCTTACAAAAGCATACAGTTGTTTAGACTGTTCACAAGCAGAGAGGCTTTGAGGAAGCATAGCAACTGTAGTCAAACATTTATACAACTTGGCATTTCAGCAACTCTTGGCCAGTTGTTTTACCCTATAATCACTTTCTTCCCATCTCCCTGAAATGCTTTTGCTAATGCTTTGCCTCAGGTTTTGCTACTTCTAGGGCAGAAGTCACCACTGTCTCTACAAGCTGGCTTCAGCAGTGGTTCATGTGCTCCCCAGCAATGACATGAACGGACCAAAGTCCTGTTAGGAATGCTTATCCCATAAACCAATATCACAGTTACTTAACATGGCAGAGATCACTTCCCTGAAGCTACTTAAATTCATGGTAAAAATTACAGAAAACACATTACTAGAACAATGCTCAACCTGGAACCAAAAGCACCGTATCAGTCACTGAGGCTTGACAAATTTCAACACTGGAAATAAACTACGGAAAGCTTGTCCTAATAAACTGTAGGGAAAAGGTCCTCAAATATGCAGAACATCACTGAGGAATGCTGGCCAGCATATTCTACCATTCAGTAATGTACACAGCAAGCCAACCAGAACTTGCTAAGGAAACAAAACTGGCCATTCTTCTCCAAAAAATAGGCTTTGCTTGAATTTGAACTTGGATACTTGGGGATTTCAGCTCCAAGAATGCAATGACTTAGCAGCTGTCACAGAAGTCTTCTTACTGAACCATGACATACAGTCTGAGATCTTCATATAGTTTCAAAGTCTTTGAATATCTTTGGAAAATAAAGATATCATCATCACTGTAGGAATCACAACTTCTTAACAATTTAGCTTTTTAACTGCAAATTTTTTTCTTCAAATACCAATCTGAAAGAGATACTGGTCTTAACAGCTTAATTTAAAATAGTCAAATCTATAAAACTTAGTAATTTTAAACTAAGGACATAGATCACCTCTGAAGAAGACTGTACTGCTATACTGGAATTTTTTAATTTTTTTTTTTTTTTAACTAGAAGCAGTTAATTCATAATGAACATGAAGATGCTTTCTTGCAAGACATTTAAAGCTAATGCAAAAAAGACATTCTGAATCCACACGCAGTACTAAGTTTTCACCGCATAGAATCCAATGCATGGAAAGAAAATTCTCATGTTCCCTCAATAAAAGTTTGCTTGTGGAGAATGTGGAAATTATCTGAGAGCACTGTGCTAGACCTCAGGACAAGGGATTGAAACCCAAACTTCTATCCCTTGTTTTTCTTGACTTCTAAATTTTATGCATTGTTTACCATTTGGGGGGGCGGGGGGGGAGAGAGAGAAAAAGGAAAGAAAGCACAAGCACAAAATTACTTCTAAATCATTATATGCAAGCTGCAAGCAAAGCAGCTGTGCTCATCCAGCAATCAGGAGGGAAAAAAATCGCTTTGGAACAAAGTAAATACAATTCAAAACTTGAACTTAGACTTCAAAATCTATTTGCAAACTTCACAGTCCTAAGTAGGTACTGTCACAATGATAACCTCGGTACAATAGCTCAGGACTACATTTACATTTTTTGGAAATAGCTGCAAGAGTGAGTTTCCCTGTGACTAAATACAATCTTCCCAGAGATGCATTAGACAGGCTCATAACTCTTCTGTAAAGGAAACCTGCTGAAAGGTAAAAATGTGAAAGGTAAAGCAGTTTTGGAGAGGGATCTGGCTAGAAAGATCGAAATAATGAAAAAAGCACTTCAAGAAATCTGTCCTTTCAAAGCACAGGACTCTTTATCAAGTCACCCTCAGCTTTATTTACACAACCCAAATAAAAAGATTCTGGGTTGAATAAGGCCCTTATTTGGTCTACTCTTCTAAACTTCTCCTAAAGCTAAAGGACACCAATGCTCCAAGGCAATGCTAAATTTCTTATTTAATGAAAACAACAGAGTAACAGAACACATTTAAGGTAGAAATGTGTATCTCTGAAGTATATTACTGAAAGATAAAAGACGCTAGCAAGCACAAGACTTATCCAGCATGGCCTAGATAGCTTCTTCCTGCAGATGTACCTTTGACAGAAACAAAAAACATCAGGCTGAAAAACAAGGAATGCTGCAAGTTCCAAGGCTGCTGCACACATTTCATCTAACCAGAACGTCTGTCTCTGGCATATTGTCCTGTTACGAGGTTAAAAAAACTTACCCAGCTTCTACAGGAGAAGTATAAAGCCACAATACCACTAATTCACAAAAGACAACTTCAATTTATTAAAATTACATAGCTACGACCAACTCACATACTTATATAAGCTGAATTGCTGTCTCCTCTCCTTGAGAGTTAGCCAGCATTGCAGGGTAGCAGACCAGAAGTAACACTTTTGAAGAAGACAAGCCAATAGTATTACACCAACCTGCAGAAAAAAGTACATTCAAGTCTTTAACATTAAAGATTTCATCTTCTGGTACTGTTCCTCTGGCACAGCACATAACATAAGTACAGAGTCAGAAAAGTAAAAGAAACCCATGAATTTACCAAACACAAAAATACTCTGTGACTAGATCCCTCAGCCTGGAACTAAGGCAGATTTATCTAGATTCCATAAAAATCCAAGGACATTGATACTTAGGGGTTTTTTTGTTATCAATTCCTTAGTTTAGGAGTAAATACAAAATACTTAAACTATGTTCAAGCAAAAGGTGCAAACTTTCTATGGGCAGCCACTAGCAGTTTTAGCTATCCTTCAACAGACATCCTACATCACTATGCATCCCTAGTCCCATTCTCCTCTCTCCTTTGTATCCACAAATAATGATCCAAATAACATTTTGCAGTCTGCTATTATAATGCAGTTGGGCTGATTTTTTTTCTCTGTCTTTTTATTAATGCATTACCCCAAGACTTGTCATCCCACTGCTCTGAAACAAAAATAGTACACTTCTGAAGAGAACCGAGCCACTTGTTCTTATAAAAAGATTATCATGCCAGTACAAAGGTTGTTGTTTCTAACCGAGTTACTCAAGCATCCTGCAATAAGCCATTCAGAAGTTCATCGTTACTTGTCCAAACAGATTAGTCATATTAGTGCTGAAGCAATGGCATTATGTAAAACTCTGATCTGCTTCATTAGCTCCAAATCATATTTACAAAATGCAGCATGCTACTTCAGCATGTCTGCAGCAATCAGCAGTTAAAACACCTTCTTCTACCATCACCCATGATTTATGAACACATGGGTAGCCAAAGTATAGCCCATGGCTGCTGGGCTCTCACAGCTGCCTGCTCACTTAGAGCACAAAAGGTAGACCCCCACGGAGGGCAGGAGCTGTAGCTCTCATCACTTCATCTCAGTTTTAGTGGGTTTGTGCAGAGGGGTAGCCTGCAGACAGACAAAGGCGGCAACAATGTGCTGCTCCATTTTTGAGGACTTGTGCACATTTGTATCTGCTGATGAAACTGAGCCATTCTCCAATGGACAGAATTTAGATATTTATTCAACTTGACAGAATCAAGCTATTTAACAATGGGAGGAGAGCAGGGATGAAATAATGGGACTAGAATGTTATGAAGTAGAGAAAAGGTAGAATAAATACTGACATATCCCATTGTAAGTCTCAAGCTGACATTATCGAGTTGGCTTTGGAAACTAGGACAAGTGATCTGAATCATGACAAAAAGGCTTTCAAATATACACTGTCTGCTCTTTGTTTAGATTTGAAGAAAGCAAGCAGTTTCCCTGAAACTGTGGGTACATTCTCAGAGCTCTCTGCTTGAGAGTCACTTTCAATTTACCTATTTAAGATAGAAAGTTTTCCACAGAAAATAAGCATGCCAGCCTTTGGATTTATTTTCTGTGAGAAATCACACGGGTCATGGGTGTGCAATCAGCAAGGTGAAATACGTAGGCCAGACAGAAATTACTGGGAAAAAATATGCATTATTGTTTACATAAAGTGATAGTGTCATATCTGGCACTCTAAACTTGGTTCCCATAGCTCACTACTTGCTGGGGAGCAGTAGTGGAGGGAAGATGTGTACATCTCTCACAACAAGTAAATCAAAAACTTTGTTTACCTGATACTGTAAAGAGAAAAATATGTTCCTTCAACTGGTTAAGAAAATTCACGGCTCTGGGCCAGACAACACTGACAAACTTAACCACATCACTACCCCCTCCTTGTCCATTCATGAAGCAAACTGTAATTTCAAGGTTACTGAAATTCTGATTCTTGATACTGGCATGAGCCACGTGACAACAGCAGAGTTTCAATGTCTGCCCATGCTCCTCTGCATGCCCACACACCAGCTCAACTCAGTATCTTCCACCATGAGATTCTCAAAGACTACCAAAGCCCCAAAGTTGTCCCAAGCCTACTTAGCTGTCTACAGGCCTTCTTAAAAAAGATTTATTACTTTCTCACATATATATTTGTGTTTATTTAAGTTCAAAGATGGGGTTGGCAGATCCACACAAGAAGTTGCCACATGAGCAGGAATACATACTGCTTATCTCAAACTCTCAAGTGTACTGCATCAGCTGCACAGGAATTATCCCTCCCAAGTCCCTCTATTGAAACCATGATGCTTTTTTGCTCCATGTAGAAACAGACAAGTCTACACTGTGAATAAAGACATACTTCCCCCAAAGAATCCTTGATGGCAGTGGAGGAGTTCATTCTACTCTCCTTCAGTGTTCATGAAAGTAATTCCTTGCACTTCAGTTTCTATTGAAGAAAGGAAATGCTGTTCAAGAGACAAGGCTAGTGAAGAGCTAATGGTAAATGGCATTTTTAAAGAAAATGATGCTCTTCTAGAGGGTGCCCACCCCTTGAAGCCACAAATGATGTTTCCACCATCATCTATATAGACAAGAGGGTTAGGGGTGCCTAAAGTGCAAATCACTGGCCCTCAAAAAGACCTGGAAAATAGGTTCTACCTAAAATACTGTGTCTCCATTTCACATCCCTGAGTTTATTTTCTAAAAATGACAAAATCTATAAAAGGCAAGCCACACAGTTTCAGGAATTCCCTACCTGTGATTAAAATCAGAAATGAGACTCCAAATTTGATGCTTTTCCTTTTCATTTATGTTCAAGAATTTGGGGAGAGAAGAGGCAGCATCAGATTTTGCTGGACAGTGATTTAGTGCTGCAGGGTTGAGTACTGTTTAATTTCACAACTTGCATAAATTTTCCGTCCTTCCATTAAAGTGTAAGATTCCCCAGTTTAAGTACTCCCATATACAAACCCTGATTAATCCAGCAACTTCAGCCAAGTTGCTGTACACAGCAAGAAGAAAAACAAAACCAAACTCAAAATCCCCCACTCCAAGCCCCAAACCAAACAAAACCCCAGAACACTCCCCACTTTTTAAAAAATCCTTTCTAAAAGGGACAGACATAGACACTAGACAGGCATCTTGAATACCAATTCTCTGACCAGACTGGCTATTTCTGGACCAGTCTTTTTGGTATGTTCTATTCTCACAGCCACTTGAAACTATTTTCCATATGCTACAGTACAGATCTTAGCACCTGAAATACCAATGCCATGCCAAGTCACATGATAGCAAGGGGGGAAAAAAGTAGTATTACACTAAAATTAATAGTGTCACAGACCTTTCCTCACTATGGTCTCCCACTGTTTGCTTTTTTTTTTCTTCTCTCCATCTTCTAACCACTAACATGAATCTTCAAGGTCAGTCACCCCTGTGTAATGAGGGCTGTCAGGGTTTTTAAGATGCTCAATGCAGATCTAATCTAAGAATATTGCTTCAGATTTGCAAGTAGTGGGTTTTTTTGCTTCTTATCCCATCTGCTGTAGAGCACAAATTTTGCCATCCAAGATGGCAGAGATCACCAGGAAGGCATAAAGCTCTTTCTCAGGAGCAAAGGAGACAGCAAGCCTCCACCATGCACAGTGGGGGATGCACACCATGATGAGAACTGGCACCCAGAGACAGCAAGTAATGACAGCCACATGGTGCCAGCCATTAGAAAAGCACATATATGTAAGACCCCTCTGCTCTACTTGGCATCTTCAAGAGTAGGAGCTGGTTCAATGTAAAGTTCCCTTTGAGACAGATTTATCTTCTAATCTTCCAAAGCCTACAGGAAAAGACAGAATCACACAAAAGCTAGAAAGCTTAAAGTGAGTTTGCCCATGTTCATTTCTCAACCAGAAAACAGTTCCTAGGTCTCACTTGCACATGTACTTTTCTACTTGCTCTAGAAATGCCAGTGGCAAACAGAAGCATTAAATAAAACAGCTTCATGCTCAGATGAAAGATATCTTTACTTCAAACACAGATGAGATTCCACAGCACATGTTGTGGTTTTCAGGAACAGAAAGCAAATCTGTCACTTAGAGAGAGATAAGCCCATCTTCTGAAGGGCCTTGATGCTGACAAACTTCTGCAGCTAAAAATCCAGCTCAGATAAAGTTTCTTTTCCTGAGCTAAGCTACCTCAAAGTTTGGGATGAAGTATGCTTGCAACAGAACTTCAAAGCAGCTGTACACAAAATAGAAATAAATCACATTACCTAAGAAAAAACAGCCCATGTGTAATGCTCAGTTTTGATGAAGAGGGGGGATGGCCCATCTCATCCACAAGTTATGGGTTATGCAAGAGCAGAGTCTTAAAGTTCGGAGCATACTCTTTTATTAAGAAATAGATAAAGCTATTTTTGTTCCAATATAAAACTAAACTTACTCAGTAAGGCACAAAAAAAAAGGAACCACCTGCAAATTTTAAGTGTTCCAAATAAAAATCTTTGTCTATGGTTTCCTGGAGACAACATTCTTCTGTAACATTCATAAACCATCATTTTGTCCCCAAATCCCTGTGCATTCTTAAGCCAGAAAAAGAGTAATGAGTCACAGCCATAACTTAAAACAAGATTCCTAAAACCACATTGGCAACTTCAAAGTGGTAGATCAACTTCACCACCTTAAAAGGAAAAAAGGCCCCAAAAGCTGAAGGCTGCTGATGTTCAGTATTTTCAGAGCCACCTCAGATGTGGCATCAGCAAACACTGCCCACACAGAAATAGCTGATCCTCTCCATAGCAGAGGAAGCAGAACTCTCAGCTGAGCAGAAATGACAATATTGCTCTTCAAATATCTCACTTGAGTTAACACCTATTGCAGCCAGAGACTACACAAATTCAAATACATACAATCCCTATTTATGTCACAGCTGAATGGGAAATAGGCTACTCTGAAGCAAATGCAACTAAAGTTTTGTTGGTTTGAGTTGCTCCTGTTCATTTACCTTTGCTTTGAAATCTTTTCTCAGAAACTTGGGTATTTCACACCAGCTTCAGCTTAACTTTAAAACTGGTTTATTCCTATAGACTGAAAAGACTTAGGTCCTGTTTTTAAACTACGTGAAATCCCACTCAGGTTCTGTAACTTGTGGTTCCGTTTTTACAGCTTAAATCCAGCAGTGAAACTCCACAATCAGACAACACCTGGAGGATGTTTAACCTCTTTGATTTCTCAGGCTTTGTTATTAAAGCAGCAAAAGGACATTAAGGCTCACACCCACACCATACAAGAGGTACAGGACAACAGGACCAACCTAGCAGGGAGGAAAAAAAGCCACAAGTGCTTCTCAGCTGCAATTCACTTCATTGTCTAAAATTAAAGTGGGGTGGTTAAAACACAAATCTGCTCCCCTCCTCTCTCAGCCTTCCTACCAAAGACATGCCACGTGACAGATTAAAGATGTCTTTCTTCACTCAGCTTCCACAACTATTAGTGAGGAACGCAGAGAGAAGTAACCCTACAGAAGCCACATTAACATACCCAGAATCAGTGGCATGACATGGATGAAAAGAGCAGAAACTACAGTACCAGTCATAAGGTGACAAACTTAGGTATCCTTTGTGAACAAGTATCAAGGCACCAGAAGACTTAACAAGAGTTAGCCTTGTTATATAGGAGGAAGAAAAAAACCAAACAAACAAACAAACAAAAAAAACCCCCAAACCAGCCAAAAGAAATGCCAAAAAATTGTTTTCTGAATGTTTTTTCATCAGTAGTTTCACAACAACATAAAGAAAACTGCAATGCTATATTCTTCAAAGGAAAAACTTTATTCTGTCTTGTCAGATAAATTGAAGGCTTACAGAAAATACAATAAAACTGGCTACAGGATAAATTATTTGGTGTAATAAATTAAAATGTTAAATAATCTTTTAAAAGTAAATTTTAAAATAAATTTTAACGTTTTGTTAAATAAAAATTACACTTTCATTCCTCCATTTACCAAACAATAAAAATATCTTGCCAACAGTGAGTGTTTAACAGTTATCCATCCTTTGACACCTACTACTAAACATACTAAGCCTCTCAAAAAATACAAATTTACTGCTTTTTGTACTCTGCTCATTGAGTTTGCCCATTTAATTTCTAAGGGCTGTCAACTTTCCCAAGTCTCATTTTTTTCTAATTAAAATTGCAATAGATCATGTATGCTTAGGATTATTTCAGCATTTCTCCACATCCATATAAGAGCTTGCAGCACAAACCAAAATTACATCTCCCTTGAACTGAAAGTCACTTTCACTGTGGGGAGGAGGAAGGGGGGAGAAAGGACTAAAACCCCTTGTCTGATAATGACTTTTCAATATAGCAGCCTGATTTTTATTTTTTTTTAACAGTACAGTCAACCTAATTCATCTTTTAAAGTAAGGGAAGAAGTTACTTTGCAACTGATGTGCTCTTAATGCTTTTGAAGACAACTTTTGAATCCATTAACTAATAGTTCGAGTAGTTTCACATTAAAGCAATATACAGGGAAGGTGCTCTTAAAACTTTTAGCACAGATAAGCATTTCAGTACATTCAACATCAGCTAGAACAGACAGAACAGCAAGTATGCTAGTTACTTAGAACAACACACTTTTCCTGCTGTAGGAGGAAACAGTGTAATGTTTATGCTGCTGCTGCATTAGGCAGTCTAGTTTGCTCTGCTGCTGCTATGGGGCTGTTTTGTCAGCAGTGATGAAGCACTGTATTAATCTTTTAATAGTATATCAACAGTAAAAGCACATAAGCTAGGTCTCAGTAGAGCAGCACCAAGTGTTAACATGAGTTTTGCAAATTGCTGCAGCTACTTGTCTTTATGTACAGGCAAGCAGAGTCATGTGGGCTGTGCAGAGAGGTGACTTATTTCTGCCTCTTTCTCTTCCATACAAGCAGTTCAAATTGTTTCAGCAGTAGGTCGCTATCTCCCCAGCTCACCTCTTTGACGCTTTCCCCCTCCCTCTCTCACAACCCAAAGGATTGCTCCATGAGTTGCTTCCCTTTGCTGACTGAAATCTCCATTAAATGCCCAAGCCATCAGCTGCACATTGTTTCTCAACAATCTAATTTTAGCATTACTGAACCAGAACAAACATTGCCCTCTGCCAAAATAAATTACAAAAAAATCTGTCAATTCACTCCTTATACAACCACCTTGCATACTGCTTCTGCATTTGGAAGACAAGGGTACGCATTCCCTTAGGGTTTTTCCTCAGACCGTGGTTTCTTAAACCACGTCACAAGTCCAGCAGCAGGACCATTCCAAAGGTACTCATCCTTCTACCCCCACTTATGTAGTTAATTTCCAGTGTTCCTTCCCCTTACCACCCACAGCCATGACAGGACACTTGTTTGTGGGAACACACATTTTGTCAGACCATGAAATTACCCTGCTACAAAACAGCTTTCTCTTTTTAGCTTTTCTAAGCTACTGTTGCTCATTGATTCCTCTCAGAATCCAATACCTTGCCCATCTCCTTCTCAACTTCTAATTTCCCCACCTGCTAAATGCAGGTGACTTCCCGCACATGTTAAAATTCAGAGAGATAACAATAGGTCAGGCAGCAAGCTCATGAACCAAATACTTTTGATCTAAACTCACAAACTGACCATAATCACTACACGAAGTTCCATTCCATCCCTCCCAGTATATAAAATTATACCACCTCAATCAGTCTGCAGAATTGATGGCAATGTGAGTTTTTCAATGGAAACAGAGAAGACAAAAGAAGTTTCTGTTAACTGGACATGTAGCAGGAAAATGCTCAGGCAAGAAGTTCTACAGCTATACGTGAGCAGTCATATGTTCATTTGCATGTCAACATCCAAATCAGAGACCAACAGCTGAAGTAGTCTTTAAGATCTGGGAACAAACTCAGAAAAGGCAAAGGGTTACAACCAGTTGAATGCAACATACCCATACCACGTGGGCTAAATCTCAACTTTTTCCATGCCAAAACATCATTTAGGGCATGTACGAAGTGCATTTTGATTTCCAAACTACAGCTAGGGAAACCCCCAAGCATTTCCACAAAGCCAGTTTAGATTCAAATGACTTACCTATAAAAGAGGAGCACAAAACCTACTTCAGATAGTGTTTCAAATGGAAGAAATTGACCACAAGTCCTCATTATCTTATATGTTGCATTTATTTGGGAAAACTTGTTCAACAAGTTGTTTGCCTGTGAAACAAGGCATCACCAAATGTTGCAGCATTCAAGCTAGCACATTCCAGACCTTGATGTCAACGCAGGTCTCTTATTCCTTGGCAACAAAAGTCTCTGTATTATTACTTTCAAACAAACAAGCCTCCCAGCTGATAAACCAAAGCAGAGCATGCTGATTTAAATATGTGTCAAATCTTTCTCTAAAGTAGAAAGGCTGCTAAGCTGAGAGGCCACTGTGATGGAGTGAATAGCAATGCAGAAAGTTACATGAATGTGCTGAAAGGAGCTCATGTCCTTTTTGAATGCTCTACAGGTTCCCTGCCCACAGGTTTAGGGCCTTGAAAATGTCATGCCAGAAAAGTGGGCTGTTGTATTAACTAACTAGCAGGAAAAACAGTAACAGCCAGAAATGTCACTGAAAAGCAAGGTCCTGGAAACTGAGTGTTACAGTCTAGCATCTCCATCAGATAGTCTGACACTTCTCACACAAGTCTGACACAATTTGGCTCTTTCAAGTACGTATCAGATATTTCAACTTCAGTTTTTACTGGATTAATAAATGCATAGATTAACAGATCAAGCTGGTATTGTTCACATAAGAATGATATAAACTAAGAGGAGAGTATTGCATGGCTATTCTGCCTAGGCAACATGTCCTGATAGAGTTATTTTTATGCTGCTGTAAACAGACACATTGCATTCCACCTGGAAGGTCTGCAGCAGCACCTCTGTGCTCCCTCATCCATTTGCTTTTCTTAAATTTGCTCCAGGTTGGCTTTCACTTTAAATAACTTGCAAAGAGTTTTAAGCTTTTCAGAAGCAAGGAAAAAAGCAGCAGTTGGATTTCGCTGTGTAGCAGCCCCAGAAACTATAGACACCTTGCAAGCTAAACAGTCTGCAATTCTGTTTAGCTAACTAACATTGGTTTTAGCCCCAGGTGCAAGAGAAGAAAAAGGAACAATTACAAGTTTGCTAGTGTTTTCAGTTTTCACATTCTGGAGGTTTATTATGGTAGATGTCTGTGATATTGTGCAATCCTCTCACAAGGGAAAAAGACTAAGAGCAGAAAAAATATTTAATTTCTTATTTTTCCTGTAACCCCAAAATAGATCTTATTCTCATCAGAGCAGCTGTAGTATTTGCAAGAAATAGTAACAGAAAAGGCAGTAAACATGATAAACTGGAATAATGCTTGCATGCACTTATTTATATACAACTTTCTGAATGCCAAAAACTTTGTTAACTTACATCTCTGAAAAGATTCTATAAACTGATTGACACATAATGGTGAACACAAAGAAAGGTGAGTATACCTGAGAGAGGAATTCCTCAAGGCTTCATAGTACTTAATTTCCACAACATTTATCACCTACCTCTAAATCAACCAGTTTATAGAGTCTTTTGAGATGCAAGATAAGTTTCCAAAGTTATATACAAATAAGTGAATGCAAGCATTATTCCAATTCAGATTTACTGCCTTTTCTGTTACTATTTCTAGCAAATATTACAGCATCTGTAACAAGTGCTCCTTCAGTTCCACAAGGCTACAAAACCCAGGAACTATGACAAAGTATCCTCAAATTCATAACGAAGGTTTGCTCTTTCACTTAAATAACTATTTTAACAAATGGCTGGGATTATGTAGAAAATTCAATAAATTCAGATTAAAATTTTAAGTTGTCTCAAAAATCAAGTGACAAGGTGTCACAAAGTTTTAAACAAAATCAAACCAACAACAAAAACACATTAAAACTACTATCCACAGAAAAACGACTTTCATCCATACTAGCATGCCTTAAACACATTAATCCCTTAATCCCTTACCCCTCTACACTCACAAAATTCTTAAAATATCACTTCTCAATCTGCTATTTATCTTTTGAGACCCCAGGCTGCTTGCTCTCAATTCATATCTGAGTTCTAAAGTTAATTTGAAGAGTCAGATGGAACGGCCACAGCACCCTAGCGGAATATCCCATTCTTGGTTAAGTTCCCTTTTTCATATTTAGCTTAGTGTCAATAGCAGAACACACCAGAGATTGCTCTATAATTGCAATTAGTCTTGAGCCAATAATAGTCCTGGCAACTTCTTCCAAGGAGCATAGACTTGTCTACAGAAAAGAGTGAAGAAAAGCAAAAACAGTGTTTCTAGGCTTAGCAGTGTTTTTCCTGCTGGAGGCTCACGATCCTCCATGCAGTGGAGTCCTACAGCATTGACTTCAACACCCTTTTTCTACCCTGAAGCAATCCTGCTTCAGCAGAGCCACAGCTTCACTTCTCTGCTGCAGATGGAAGTGAACCCAATTTAGTACCCTCTCCAAAGACACTATCCATCCACAAAATCTTTCATGTGATGACGTATTTGTCTACTGCTCATATCACATGCCCTCCCAACTAAAATCTGAACATGAGAAATGAAAAAAAAAAAGCCCAAAACATGGGGTTTTATCATGGTTCTGAGATTCACAGCTTTGATAACTAACACCCCTTCTTCTTATAGCTGCTACCTATAGCATTTGTAGCATATTTTGACAACTACAGAGCATTCGAAAGAGGCTTCTTCCACCACTTATCAAGGAGAGACAATGCAACAAAAACAACATTTAAGACACGGGAATCACAGGACTGTGAGGTTACACATAGCAGCCTGCTCCATCTGCTACATTAAACAAGAAAACTCCTCTCTATAGCAATAAAGCATGGACCAGGTACCTCCTCAACCATTTCAGAGATGGAAACATTTAATTACCTCATTGTAATTACCTACACTAAAATCAACCCAGGACCTTCGAAGAAAGCTCCTCTTTAGAGACAAGATAATCACCTTTGCCCTTGAACACCAGGGAAATCTGTACTCTGAAGTTCACACCATCTGCATCTACAGGAAGCGATGCTGTAGAACTAGATATATTGTAAGTAACAGATAATGAATACGAGCATCATTTTTAGGATTAACAACTTAAATAAGAAAATTACCTTACGATATTTCAACAGCGATTAGACAACATTTCAGTGACTCATCTTATTATAGCAGACCACAGGAGACCAGTGTTCCATCATTAGGAGAGCTATAATGATTCACAGACACCACAAGAGGGACAACTGTGATTCAGCTTTAGGCCCCTTAAAAGAGGAGAGACCTCAGGGGAATCTCCATGTCCTACAGAGCACTGGTACTTCCAGGTTCATTGCTGGTAACGTGGGAGCTACATGTCAAGCCAGCAGGCATGGAAAATTCAACTTTACAGCCTTCCACACTGCATACTGATCAACTTCTCTCAGTTAAAGCAAGATCTTCAGAAACATCCTCATGACTAAGCAGCCATTTGTGAAAGAGGCAGGGGAGAAGATATTTGTTTTTCAAATACCAAAGAATGAGGGAATGAAGAAAGGGTGAGGGAGAACCACACAGATAAACAATTGCTTTTCATCACACCAGGAAGTACATAAGGACAACTTGTAATTGGCATAATCACTGCCTCTGCTTCTCATAAAGGATTAGTTTTTCTAATTACTGTAAATATTTTTATTGCCACAGCTCACACTAAAGAGTAAGCAAAGCTGGGGAAGCAGCTCTCACAGCCCAAAGGACAGAAGAAACATATCTCATGGTGCAGTCATTTCAGACCGCAAGGAAGCCGCAGGCCTTGTGAGCCAGCCTCATCCTCACTTCTTTTCCTCCTCCAGCCCTCCCTCTAATAGACTGAGAGGCAATGGCTTGGTTCTTAATGCCAGACGTGATTTCTCCCCCACTAGTTCTAAATCCAGCTTCTCCATAGCTGACTGCAACACTACTCCCACCTTTCCATCCTGCTCCCCTGCAACTCGCCTTCACTTCCTTCCATTAAGTTAATCCACACTTAATGAAGACCAGAAAGCAACACAGCTGCCTAACAAACACACCTGCCCCACTGTGCTCGTCACTCTTCTTGTTTACACTTGCTTGTACTGCCTTGGTTTTGTCTTGCCTATACACAGATCTCAAGGGCAGGAATTAGTATTTTGTATAATGCCTAGCACTGCAAGAACCCAATCCAATTATTCACAAGCACTCCTGCACAATATGTTATTAAATGTCAGCTTGCCTATGTACCAATTTTATTGTTTTTAATAGTTATGCAGAAGCCACCTTTCTAACTCTGGTTATTGAAAAAGGCAGCTTACACTTGGAAGCTTAAAAAAACCAACCAACCAAAACATGAAGGAAAAGAAAAAAAACATCACCACCTCAACTCCAAAAAAAATCTTTGCTCTGAAGGTTCTTCCACCTCACTCCCATCCTACACCTATTCATTTTATTGATGCTACTGAACTAGAAGAAATGAAAAAGATAATAAAAAGTCAGCACTGGAGGAAAGCCATGCCTTTTTCTTAAGATAACTAGGTATATAAGGCCTTCTAGGCTGAAAAAAAGTCTTTAAAAACACTGTTTCATGAGATGGTAAAGTAAGTCCATTCATACCACATGAACTTGTTTTTAATCAAAACACATGTACAACTCATCCCTCCAAAACCAGATCTTTTGCAAGCAGTTGAAAATGGTAATTCTGCTAAAGACTTCTAGCAAGTTTTTGAGAGCTTCTTCATACTAAAGTAAAATACTATGAAATCAATTGGCTAGCAGGCCATAAAAGATGCAGAAAGCTCAAGGTGAGCCAAGTCTCCTGAGGGCCAGTAGTGATGCTTTCAGTGACAGGCGTAACACAAGTCAGAGGGAGCAGCAAATAACTGAAGGCCTGGTTATCAATACACAGCCAACAAGATGAGCTGCAGAGGACAAAACCATACACCAGTCAATGTGTAAAGAAGTCATGAATGATCATGCAGGTTCAGGTAGCAAACCAGCTGACACCTCTGACAGGCATCGGAGGCCAGTGTATCAAGGACAGTTGTAACTGCATCTCATTAACTTGAATGTGATTTCCTTCCCAGCAACTACTGCCACTACCTTGATTAGTGACTGCCAGTTTTGTGGGTGGTGTTCTAAGTGGAACATCACTGTAAATCCCCAAAGAGGTGTAAGCAAAGTGATCCTACAGAGACTCCTCTTGAAGAGAGTTCAGCCAAATAAAGTCATGTGGTGCCAATGGAATATCTATCCGCTGGCAGCTATGAATGGAGAGAAGGAAAAAAATTTAAAATTGTTTCTCACATGGTAAGTTTACAAGTAGTTGAAAAAGACAATTCTGCAAAAGTAACAGACCCTGGCTTCCAGAAAGTGGGAATGACTAGCCATCAGCCAGCACATGAAATATTTTGAAACCATTTAATTTAGAAAGACCTCCTTTTACTTCTATGCAGCTGGGGAAAATAAACAAATTAAAAAAACCCAAAACAACAACAACGAAAAATACATTCAGCATGTACCTGCAGTAGTTAACCCAAGACACACGCGGTGGTCTTGACAACAGGTCAGATCTGATATCCCCGTACAACAATTTTAAACATAGTGAGTCTGGTCTGTTTTCCCACCTGAATCAGAAAAGTGCCATGCTGCTAGTTCAAAAGGGCTGACTTCATCCTTGAGAACATAAATAGACAATAGTAAATAGGATTAATAGTGTTGTAGTACTGGTACAATTCCTAGTGAAATACTATGGCCAGTTCTGAAATCCACAGTTTAAAGACTAAAATGAGATATGATAAAAAAAATTGAAGATCAACCTTTAAGTGAAACCTATGAACAGTGATCTGTTTAGTCGATTAAAAGGAAAAGGGGAAACTCAGTATTCAAGTCTCCTCTCTCCTGAATGAAAAATTCAAGAATTCCAGTCTGAGAAATACGAAAAAACAAGGATGAAAGCTGAAATTAAACATGTTAGACTACAAGACAAAGCCGTGTAAGTGCTTTCTTAATGGTGAAATAGCTACAAAGTCCCCCCCAAGAATCCTGCAGGACAAAGGAGTACATTTTACACACACACACTGCAGTTTTGATCGGGTGCTAGAAACTTTTTTAAAACAAAAAGTCTTTCCAAACAAAACTTCACATAAAGACTTGTAGAGCCTAAGCAAGAAGTTGGACTAGCTCATAGGAAGTTCCTTTCACCATGCAATTAATTGATCATTTGTTCTTGCAGGCTCATGGCAGAGTACCTTGCTGATCAGCCAGGAGATGAAAATATATGAAGTTTTCTTACACCAAATTTGATGTCAAGTCCAGGCACTCTGCAAATCTTCAAAGGCTAGGGTCTCAAAAAAAAAAATAAAATCTCAACCTAAGCCATTATCAACCAAAGCAAACAGTTTAAGTTGTTACAATGATTTCTACCACAGATGCTAAAATAACTCACTTATAGAGGAGTGCATCCTCCCAGATGTGCAATGTCTTAACACCAAAGCTTCTATTTCTTTTAAAAACTTCAGAACAAGAAACCAGATGTGGTTTGCTATTAAACATTTCCTTTCAAGAATCTATACCATTAGTGGAAACAGTAGACAGATATTGCTTGGAGCTACTGAAAGGAACTATCCAGGAGATCATTCTGAAATTTGGAAATCTGTGCTATCTGTCTTACCTGCATGGCTGATTTTGATTTTGTACTTGAAGATCTTTTTTCCCCTAAACTCAGATTTAAAATTAATACTTCACCTAAAGAAAAAGCTGATACCCATTCTTAATGTTTCCCACTTCTTCCTTTTTCTTCAAAAAAAAAAAAAAAAGATTATTAAAATCTTTCTGGACAAGATAGCACACACAGATATGTTGTTAGAATTTAAAAGATTTAACCTTCTTATCAATGTTATTATCTAAGCAACATACAGGGCCCCTTCTGTTTCTTGCTCCAGGAAGCAAAACATAGCAGTATCCCTTCTGCTCTGATACCAGACTGGACTTCAGCAAGAACAAATCCAGTCCCTCACAGATATAAGCAAAATAGTGTCTTCTTTTTTTTTTTTTATAAAATTAAGGACATCTTAGGTGAGCAGGGTCCCACTAAGACTTTTCTCCCCCGCCAAATCTGAATTAGAAAACAAACAAACCAGCCTCAGCAGAGGAAAACATAGCAGCAGAGCCAAGTAACCCAGACAATGCATGATTAGTGCTGAAAGGTGCCTTCAGCCATCACACAACATTCCAGGTAACATTAATTCAAAATTAATATATTGCCTTCCCTTACCATCACAGAACTTATGTTCAGTCTGCCCTTCTTATATGAAGTACTTCGCAAATTAAGAGCACACAATAATGCCAGGAACATAAAAGAAACACAAAACAGCTCAAGGGTAGTCTCACACCTTAGCATTGTGGTTTGTGAACCTACCAAACAACAGTCTGCCACAGGGAACAAACTCCATTGATTTTCTTCACATATATAGGCCATTCTTGAAAATTGCTGTGACTCTGAAAGGAAGGTCAACAGAGTTTAGAAGGATGGACTTTTTACATGCAGAATCCCAGAGAATTAAGTGACATCAAGTGAGTCATTGCAGACGAGCTCAGAACCCTTCTGATCTCTGTAGAGAAGCAAAGAAAAAAGAAAAAGCCATGTGCCAGCAAGGTATGATTAAAGATATTTCACTACTCTTCTCCACCATGCTGTCACCACATTGTTGATGTCTCCTTTGTTCTCAACAGCTCTCATCTAGCCATCTGCTTTAACTGTTTCTAAGTATTTACTTCACTTTGTAACACCTAGGAATCCTCATCATAGCACAGGAATCCACCATGCCGGGTGATATCTAAATACAAGCAGCAAATATACACCCACAAAAAAAAAAACAAAACCAAAAAAAGCACACATGCACACACAAAACACATGCTTGTCCCAAACAGCTTACTTTTTACAAGGACATCACTCCTTCAAATGCCTCCACTTTCCTGTGAAGAACATGACTTGAATCTTCATGTATAACACAACTAACAAATTACTTGTCAGACAAAACGATTCTACTTTGTAGTTACTGTTTTTTACACCCTCTAACCTCAGCACTCCAAATGCACTTTTCTCAGAAAACAAGACTTGCACCCAACAACTACAACTTTCTCAATTTGCTAAGGAAGAGATCTTAGCAAAAACAAACTGATTTTTTTTTTTTTTTTAGGATCTGGAAGTTGAACTCATGTTAGGAATATATTATGAAGCTGCTTTGGACGACTGTCATCACTTACTTGCTTCCCTGAAGAAAGGTTTTGAAAACATCAATTTTCATTTCCAGTCAGAGCACTATAATGAAAATTGTCAAAGCTGCACCCACTCAAAAGATACTCTAGGATCAACTGTCAATACTAAGACCAACAACAAGGAGTCTCCTATTTCCCAGATGTCAAGAGGACATGAAGGAATAGTAAAGTTCTTCTCACCAGGCCTCACAAGTGGCATATGGTTCCTTCCTTTCACATGCAGTATAGCTGTCATCTCCTGTTACCAACCATCTTACTGTACTCAATGAGAGCTCATGAGCTCAAGCTTGCCCACAAGCTCTGCTACGCATCAACAGAAGAAAAGTTACTGGACTGCAAATATTACTGTCATATCAAAAAAATCCCATGCTGCATTGAGTAGTAGTTAAGATGTTAGTTAGGCCTTCAAAGTTTTTAAAATTATCAACTAAACATGAGTACACAAGGGAGAGACTAGAAAAGAAAGGCTGGAACAATTTTCCACTCTGCAGAACATTCACATGTCTGAAAAAGGGAGTTTGCTTGGGTAAGACACTAAGCTTAGAACACAGGGGGTCTTTCCCTGGAAATGGGACAAAATTATTTTATCTTCTAGTTAGCAGCCTCTGCCTTACTCATAGATGTACAGAACACTCCATTTCTCCAATATCACATTAACTGTCTCACATGCTACCAATTACCACCACAAGACAAGTATCATCATCATTCTGCAGACAGTTAAGGGAGACAGCCTTGCCTCAGGCCACAGTGAGTCAGTGGTAGAAGCAAGATCTCATCACCTCTCATTGCTCAGCTCCTTCCTCCAGACAGCTAAGTTATACTACTCCCACTGTCTTAAGAAATGGTATCTTGATCTGCCAAAGTACAATTAAAAAGAAAGATCTAGAAACCAAAGAGCAAATAACTGCTAAAAACCTGCTGTTTAAGTAACTCAGTAAGTGGCTTGATAAAAAATAAGGACATAAACCACTCTGTTCCTATGAAGCTAACTACAAAGACACTCTTGCCTGCAGTCACTGCATCTCTATCTTCTTTCATAAATAAAGCATAAACTCAACAAACTACTTCCTTGTCATTACAAGCCTGATTTGTGCACAGAAAGTCTTCTATGCTGCCTGCAAAAGGTGGACAATCACAATGCAAGTCTCAAAAAAAAAAAAAAAAAAAAAAAAAAAAACCTAACCTTTCAGTTTTCCAAGTGTTGACTACTTGTGGTATTTTTAGTACAACTAAAAAGTGGTATTTTTAGTACAACTTATGTAATAATTGGATGAAACTTGGGCATTTCAGGACTCGATGACAGCCATGGTTTCCTTCTGCTGACAATTTACATGCAAGTCTGTTTCTGCAGTTCTTACACCTCTATAATTCATTTGCAGTGGAGAAACAGGAAACTGGAAAACAAAGCAGCAAAGCCTAGTTCTGGGCAACACTGCACATTCAAAATGAAATTTTCTTTTTAAAAATGTAAAACATGCTGTTATTGAAAAATACTTTCAAGTCTTTGAAGATGACACTCCAACACATTAAGGTGGCAATTGCTTTGCATATGACTGAGTTGACAAGGCTCTGCAGTACTGATGTAGCACAAGAGCTTTTACCAACTGATTTAAAGCTTTGATGTGGCTCAGGCTTTATAAGATACCCTGACAGTGCAAAGTCTCTGCTGACAGAAATAGAAAGAGTTCCTTCAGCGGCAGACTTCGGCTGGTCCGTTTTAAACTGCAGTCTCCATGGTAGAATTTCCTTATCTGCATCAGACTCTTCTGCTAGCAGCTATTTCTTAGAGGGGTATCATACACCACATTTAAAGTACTGCACACTGGACTAATTCCCCCGTGGGATGACAGAATTGAAAATAAGTAACATTTACTTTCATTGTCTCCAGAACAAGAGAAGAAAGCCTTTACCTGTTTTACTCATCAAGTAAAATACTGCAACTTAGATGAGACAAATAACAAGCTAAATTAAAAACAGTTTCAATAAATACTGCCTTGAAATAGCAGCAGTTGCTTTCACAGCCTGTGTTGCTCCTGTGCTACGGAAATTGTGTACATTTAGCGCAAGCAGAGGAAAAGAAAAAAAAACAGAGAAAAAAAGGTGGCAACTCCCAGCAATTTGTATGCTTAGGCATATTTTCCCTTTCATCTTTTCTGTCTGTTCCATTCCATACCCTTCATTGCAGTGTTCTTGCTTTCTAAAGTCCCAGCTGCTATGAGAGAAACAGCAGAAGTTATCCTTGTCTTCCAGCTATGACTGTCAACCTTTGTTTTCCCCATCTGCTACCAGTACAGCACCCTTGCACTAAAGATCGTCTTGCAGAACAAAGTTTGACTCAAAACTCCTGCTACTTCTCTAACATAGTTTATTATTTACAACAAAGTCAAGCTGTATGTATTAATAAGCAAGTTAGCCACACAAAGTCAGCTGCAGTGCTCCAGTACTGACTTACTTTCATATATGTTATATTAAGCTTTTCCTTCATTAAAAGCTGTTCTACAGGACACAATGGACATACCAGCAAAATTTCCCAGAGGGCGGATGGTATTACAAGAGTTTGTTTCTTCCCCTCAGCACTGCCCATGTTAATACACCTCTCAACTCAAGGGTGCAAAAACACACACACACACAGAGAAACACGTCTCCTATTTGCCAAAAAGCCAACCAAACTCTGAAGAGAAAGCCATTAAGAGGGATTTCTGTACAAGTCATTGATGCTTTGCTACTCCAGGATCCCAGATGAAAAACTGCCCTAGGAGGGGTGTGGGTCAGTGAAGAGAAGACTCACTCTGATCAGTAAATACCAATAGTAGTTATTTCATACTGACCCCATAAAACGCTGGTGACCATTCAAAGTGTGCCTGCCATGTACTAGAGGCCAGTTTGACAAAAATCTATGTGCTTTCTTACCTTTCAGAGCAAGTAGGTGATATTCAGACTGAAGCCTTTTACAGATGGATGCACAGGGTTTCCTACTAACGTATTTCATTACTTCCATGAAAAAAAATACTGTCTACTAATCACGCAATCCAGACAGATTACCAGGAGACAGAAACCTCTATAAAAGCTTAATATTATAAATGTCAACTAGAGGCACGCTACTGAATAATTCAAAGCAAGAAAAGGTCTCTCTCACCTCCTGTCATCTGCTTTGAGCTATTCTTTGGCAACATCTAACAATCAGTTTCAGCAAAAGGTAGCTGGGCTGAACACAGAATGAAGACACACATAGGAAAAACAAAAAGAAAAAAAATCCCAAGAAATGAGGAGAGAATCTTACCTACACAAAGCTTGAACTTTAGTATGAACTCTATGGCTTGAATGAGAAGGAATATCTTTAGAAATGTCTGAAAAATTCCATGTACAACTGGAAGAGGACTAGCAACCATAATCGTCTAGCTTCACAATGCTCCACTGCCTTACTACAGTAGTTCAAAGTTTCAGAAATGAAAACATATTAGTTTTTTTGGACAAAAGCATAGTTTGACTAGAATAACAAGCAAGCTCTGACATATTTTCATAATCTCTTCTGTAAATAAAATATAATTGCAAAGTAAAAGAGGAATATCAATATTTTTAAGTCCCAACATTTTCAGGCCTGAAAATAACCATTCTTTTGACTTTCCAAACCTGGTCAGCTTACTAAAGTTTCTTCCTTCCCAGTATCAGCAGTCTCCTCAGTAATCAACAGAAAATGAACTAAGAAGCAACTCAAGAACTTGACCAATATTAGCTTAGTTATGCTGGCAAGTTCCGCAAAATCTGCTCTTCATATTGTGTCATGACAAAAGCTGAAGCAACTATTTGGTATGGAAGGAAAATTGATCTTAAATCTAACAACAGGGAACAAATTAGGAGGAATTCTCTCAGATTTCCTCCACTCCCTGCTAAAGATTTTGCTGAGATCCATCCAAGTTTCTCTCACCCTCCTCATAAAACACAATCTTAAGGACTCTCTGCATAGCAGTCAAGACGTCATTGTTGGCAAAACTTCATCTTTACAGGAGAAACCAGTATTCCAGCACCTCGTGGTACTAACGAGTTCTTTAAGAACATTTAGACGTAGGTTTGCAATTAAATTTAAAAACCTGTCACCAGTCTTTGTAAGCCTAAATAGGAAAGGTACCAATTACAAGAATTCCCCATTATTCTTTGACTGCTAACTTAGCAAGAGCACACACTAGTAAGAATTCCCAGGGACATAGAATACCATTCTTCCTCACTGAAGAGCTGCGGAGAAGCTGAAAGGAGTGAATTTTTCCCAGCATTCCTTCTCTTTTTCATTATTTCATTACTTAATTTTTCAAGTCGGTCCTCAGTCCTAGTCCGTCTTTTAATTTAAGCAGCTGTATTTGAAGAGAAACCACACAACTACTTACAAGAACCATACAATCTATGCATTTTGTGTGTCTCAGAGAGTGCAGTTCCATTCTGAAGTGTAATCCACTAGCACTCTGGTTAAGACATTAGTTCTTTTCCAGGTTTGTGTACAAAGAAAATTACTTCTGGAAGTTCTGCTGAGTACTACACTATACACAATACAAAAACCCCACACTGTATGTTCATCAGGCCCCCCTGTCTTATAGAGGGCTGGATCCAATTGCTCTAAGCCTGAATTTTTCAATTTCCCTTAAAGATTTGAGACAGCAAGACAATTCCTCTTCTTCCAAATCTCAAACCCTTTCACAGTCTAAAAATCCTTACTAGAGATTCTTTAGCTACAAATAAAAGGTATCAATTTGAAACACCAGAAGCAATAAAAACACAATAGCCTGAAATAGCCTAGTTTAGAAAAAAAATCTTGTTCAAAAAAATCATTCACCTGAAGCCTGCAACTGACTTTCTTTTTTGCAGTAAAGAAAACTAGTACTTGAATTCCTGTCTTTAACAATAAATACCAAGGGACCCTCTTCCACAATAAACACACATCCAGCTCACTCATTTTGTAAGACTGCATTACGTGTTCAGCCAGAAATCATGCAGCAACTCCTCCTCTTGTTTTAGGATGAAATATCCCTTAGTCTACACAAAGTCCAACAGCTGGAGCATGAGAAAGTGTTTATCACTGGTACCTGAAGCCTTCATGAAGTGTAAGTAATTTTCTAAACCTAAAATATGCATGAAAGTTAATGAGATTCAAATATGGGCAGATAGCAGCACTGGAGATGTCATCCAAGGAAGCTGGTTACACATCAAAGCCTCTGCTGAACACTTCAGTAAAGATGGAAATACAGGGATAGGACATACACATTTGAGAAATTAAGATCTTGAACTTGCCAAACAGTCCAACAATGGAACACAGTCACAGGAATAAAATGGATACCTAAAAAGCCTCAAATTTAGGGGCAGTACCAAAGATGGTTTCTCATTCCCTTCTGCCAGCAAGTCAGACTTGCAACTGCCAATATTGCCTTTGAAAAGCTAAAAAAATAATAAAGGAAAAGTATATCCTTGTTTTCACTGGCATCCTATATATAAATAGCATTGTTTGTATCCTCTATACAGTCTAAGTCCTTGTTGCATTTCAGAGGGACCAGGAGCTCAATGTTTGACACAACTGCTATCTTCCAAAAATACAGTTTCCAAACTACATTTCCACCAATTATATATACAGTAAGATTTTCAGTTGCTTGAAAAATGATGCAGAAGTTTGATACTTTCACTGTAAATAAAATACACACTGTCTCACAGATTTTTATTTCACCAGAATATTGAAGTGCTAAAGCTGAAGTTAACACTCCTACCCTCACCAAAAAACACAGCCCTACCTCTTCCACAGGAAGACAATTTAATTACTTTATTCTTTCCTGAAAGTAGTTTAAATATTTTTCTTTAGGTTTTCTAAAAATAATCCAGAATAAAGCAGATACTCTGTATGGAAAATACAAACCCATACAGTTTGGCCATCTTACCAGCATCTGCATTGTTATCTCTTGAAGAGGAAAGCTGTCTGAAAAAGCAAACAAATGCAGGATCACTGCCAGTTTTGACTGTACTGTACAAGCCATAAAATGGAAAAAATTTAGTCCTTTAACTGCTTCAAAGACCCCACCCTCTTTCTTTGCCACCTTAACTATCTGCTGCAGAGGATGTAAACCCAGACATGAAGGTCTGTTTTATTAAAAAGCCTTCTCCATTTCATTTTTTAACTTACAGGATGAAATCAATCAAGACAGAAGAAAGTAGGTATGAATCATACACCTTAAAAGAGAGGGTCAGCCTTTGACTACCTAAAATAAAAGCAGAAGCATCTTTCGAGACAGCAACTGCAGCTCATATACAACACTATGACAACTCGGCTGCCTCTGACATTGATCACAAAAAGCTGTGTAGCACAGTCTCTACAGGAGGCTTTAGAACTGTCCTAATTTAATACTCTCACCTCCTCTTAGAAGGGACTTCAAACAATTATACAGGGCCAGCCCATGGAAAGAGAACAGACCTTGTCCAGCACTGTCACCCAACACCTCCATCACAGCTCTTTCACAGTGCTCAGTGACATGGAGAACACTCTACAGTGCCCGTTCCTGTCAGCACCCTCATGAGAGCAACGATGCTTCCCTGCACTTGGATGTCTGGAAAAAGCAGGGACCCATGTATGAAAAATCAGCCACTGCTCCTGTCAAACCTTGTATTTTCCCACTTGGAGAAGGAAGGCAGAAGAAAATACACTAGTGAACACCAAAAGTTCTTTTAATCCTTCTTTGGTAAACCCACACTCATTTCTCAAGGAACAGGATTTCCAGCCCTATGGTCAGTAACTTCTCAGGATAACTAATCAGCACTTCAGTGCTGCTGCAGTTACGAGACCACAGCCAGGGTGTGTGCACTCTCAGTGTTATCACCCTGTCACAAAGCAGTCTGACTAGGAAGATGCTACTTCCAGGAACATTCCAGGATGGGGAGAAAAATAAATAAAAACAAAAGAACCCCACACCTCCTAACAACCAAACAAACTAACAAAAAAAAAATTCAGCACTCCATCACAAGACACATCTTTTACCTCTGAGTTAACTGCTAGGCTGACAAAGCCTGCAAATAACTACCATCAAAAACCTAAAAAGTACAGTTAGATAACCCTGGTAACTAAACATCATTATAGAATCAGATCTACAGCTTATCTTTGAATTCCCAGGTTGGTGAGCAGGATTGTACCATTTTCTCCACTTCAGTCTGGAGCCCAAGCACTCTCTCCTTCAAAGAAACAAATACTTGGAAGCTGTAATATTTTCAGGAAGCTGAGCTACTTGCTGTAAAAAAGCTGCTCAGTAGACTACACGTTACCTTTTGGGAGGTGTGATGAACTATTCATTTTGGCCTGTGTATGGCATCCGCCATACTGCATGGATGCCCATTAGTTCTTGCACACAGTAACAACTCAGGAAGAAAACCACAGAAGCAAAGCATAGAACCCCAAACTCCCACCTGTTATATCGCTGCTGTGAATGCCATCAAGAACCATTCTCCCCTCTGCCCACTACATGCTGTCTTGCAGCTCCAAGTACAACGCAAATGAATGGCCAAGACTTAAGGTAGCAAAGGAACGTATGGACTGAACATCCTGACTGTTTCTGGGAAGACAGATCCATCATCATGTTGCCCAGTTACTGAGCAAAAAAGTGACTAGCAATATCCACTGATGATTTGGAGTCCAAAGTCTGGATGCTCAACTGTCCCAATATAGAACTTTTCCACATGAAACCACATGTCAGGGATACAGGGACAGAATTATTAAGACAGAAATACATATTCAGTCAGTCCCAGCCACAGGAGGAGTTCAAATATAGCTTTCTTATTGGCAATGTTACACACCATTTTCCACCTCTCACACCTTCTCAAAACCAACAATAAAATAAACTTGCATGAGCTCCCATTACTTGAAGGGCTCTGCTAGACAAAGTGGGAAGAGTAGACTGGAATAAACCAGTATCATGCTCTTCTGCCTGAAGTGACAGCGAAAGCACTCTCTACAGCCTAGATGACTGCTAACCAGGAAAGCAGTAAATAGCTTACTTTAAGAACTCAAGTGTCCTCTTTTACCCCAGAGTAATTACAGAACACAGCAGACATTCATTCCTGAGAATAGAGTACAATAGGTGTTTGTTACCATCAGCACTACAATTTAGCATTTATCTAAGCCTATCACACACAGAACAGACAGCATAAAAAAATGCTCAAGACAGAACTCAAAAGTACAAACTGTAAGAAATCACAGGTGAAAACCCAAGCAAGCACCAGGATTAAGGCTTGACCCACTACTCAAAATTTAACCACCCAGTAATCTATTAACCAAGCATGCATTTATCCAAGCTTCATCTAAGAAGCATTAGGTGTAGCTGGTCAGAGAATAAGCAGCAGAAAAATATTTAAATCATTATACTCAACTGCTAGTAAGGAAAGTTGCATCTCATACAGCAGAGGCACAGGTTTTGTGAAGAGGAAGAGCACCCTTTTGTGTTTAACATCAGAAACAATGTTATGAACTCACGAAGTCCATAACCAACAGAATTAAGGTGTCTATGCCTACATTCACATTTTTTTCTGATGGGGAGAGTCTCACAAGTTTCTCCATACTGAAGTTCAGTCTCTAATTTTAAGAAGCACAAGCTGTTAACTTTCCGCATCGTACCCAGGTGAGAAGTCCAGATTCCTTTCCTCCCCATACATTCATTCTATAGTAGTGCTGATTCAGACTTTAATAAATCAGAAACTTTAACACACTCAAACAAATCCTGCCTCAATGTCCACTTTATTTTGCAATGACTACCTAATTTACCAACATAAGAACTCAGATTGAGAAAACTGTTATCCCACACCACCAGGCAGATATTAGAAGAATCAGAATCCATCTTCTAAAACTTTTTTAAGAGATACTTTGTTTACATTGAGAACAAGACTGAAAAACCATAGTTAGACTGGTGTGAACTCCAGTTCTCTCCTTACTCGCACGCCTTTAGCTTCTGCAGAGTAGAGAACAGTAACACTGACATACCGCATGGGAAATAGAAAAAAGCAGCATCTATCCCATGCTTGGAAGATTTCTGTCCCATCTTCAGAGGACAACAGAAAAAACAGGATTTCAGAAGCTATTCTACTACATCCCTGAGTAAATTCCCACCAAGATATAGTAAGAAATTCAAATAAAATCAGAATATACTTCACACTTCCCTCTATTACAGAAACATGCGTAAAAGATTTATAAACATTATTTCTAAATATACTCCATTCCAAATGAGGAGACTAACTGCGCTACTTAATTTACTGTGGTAAGTATATTTAACTCTCTAATTTTTAAAGACTGCACATTGGCTGAAGGAATGCAATTAGCTGAATACAAATACTTGTTTGGACTCGTGCAGAACAGCAACACATACTTTTCCAGAAGGGCACACTGGATTGAACATGTAATTACAATCTCAACTGTAGCAGCACAAATAGACTAAACAAGCACTGTTCAAGTTACTCATGCTCAGTTTCGAAAGTTTGACCCCTGAAGCCAGAAGCACATTCACAAAGGCAAACCAATTTTTCCAAACTGCCAGAAATACAAACACAAGTTTAAGCAAGCTTACAAATCCTGAATAATGACAGTACCCCCTTAGTCAAGGCTAATTTCTCTACCTCAAAAGTTTCAGCTCAGTCACAGAAGTAACAATTCTATTTCCCTTTCTAGTGCTTATACTTTTCAACAGATAGCCATAACAATAGCATCAATAACATATAATTATTTTATTTTACCACTAAAAACATATTTTAAGTAGAAGTCAGACTTTGTCAGCCAATTTTTTCCTTCCACAAAAATTTCCAAAATCTTAAGAACTCTCTTGCTTAGCAACTTCCTGCCAGAGAACACTCATAGCTTCAGGAGACAACTGTCTGTCTTTTGGCTCTTCCTAAGAAGAAATGCACCTAGAGCCAAATGACCTGCAGCTACAGTTCTTACTAAAACCTCCTAAAAACAAGTAAAATTTCCATTTTGTACTTCTAATACAATCTAGCACTTGCAGCAGTATATAGACACATAACATTTTTAATCAAGTGCACTCACTATGTTTTATTGCAGATCCAAAACAAACTACTTCTGTACTTAACAATAATTCAGCTCCCGAAGTGTTACAAGAGGACTATGGCTCTCTACTAAATCCATACAAGGTTTATCTCCTCAGTGAACCAAAGCACCATTAAAATGAGATGCTCAAGACAGGACTGCTGCTGCTCTGAACTCATTTCTCAGAGTAAAAATTGAGAAGTGTCTGAGTAAGGAACCACATACAAGAAATAATGCTCAGATCTGTAGGCTAGAAAGTACAGATTTTCCGAAGTTCCAGATGCCAGCAGCATAAACTGCAAAAGTCAGTCCCAGGTCCACTGGAATCACACTGGATTAAAATCAGACATAGTGGTTGGAACAGAGGTCTGGAGGTGGTTATTAACCCCACCATCCTCTTTGGGGGGCAAACAGCATGTCCCTTGGTAAGAAACAAGATCTGGGATCTGTCAGCGCAACCAAAGTCACAACTTAGTCAGTCCTCCTGGAAGCCATTTCTGGGCACCTGAACAACAAGGATGTGACCGGGATGAGCGTAGGTGGCACTCAACCAACCTGACTGTCTGTATTCAAGGGACACAAGTAGGCACATGTACAGGCAAAGGAAAAGCAGTGGATATTTCTCACTGCTGTTTTTATAACACCTTTTGCTTGGTCTCCCATAGCATCCTCAGCTAGTGATATGAACTAAGTGGACAATAACACCAGGTTCAAGGCCTGTAATCAGTGGTCCGAAGCTCAACTGCAGGCTGTCCATTTCCATGGAAATAATTCCCAACTTCACCAAGTAAAACCTTGACTAACCCAATCTAACCAAACCTGACCTTCTCTGAGTTGGAAGTGACGCCACCTGAGACCCAGAGATCCTTCTGACCTAAGTTGATAATGATCTCTGCTTTAGGTTTCTAATTAAAGAAAACTCAAAACGTCTGTTGCAGCCTTTGTTTGCTTTATGTCATGCTACTGCCACCCTGCTGGTTTCAGCAGATAAAATGGACAAAGAGCCAAAAGAGAAGTACTGTGGGAAAGGACAGTAACTGTTCTGCGTAAAGGATTGACAAGTCTTTCTGAAACAAGCCTCAACACTTGTATTCTCAAGTCAAGAATCTCCAGCTTGGCTCCTACTACGAATTAACAACAACTGAACACTCAACCAAAGCCCTCACAGACCTGCAGCTGAAGTGCTAAGACAAGAGAATACCATGTTCATTACTGAACTCTTGCAACAAACCCATTCTGGTAAATATATTAAATACATTTAAGACCATGAATAATCTAGAAAAAAGGTCCCAAAACAGAGTTCATACAGAAAAACAACACAGAAACCAAACACAAAAAGTCCACTTAAAAAAAAAAAAAAAAAAACCAACAAAACACCAAACAACAAAACACCCCCTAACTGTCTGCTTACCCAACAGAAGTAAGCAAGCATCCTGAAAGAGCACAGATAAAAACAAATTTCCGTCTTGCTTTTCAAACTGACAGCAATGCCTTATCAGGGTATGTAAAACCGAATAGACAATTTCAGTTCACCCTCTGCTCTGTTTGCATTAATTCCCACAGAGGAACTCTTGTATAAGATTTTAAGCACCAGACGAAAGAGAACTAATGGCATCATTTGCTGGATGGAGGCCAGGATCTCACATACCCACTCAAGCTTGCATCTCTAGAGACAATGTTTGCTCCTACCCTAATTGAGTTATGTTCTGTGCAATGAGAAGGTGAATCAATTATGTTCACCACCAAACAGAAAAGCTTAAATATTCTCTCAAGAGCTTAAAAATTTGGTCAATGACACCTTCAAAATATTGTTTATTCTTCTCTTTTAAATAAACAACATCACTTTGATTCAAGTTCTGCTCTTCCTGAAAACTCCTCAGAGCTTACAAACCCATGAAATGCACTCAGGTTTTAATCCAGCAGAGCCTGGCAGCTGGGACTCCCTATTTTTATGTTTATACTAAGTTCCTGATGGAGTAATTTATGTTAAGGGCAGCATCAGATAAGGCTGCCACCTAAGCCTTTGCTAAGGCATTAAGGAAATTAGCAGGGAACAATCATCATCTCAGACATTAGAGTCACATTTAAAAAGAAGATTTTAATCATGGTTATAAAGGAAAGTACTAATTCGGTAAGGTCAATGGATTTATAGTATTTTTGAGGTTAAACTTCCATGTTTGCTGCAATATTGGCTCATTACTTTGGAATATAGATACAAATTGAACAAAACCACTGCAACAGGCATTGATAAAGTGACAGTCTTCTGTACTTCTTCAAATAGGATGCATGGATTGCCTTACTCAGAAAATAGAAAGCCAAACTGAAGACAGATTTCTGTATTCAGTTAAACATCACAATTAAAATTGATTTTTTGTTTAGTCGCAGAAGTCAGTGAGCACTAACCTTAAGAGTGTTTTCTGGCACCATCCCACAGATATGAATTAAGCTTCACATACTGCAAATGGATACAGGTACGCATATGTTTAGATAACCTTTTAGCTAGAAAAAGCAGGCACACAAATACTTCAACCTATGCACATTAAAGTGTTGGGTATGTTTTGAGTTTTTTCATAAATAAAGACTGAATTCACCCGTAATAAGATTAAATATCATTACTATCAAATAAAGCCAGTGTCATTTCTATCACAATGAATACGCAATTCCTCAAAATAATGAACACAACTGGTTTATCTAAGATGTATTTACATCTTAGATAAGATGGCTTACAAAGACAGTGTGCTTACTCATGCTATCCAAGGTAAGAAAAATCTTAAACATGTCCTTATAAAGATTAAAGAACCTCTAATAATAGTTGTGTAAATCATTGTATTCATCTTGTAAATGCGTAACATTTATAAAATAAAACAAAGAGTAACTACTTGGAAGTTAATCCTAGTCCACGGAGATTTAGCCTCCATTCTGACAAGGATACTTCACATATTTATATATAATACTTACATATTATATTTTACATTATATTTCAATTAACATAATTGAAAATCAAAATAAAAGGCAATTACCTACTAATCTTATGTATTAAAAACTACACGGATGGTCATCTAGAGAAGTCATATAATATGCAGTGCTTTCTGTAAGAATGCAAAGTTACTTTTCTAGATAATACAGTTGAAGATTCTGCTGTTAAACTCCATCTCCTGTTTATATTTTTAAGAATGAAGAAAAAAGTCTACAGGAGATGCTGCAACAGATAAGGTGTACTGGACTGTAACACAAATGACTCACAACACACTGCTCAACTCCCTTACTTCAATAAAACAGCTGCAGAATAGAAGAGGTCCTACAACAGCCATAAGCTGGAGAAAGAGCCTTGCAAATCGAATTATTGCTACAAAAGCAGCAGAATGCTCTCACAAGGTTTGCCAATGTTCCACAAAATTACTTGAAATCTCCTTGAGATATTTGTCCTTCAACTCTGAAATAGTTAGTATCTTTTAAAGGCAAAATATCATATTCTAAAAATATCAAGAAATTAATTCACTGACATAGAAAGTTTTGCTTAAAACAGCTTGAAAGCAATTTTGCACACAAATGTACTGATTTGGACAATAAAATATATTTCCATGCAGAGTTGCTAATGAATCTTAACTTCTAATTCACAAGAGACCTAATTTCCAATTCAGCAAACATTAGAAACCTGGAAAGATATTTTTCTCACTAACATGCAGCTTTAGCAATCTGAATTATGAGCTTACCGTTTATTATCAGATAGCCTTTACACACATAAGTCTGGGTAAGAGACCCACCACTGACAAGTTCACAGAACTCTAACAACACCTCTGAGCTAGATCTGTTTAATCCAGCATCCCATTTTCCCCCAGCTCAACACATACAAATGGTACTCCCCTTGCTTTCTATTCTTGGAAAAGCCTCAACAGTCTGGTCTAATTTTGCCTCCAATTCTTCCTGCACTATATTCAGCCAACTTCCATACAGACACAGCTCATCTGTGAGAAGTAAGTCTATCTTCAAAAACCCAAGTACCATACCCATTGGCTTTTGCTGCGCAGTGTCTCTACCTCCTATGCAACCTTCAATTAGAACAATTTACTTCTTTCCAACTCTTGAGTTTTTTACACTGTCTCATGAGTGGACTCACCCCTTCAGGTGGCCAAAGTCATCACTCACCCACCAAGTCGCACTTCAAACAATGTTGTACGAATACAACAGAAATTTAGAACCCAGCTGGAAACGTTTCTGAGTCTCCTCTTGAGCTCACAGCCTCAAAGACGCACCTGCTCTGCCACATGGATAACAAAGGGTAACATTTTAAGCTCCAAGTGAGTCCCGCAGAAAAAAATACAGTAGAATGTATTTAACTTTATTGGACCTTGAAGCAAAAATTCAAGAGTCTCATTATAGGTGGGTTTACCATGAGATATCTGCCATTACCCTCTACAGACAGAAAATACCTAGATAAAAACAATAAACCAAACTAGACAAAGTATGGACTAAAAATCCAGAAACAACAAAAAGCCTTATCAATATCTATAGCAGTATTTATGTTCCTTCTTTTCCTACAGAAGAGGACACTAGGTACACTCCCTGAAGTCTAACATCCAAAGTATTCCAAGTACACTCCCCATTATCTACATAACTTACTTATCATAAAAGTCTATCCCTGCAGCAACAGAAGAATTACGTGTTCCTGGGTGACTCAAGAAGGTCAGAGACCTAAGCATTAGTAAGGCAACCAAAGTTACCTGATTTTAACATTGCAGTTTTACACTTATATTTTTGCTCCTCCATAGATATAGATAAATACACACATTATTTTTCCCATTATATGACAGACAGATTGGCAGCATGCTACACGTTTTCCCCTTCCATTGCTACATTTCAGGAAGTCACATTGTTCTGGTACACTTAAATGGCCTTAGACACTGTGTAAGAAATCAAAACTACACTGGGGGACAAGGAAGGGAAGAGTAAGTAAAACACAAAATTAGTCACCAATTACTTCCTGAAATTATGGCAAAAAGAAACAGAGCAAAAGTGAACTACTAAATACAGGTGGTAAACCTATGACAGTAGCTATAAGTAAAAGAGAGCAAATCTGCAAGCAGATCTGATATTTAAATGCTTTCAGAGCTGTTTCTTCAAGCAGGGATATCAAAAACACCCACAAAAGAACTCAGATATAAAATCTGACTTTCCAGGTTCAGTCACTTCAGGGAAGTTTTAATACACATTTTCCTATCCTTTACAGCTTGATCTGTTACTGACTAAAGAGCAGCTGACTGGGCCTACAGCAGTCAAAAGCAACTGTGCTTGTGGTGACCATGAAACACTGGAGCTCAAGATCCTTATGGGAGTGAGGAAGCAGAGCAGCAGGGTAGGTACTCAAATACATGAAAGCAGACTGGCTTATTCAAGAAGACTGTAGGAGGAACACCCTGGCAGACACCTCTGAAGCTATATTTAATGGGGTAGAACTCATCCCACTGACAGCAGAAAAACGTCACATTCATTTCTTCTCTAGAAGGAAAAACTTCAAAACCACGGCTTTAAATAGGAAAGATCTTAACTGCTAAGAAGTGGTACAGCACTGAGAGACGATGCTAAGCAGCGATGAAAGAATATAATATGCACGAACTAATGTCTCCTTTTCTCCCTACAAAGCTCATTTGTCTCCAAGGCAAATTCTGAAAACCTCATTACACGAAGTAGTTGAGAAACTTTTGAGACAAACATACCCCTAAAAAATGCTCATTTGCAGAGTCAAATCACACTGATTTTCCTTACATTTCAGTTCTCAGTTCAGAGATGGCTGAAACAACCTTGTGTCAGATAGAATGAAAGCACTGAGTTTTATATTGTATTCAACCCCAAGCATTTAGGTGTAGATCAAATCCTCCCCAAACTCCATTTTAAGTCAACTCCACCACCAACTTCGTAATTTCCATTCTCAATTACTTGAAGCAGTCCTTTTCTATGATAGGCACCTACATTCAAGAAGAACATGGATGTCCAGAACATGTTGTACTTTTGAAGGGATCAGTACAACACATGTTTCTTTTCCCATTTATACATGAAAACATTAACATAACCTTAGGAGAGCGCTTCCTTCTAGAAATAGAGCTTATCATGGAGACCAGTGAGGAAAAAGGGACAAGGTAACACATATATCCTTTTTTCTTTCCCAGGTCATCTTTATGCCATCTTTATGCTTAAACATGTTTCTCTCTTAGCATTAAAATCTTAGCATAAGAACAGGTAACAGCCACCAACTCATTTTGGCTATAGTATGAAGGTGAATTTCAAAGAAGGCAATAAAGTATTGTTCCAGAAATTCAAAAAAAACCCAACCCAGTTTCTTCCAAAATTGTGTCTGAACACACACAATCCTCCTATTAAAAAACAGCTGCCCAAGCTACCCTGTTAGCCAGGTAGGCTTTTCTCTAGCCATGATTCTGGGAGAACACACAACAGCAGAACATACTCAGTACTGCTTGTGAAAGTACCACTACAGCGCAGACAGAGAAAAGACCTTCTTGAATCTCTCATAATACATCTGTCTTAAATATAAGTAAGCACATCTGATTAGTATAACAAACACCTGTTTTTAATTTGCATTTTAAAATCCCTAATTTACTGCCAACATGTTCTACTCTGGAAGTCAAATCTCTGTGCGAGCATTTTACAGGCATGTCAACAGAATTGCTTCAATAGGGGTTACATACCTATTTCATACAGCAACAGTAGTTAGTAACTGGTCAGCTTACACAAGCTGATCAATTCTAGACAAACCTCAGCAAAATAAGGCTCTTTCAATCCCTCCCCAAAATGTCCCCATGCCACAAATACCACCCAGACACCTAGAAGAAATATGGAACTCCAGAAGATCTAAGAGATTACTTCTTCCCACTGCAGTTTTCTATCCGGTGCTCTGCTTGCTCTGTCAGCAAAGTAGGTCACAAAAACTTTCCTCCTTAACAGGTCTCCCAGGAAAAACAAATGCACTCTACAAGCAAAGGACTTCCCTCTAAACAATTTGGCCACCTGCACAGAGAACCTGAGTGGGGAAAAAACCAAGTACCAGTCCCAAAGGCTCAGTTTTAACCAACCTCCTAGTATCGTACGATTTTCATGGTGTCGTGACACTAATTTCTCCTACTTTTCAATCCTTGCTACTGACCCCTGGATCCAAGGGATGCCAGTGACATGTCAACAACATACTACCACTACTGTGCAAATTACCCTCAAGCAATTCTCTAATCTGCACCAAGTGCTACTTTGGATGGATTGTTTTGTTTATGCCCGGAGCTTAAGTCTTTAAAAGTTATGCAAGTTAGGGCATCCGGGCTTAACCTTCAATTTTTGTGGTCAAAAGTGCAGTCTTCTTGATTTCAAATTCTTCCACATCACTGGTGGACAATTTTTACTAGTAATTTTTAAGTTTTGAAAATGTTTTCTTTAACATCATATAATATTCTATAGTAAGAAAGCTTTCTGCAGAGTTAAATAATTCAAAACACCAGCTACACAATTAGCAAATCTCTGCAAACTGACAGCCCAGCACCAGGTAGGAAGAATGAAAGAAGATCAACTTTCCCCTCCTAAGTTTCTTAAAAATAGGAAGAAAAGTTTTTTACTCATCATACTGATGCATTTCCCATTGTTTTGGAAAAGAAGGTTCATTCATATGTGCAGCCTTTATTTTATGATTCCTATACAAAAAAACCTAATTGACAGAAAGGCCTCAAACTTCAAATATCAAGACACTGTGGATTTTGTATTCTAGCTTTGTCCCTTTGTATCCCTACAAAAGCTGATCACTGAACTGCACACAGCTCTTCTTTTATTCTGCAACAGGACACTAAAAAAAACCAAAGGTGAAACAGACTAGAGTTTCAAGTTCTTGATTTATTAGTGCTAAAATTACATTATTATCATAAATATAGAGTAACAGCAGAGGTTCAACACATTACTAACTATATCCTGTAATACGTGGACTGGATGGTATGCAGCAGGAGTTGTGGGAGGACACTCACTGAAAAAGGTATCATGTAAATATTTGCACATTTATTTTTAAGAAGGCTTAAGTTAGAAGTCTGTGAGAATTCAACAAATGTTAGAGATACAGGCAAACTCCTTATTTTAGACACTTCAAAAATACTTCAAGGTTCTACGATGCTATAAAAACAATGTCACATCAGTACCTTCTGATTTTGCAGTGACCTTTTTAAAGCCTTTTTAAAAACAAAATACCCACATACAAGAATGCACAGCTGAACCAGCACTACTCCTTGTTCAGATGTACAAAAGATGCCCGGAGACACAAGTAAATGGTACTGACACATTAATTTACCTTAAGAATTTTCTGTAGCCCCCAAGTGCCAATAAGGCAAAAAGGAGATGGTAAGAAGCATTGCCTCCTGAAAGCTACAGATTGGATCTCCAAAACCATGTTTTTCAGATTCAGTGTCTTACAGATATTAGGTTGGAAGAACTTGCCTATGGAAGGCAACCCTGAAAGTGGCATGTCCTGGTGAGCTGCATTAGGCCCATGCAAACTGCACCAAGCTCAAAGGCATCACTTCTGGGTGATGTCAAAGCAAGGCCTTGTTACAGCAACTGAAGGTAAGCAATTAAGAAACAAATAAACTAACAAACAAAAAAAGACTCAATAAAACAAAATTCACCCAATTCGTTCCAATTTCAAGAAAAATACCGCATATTATTCCACAGGGAGGAGTAAAAGAGACTATGCTAACAGAGCACAGAAGTGTTACACACTACAATAAAAACCAAGCCAGCACGGCTAAACACACCCACCCATCACTCAGTCAAAGCAAGATTCCCCCTTTCAAAAGTTTTATCCCATTCCCACTCATTTCTACGAGCTGGAAGAGACAGAAAACAGTAACTATCCTTTCAAGACACAGACAACATACATTTTACTTAACCATGACCAGCAGCCTAGTAAGAACAAGACAGGGTGTTCTTTTAATGCAGATTCAGAGAAGCTGTGCACAAAGCTACACCTAAACGCAAAATGTCTGACAGTGGCTGCTTCAGGAAGCTTTCTAGAAGAAATGCAATAGACTACTCCCTTCGGTACAGAAATCCCCTGAAAGGAACAGATTTCATTTTCATTCAGCCCGGCCCAGCCCTTTGGCACTCAAGGGTCAGAGCTGCTTGAAGCTGTGCAAGCAGTGACTGACCCCCCAGAGCCTCCAAGAACAGTGGCGCAGGACAGCATATCATAAACCACCAATCGAGAACCATTCCCTTGCTGCAAACAAATCTGCTTTGTTAAAAAAAGGATTATCAATTCTTCCACGCTAATTAATAATTAGTAATTTTTAACAGGCAATAGGGCAATGGAGTTGACAGAGCACTCTGTACCATCTCCCCTCTCAGGAAATTCTGTATTTGCTCTCTGCATGCCTCACTAACTGCCCCTACAACCACAACAGCAATGCCCCTGCCCATGACTGCATTTTTTTTTCTGCACTAGAAACCCTACACAGAAAAAAAAAAAAACTGAGGTAAAACTCCAAAAATCACAAATATTTAATCTCAGTCATCTAGATAACTGCATCTGAGCTTGAAAATAATATTATAAAAATCTGACTAAGGTTTAAAGTGTGCAAAAATTAGAGTGATGCACTTAATAGGTAGTGTTTACCTACCCTGTTATGAAGCCAAGCAGAAATCAAGTTTAAAAGCTAAAGCTGTTAAAAGACAATTTGTTTTCTTTAAGTTTTATTAAGGATGAAAAATAATTTCTGCCTTTCAAACCCCTCCCAAGCCCCTCCATTTTTTCATCTAGAATTTATATTTAGAATCTTCAAATTCTGATTTTTAATTTTTTTTTTTTAAATGAAGAAGTGAAAAAAAGGAAGAACCGAGTCCTTCAAGCAATACAACTTGATTCTTCAGCAAATCAGGTTTCTGGAAAAGTGCTCCAATGATTTCTTGCAACTAGATTACAAGTTAATAGGAAAACAAGGGATTTATGACTACTGAACTTTTGGATTATTTAGCCCAGCAATTTGCTAATTCAAGCTATTATACATTCCAACATCAGGGCCACATGAAACATCTGTTTTGGTACTCACAACCCAAAAGCAGCTCCAGGACTGTCCAGTCACTTAAAACAGAACATTATCTAAAGTGTTTGACTACTTTAGATAATGGTATGACAGCACAGCATCATGCCCAGCCAATTTGTTGGAAGGTTTCCTCGGAAGAAAGTGCCCACCCGCACACTGCAGAAACCAAACGGCTGCTGCTCTTGTGATGTTCCATAATATCAGAGTCATACCACAGAATAAAGATCTCCACCTTGCAAGCATCCAGCTTCCAAGAGAGAACTCCCAACAGAAGGACAAAATCCAGGGGTTTCTGGGTGTGCTATGGAAATGAAAGGGAAGAGGAAAAAAGTAATTCACCATTTCTCCTGCAGTTTTAAGATGAAAACTATGGAAGAAATGCATACACTAAAATGTTTCTCACCATTTTTAGGAATATGAAGGGAAAAGGACCAGATTCCACAAAGTGTGCTCTCTTGCCCAAAGCCCTCCTAAATAATTTTTCATCTTAAAATACTTAAGAAAAAGTTAAACGCAACAAAAAACCAAAAAAGATAAAAGCAGACAACATGGTGTATCCACTAGAGCTGCCTTCACAGTTTTTTCCTCACAACAATACGTGAGCCAAAAGAAGAATATGGGTTTGTTGCACCAGTAAGATAATACAGCTTTACCTTGTACAGATATAGGAATCCTAGAAGAATTTTCAGTCTCAGCTGAATCAGTGTCTTTTACAGTCATCATAAAATGCAAACACTGAAGACCTGTGAATGAATATATGCTTATACTTTCTGACTTCTACAGTTTATAGTAGAAATATTAAAATATTTTCAAGAAAGGCGCTACATAGTGACAACAGTTTTGATACTCACAAGGAAACTGAAAAAAAGGACAGAAGCTTGCCAGGTGACAGAACATAACATAACCTCCATCTGATTGTCCTGATTTGCCCCAGGTTTGCTACTAGTTTGCATGTTATGCTCTTGCAAAAGACAGTGCAATGTTGACATTAAAAGTGAAACAGTGACAGATAACTATTATCACCATAATATATCTAAGAGCTGGGTAAGTTGAACAGGACCAGAGGGAAATTCCAAAGCCTAATTTTATCCTCTTAAGTATCTAGATATATAGACATGTTTGCAGAAATATTTTCCATTCACGTGAAAGCTACAGCATTAATTACTATCTTACAACATTCTACTAAACACACACACACTGACAAATTCAATCTTACAAAGGCATATGTTCCAACACAGTAAATCCTACACCACTGATTGTAGGGAAGGGAGACACACAAGAAGTGGCTTTCAATGAAAAAAAAGATGGCTTTCATATGTAAAGCTCATCCACTCAGTAACTCCTAGTTCACCTGTGTGATAGGTCCCCAATGCCAGATTATAAAGGCAGAGGGACAACACAATCCTATGGAGACTGGTACTTTCAGGTGATAGTATCTTGAACAAAGCATCTTGTGGCAAGTGCTCAATTTGCTTATATAAGCCAGAAGCTAAACAAAAAGACTTGGCATTACAACAGAACAGGCAGCTCTTAAGCATTCATCTACTCACAACACTAACAGCTAGGAGGAGCAATAGCATAACTACACGTTCCAACACCCCATTTTGTAACAGCAATCATTAACTCACCAGAACATGCCATAATAATTTTAAAAGCATAGGAATTACACTTTCTGTGTAGCCCAGCGCTTCTCTTACTCACAGTGCTGTCAGACTTTCAAGGATGGTTACCTTAACTTTAATATCCTGTATTCTGGAAGGCAAAACCAGGTAATTTCAAAACAGTCAGGTTTCCCTTCAGACTCTTTATCTCTATGGTCCACTCTGCTCCAACAGCAACCCATAATTTGCACTCACTTCCAAGTGATGCCAACGCACTTCTTGGGCTGCCTGGCAACAGGAGTTTTACTTGTAAACCTTCCCCCAATTGACACACTCCCCTCCTCCAGTACTCAAGAATGTGTGGAATAGCTGAAGCTATTTATCTTCATTTTGCTGAAGGCTTTCACAAGGTGTTGAAAAAATACCAGAAAACCAACCTTGGAGCAAATCTGTGCTTTCACGCACTTTTTAGTCTTGTTATGAAATTGGGTTCACAAAGTAAGTTTAAGTAGTGACCTTCTAACTTTGAAGAGATTAAAAACCTTATACACTATGTGCAATTTTATACATACAGGCAAGCAGAAGGTTTTTCATATAAATCTGTAAAAAGTAAAGCTGCCACAGTACTTTTAGAGCTTAAAAAGGTAAGCTTTTCTCAAATGAAAGCTGCCATGGATATTCAGCACCAGTATTTATAATAGAATTCAAAACTCATAGTTCGAAAGTTCGGGGGAAAAAAGCAATATGAAGGGGCTACCTACCAGCAACAATTTTTCACTCCTTGCTTCCTTGTTTTTCCTAGAACAATCCAGACACTTGGTATTACTTTCTCAGTTGCATGTCTATTAACAGGTGCCATAATCCATAGGTAAATGTTCTTAACAGACCATGCTCCAGAACCAATGACATCTTGGGAAAACTACTTCATTCACAAGACTTTTAATTTCATGAAAAGTAATTCAGACTGATCTCTAAAACTTGCAAGCTGGAGCACGGATAGAGAAAAAGACAAAACCAGCCAAAATACTCACTGACAGAGTACAAGCACAATGGTTTTCCTTATAGAAACTACAAAGGAAGAAAATGAAACTCAAAAATACATTGCAGTTTCCAGGAGAACAGGAAGCTGTCCTACAAAAACATCAGAATTTCAAATTAAATCTCACAGCAGGGCAATCCTTAAGACCTACATATGCCAGGATCCCAATAAAGGTAGAACCTTATAAAGGTGATTACTTAGCTTTAAGGTAATCCAAGTTTAAAGAATTATTTTTAAGGGTACATTGGCTTGCAGGTTTTATACCCCAGCATAAAAATGCATACTTCACCACATGCTATGAGCCAGACCCACAAGCCTTGGATTCCCCACCTCCAATTCAGTTTCCAGATGAAACACGTTAGATGTAGCCAACCCTGCCTACATGAAAAGCTTTTCATCTATGGACTTTCCTGCCATTCAGGCAGCAAATCGGGTATATCCACTGTTCACCAAGCACTTCTCTCTCCATTTTGCAACAGACGATCCAGAGAAATGTTAACAAGCAAATACCAGGAGAGTCTGTACCACCCCAGTTCTGTTTGTTTTGGTGAAAATGGCAACTTGCCCAAATCCTGCTATACTCATCCTAGATAGCTGTGTGCTTTCCTCAATGCCTCAGCTGTAGCAGCAGAAAACCCACACCAATATGTCACTTTCCCTTTTCCAGTGCCCTTAACACATGTCAGTAATGTCTATCACTGTGGTATCTAGCTATAAAGATTAGATACCACAGATCAGAGATGTGAGACAGCTCCTGAAAAGTGAAATGAATGCTTAAGTTTGCAGAGCATTTCATAGTTTTGACTACTAGCTTTGATTTAGTTGTTTTCTCGGTTTTCTTTCACCTTCTTGTCCTTTATCTCTTTCCCCTTCCCCAAACCAAAGGAAAGGCACTGTTACCAGCTTTCCTCTCCCCAGGCAGCAAATATGCTTCCTCATCCCCTCCTCGAGAGAGCATTAGTAACAGTCTATGGATGACAAACATATTGGCTAGAGCCTTAAAACTCAAATAGAAAAGGAATTATTTAACTTGAGCAAGTTAAATGTAAGCAGCCAGCTTACATGCCAGCATGAAGTTTTCCTCATCAAACTCAGCACTTCAGAATATCTAAGATTACATGTGCCAGCAAAAAAGTACTAATCTATTCTTGTTCAGACAAATCCGAACATACCAAAGGATTCAGCTATCTTGGGGCTGTGGACTGTGAACTTCTCATGATTCTTTGCTCTTTCTCAAGAGCTGCCAAGTGTATAAACTGTTCCCATTATTTACTCACAGATTAACAGTTGGTAAATTGGTCCCAGGGAATTGCTGAAGAATTTTCCTTATAACCATTTCCCTTGCTTACAAAAAAAAAAAAGCCAACCACACAACGCCTTCCACTCCCAACCCCCCAACCCTGAATGAATGTGAGAACTTCCTGCACTCAGAACAGCATGAATAGACCTGGCAAGTAGTCAGGGAGATAGTACAGGCCCATGAATACTCTGAATTCAGCTTCTGTGCTGCCGCTAAATTAAAGGAATTCAGGAGCCTCACAAAGGCTTGGTTATTTAATTATATTATAAAATAAAAGGCTGAATCTATTAGACAGCATAGGAAAGAAACCCTTTCCCAAGTGCCTGCGCAGAACAAGCAGCCCCAGTGACTGTCCCTAACCTTCTCCCTCTCCTCAGGGTGATGTCACCACCACACTGCTGCCAGATCCAGCAGAGCTGCCGATGGTGGCAGAGCACTGCTCTACCTGCAGGCAAGAGTCCTCACCAGCTAGTCTGAAATAAGCCGTGCTTCTCTACCACATGGGGTCTTTCCCTTTGCTCTTCACTCACCACGAGACTTGTGACACTTGCAAGCAAGCTACAACTGTATTTATCTCTGTACCTTAAAACCCTAACTGGATGGACTCCTAAGTCAGCAATCAAACTCTCTCTTCACTTCAAGTGCCTTCAGTAAAAACCAAAGCACACACATTAATAAGAGAAAAAACTACCAGTAACCAACAAGATGCAAAAACTCTTTTTTTCCCCGATCATGCGCTACCCTCCCCCACTTTCTAGCTACCAAACAACAAATGCACTCAGCAATTTGCCTTACAGATCAAGAGGAAACAGAGCAGCTTCCTCTGAGGACTCTTGCTCATCAAATCGATCAAACACCTCACATACACAGAAGAAAATGGTAGGGCAAGGATAGCAAACAGAGGAAAAGCTCAAAATGACCCAGACCACCATGCACCCATTCTTACGGTTCAGCTGGCCATGCTTGCAATTGAGGAACCCAGGCTGGTACACATGAGACAGCAGCACCTCACCCTTGTGCCTTGCCAGAAAGGTGACAGCCCTACATCTGATCAAATCACAGTGAAATGCTCAGGGTAGCGGCCATACTGGCACTACTGGCACCTAATGAGACTTGCAACCAGCTACCACCACACTTTTCACTACCAAGGAGGGAAGCAAATGTTCCCATCCAGAGCAAAACAGTCAGGTGTGCCTGCCTGCAGACAGTCCCACAGGGGTGTATTCTCCTGCTGAAAGGACAACTGTATCAGCTGCCAAAAGGACAACTGTAACTCCAGTGTGGAGAAGCAAATACACAAGAGAATCCAAAAAGACAGAACAGGATGTTTATGCATAAATGATAAGACAAAGTTTGTCGAATATTTCATTAGGAAAATAAGAGTATTGCACTATTTCCCTGCTACAGATGAAGACATCGTTATATTCAGACATTTCTGATACAAAAAGGTTGGTGGGTTTATAAAAATAAAAAGTGGGCACAAAAGACTTTAGGCCACAGCATTTGTTTTGGTATGGACAGCATCTACATTAGGTATGAAAGTTAGACCTTAATCTCCAATCGTCTCTAGACAACTATGTATTTTACAACAAAGCAGTACAGTCAACTCTACAGAGAACAGTCCAAAGGATTTTCAACTGAGAACATGCCATCCATATATGAAAATTAGTGGATATGAGCTAAATTAAAACCTGAATGTGAAAAATGCAAGGAAAATGTGAAGAAAAATGCCAGTGCAACCAGAAATCCACAGTGCCAAGGCACAATGGCCAAATAACCTACTGAAGAGTATGTTCAAAACCATCTCTAATTAAGGACTGCCAACAGAGCAAACTCAAACAAACAATACCACATCTGGAATGGCAATTCCTCAACTCTAAGTGCAACATGGTCGAGAATCTCACAGAATAAAGACCATACAGATGCAAAAACAGTTCACCTCTACAAAAATTACAGTTGTTCTTGTGTTCACCAGTGACAAGGACACATAGAATCTCAGAATATTCTGAGCTGGAAGGGACCCACAAGGATCACTGAAGACCAACTCCTGGCTCAGCACACGATAGCCCCAAGAATCACACAATGTGTCTGAAAATGTTGTGTCCTGAACTCTGGCAGGCCTGGTGCCATGACCACTTCCCTGGGGACCCTGTTCCAGTGTCCAACCACATTCTGGTGGTTTCCTAGCATCCAGCCTAAACCTCCCCTGACAAAGCTTCAGGCCATTCCCTCATGTCCTGTCACTGGTTACCAGAGAGGAGATCAGTGCCTGCCCCTCAACTTCTCCGTGGGAGGAAGCCGCAGGCTGCAATGAGGTCTCCCCCTCAGTCTCTTCTTCACTAAGCTGAACAAACCAAGTTGACCTCAGCTGCTCCTCATAAGATTTCCCCTCTAGATCTTTCACCATTTTTGTAGCACTCCTTTGGACTCTTCAATGCTTGAAATCTCTTTTATATTGTGGTGCCCAAAACTGCACACAATACTCAAGGCAAGTCTGCACCAGTGCAGAGCACAGCAAGACAACCCCCTCGCTCAAGTGGCTGGCAGTGCTGGGTCTGGTGCACCTCAGGATGCTGTTAAGCCCTCCTGGCTACAAAGGCACACCACTGACTCATATTCTACTTGCCATTGACTAGGACCCCCAGATCTCTTTCTCTGAGGCTTCTCTCCAACCTCTTGTTCCCCAGGTTGAATGCACATCCAGGGTTCCTACATTCCCAGTGCGGAATCTGGTACCTGCTCCACTGAAATTCATATGTGGAATGAATGTGGAAGATTGCATTTGGACAAAATGCAATCTCTTCTGGACAGAAGTGTGAACACTGAGTTCCCAGGACCTGCCTACCAGGGATCCTACCTCTTTCAGGGCTACAAGAGGAGACTAGACTTTCCCTGTACAACACTCCCTAGCAGCACTTCCCTTCACAATTCAGAAAGAACAATGATTGTTAACTGTATGTTTTATTTAACTTGTCTAGTTGATCATGCCTAGTTTAGCTGGTGACAGTAAACATGAGAGCAGTGCCAAATGCTGAATCTCCTCCATGTCTGCTGTACACATTCCCAAAAAGCAGAAGCTTTAAAGATGTGCTGCATGTAATACCACTGTTTACAAGTCTGACTAATGCTAAAGAATCAGTACATACAATTCTAGGTTCAAAGGCCATAACAGCATGAACTCTTCTACCATCAGCCATAATTCTTACTATGCAAGATCAGCCTCGTTTTCCTTTATTTCATAACCAGTTTACAAATTCTTCTAACAGACAACCCAGGTCACAACCCTTGCCTTTTAAAACCCTATATTTGCTAGAGATGTTCTCCTGGATGAAGAACATATATGTGACACTGAATTTTTTATTTAAACAAAAACTCCTAAAAACTGTTCAAATGCTTATTCCTGTAATATAAAGGTACAGTGCACCTTAAACTGCTTTAAGGCTCTGTTCTTTTCATCTCTTTTGACTATACTGTTGCCTGATACTACACTGTTGACATATACAGTCAGCAATTTGTTACAGCCATGTGCAGTGACTCTCTGGAGACAAATTTTACTTATTTTTGCAGCCCTGCGTTAGCCATGCTAGAACAAATGCTCCTCTCCACGAATAATGCAATGGTACTGTTTGATACACAGCCTTACAGATACAGGAGAATGAGGAACACACAAAGAGGCCTGTTGATACATGCGTATTGAAAAGAAAACCTTCAAAATCTTCAATAAGAAAATGTACAAAATGGCTGAGTTGGTAAATGCAGTCAAGAATGTCCAAAACTTCCAGCAGAAAAAGGAGGAGGAAAAGGGGAAAAAAAAAAAAAAAAAGAAAAAAGGAAAAAAAAGGGGTGGGGCAGAGAAAAAAAAAAAAAAAGACAAAAAGGAAAAACAGAAAAAGAAGAAAAATAACAGCACTGCGGAAAAAAAAGACATGTAGGAAAAAAGAAGGAAAAAAAAAATAAGGCAAAAGGGTGAGAAGTATCTAGCCGCCTGTTCTGGGCGGAAAGGATCTACAGTTGATCTCTGCTTTGCAATCTGGTGCCACTGTCAAGACAGTGCTGTTCACAACTAAGGTGACAAGTCTGCATTCCCCATTTCCACAGTGTAAGTAGTGTCAGTTACTTGCCAGGAACTCAAAATACATCTCCTATTAACACAGAACTGAAGCAGGAAGAGGTGCTGAAACTGCTCACACTCCAGTGGAGCACTGTACAAAGGATTACATCCCACCCCGTGTAGCAAATTAAACATCAAATATACCTTGGACTCTAGCAGACTGTTTTATCAAGAGAAACATTTACTCAGACACTCACAGAAGAATATGGCCTAGTCCACTGTAGGGTACAAGCTGTCTTAATCTCTGCACTACAGAATCTAGCGATACTGATCAATGTCTTTTCATTCTAGGTTTCAATTACAAGAAGCTGCAAGTTGCAAAATAAACTAGAACCTTTCATCACAAAGATTCAGGAAAGAAGCATTCTGAAGCATTTTTCTTACAAGTGACACATCCAATATGTAACCTGCAAAGCAAAATAAGTAAAATAATTTAATGTATTCTTCTTATATTAGCAGGAATTAAAGTTGTCATTTGATTAAGGAGATTAAAGAGACACACACCAAGCAGTTCTCAGTGCTATAGTTTAATCTTAGCAGGGATGAATATGCTTATACAGATGATACCATTGTTCTGGATGTCAAGAAATGGCAACACTTTTTGTATTTGATAGTCTGAAATGTATCACATTAATCTTCTGTTTAATCACAGGGAATATACAGGCTATAGGTTCTAATTTAATTGATACAGAGAAGGGACATGTTTTTCATGCCATCAAACAAATCCACCCAACCCCCCAAAGAAAAACCAAAAACAGAACAAACAAACAAACCAAAAAAAGATAAGACACATCCCCAGCAACTTCCCAGAGCTTGGACATTTCAAATATTTTCAGTCAGTCTTTTCTTTTATTAGCTAGGGCACCTAAGACAAAAAGGCTAGCTGTCTGCTCTGAAAGGATATAAACTCAGGTCTACTTCCAAATAATCAATTTTTAATCCACACAACCATGCTGTACCATACTGTACCAAGAAAGTACATTAGAAGTCCTCAACTCAGGAATAATATTGTATAATTACATACTGCACAGATTTCAACAAACTCCTGTTGGTATTTCTGAAATGTTAAATTGCATCTCCCACACAAATATTATTAACTTCTCTTTGAGACACAGCCCATTTGCGACCTGCAAACTATCCTGCTTTAGTGTTTGTGGCCACAAAACACCAGTACCGGAAGAAACCAAGAGCTCCTAGACTGTTAACTTCAGTTCATTAGACATGCTAGCCATCTTCCAGATGTTCCACCACTTGATTCTTAACACTTTGGAATTAACTTCTTTATTTCAACAGACAAGCTTCATAGCATGAAAGCAAACAGACGTAAATGCAGAAAGTCATTGGTGACACACAGTAATTATGCCTGAGATAACCTACTAAGTTTCATAAATAAAACGATTGCTCACTGATGTCCCCTAGAGGTCTGTTTGTCCCACTAAGTAACACACAGAAGAAGGAAAAATACCTTCCTCCATCCAGTTGCTAGTCGTGTGCTTCTGTCACAACAAACCCATTCAGAGCTACAGGCGGTGGGCACACACTGGAAAGCTGCCAGGTGGAAAAGGACCAGCGGGTGCTGGTTGACAGCAGCTGAACATGAGCCAGCGTGTACCCAGGTGCCCAGAAGGCCAATGACATCCTGGTCTGTACCAGCAATAGTGTGGCCAGCAGGAGCAGGGCACTGATCATCACTCTGTACTTGGCACTGGTCAGTCTGTGCCTCGAATCCTGTGTTCAGTTCTGGGCTCCCACAGCAAGAAGGACATTGAGGTGCTGGAGCGTGTCCAGAGAAGGGCATCGGGGCTGGGCAAGGGTCCGGAGCACAAGTCCTGCGAAGAGCAGCTGAGGGAGCTGGGGTTATTTAGGTTGGTAGAAAAGGAAGTTCAGGGGGGACCTTATCACTCTCTACAACTGCTTGAAGGGAGGGTGTAGCCAGGTCTCTCAGGATGGTGGTCTCTTACTCCAGGCAACAAGTGACAGGACAAGAGGAAATGGCCTCAAGCTGCATCAGGTGAGACTGAAATTGGATAACAGGAAGAATTTCCTCACTGAAAGGGTGGTCAGGCATTGGAAGAGCCGGCCAAGGAAGATGGTGAAGTCACCATCCCTGGAAACATTCAAGAAACAAAAGGACATAGCACTTAGTGTTTAGCTGGCATGGAGGCGTTCAATCAAAGGTTGGATTCAATGACCTTGGAGTATTTTACAACCTGAACAATTCTGTGAATTTGAGTCAATAATCATAAAAGAACTCATGATAAGGAGTCACTGGTTCAGCTGACCGATCATCTAATATGCAAGTAGACTGCACACATAGTTAGCTTTGCTGCTTGTAGGACTCTAAGCAGAGCTCTTACTTACTATCTGCTGTAAGAAAGGTTAGAGAGGATCTGGCAGTAAGACAAAGCAAGTGCTTGAATGAGAACAAAACATCACAATTCTGTTCAGAAAACTCACTGTCCACTTAGATATTTACAACTTTCAAGATAGCTTTAAAACAGAGAGCTGCTTAGATAGAGCTCTTCCATGGCACATATAAAAGCAAAATTGTTGCTGGCAAAGACTTAGAAGCATTTCTGTACCATTTATATTTGAACCAATAACAGTTTGAACTACGCATAGTTATTGTTTAAAGAAGCATGCCGCTTTTTCAAAAGAAGAGAGTCAGAATTATTCTCATCACTGAAGATGCATGAAAGGTTTTGTTCTACCCTTAATGCGGCATCTACATTCTCTCCTCCCCGGAGCATTCAGAAAGGGAGTGGTTTGATACTTACCTTAATTACAAGTCTTACTATCTCTTTCTTTTCGGACACAAAGCTTCATAAATCAAACAAACAGGAAGAGAAATTGCATTCAGATTACATAATGAGGTTTATGTAAATTGCACCTATAGCCCAGGGTCTTGAACTTCAAAGGCATTCCAACTCCTCATTACCCCCTGGATCAAGGCCCATTGTTTTGTCTTTATTTAAATAAGTTGGCACGGCATTTGGAGTGCTCCAAGATGAGAAGAACTGGTTCGAGTGGCTATTATGGGGTTTTGAGAATTATGACTACAGTCCAGAGCCTAGTAAAGCTGAAGATTCCTGTAGCCACTGCACAAGACCAAGAACAATTAATACCCTGCAGAGGAACAAATTTACCACTGGTCCAGAAAAACACGTTGAGATAAACTCTAAAAATCTTGCCCACTTACACAATTTTCATTTTCCTTCTAACAAGAACTAAACTAGATAAAACTGGAAAGAAAAATTCCCTGAAACTCAGTATTTTGCATCAATATGTAAATAGTTATTCTTAGCTGTCAAATCGAGGAACATACAGTTAGTTGAGCAATGAGTATTTTCAGCATCCCTCCAAATAAGTCAAAGCCAGCTGGAAGAAATTTTACTTCCCTATCAACAGAAAAAGCTTCAAGAAGAGTATGCTACGTTGTGAAATTAAATGACTTCACTCCAGGAGGTCTTTCTTCCTGATTTTACAGTTGTCTTTTTTAAATGCAATGTCCTCCAAAGAACAATTTTTGTCCCCTAAATAATGGAGGGAGGGAGCAAGAAGGGGAGTACAAAACCCCCAAGAGATTATGTACCATTCCCATATTTAACCACATCCATGGGAGCAGAAAGTCTCAGCCATCAGACCCCAAGGTCAGGACTAGCTAGCTAGCTAACCAGGGAAGCAAAAGGAATACTGGCTGGGGCAACTGGCATAAAAAACTTGGACTATCCACTTCTGTAACTAAATGATTTTATGTGACAGTGGCAGGGAGTACAGAGAGACCTGGTGACCACCGTCATGGTGCAAAACAGACAAGACCTCAAAGGACTATTACTGACATTTCCTTCTTTAAAGAAAAACAAACACCACAGTGGCTGTGCCAGCACAGACACCAGAGAAAACCTGTTCTACCATTCATTTCACCGACCTGAAATTCTGAAAAGAATATCAGCAGAACACAGTATTGTTAATCATTTAAAACCCACGTACATCCCTCCGTGATGGTACAACAGCTGCTGCATTCCAAACAGCAAGTAATGTTTTTTCTTTACATTAACAGTTTATCATATAGCACATATATGATAAAAAGTAAACTAATAGTTAAACAAAATACATCATAAATAAGAATACTTAAGTTTAAAATTCTGATACCTATAGTGACTTCAGTATGTAACAGCCATCAGTGGGAAAATGTTCAATTCAAATTTGCCACGAGTTATTTTTAGAAAGTGGTATCTACGTTAAGATACCATGGTGGATAAATGACAGATTAATTGAAAAAAATAACTAATCTACTACGAATACAGGTTATTTTCTAGTGAAAAACATATAGATTATTCTCACAAAAAAAAGGCAACACTACAGCTAATTCAACTGTCCAGAAAAGCTATTTAAGGACAAAAGTTACAAACAATAAAACACGGCACTTTGGAACAAAGCACAAAACTGAAAAATCTAGAATTTCCAGAAATTTTCTGCCATAAAATTTATAGACCTTAACTACTTCAAATCTATACACATCTCTGACACTACCATTTAATTGTAATTTTAACAGATTTCAAATCTCAGATGATTTTCATAAGAAAGCATCCGTTGGGTTTTTTTTTCAAATGAGGACCACTGTCCCCCTGTGATGTTTCTTAACTATCCTGTGAAGAGCTTAGTGTTTCAGAATTACTGTCTTGGAGTCTAATATAGAAAAAGTTAAGACACATTCATTTTTCAGTGAGTTTAAAACTTGTTAGTTGTTTATGAAGGTCAGTTATAAGACAATTTCTCTTAAACAACTCAGAGAAGTAAAAACTAAGCTGGAATCACATGGACAAGGCAGTAAAGTTTACAAACTTAAAGATAATCTGGTACACCCCACACCATCCTTTTTCTTGGGTTAAGTTTCCCCACACAAACCGCAACTGACTTGAAGAATCAAGATCTATTCCATTTGAATACACACAATATATTTTATCATAAAAAAACCCTCAAAAGTAACTACAGCATTCAGTTCTCTAGGTTAAAGAATGCAGTTATTACAGAGCTTCTCTAGACAAACGGCTTCCCAGAGTGCAAATTCTCATTTGAGTAAAAGTTCTAAAATAGAGCAATGAAACTGACTCAAGGGAAGCTGAAAACAAGTACACAAGTACTTTGATCTGAACTAAAATGCCAGTGTGCCCCGTTCCAGACAGTGAAGTAACGAAGCACTGAAGACTAAGTCAAACTATCTTAGCTTCTGCCCAAGGCAAATAGAAGGTCAGTCTTTGGTTTCTTTTTCTTTCTTCCCCTCTAAATTAATATACTCATAGTTATTAGTATATTAAATAGTTATTCAAAATGATTACCCCTTAAACACAGAGGTAAGCATGTGAGGCACAGGTTCTCTCCAAATTAGAAAGCTGAGTAAAAGAAGTAACAATCTCCAGGATTTCTATCTCTAAACTTCTGTTCCATGGAATTTTGTATGCATATGTTTTTCAAATTAACCTGCTCAAGCAGGTGTGCCTCTTTTCTATAGGACCGCTTAAATAACAAATAAATATCTCGTTATATTGTTTTAAAACAAGATTCTTTTTAACTATCAAAGTAAGTTTTGATAGTTAAGAAGCACACACCAGTTGCTAACACTGGATCAAATTAATCCTTTTTTTCCTACTATTAAGCAGTACCTCCCCAAGAACCATGTATTGCTTTAGATGCATAGCAGTCTGTCAGTGTCCTAATAGAACAGATGAATGATAGATATAGCAGCAATTCCATCATCAAGAGAACATTTGTACAGTTTTTAAAAACAAGGGGGAGAATAATTGGCAAAAATTGCAAGAGGGGCAGTACCAAAACACATTAAGAGGAAAAAAAAGGAAAAAGAATGCCATGCTCTGTGCTGCAGCAGTGAAGAAATTCAGCTCCTGGATGTACTAAATTAGGTACTACATATTCAGTATATATAGTAACTGCTATGTACATCACACTAAAATCTCCCGTGTTGGTACTTTACACGTACTTAAGTTATGGATGCTAGCCAGGAGTACAACAGAATTTAAAAGTTGCAAAGACCATTGTACTTAACAGCTGTCACATACCAAAGCTCAGCTGCGGCTGCACCAGCATGCCAGCATTATCTGCACAGCTCCTCCTGCAAAGGAGCCTGAGAGCCCCCCTGAAAGCTGCCTACCTCAGAAAGACCCCATTCCAAGAGGAGATAGGCAAATGGCTATGCACGTGAACAGGTGGCGCCAGCCAAAGGCAACACAACCATTTTAAACTTTCCTGCAGAACAGGACTAGAAATGTCATTACCTTGGAACCAACATGGACCAAGCCCAGATTTAAAGTGCTATGTAGCTGAAATGTGAGTTTCCCAAAGAGGAAAATTTTTAGTATTACTTCTCTCTGCAGGAGATGCCAACACATAAATGATTACAAGGTAAAAGAATGTTCATCCGAGTCACGTTAGGAAGAAAAAAAAAAAAACAGGATCACAGCCACCCTAGGCAGAGGCTGTTTTTCCTTTTGATTTCTGACAAGTTCACAGAGACCTCTTCTGTCCAATCACACCTGCAAAAAGACATCCATTCACATTAACGTGAATTAATTCCTTTCATGTTAAAGATATGAGATGTCAGAACTATGTCAAGTGCTCCAAAAAGCAGCTCTTTAGGGCACAGCTGTTCTCCCACACTCAATAATTAAAAGAATGTCTCTGGCATGCATTCCCCCCCATAACAGCACTTAGTCACCTTAAATCGAGTTTATCAATGTATTAAATAGCTGAACTGAGTTATTCATCAAGTGGCGCAACAAGCAGCCAGCAACTCAATACATTCCACATTCCACAAAGGTCTGCATTGCCAGGCCTCTGGCACCGTCTAAACTAAGTATCTAAAACCATGTTTCCATCCATCTAGCTGGAAGTCCTAGTATGGCCCCAATTACAAGGTGTACTTTTTTTAAAGAAGGCAAGCAAGCGCAATTGCTTAGAGCACTGCAGCTGATCTTGACACAAGGTCTTCTCCCCCCTTTTCTTTACTGGACAGAACAACCTCCCTTACAACATACTTCAAGACCAAGCTAGATTTGTTCTTCTTCACAGCTTTCTAAAAGGCCACGTGAGCCAAAAGGATCTCTTCACAAATAATATCTGACAGACAGATGCAAAATTAACACCCTTAATTACATCTGGCATTTCTTAGGATTCTGCCTATAGGCAGTCACCTACTGAAAAAGTGATATATTAGATGACACCAGCAGGTGCAGAACCCCTATGTCACTTCAGGGGGAAGAGAATTTAATGGTGGCCAAGTGCCAGAATCAGAAACAGCATTACCTTTCAGCACTAAAACAAAAAAGCCTCACACATCCATTGTACTAAACCAGTCTTCAAGACCAGGATCATATTACTCACGCTCCTTGCCATGCAGAAGCTCCAGAACACAGCACTGCATGTAATTTCATGCTTTTTTTAATCTAAGCCAAATAAGCAGTTTTGCAGCTTTTAATGTGATTGTTGTATTAGTCTGTTTTTCCTTCTACATGCAAACTATCGGGATGTCAAGGCCACTGGGACAACAATTATTTTTACAAAGCAATAAGGAATACTGTAACTTGTTTGCAAGAAGTCTTTGGGATCACAGCCACCCTTGAGGTTTTAGGAACAGTTTAGGAAGTCTGACCCTAATCAGTCTCCCAGTGACAATATCATGACTGTAATTGCACTATGGATTCTTACACAGTTCCAAAATTCAGTCACACAGTATCTCAGCAGAAAGCTATTTAACTATGTCCTTTTAAATAGAGACTAAGTATTTCAAACTTTGAGGACATTATCTTTTGTTAAGATAGATTTCAACAGAGAGAAAAATTGACATGCCTGACCAATCGATATTGCCCAGTTTTGCTCAAATTGATGTTACAGGAAGTAGGATCAGCCCCTTAAAGCTGTAAGGGATTTTGTTTAAGCAGTGGTGTTTCCGTTTAATGCTCAAGAGTCAAGGCACTGACAAAATCAACCACACACACTTAAGGAAGAAAATGAGAGGAGACACCAGAATAAACATGAACTAACCACATTCTGAAACAAACCAAGGCAATGTACAGGAAGCACTTTTACCTTCTTAGTGTTCCATTTTGGTTTTGAAGGTTTTTAAAAGACCAGATATTTCATTTACAGAATATTTGTGGACTGCTACTTATTAAGAAAACTGTTTTATCATAGCAGGGAAATCTTATTCTCCGCAGTTCTCCTAGCAGTAATTTTTTTAATCTATGTTTTCCAGATTCCACAACAGGAGAAATTATCAGCCTACAGCAATCACTAAAATCATTTGCTATATTATCTTATGTGAAACTTGTAATGGTAAGTTTCAGAACAGTCATCTTTCAGTCTTAAAACTGTCTCTCCTCAGAAATAATAAAGAAAAAACCCGAAGTCATCACTTTGTTCTCTCTTCTTCTCTCCGTACTCCACAGGGATTAGGTGAAAGAATTCCTTTTAGAAGCAATGCAATAAATCCAACCTAGGTTTATGCCATTTCACATCAGTACAAGACCAGTATCACCAAATCCTATTGAGACAGCTTGCAGGAAATTACAGGGATTGAGATGCTAGTGGTTTGCTATCCATTGGGACAAGCCAGGCCACTTAAATCAACGAAGTCCTAGGCAAACAGGAAATCGCCGTTTTAAAACTTTCCTTAGGGTATGATCCTGGAGGATCATTTATTACAAAGGTATTTCTCCTAAGCAAAACACTTAACTTTGGGGCGAAAAAAATTGCTCCCCTTTCCAGTGTAATTTGGTGTGTATTCTTTTTAAGTGTCTCTCCTTCCCTCCTTTTCATCTTCGGGTTGTGTGCATATAAAATAAGGAAGCAGAGATAACTTGCCAAGACAGTTACATAAAATCAGTATGATTACATGTCAGTAATATTTTTTGGCTGGTCTGGTAGCTTAGATGCTGCAACCTTTCTGTTACAAGCACCTGATCACAGGTGTTTCGGATGTTGATCACAGATCCCTTCAAAGAGATAAGGATTTCAAAAAACTCTGCACTTTTGAAGTACAGAGGTATACTTGTTAGCATATGAACTTGCATAAGATATTTGCATTAATTTAATCCTATGTATGTTCACAGAAATACCCTTCTACCAGTAGTTTTGTACAAGGAAGTCTAAAACGTACGAGCTACTTTAGCAGTCAAGTTGAGACACTGAAATAAAACAGAGTTGGAACATCCTCATTTAGCATGTATAATTAATCATTTAATGCATTAGAACTACATGCAAACAGGCTTAACTGCGTGTAAGACTTCCCTATTTTTCCTGATTGTGTTTTCTTTAAAATGCATCCTGTTAGAAAAGGAGGCACACAGCTGTCCCAATTTAAAACACGTGAGTGCATCCCCATTTAACGGTGGGGTGAGACTGGAAATAAAGGAAGCAACATCCCTCCCAGCATCACCTGCTGACTTCCATCCTCAAGAGCAGTCAGAGAAACACAAAAGACCATAATCATCATCTGACAAAAAAAGTACTTTAAGCTACTTTCTAACCCCAATGCATCTAACCTATTTCTGTCAATTCCTTTAACAAATACTACTTTTGCACTCGTTATGCCAGGGTCATTGTACAATCAGAAAAATCTGAAGAAAAGCTGAATTGACCACTTGCCACCACTCCCACATTCTCTTCTGAATAAAGAAGGGCACTTATCCAGCATACTGTTCTCCTTCCCACCCCACCATTACCGACTCCATTTGACGTCCAGCAGAATTCACTCAAAAAAAGAATCTCTGTGCTTTTTAGAGTTAAAGCACTGAATTCTCACGGTTCATTGAAGGACCATTCTGCTCAGGCAATCCAGCAAGGGGTAGATGACATGTGTTACTTTGCTAGCATGACCTCATCTCAGGAGATCACATTTACCTGTTTCACAGGAAAACTTACAAGGTATTTGAATGCATACTTCAACATTAAACAATGTCTTCTTCTTGAAGAGATGCACAGGATAGTTAAAAACCATGAAGTTCCAAGATTACAGTAAGTCTTTTACAAAAACCAACTCAACTGACACACAAGGTATTTTTAAACCTCCCTAAAACTGCAGAAGGTTGCATAATTACAACGTGGGAGCTAACTTTTCCACCCAACACTCTCCAAATTCTGTACTGTATGTTGTAATAGCAAAGCTACATTAAAAAGCTTCTCCCTTTTCATTGTAAAGGTTTTGACCACCCCGTTTCCGAAGACCGTGACTTGTGCTTTCCTACTTCTCTCGCTTACTGCCCTCAGTCTCTCAGTGAAGTCCCACCACTCTAAATGGAAAAACTGATGCCAACAACGCAGAAAGCCAAGCTCAGGATTTTGTTTGCAGGAACGCACCGCTCTCAGCTCAGGTATCTGCGCGCCCTGTACTGTTGTAACCTATTTCAGGAGCAAGAACCTCGCGGGGCTTTCCCCTTGGGAGCGAGCAGACCGTGCCCTCGGCTCCACTCAAGCGTGACCGACCTGCCGGCATCCCGCAAACATTTGGAACAAACAGCCTTCGACCTCCCGAGCCCGGCAGCGGCACCGATACAACTCCTCGTCACTAAGGAAAGCAGTAGTAGATTAAGGCTGATTTAACCTCGAACGCCCAGTGCCGCTGCCGGGAACGGGAAAACAGCACAAGCGCGACCTCCATTTCCGAGGCGCTGAAGGAAGGGGAGGCTGCCCAGGGCACAGCGCTGGAGCAGCCTGAGCGTCGCTGACACCGCCGCTTCTGCCGGCAGCCGGCTCGGGGCAGCGCTTCCCGCCGCCCCGGGGACCTCCCGGCACGGAGACACCCGCGGGCCGCCTCCCCCG
>CM031858.1:70822669-70849986 GCA_018697195.1 Certhia americana
CACCTTCCCCGTGACGGGGGACAGCCCCGGGACACCTTCCCCGTGACGGGGGACAGCCCCGGGCGGAGGAGCAGCGCCCAGCCGCCCGCCCTGCGCTCACCCCGGCGCCCGCCGCGCCAACGGCCGTGGGCGCGGCTCCCGCCCCCTTCCCCACGGTCGCCCCCGGCCCCGCTCACCGGCGTAGAAGCGGATGAGGCAGCCGGTCTCCGAGTCCATGCCCTCCTCCTGCACCCGCCACAGGTCCCGGAAGCCCAGCTGAGAGAGGTAGTCGTTCTGGATCTGCAGCGGCTTCTCGTGGGCCTCCAGCCGCCGGCTGGTCTCCCCGTGCAGCTGTACATACAGGGCGGGCGGCCCCGCTGGCTGCTCCCGCCCGCCGGCCGCGCCTGCCGGCACCCACACTGCCCGCCCCGGGGGCAGCTCACCCGGGCAGGGGGGGCCCCGGCCCGGCCCCGCACCTGCTTCTTCCACCCCGTCGGGGGGAGCCGGCTCCACCTCCAGCTCGTCCGAAGAGGACGAGCCGCCGCCGCCGCCGCTGCTGTAGGGGTCCAGCCGGTCGGAGACGCTCTCGGCGCTGGGGCTGAAGCTCTCGGTGTCGGAGCCGGTCGGCCCCAGCTCCCCCAGCAGGGAGGGGCAGGAGAGCGGCGGCCCCGCAAGGTACAGTTCGGCCGGCGGCGCCCCAGGGCTGAAGTCAGAGGGCGCCGGGCTCGGCCGGCCGCCGGCCAAGTCGCTCTCCTCGGCGCCGCTGCACAGCGGCAGGCGGTCGGGCCGGGCCGCTTCTCCGCCGCCTCCTCCGGACAGCCCGTTCCGCGTCCCCCGTCGGCTCCTGTGCTTCTCGTCCGGCTGCGGCCGCAGCCCCTCGGCCGCGGGCTCGGGCGGCGCCTCGGCGGGGCCCGCCGGCGGCTCGGGCGGGGGTTGCGGCGGCGGCAGCGCGCCCGCCTTGCCCAGCACTCGCACCACGCTGCTGCCGCCCCGGTGGCCGAGCTGCTGCAGCCGGGCGGCCACCTCGGCCGCCGTGGTCTCCAGGGTGCAGAGCACCGGGCGCAGGTAGCAGTTCATGTGCCGCTCGTAGACGTGGACGCAGCCCCGCTGCAGGTCCCGCCGCACCCAGTCCCGCTCCGGGGGCTGCAGGGGCTGCAGCTGCCGGGGCGGCTTCAGTAGCAGCAGCGCCTTCCTGTCCAGGCTGCGGGTGCCCAGCGAGGGGGCCGGGGCGCCGCCGGCAGCGGGGGAGGCGGCGGAGAGGTTCCTCTTCAACCTCCCCCGCCGCAGAAGCAGGGAGTTAGCGCTGCCGGCCCCGCCGGGGGCCGCCGGAGTCCCGCTGGCCGCCAGCGCCGCGGGAGGAGCGAAGCCGCCGGCTCCCCCTCGCCTCCGCCGCGGGCCGCCGGCTGCTTTGCCGTCCAGCTGCCCGCCGCCGCCCGACGGTTCCGTGCCGCTCTCCGCCTGACTCCTCCTGCCCGGGGAGCCGCTCTCCGGCTCCCCCCGCCCGCTTCCCGCCGCCGGGGCTTCTGCCGCTCGCTGCTGCGCGGGCTCCATCGCCCGCGGGGCCGGGGATGCCGCCGCCGCCGCCGCCCTGCTGGGAGCGCCGCTCGGCGCGGCGCGGGGGGGCCGAGCGGAGCGCGGCGCCGCGTCCCGGGGGTGGGGGGGGGGGATTACGTAGCAGCCGCGGGAAGCATTCCGCCGGTGCCCGGCTCAGTCCCGCTGCCCGGCTGTCGCCAGCGCCATTAGCCAGGGAGGGAGGCAGGCGAGGAGCGAGCGATCCCGCCGCCGTCCGCCGCTCCCCGCGCGCGCGCGGCTCATGAATATTAACCGGCCCACGGGGAGCCAGGCAGGCTCGCGAGGGTGACGCCACCGCTCGCGCGGCGGGGCGGGGCCTCGCCGATAAACACAGCGTGACTCCCAGCCGGCCCGGGCGGCGCGCGGGGGCCGCTGGGAGCTGTAGTCCGGCGGCGGCCGCAAGTCCCGGCAGTCCCGCCGCTGCCCGGGGGCCGCGTAGGCTGCGGGGCGGGAGGCAGGCAGGCAGGCTGTGAGGGAGGCAGGCAGGCTGTGAGGCAGGCAGGCAGGCAGGCTGTGAGGGAGGCAGGCTGGCTGTGAGGGAGGCAATGGGCGCGCCGGCTCTGTCGCCGCTCCCCCGCACTGGCCCGGGAAGGGTGGCGTGCCGCTGCCGGCCCTCACGGCGCGGGGATGAATCCGTGTTAGAATTATCCCGGGACTTTGTCCCGCGCTCCATGTTTGTGTCCCTTAGGTCTGGTCAGAGGGTTTGGCAGGTCCAGGGACCGCACTCACCGCCTCTGCCCAACCTGATACGTTCTCCCCGTTGGCTGCCTCGGCGCAGAACACAAGCACTGAGCCTAGGCAGTCTCCCCCCTGAAGAGGGAGATGATTTCTCCAGATCCAAGATGGAGAGAGACATGGAAATGTGGGTGGAAACATATATGTGTATATACGCGCACATACCGTAAAGAGAGCTGCTTTGTGAGTAGACACAGAGAAGGTGTCGGTGCCATTGGTCTGACATTGTATTTCAGGGACTAAACTTACCTAAGATGCCAACTTGTAGAAAATTGCTGAGAAGCAGCCATTTAATAGAAATATTTTTAATAAAAGCATATTCCATGATTTAAAAACAGGTTACTGAAAAGGAAAATCAGATACATTCAATTAGCATTTGAGCTTTTATACTGCAAGGACACCGTACCGTGGGATTTAGAGAAATCTCTTATGCTCCTGGAGATGTTTTAGCTGAGTAATTCCGGCTGGATGGGGCTGTAAGTGCCTGAGATCTCTCCTTTTTAATACATTTTGTAAAATCACAATGAAGCATCTTGCCAGATATTCATGAAAAACGCAATAGACTGCAATAAATTGGGAGTTCTGGGCAATTGACCAGTTATGTCAATATTAGGGGAGATAAATCATCACTAAGAACCTTGAAATAATCTCTTAGTGAAATATTATTTTAGCTGGTCAGTCTTTTTAGTGTACATGTGTAATAGATGAACCCCCAAATAAACCAGAACCATAATAAAATCAAGGTTTACCTCTCCTAATAAAACATTTCTCCATACTTCCACATTACTGTGTTCATACCATATAGAAGCAGATGAAACAGGGCACAGAAAACAGGTATTCCCCAAAGAACTTAAAATGGAATCACGTAGCTGCTTTTTAAAAGTTTTTTGTAACAAAAAAGTTGACGTTTACTGCGTGTGAAAACCATCCACTTTCTGAACAGAAAAATCTGAAAACTAACTGGTCTGATTGTGGAGTTTGTGCCAAGCCGTATCTAGAGTTGCAATCACCAGCAGGAACTTCTTTGGAATTCAAGAGCGCAAATTGACAGAAGATAACAGCAGCACTGGGCCATTAAAGACTGAAACTGGTACCCAAAACCTCCTCTGACAGTAGCAACAAGCGGCAGGAGTCAGAACTGATTAGATGAGCTCCGGTTCTGGCTGTTTGATACATTTTGATTGATTTCTACTGCTTTGCACCACCCTTGTGCCACCTAGCTCCTTGAGGTTGTGCCAGGTCCCCTGATTTAAATGTGTGGGAGAAATGTTCTACGTGCAAACACAAACACACTCAGAAGGAGACAGCAAGCTCTGGAGACATTATTGTTAATGACGGTGCTTGAAATGTTTGTAGCAAACAGTTTCCAGCCCTTCTCTTTCTTCTTCAGTGGGACTGGGGAAAGAGATCTACCTTTCTTAATCTGTTCAAATACCTGAGTGTTCCTCCACACAGAAAAAGTCCAGAACACAGAACCAAAGAGACATCTCTTGGGGCTATCAGTTTTCTCCCTTATAGTTGAAGATGCCACATCCTACGTGTTAGTGAGGTTCCCCTAACACAGCAGATAAACAAGCTGAACATCAGTTTGAACTGAGCTCAGCTGATTTGTCCTCTGCCCTAACTGGAAGATTGTCCCAGGGCCACCCTATCCTCCCTGTTGGGAAATTCCTTTCAATTTTCAGCCTGAATTTTACACATGGGTAGTCTGTGCACATTTGCTCCCATGCCAGCATTGCATTGCACTTTGACTCAAATAGCTGCGGGTTTTGTTGGTTTTTTGGTTTTTTGGTTTGGGTTTTTTTTTTTTTTTTTTAACTCCAGAGCCTTTACCCCAAGGTGCTTAGAAGCAGCAACAGTATTCCCTGGCAGGATTTGTTTTCTCTCTTGGGTAGACTTAAACATACTCTTGTTGTGTCCTCAGAGGAGATAGTTCCCATAGTGTAGGAACACGCAGTTAAAGTCATTTGGACAGCCTTGGGCCAGATCCTCCACGGGGTGGACTGGTATAGCCACGGCTCTGGATTTTCTCCACGAGTCTGCATGGAGCAGCTGCCATCCGCGATACAACTCGGAGAAGTGGCCGGGGACTGAGCTGACCTCGCTCTCCCTCTTGCCAGGCTAACTCACTGCTGCCAGCAGCCCTACTCATGAACGGCTTTATGCAATTATAAAACAAAGTAGCTGTACTAAAGTCCTGGGGAGGAGGAAGTTGTTGGACTTATCTCTGCCCCATGAAATTTGTTCAGGAGCAGAAGGCTGCAGTGAGGCTCCCAGCATCCTGTAAGCCCTGAGTTGAGCTGTGAGAGGAAAAGGGAGCATGCGGTCAATTTTTGTATTTTGCTGAATATGAAGGCGGCAGTTTCTGTAGTGGCCTAGCACCTCCAAATGTTAGCAGTACCCAGCCTGGTTATTTTTGAATTATGCAGGGAAGTGTGCTTGAAATCTCTAAGTATATGCATATTTAAATTGAACTCTCCAGCTTATGAGAAAGTTCTGCTATTTTCCATTTCCCAGTATCTCATTTACACTCTTAAACTCTCCTGAAACTCTGAATTTTGATAGGAATTAACTGGTGGGAATGGAGTAAATGAAATTGATGTTGGACAGGAGGAAGTGGAAAGGTGAAATACACATTTCCCTTTTCTAAAGTTGGATTGATGACAGCTGTTTGGGAGACAGGTAATATGAAACAGGGTGGTTTGCAATCTGCAGTTTTCTGACCAGATTCCGGCAATCTTGAGGAGGAGTTTTCTGATTAATGAGGGAATAAAAAGTAATTTATTGGAGATTACTATAAATTACTCCATACCAAAACTCTTTATAATGAATGAACAAATTGTACGCTCACACACACAGGTGCAGGAAAATGCCAGAAGGTCTTGAAACCACAAGAAGACTTCTGACGACAGTGTTATATCCAGAAATCTTATCTGAAATCCTCACAGAAGCAGGAGCTGTTGAGATCTTCACTGTCTACAATTCTGCTGGAGCTGCTATGGCTACAGGTTCTGTACACATCCCTGGAGCTGGCTGAGAAACTGCAGTGGTGCTTGGAGTGTGTTAATTCCTGCTCAGCCTCTTCTGAAATCTGCCTCCCCCAATTCTCACAGATTCCTTTAAAGCCCTCAGGGATACACTGTGCTGTTATTAGATGTTTCTGCAAGGGAAGGGACAGATTATGGGCATCAGCTGATGTCTGTGGTTTTCCTTACTCTTTCATTATGAATGTAGCAGCGAGGACCAGGTCCAGCTTTGATGCATATTGCTGCTGGTTCTTTTCTGTTCTTTGTTAGCATTGTACCCCTTTGTTTCTGGTAACATCTTGGTTTAGCTACATAGTTAATATTTTGCCAGACAATTCAATGATGGCTTATTTGTTCTGTCTAATTTTTCAGAAATGTCTGCTGCAGTGGGATAGTAAACAGCTTTTGTAGACTCGGTTTTACCGTGAACTATACTCAAAGGAATTTTTTTTAGTTATATCAAGTACATAGTGAATACCCAGTTTCAGTTTTGTTTTCAAAGCTATCATTGCAAAATAATATACCATCATTTAACAGGAATTTCTTAATCCCCAGTCCTTGACTACAGAAAAATTGACTGACAAGTCAGTTCTGGATCAAAAGCTAAGATGAGTGCTGGGAAATGCTAGTGTGGGAAAGATTATATTTATACTTTCTCTGCTATAAGACATCTTCAATGATGCTGCTAAATGTTCATCTGTGTTTCAAGAAGGTATGAATCACTTTAGTGATTCCAGTTGACATGTGAAGGTGGAGAAGGATCTCAGAAAGAAAGAATTTAATGTCCTTCAACCCTTCAGAGTGTCAGGGAGCTTACTCAGCTCTCTTCTTTAGTAGCCTGTTTTTGTAATAAGGGAGAATTTTTCTACAGATGACAAAGCAATAGACTTATTTCAATGTCAAAATGCTGAAACAGAAGACATTTGTAATTCGATGTAATGTGTAATTCAGAGACCAGGAAAAGGATGAGGAAAGAGACCATTTCAAATTAAACAATATTGTAAGAATAACATTTTTCTAAAGAGAAATAGAATGTTGTTCTATGAAAACTGTTCTCAAAATACTATTTTATCAGTAGGGATTAACTTCATTTTTCAAAATGCTAGGTATGCACCTGTGCCCCTCATTAATATTTGCAATTGCCACAGCTATAGGAACAAATTGGATATACAGATAACAAGGAACTGAAATTTTATGCTGATTGCTGCTCCAGCTGTGAACTTGAGCACAATAGTATGTGTATGTTCCATGGCAGTTGTGCTCATCTTGGCATTTATGGCCTTCAGTGTAGTAAGGTATTTAAGGTGGTGCTTATTTAGGGAAACATTTACTTTTAAAAGGGTTCTTGTATTGAGGATATGATTAAGAGCTATTCTTGAAGGGAAGTTTCCATTACTCAATGCCTGAAATATAATTTAAAGGCTGTAAGTGATCTTACAGTTGCCCTTTTGTTTATATATTCAGTAACACTGGATTCTTTTGACTCAGGAAGTTATTTGTACCTATAGCTCCCTAAATAATTTTCAGCAAGGTTTGATCTGTATTTCTGATTCCAAAACCACTTCCACACAAGTAATATCAACACTACTACATGTTCTTCAGCATTGCACTTCAAAGCATGTTACAAACAAGAGTAAGTGTAAATATTTTAGTAATATGGAGAGAGGAGAAAAGAGGCAAGTACCTTCTTGGCTGCGCATTAGACCCCTCTCAAGATAACAGGCACAAGTCAGGGCCCTGTGTTCTGAAAGTGAAGTACCAGGCTGCGAAAGTTCCTTCTTGGTAAACTAGAGTCTTGTCCCAGCTCTCTCTGGGCAGAGGAGCTGGAGCTGGGTGCAGAATCCAGCTGTAAGGTGGTTCAAGTGACAGTGTTTCTCACTTGCAGTACTTGGCCACTTGAATTTCAGTTTCTTGTAGAGCTAAACTCTATTGCTTTCAGCAAGGCAGGGTTTTCCTAAGCTATCAGCAGCAACATGGTGTGGAGATCCTTTGATTACCCTAATGTTTCCATTGTGACATGCACAGGCTGGTCTCTGTTACCATTGCAGTTAAACAGTCAGGAGGTGCATCTTCCTTAGAAAATTTTGTAATTTCTTCTGCAGCACAAACTTCTTGGTCTCGTCACAAGAAGAAAGAAAGGAAACAGCAGCACTTCCATTGCAGTTCAAGGCAATGAGCAGCTGATCCTCAGTTTACTGTATGGCTGAAAGCCACGTGCAGAGGAAACAAACGAGGAAAAGGAGATTCAGCCTTGTTATACCTGGCTTTATTATAGGTCTATGTTATACATTCTAGTGTTATATTAGATACTGCGTTAAAATTAAACCAGTATTTTACAGATTTTCTTTTAGTTTGTGTTGATACTATTTGCAAAGCCAGACCTTGTAATTGCCAGTAGAACTCAAAAACCCCATAGACTAATCCTCTTACTGTGTCTTCGACTCTTCCATTTTAAGCTGTTTGTTTTGTTTATTGCTTTTTTTAAAGAAAAACAGCTTTGCTGCCTGATAGATATTAATGCACTAAAAGATTCTCTTCCAGAACTTTATAAATCCTTCCTTGTAATTATTTCTTTTTATCTTTCTTCCTCATATGGTGTCTTAAGCTCTTTTTGTTTCAGAGCTCTACAACTCCTCAAGGTACAGTATTCATCACTAGTGATAGAGATGGATTAACGTGGATTCATTAAGCTGCAGCCAACACAGTGACTTGACTGAGATGGTTTTACATAATGCCCTAAATAGCATGACTGGCGCATTTGAAGTGACCCAAGAGATTCCAACATTTTTGGTATCAGCTTTTCACGAGGTTAGTCATCTCCCATTAATTCCCTTGTAAATATCTTGGAGGAAGGATACTGTCTGTTGTTTAAAGGCTGTGCATAAAGACCTTTCATGTGAGACTGAGGATATGTTTCCGCCATACAGCAGGTTTGGCAACAAAGTTGGCTTAGAAAGGTCATGCCCCTACTCCCTTGTATTTGCCTCTTCTGCATAGTGCCTCTCTGGTGTACCAGGATGACGGGAGCAGCACTGCCAGAAGGGTAATGGGGATGTTCTGCATTAAAACAAATTGTGCCTGAAAAATCTCAGGTATCCCTTCAATACAGTAAGAATCTATCACATAAATGCAAGTTATTTATTTGTGAATGTCATAAGCACTGAAGTGAAAATAGCACAGGGGAAGCTAAACCTTCAAAATATGTGTTAGTGATGATTTATTCTAGTACAGAGTGCTATCAACAGCTGCATCTACAGTACTTTACCTGAACTATAAACAAAGATGCACATTATGCCCTTTGAAGGAGCCTTTTAAAATTTATTTCTTCAACACCAAACGTGTCCCTTGTTAAGAGTAAACATAGAAATCCTTCAAAGAAATTAACAAAATAAAGCCTTATACAATTAAAAAATCAGCAAGATCAACTTAGACATTAACAATAAAATAACTCACTGTCACTTCTGTGGCTCCCCAGGCACCCCTCTCAGAAGGGCTTTCAGGAAATCTGTCAGGAACTTATCTGAGCTTTGATGAAAATTACCATAAGGAAGAATTAAAGCTAGGAGAGTAGGGGTTTTTTTTCCTTCCTTGGCTATTCTAGTGACAAGATGCCCATTGATTTCTAGGCTGGCAGCCATGAACTTGTGTGCCGAATCGCTTTCATGTGCCATGTCAGCAGCACATGAACGTGGCTACCAAAGGTGCCTTGGCTTCAGAGCTCCACCCGTCCCTTGCACACTCGCTCAGCCATTCCAGCTATGACTGTGTAGTCACAGGGCTGTGACATGCTGTTGCATGAGAGTAAGAGAGCTCTCTGTAATACACTGGAATGATAGGAATGGGCTCAGTATCCATGGGTGAGGCTAAACAGAACTTCCAGGAAAATGAGTCTATCATTTCACCAACAGATCATGTGAGTCCCCATACAGTAACCCACAGTGGAGGTCACTGTGATGTCCTGCTCCGTGCTGTCTGTCTGTGCAGAAGCTGGCCTGGGACAGTCAGGAAGAGAAGCCATAGGAAAGGGAGAACAGCTAATATTTTAAGATTCAGGTTTGACTGAGGTGAAAGCCTGCATTGTTAGCTTTGCAGATGTTTGTCAGGATACACCGAACTACAGTCATGTGTATATAATTGGCATCCAAACTCTTTCAGAGGCAGCATCATCTTGCTTTTGGTTTTCTAAGGGTGTCCTTTGTCACTTTCTAAGTGCCAAGAGCAGATGTGAATGCTCTGTGAGACTCCACCTGTTCTGGTCAGAGCAAAGGTGAAAACCAGGTTCTCCAAACTGATGGGGATTCTTATTGCTAGAGTAGAATAAGCTCTTAGTTTTGCCAAACACATACATGCCCAGGCACTGTCACTGGTAGCATGTTCTCCAAGATATTCAGTGCCTATGACCTCAAGCATTCTGCAGATCAAGACATGCCTTGGGGTTAAATTTTCATCAGCCTCTTCATAAGGCAGGCAGTGAACCCATTGTGAAAACCCACTGGTGGCCCTCATGCAGTTGGGAAATCCTGTGTTTGAAAGTCAGCTGGATTTTTAGGAACATTGTTTCTGCCAACAGGTACTGATAACCTGCATTCATAATAATAGCACAAACTTTACCTTCCAGCAACCTGACAGACTTCTTTGCCACACCAAACAGTTCTGTCCTGCACCAGCAGTGGATCTGGAATGCTATAGTGCCAGGAACCAAAGCTTTCCAGCATCCACTTTCTGACAAAAAAAAAGATGGTGGTGCACACAGTGATGAGTTTTCTTGCAGAGTTGAAGAGACAGAGGGATGGAGCTGCCTTAGTACCTGTGGCTGTGACTTCTTTTGAAAGAAGCCCAGTGTGGTGGGGTTTTCTGTGAGGTTGGACCATAATCCAGCACACAAGAGCCAGCCAGAGAGCTCTTCTCCACAGCGATTGCAGTCAGGCTGCTGGCCAGGATTCACATCCGCCACGGCTTAGCACAGCTGGGCTGCAGGCATTTCTGGGTGATAGCCAAGTATTTTGTGTCCTCCCATTCTTGGCTGCCCTTTTGTATTTTCTTCATGTCAGATCCCAGCATACAAGGAATTTGCAGTGGATTTTTAGGTGACTGCTGGAAACCCATTTATCACATCATTCCCCCACATGGTGGCATTGCTTGCAAAAAGTATCCGCTGATTCCCAGTGTGTGTTATTTTGTTCTCAGGTGCTTTAGCCAGAGTTCTGCTGCCTGGAAGGAGCGTTTACTACCAGGCATGCCTATCCTTCCCACTTACTCTGAGAATGAATGCTCTTCCAGATCAGACTTACCATGGAGGTCTCTGGGACCAGCAACGCTGCTCAGGAGCTCTCAGGGAAGCTGTGTAGTAACATGCAGAAAACAGCTACTAAAAAGGCTTTGCTGACTCTTCTTCTGTCATTGGTGGTGCAGACCAGCTGTCAGAGGAGTGGTCACACTGGAGTGACAGAGGTCAGGCAGGTACAAATGCAGTCTGCTCTATGACTATCCCTAAAGGGATGCACTGGCTGAAGAAAGCCAAGGAATTTGGAAAGCCCCTGTATGAGATGACCAATGAACACATCTCACTGTAATAAGTAATAAGAGAATAAGTATTGGTAAGAAATGTGCATTATGGTGGATGACCCCTGGACCTCCTCAGGTCATCCTTCCAGGAGCAGGGTGAACGTCCAAGTGAGATCACATAACCCAGGGCCTTGCAGTGCACAAAACCTCAGTGAAGTTCTGGCAGGCTGGAATTAGCAGGCTGAGTCACTCAGCCAGGAATCAGTTGTCAATGTGGTCGCTGTTGAACGAGCGTAACGACAGATTGTAAAATATCTAAACAAGGGCTGCTTTTTGGCAAGAGTTGAGGTACTGAAATGATTTTTAAATCATTTGCAGGATTTCCTACCAAGCAGCATAAGTGGATTAGATGACTGGTCCTTCTAGATAGCATCCTGCTGCAAAGGGGTTGTTGCCACACACTTCAAGGAAAGATGAAAGGACAGTGATGGTAGATGATGTGGAATAGCCAGTCTCAGAAACCTATTCCCAAAACTGCAGTGATTGGAAGCTGGCTTTACCCCAGAAGCATAAATCCCTTCCAAAGCTCTTGTTTATTTTTATGCATGTATTAGCAGTTCTCTTTTGACTCCTGCTAAGATTTTGGTTGTGATGATACTAGGTAGGAAGAGATTTGGCCAAGTAATTGCATGCTGTGCAAAAAATTTATTTCCTTTTTATCAGTTTTAAATGCGTCCTTTTTCAATTTAATTGAATATTCCTTTGTGTTTATACTGTGGAAAGGAAACCAGCAGCATGTATTTGTGAGTGGATTTGCTGGATAGGGACTGGAATTGGTTTCCCACTGCTTCAAACCAGGGGAAATTACAACAGAGTGGAATACTCAAATTAAGGGGGTTCTGGTTAATCAAACTCAATAGTAATTTGGAACAAAGAGAAAGTCTTAGGGAAGTTAGTCCTCACAATGCACCCATATTTTTTTCCCTGCTTCCCTTCCCCCTTTTTCTTTCAGGAATGATTCAATACAATATCTTAGGAGAAACTTACCAATTTCTAATTGAGCAGGCTAGTGGAAGGTATCTTGGCTCATAGCAGGGAGGTTGAAAATAGGTGATATTTAAGGTCCCTTCCAACCCAAACCATTCCATGCTTCTATAACTAAAAACCAAGCCAAAATCTATCAAACACCTTAGCCCTAATGCTTTCTTCTAGTTGTAAAACAGTTGCCAGAACATCCCTTATTAAAGGGGCTAATTAAGTATGATCCCTTTTTCTTTCTTGTAAAGGTTGTTGGAAAACAACCCAAACAATGTCTTTGTTATACTTTTGCTGATAAAGTTCCTTCTTTGGCAGGGGAAGGGTAATTGTGATAGCAAGCTGCTTCTGTTCCCAAATTCCCTGATGTGCTGGGGTCGTGTTGCATATTTGCACTCTGGTTTAACAAGGAACAACAACACAGACAGAAGGGCTTATTTTTTGGTGTCAGTACATTTAGAGCAGATGTTATAGGCTCAATTATCCTGGTACTTCAGCTGTAACATTGCATTATTCTCTAAGCTCCATGTCTTTGGCTGAAATTGTTTTGTTGGAAGACACTGCTTTCTGAAAGCTGGTGCTTCTGTTCCTCCACTTGGTATGGCCTGACAGCTACCTTCAGTAAGCAAATTTATCATTTTGGATTGCTTCTGCACCCTAGCTACAAATCACATCGAGTGTACTGCTGAACAAAACATGTTTTATAATGTGGAGCGTCTGCCCATTATAAGAATATCCAGCATTTTAAAGCAGGATCATTAGTCACCTAGAGTAAATTGATAGGTTATCAAGTTCTGCATATTTCAGTCAGAGTTCAAAAAAAACCCTGCTTGTGTAATGCAGGAATATTCTAAGTTCAGCATCCTCACAATGTAGTTGAGTATCTCAGTATATAACAGTGTTGTGAAACAGAAAGACACATCCTGCAGCTCCCGAATCACAGCCTTGAAATGCAGCATGACAATTATTTCATTTCAAGGCCAATGGTGATGAGCTCTGTCAGCATGGCAAGTAATTAGAAGAAATAGAGATCACTTGACTCATCTTTTCTTCCTCCCTTTGCCAGGTCTTTAAAGATACCATTTTCACCATCTAAAGCCTATTCCATTCATTTACTGCATCATATTGTTCTGGATTTATGTTTATGAAAGGGGACTACGTTTTGAAGTTTTTTCTCCTTGAAGCAATAAAACCATTTTAAATGCTTTCTGTAAAGGTGATGTTATTTAGAATGAATAAATTAAGATGAAAATAACTGAAAATAATGAGTCAAGCCAATAAAGCTGGCAGAAGAATCAGCCAAATGGTAGCTCAAAGGCGGCAGATCACATATTAAAGAACAGTTGAATCATTTTATTTTAAAAATCCAGCTAGACGTGCAATTCCTTATCTCTCTCACCAAACATTTGCCACATCTTCTACTTTATGAACACATACGCTTTGGTAAAAAGGCAGAATCTTTCATGACAATGTATAGCAAGATGTGGCAGTTTTATACTATTTCAGTTATTAAGTAGTGTAACAAGAGGGGGATTGTTAAAATTTTATTATTTTAGTAGCAGCATTCTCCAGAAAAAAATACTCATATATTTCCTACACTTGGACTGTCTGAACAGATTATCCAACAATTACATATTAATTATTAATCACCCAGTGCTTCAGAAGCCACCCCGTGGCTCTCTAGTGCAGGAACTCTACTGCTTTTGCAACCTAATGATATGATTTTCCCAGCTGCGGTGTTGCACTGCTCAGCCAGACGGAAGGCTAATGACAGAGGGTGGCATAAAGTTATAGGGATGCCTAAGGTTGTACCTCACATTGCTTGGAGGAGGTTATGAAACAGTAACCTAAACAAATCAGCAGGCAAAATACAGAAAACTAGTTGAATGACAGATTATAGTTAGAATTGGAGTGGGTGTGTGTTTTAAGTGGTCTGTATAGGGATTAATGGAAATACCTGAAAATAAGCAAATAGGGAAGAAGATCTTTTCCTCGTGCATTCCCCAAGAGCACCTTTTCAGACTCCATGTTTAAGTGGCAAGCCTGAGAACTGTGATTTGCATTATCTGTACACATTCTTGGCTGTACATGGTTACCACTCAGGAAAACAAGATTGATTTCTCATTCTCAAGCACATTTATAATGTCTGTGCAAATGAATGTAGGGCATATCCCGGCTAGATCAATATTTATGCAGCCTACTTTAGAAAGGAAGGGAGTTGCTTCTGAGCAGCAGGGGATCTTGTAATTTCTTTTCCTATGGCTTCCTCTTTTCCTCGTTTTCAGTGACATTTGTTTGCATAGTGCTCCATGCTCACTGACAATTAAAGGGAGATTTCATGAAGGCCCCTCCAAAAGGCTGAGCTGCTGCAGGCACCGAGGCAGCGCCGGCACCTGGGGGTTCCCTGGGGTGGAGGGAGGTGTGGGTGAGCCCCTGGAGCTGCAGGCCAGGCCCGTGGCAGCAGGTTGGCCCCGGCAATGCGTGGTTGTGTCAAGGTGTGCGAGGGCAATGGGGGAGCCTAACGCCACTCCCTGAAGGGACAGGGGCTTTCCTCACCAGCTGGCGGTAGGGCTGGTGGCTTCTACCCCCTCCCTCCAGCTCCATCGAGCCACTTGTCTTTGGCTTTACGCACCTCATTCCACTTGTGGAGGAGCAACAATTAATTACCCTAATTAAACCCAACTGCAGAATATCCAATACTGCGGTTTGTTTCATTCTTCTAGGCTCACCTCTTTCGTGCACACATTCCCCATGCTGTTGTCACAGCTAATCTCTTTCATTCATTTTGAAATGGTGGGCAGGGGGCCAGGGGAGAACGGAACACATAATAAATCAAAAGGCAGTAGCAAAACATTAAAAAGAGCCAAGCTCCCAGCAGTATGCCGGCATCTATGTTTAAAAGGATCTTCCTAAACAGCTGTTTTCTCACAGCACAGCTTTCATTTTCTTGATGCTTAGGAGGAGGTGACTTCACTGACTCACAGACAGAAGGCGGCCTTTGTGAATACCCTTTACTTTTCCTTCTGCCATATTTACCAGAATTTTCTTTTTTTAACCTGACTTGAATAAACTCAAAGGCCTTCAAATTCCCTCAGTAATGCAAGTTCCTGCACAGTGATGCATGTCTTTGGAAATTAATTGGGAGATGTTAACAAGTAACTTTACAGTATTGGTATCTTCTCATTGAGTGTCAATTTAATTTGCCATCAAATAAAATACACTTTATGTATATAAAATAAGCCCCTCTAGGGCAAGCTCTAGGCTATTAAATCATCTTGATTTCCATGGCCATAGCACTGAAATGCTGCATTAGCAAATACAATATATTAAATGCCTCTGTAGTAAATAATTCAATTTTTTTCAACTAACTAGGCAATAAGAGCCCTGTCACTTCTGTGTTGGCAAAGTATCTTAGTTACTGAGTAACTATAGAGATGTTTTCCTTATGCTTGACGTAATTATCAAAATGCCTTCCAATAGCTGGTGAAAATGGTAAGGCTCAGAGTAATTCCTAGAGTGTGGTTCACTGTTTGCAGGAACGTACGAGTCAGCACTGCACAGGCCAGCTGTGCACCCACAACTAAAAAGATCTTCAATGTATTTCTTCTTGCAATCAATCCCTTTGGAGCAAACTGGAACATGTGACGCTGCCCTCCAAGTCAAGTTTCAGATTTGGTCAGCCTCAGGCAGAGGTCCAGGAGAAGCTACAACCACAGACCTCCTAGGGCATAAATCACAAATTACTTTGTTTCTTTTAAAGCTCCAATTTAAGTAAGGACTTAAGCTCTGTGTTGGCTTGTTCAGAAAGGAGGGTGCAGTTGAAAGCTGAAAGGTGCAAAGCTTGCCCTAAGAGCCCCCAACCCAAAAGGATACTGGTTTTGCTACTTCCCTGATCTGTAGGCAAAACTTTCTTCACAGTCCCTGGCCTGTGCTGTTTTAGTACTTAGGGATGGTTCAGATTTTGGCCTAGTACTGTTAACTCTCTACAGACCTTGATTCTCTGGAGCCCCTGGCAGACACCCCAAAGTTGGATGTGTCCTATGGCCTGGAGAACATGGACTAGTGGTGGGGGACATTTCCTACTTGGCTGCTATGCAATACCCTTCTATGCTGAGCTCTGCATGGATGATTTTTCTCCTCCAAGTGATGTGTAACATGTAGAATTTCAGTGTGAGCTGGCTCAATGAAGAATGAAGGCTGGAAGGGATCCCAGTGGGATATTTACTGTCTCTTACTGGCTCAGAGTATTACAGATTCCATACAAAAATATTACTTATAGTATAATGTCAACAATAATATATAAACTGTACCCATGTTGTTCTAACAGGTTGAATTTTAGATATGCAGTGACAGAGGGTCCATCACCTCCATGTCTGGCTGCTGTCTATCTCTGCCCCACTGCCCTGACCAGCTGTAATTATTTCCCAGTGACTAACCCGAAACTGCCTTGCTGCCCCACAGGCAGAGAGCAGAATAATTGCCTTCCGCTCTGCAGCGCCACATGTTGAAATACCCTTCTTTCCTTCTTCAGGCAGAACAAGGGCAGTGCCTTTGGATTTTCCTCATAGGTGATGTTCTCCAGGCCTCCTGTCAGCCACATGGCTGCTCCTGTGTCCAGCTGGGGTGATGTCATTCTGGGAGAGCCATACCCCAAAACCAGCCTGACTTGCAGCAGAGGAAAAGGGCATGTGCCTGACCTTGGGAGCCATATCCCTTGTTGGGACATCCCAGTGTGGGGTTTGCCTTTGTCTCAGAAACACAGGGCTCCTAGGCTTTAGCTCACCAGCCAGGTTCCTGTCCAGCAATCTGCCAGCCAGGCCATTGCCTGGCTGGATTTGTCCATTGTCCTGCCTGATAGCACCATCTCATATGAGCTTGTCCCCATTCTGAATTGCATCCTGTGTTTCCCCCCAGGCCAGTACAGCGTCCCTTCAGTGACACCAGTGACAATGCCAGCCCTGGCAGCAGCCTGCCCTGCTGTTCCTGGTACAGCCACTGTGCCTGCTGTCACTCATCCTCTTGCTTGCTTGCTTGCTTGACAAGCCTTGTGTCAGCCTCTTGAAAATTTCTCTTTTGAGCTTACTTACAATGAGAATGGCATCAGAGCCACTGTCAAAAGCACTTGGAAGACAAGATATGTGACATCTACTGCCTCTCCTTTCTGTAAGACTAATGATTGCCATAAAAGGAAATAAATTTGCTTTAGCTCATTTAGTGATCATTCCTTTTATCACCAAGTGTGAATTAGTCCATATTTGTTTATTTGTTCCAGTATATCCAGGACATTGACATGAAGTAGGCCAGTTTTCTCCTTTGCCCTCAGTTTTAAAGGCAGCAACCCTATTTGTCCATCTCTGTACAAAGTCACAGTTTGACTCATCCTCCATCAAGGCTTACAGACTACTCATGGCCCAGAGGTGCCATTAGCCAGGTCTTCAAGTATCTGAGGTCAAAGTATCACTGCCAATTTGCAAATAATTAACTTCTGCATGAACTCTTTCTTTTTTAGAGCCACCCATCTTTCCTGCTGGTGCTGCTGGTGTTTGTGTTACCAACCCACATGCAACTGGTGTTTTGGGGAAGAAAAGTAGAAACTAAAGGCACTAAGCACTTCTGCAGAAAGGAGCATGATGAAAGCATTCCTGTTTCAGGAATTAGAGACCAAAGAATCATAGACTGGGATTCCTGATATGATTCATATTAGAATGTGGTTCCTGGTTTCCCTTGGTAATCCCCTCTCAGCTTATGCCTTGGCCCTTGCTTGCCCCTGCATGTTGGGGCAATGCTTTGTACGTGCTTGGCTTGCCAGGTGTCCTCTTCCTGGGCATTTGCCTCCTGTGCTGAGGATGGAAGAACGCAACAATTAAATAATAAAGGTTTTAGAGAGCAAATAAATGAATCATGCCTTGGTACATGTCACTGTAAGTAAAATAAAACAGTAAATCAGCAGATTTCATGGAAACAGCATGGTCCAGGCTTTGCTCATGGAGCCAGCACAAGAGATCTGTGCATTTGCAGATCCACACAGATGTGGCCATCCCTGGTGCGCCATGTCCCACCCCAGCTCGCAGCACTGATGAGGCCAATTTCTCACAGTGCTGTTTCACTGAAAGAAGTTGCTTCAGAGTGAAAAACACTATCCTGCAGCAAAAATCAGCCCTACAGAAACTCAGTGCCCAGCCATACCATTAAGGCCAGAGTTGATGAGCTGTTTTGAACTGGGGAGCAGGGACATCCCCAAGGCACAGGGGGAAACAAGGAGAGGGTAGCAGGAATGCCAGGGTGCAGGTATTTGACACAATCTTTGAAAAAAGGCCAGTGCTGCTCTCTGCCACTCTACCCACTATTTCTTCCTCCCCTTTGGCTGACCAAAAAGCACAAGCCAACCATGTTTTGTTAATAATGAAGAAAAATGGCTCCTTGTTGACGGAGTTGCCACTACGCATCCCCAGAAATCCCATGAGCAGCTCTGCTCAGGGAAGCTATGCTTGATTAAACTGAACCCTGGCTTCCGAAATACTGGAGCAAGGGCTGTTGTGGGACTTCATCCAATATAGCTGTGTTTTATTTTTATTGCTTCTCATCTGTTTTCCCTGATTTTCATAAGGCCAGAGAGCACCTTGGCTCAGCAATCTCTGCTCTCAGCAGGAGGAGGAGAATCATGCACTGAGTGACCTCACTGAGGTGCCTGTCAAATAAAAACCCTTCTGCCACCTGGAGTCCTGCCTGCACCCACTTTTTTCTCTTTCATGAATATTTATGATGGCAAAACTAGATATTGCATGAATTAGTATGGAACTTTAAAATTACACAATTAACAATTTCATACAGAATGAAGTTCCTTGGCAATTCTTCCATATATTTATAGCACTAAGATTCATGCAATTCCCAGGGTGAAATATTTATTTATGCATTTGTTTGTTTGTTTATTTATTTATTTATCTATTTATTTTTAAGGAAGGGATAGAAGACTAATGTGATTCTTCACACACTTTCATCACCATACTTTGCTGGTTTCCATTCTACTGTAAAATGGTGATAGTGCCCTGCCACTATTTGCCTGCATATTGCTTTCCTCTTCCTGGGGTTGTCTGTTTTACCTTCTCTTTTTGTGTTTCCTTTTTTATCTGACATCTAAGATCACTGTTTTGTTGTGAGACAGGGTCTTCCTCAAAAATGCATCAATAATAGAGAAAAAAAAGGAGGAGCCAGTCAACACTGTGGTAGGCGAGAGGAGTAAAGTAGGTTAGGCAGTTAGCATTCATCAAATATTTAGTGAGTGATACAAGCTGAGGCCAGCTGTACGGGATCTTGATATGTTTTCTCTTTGTATGACTTGGTTAGTCCATCACACAGTTCCCTGAGAGCACCCCAGCACTTACCCATGGCCCTGACCTACATTTTGCATGGCTTTCCCCAAATGGCAAAGCCCAGTTTGGAAGAGGGTTTTGCTCCCATTTCAAGGCACACACAGCCATGCAGAGGCAGAAATGCAGCATCTGGCCCCTGCTCACTTTGGCTGTGACATGAGCTGCTGTTGTAGGTAAACATTCCTAAGACCTTACTGTAAGATGGTCTCTGTGTTTCCCTTTTTCTTATTCAACCCTTTTTTCATCCTACTTTTTTCTTTCTTATAGCAGACACTGCTCTGGGAGAAGCCAGCATTTCCCTCTGGTAAGATTGGCTGAGCTCACATAATTTCTCTAAGCCGCAGCACTGGAAGATTTGGTTTGTCTTGTGCTGTTTCTTTTTTTCCCCAAAAAACACTGAAGATAAAAGATATTATCCTATCATGGTCTATCAATTCAAAAGGGCTTTAAGATTCCCAGGGAGATGAAGCCAGCAAGCACTGTGCTGCAGCAGTGTGGCCTTGTCATGCCACCCCCAGTGGGTGGCACGCTGGGGGCTGGCTGTGCCTCTGGGTCCACACAGCACCCATGACCTTTGGGACTGGGTCACTCCTTAGGCTGGGCTGAGTTACGATGCAGGGGCCTGTGCTTGTTCAGAACCCATAGGCTCAAAGACCTGGGACAAACTGCCTTGCCTCATCCCTTAAATCCCGCAGTGTGCCTTCTGCTGCCAGACTATTTTCCCCCAGCATCCTGGTGCAGGTGTGCTGCTTTACTCAACAACTGTTTGCTGTCACGTGGATTTCTCTTTCTTTACAGCGAGGCTGGGGCTCCTGACAGCTCCTGCAGTTTGTCTGTGTGCCCCTATCCGCTTTCACTGAGCTGCCTGCCAGGAACCCACCGACCTTTTTTGGCAGCCACAGCCCAGACTCGAGGGGTCTTGCTTAGCAGGCATTTGCTGAGTGCATCCCTTTGCTTTCATTTCTGTTTCTCAGGGTCCCTCTGTATTGCAGCTCTCTGCCAGGCAGCTCCCTGCACGCAGGACAACTCACAAAAACATAAGGCCGCGGGATAAGCAGTGAGGGCTCAGGAACATGCTCCAATTTGCTAAAATTGCCTAATGAAGCTTAGAGCTGCAACTTCAGGCACTTGCAAAGCATGTAACAAAAGTAGCACCCTTAGGCAAATATAACCCTTATTTCTTCACATAATAATTAAAAGGGCAAATTTAAGAGAAAATATTAAACACTGTCCACAGAAGACTTGTTTTTCTCTTTTACTCCAGGCTAGAAATATCAATGGAGTTAAACATTTGTCGACGCTTGCACAAGCACAGCCAGAGCAAGAGAGCTGAGTAAAGGCAAACCTTTCCAAAAGAGAAGCCAGAGCCTGCTGTCGCTGGCAAGATGCAAGGTTTGAAGGAAATGAAGATGAGTGAGATTGCAAAACTGAGATGCCTGCACTTGCAAATTACTTGTAATGGCTCCAGAAACAACTTGTCTAGTGCTGTTGTTTTGCCTTTAACCTACCAGTAGGTATGCACCTCACCTCATTTAAAGGGTTGTATCGAGACATATAATTTGTTTACAGCTCTTTAATTGCCATTATAACAATAACAATAGCATGATACATGCGAAAACACGCTGGCATTTTGGTGGTAGCATGCAGCAGAGCCTCCTGACGGCAGCTCAGTGCTTACCCAAAGCCCAGTTGCAAAACACTATTTAGTCCTATTAGGAGTAATTTCGGGGGCAGACTGGGAAGCACGAGTCTTCCCTTTGCCATAGACAGAACACACACAGTTTAAACTTGTTTCCTTCCTAATTGCAGGTAAGCAAAGCTCAGGCACTGTTCTTTCCATCTGGGTCATTTAGGGTTTGAAAAGAAGCTAATGAGGAAGCCAAAGAATTATAACATGAGGGTGGTTCTCTAACTTCTCTATCCCAGTTGTAACACATGCAATTGTAGGACTTCTTTTGCAGCAGGAACAATGCCTCTTGCTCCCAGCAGAAGATCCTAAGCCATTCCTCTGGGTACCAGCTCAGAGGTTACTGCTTTCCTTTGGCCACAGTCCTTAGGCTGACCCAGTGTGCAAGGGTGACAAAGGTGGTGAATCAGCTCAAAAAAAAAAAAAGGACAGAAAAGGAAACAGGAATTGTATTGTTGGCTGAACCTCAGGTGCTAATAGGAATTTGGCTTGCCTGATGCAGGGTGCAGATTTCAACTGGGATGCCATGAATCATGGTAATGTCCTCCTCTTCAGAAGCATTTGGTGCTTCTTCTGAAGAAAAAAAAAATCTCAGAATTTGGAAAGGGGCTTTGGGCTTATATTCTCTTAGGAAGAGTTAAAAAACCGCAGGGAAGTAAAAAGGATTCAAAGCTTTTACAAAATATACAGACAACTATTTCTTTGGACCAGCTTTAGTAAGAACAGCCAGGTTCTGACTGAGGGGCATAAATGCTCTTTTTTAGAATGGAAACGTTTTTCCTAGTAGTTTACTGTTCTCTGAACTTGTCATGAAGCACAGAACAATTGTCAGCAATGTGCCCCATGAGCACAAAAATATCTTGGATAAACTCTATCACAAGATTTTGCCTTTCAAACATTTTTCATTGCAGTGACCACTGTTTGCCAAGAAATAAAAAATATAAAGAGAAGAGGTTCTGCTTGGTTCAGTAGTAGACCTAGAACAATTATTTTGTGGTTACAGAAAAAGTCTTGCTGTTTTCACTGTGTATCTTGAGAAAAATTCTTTCTTGCCAAGAGATTTTATGAGAAGCACAGGCTGTGCTATAAAATCATGCTGTATTCTTCATTTAATCACAGGGAGCTGATATAAAATGCAGACACTGAAAGCAGGAGATGAAATCTCACGACTTTGTGCGAACCCACTCTTGTGATGGAGGACAACTCCTGATTTTTGGTTTTCACTGCAATGTATAAATCCTGACAAACATTTCAATTCACAGCATCTGCACAAGTTTCATGCTACAACTCCAGAGCCAAGTAAACATCATATCACAGCAGTGGATTTCCCCATCCTCATGACATCAGCTCCTTAGCAGGGCATTTAGTGGCTGAATGCTTCAGTTGTGAGTGTGGCCTCTTTCTTGGTCCATTTTCCCAACTTGACTCCAGAACCACGCTCTTGCTGGCTTCCCATGTACAGCAGAAATCAATTTCTGATTCCCCTGGAGCCATCACCAGATCTGTATTTGTGCAGGGGGTTTGTGCAGCAAGGGGAGAGGCTGCCAGCACTGACTGTGTCAGCCACACCACATTTGCCAGAGGCCTTGCAGTGTGTGTTATGCAGAGAAAAAGTCATCAGCCCTCCCAGTCTGGTCTTGTGAGGCTCCTAGCTGAACTTAAAGTGTCTCTGCCTGGAGGTAGTTGTCCTCCAGAAGAATCTATGGGGATATGGCAGAAGATGGCAACTTCACCTGTCTCCCAGAACTACCCGAGATCCTGCAACTGCAAGGGATTTACGACAGTGCTCTTCTAGATCATCCCTCTCTCTATAAACCAGATTAACAAAAACAACTCTCTTTCTTTCTTTTTTTTTTTTTCTCCTAGGATATGCTCTTGTGGCAGCATGAGTGGCCCTGGATATGTCTGGGTATATCTTGAGGAAGCCAGGTTTGATAAGGATTGTCTTCCCTGGCTTTTCAAAGTGGGAAATTTAGGTTTTACTGTGACCACATGTAGAAGCGTGCCTTTTGGAACTGTCACCATCATCCAATGCACTTGGGTTTTGCAGCCGCTTTGACTTTTTTCCGTGTGCTCACAAATGGGGTCTTCATGGGAAGCTATTAGCCACCTTGCATCTTCCACTGGAACAGACTCCACATTATTAGTTCAGATGGATTATCTTTGTTCCCTCACTTATGCCAAGCACATTAATCTTGGTGCAAAACAAATTAAAATGTTGTCATCTCTAGTGGGACAGTTGTGGGGTAGGAGGGTGTCTGTGTAAATAACAAGTTTCCACTGTTTAAGGTGTGCTTTGTTACAATTTCTTGATCTACAGTATGGGATCAAGATGTTGTGTAACTCTGGAAAAACCTTCTGTTGTTACACAACATTGTTGGTATCACCCCCATCTATGATACAACTGTGCAATCAAAGCTGTGTTTGTACACTGCACATCCCTCTTCCTGCCTGACTGGGCAGAGACACACCTCAAACACCACTCGCTTGTTTGGGCAAACAGGGAATAGTCCTCTTTTCCCACAGACTGTGAGGGAATTGAGCTCAGAACCTGAAGCAGGTTTGTGACCATGATTTTAGTTTGCACTGGTGGAAACTGTTTTACTCACAGGAAGAACTACCAGCCCTTGCCCCAAAGTACCAAACAGCCACATGTCCCCTGCCCAAAATGAATCCTGTAAATGTAAACATGGCTTCTGGACCAGCTCTGCTTCCCACTCCTGACATTTTCCATCTGGGATTCATAAACCCTGGGTCATTCCCATTTATGTTACACGAAAAGAGGAGGAGAAAACCCTCTCCTGCTGGCTACACGCAAGCACTGGCCAACCTTTGTACCCAGGGTCAGCAGAGGTACTGCCATGCAAGAGGTTTTGCTCCACCCGCAGAAGGAAGTGAGTCAGGTGCCACTGTCTGTGAGCACGTGGGGTCACTGGTGCTGCCCGGGCCGTGGGGCAGAGAGAGTGCCAGCTCTGCTGCAGCCTTCACTGGGGGTGGGAATGCGCAGTCTGATAATATGAGACTCCTATTTCACTCTCAGCAAGCTCAACACTTCTTTTTTAAAAAGGAGGGGACACCTAATTGATGTACCTTCTCCCGCACATGCTGTGGGTGTGCACACAAGGATGAAGAGCTGTGCACAGTGTGGGGCTGTGTGTACACTGCTGCCAGTGGTTTCCAGCAGCTCAGGACTCTGGCACCAGTCACACAGCCTGACAAGGCATTTCAGCTTCTTTGGAGTTCTTGTCTGCACACCACCGGAGTCCACCCCAGGTCACTGACATTGCTGTCTCTTTACAGCCACAGACCTCAATCTGTGATCAGTATCTCCAGACACAGACAAAATGTGGACACCAGCACGTGGCAACACAATTCCTTATAAGGACCCTCAGAGAAGAGCAATAAAGGATCAGAGCTCATCATTTTACAATTTAGGGAGCAGTCCTCATCCCAGAGCTCTTGCAATGCCTCACAAGCAGCAGTGAAGGAAAGAAACCCCAGCTTATGTCTCCTGACGGTGTGTAAGTCCTTGGCTCCTAGGCTAACTTATGCCCTCTGATTTAATTGGAAGATCAGGCTTGAATGAAGCAAGACTTAGTCACACTCCAAGTAGCACAGTGGTAGAAAAGACAGCAATCCTAAATCTCCTGAATCCCAGCCTTGTGCTCTTTCTTCCCATGTTCATGAGTGCTTAATCTTTGAGAAGCTTATGCTAAGATTTTCATGTTTGTTTAAAGTTTTAAAACAAAACCTAATCACCTGCAGGGAATGCTACATGGCTTTTTTTTTTTTTTTTTCAGTCCCAGATGCAAAACAACCCTAAACCTGCTCTGCAGAGCTGCTGACACAGAGGAGATTAAATGCTATTTTGCTGGTCTTTTTAAACCCCTTATTGATTTTTTTCCTGGGTTCATGTAGGGTTCACAAGTGAGAGTGTTGGTTCTTTGAGTATGATTGTCCATTTCAAGTGCCTCTTTCTTCATGAAAGGACAGGCTGCAAAAAGGGAAATATGGACAGTTAATCTGAAGGGCTCATGGCCCAGAACGTCAGCTTCATTTGAGATATGTTTTTCACCAGATATAGTTAAAACATCACAGAAGGTGGTGTGGAGGTCACAGGCATTTTAACCAAGCACGGTCTTGTTGGCTTCAGAGAGCAATGAATCCAGAGCAATTGGCATCCTGTAGGTGACAGAGGGGAAGAACATACTTCCTTTTGGACCTGCTTTCCCACTTTGATTTGCAATTGCTTGACTGCCCTTGACACCAAAAGGTCAGACTGTCCCCAAGGTGTGGACATAGAGCCACTGCACGAGCCACAGGCACCCTCTGGGCACCAAACCCCTGGGGCCAGGGCCATCTTTTGGAGATGTGAGAGCAGGGCTCCCACCAACACCAGCTGTACTCAGAGACACCCACATGTGGCTGTGTCACTGTCTGGGAAAAAGGACCACCACAGAAAGGAGACCCAGGAGCTGAGCTCAAGTGTGAACCTTGGTCATCCACACAGCTGGAGCATCAACCCTGATAAACCTGTCAGCCACATCTGCTGGAGATGCTGCCTGGCTTCCAAGCCACCACCCGGCTCTTGGTCATGGCTTTGTCAGAAAACTCATTCTTTGAAATACAGCATGGAAACTGGGACAGCAAAGGGAAAGATTAACATACTGAAAAAAAAGATGCTGCACAAAAAGCTTCACTGGCAATTTCAGCATAAATAGGTGGTATCTGGTAGTACCACAAGGAATTGAAAATGGGGTCTTATTACAAGAGATATTAGACAAGGGTGATTACACTTACAGTTGCCTGGGCTACAGGTATACGTATAAATGAAACAAAAAACCCAGGTATACCTATAAACAATACATAGAATCACACAATAAATAAGGTCAGATGGGACTGTCTAGTCTAGTCCCTACCCAAAACACAGCCAGCTTTAAAGTCAGAATAAGTCTTTGTTGGGAGAGCTTTGTGCATCCCTGCAGGAGACAGTTTGACCACCAACCCTGTGAAAGTTGTTTGCTAATGTTTAATTGGGATTTCCTTGTACATCTGTTTGGTGCCTCTCATCCTTTCACTGTGCATTTCCAAGGTGAGTCTGGCTCTGTTTTTCCTGCAAGGTAGTGTCAGAGAGCACTGAGGCCTCCTTTCAGCCTTCTTTTCTTCAGGCTGGACAAACCCAGCTCTCTTGTCCTCTCCTTGTATGCAACATCCTTCTGTTGGACCTGCTCTGGTACCAAGGACCCTACAACTGGACATGACACACTTAGATGTGGCCTCACAAATACTTCACGTTTTCTTCCAGAGAGGCTGAAAATTTGTTTGGTTTGGTTATAATCTAGGTTCCCTAAATTAAGAAGTCTTACTTTACCTGCTAAACTACACCACTTACTAATGCTGGGCATATGATACTCAGAAGAATCCTCTGGCTGACCCCATGTGACTGCTCCCTTCTTCTTAGCTGGTTTCTAATTGTCAGAACAGGGAGGATCCAAAACATCCTTTATTGAGAGCTGTAGGACAAAATCCAGCCTAATTACCACTTCAGCAGAGCTAGGGCACTCTGGAACAGAAGTCCACAGTCAGCTGTGGGTGGTGGGAGAGGTTGCAAGCCTTGCACAGGAGTCTCATGATGTCTCTTAAGCCCTTACATTCCCCTTCACCGTTTTAAAACGCAAAACCTGTGCTCGCCCATACCTCCGTGCCTGCAAAGCAAAGCACAGCCTGCAGCAGCGATCTCGGGCCACTCTGCATTGGTGCCACTCCTCTTTTCCTGCAAATATGCGGAGTCACGCCAGGCAGCTTCTCGCATCCTGCTTTCCTTGCCCCTCCAGGCACGGGTGCTGCTCCCACATGCATCCTTTCTCTTCCCTGTGGTTCATTTCCCCCTCATAGTCTGACTTGCATCTCCTTTTTTCTTTTCCTTTGTATAAACTCCACCTTGGTTCGGCGAGAGTGACACAGGGTTCAGCCCAGCAGGGTGCGTGGTCCGGTTTCCCCCACACATTTCCTTCAGGGTGGCCTCCATGTACTGGGAAAACATTGCAGTAAAAGCTGACCAGGACTGAAGGCTGAGCTGGCTTTTATTCTGACAAATAATCAGGTCGCATAAACACTATTAGACGATGACGATGTTGCATGATCTGTTGCATGATCACTTGCTTGATCTCTGCAGGCAAATTCTTCAGCAAGGAGGGCAAACCCTTCGGTGCTCTGCTTCACCACAGAGCCAGAGCTTTGTGCATTCCTAGGCCAAGTCCTATTGAATTTGAGGCAAAAGCATTTGCCTCTGGGCAGGGAGGCAAACAGGGCAGCGGCTCTGCAGCCTGCCTTGTTCCTCTGTACCCTTCCCCCAGGTCTCTCCATCCATCCATCCATCCATCCATCCATCCATCCATCCATCCATCC
>CM031858.1:70849996-70887336 GCA_018697195.1 Certhia americana
TCCATCCATCCATCCATCCATCCATCCATCCATCCATCCATCCATCCCTGCAGGTCTGAGGCAAACCTAGGCACATGGCCAGCCTCTGGAGCAGGAGCCAGTGCACCCCAGCAGTTTTCAGCCTCAGGATGTTTCCCTTTGAACAGCTTGACAGCAAAAGCTTTCATCTGGGAGAAGACTGACCCGCATCTGCAGCTCTTCTTACTGGGATTTGCACACCAGTGGCTGAAACCTGGCTTTGGCTTTAAGGTCAAGTGCTTGACTGCGGTGGATCTGCCAAGGTGGCCTCACTCCGGCTTCAATCCCCTGCCTGAATGTCTTACAGGACAGCCCCGGATATGTGGGATGCCTTATGGCTGAATTGCACCTTGGCAAAGCAGCTTAGTATTCATCCTTTGGAGCCAATTGCTGGCTATTGTACAGAGCAGGAGCAATTCACAAGGAAGAAAAGACATCTTTCTGAAAAATAAAGTAGTTTGGGTTTTTTCCCCCTACAAGAGGCCTGCGAGGCAGAATGACAAGCATGCACGAAAAGAACATTTATACAGACGAGCAGCATGGCCTTATTTAAGAGCAAAGTGAAAGAGCAATTATTCTGCAGCTCCATTCTGATGTTAACCAAAAATAAAAAATGTTTGGACTCGGTAAAAGGACCACACACAGCCAAGGAAGCAGCACTGGCAGTGGGAGGGTTACACTGGCAAAGGGACCCTGAGTGGGAAGCAAATGAATGGTGAGACTCCCACTCACAAAATCACCAACCCCGGGTTTGCAGGAGCAATTGCCATGAGTAAGAGCATTAAAACCCCTCTGCAAGGCAGGCTGGAGGCAGTGGGGAATAAAGCCAATTACTGTTGTACTCATTTCCCCGTCCAGTAAGTCAGGGCTAGCTTTGCCCTCTGTTTCTGGCCAGCCAATGCTGCACGTCAGGCAAAGCACTTGGCAAAGCTGCCCATAAGTCCTATAGGTAACACCCAGCACCTCTCAGGAAAAGACTTTGGAAGCCTTTGCAGAAGGCACCACAAATTTATGGCACCAATGGTAAGAGAGAGACATCAGTTTTGCCTACAAAGCAGCTATTTTCTCATTTTTTATTTTGACCCTTAAAGGACCTTTTATTTATTCATGTTTCATAAAGGGCAAGAGGAGACTAAGCTTAAGGGACAAGGGTGGAGACTTCACCAAGATGAGCAAGAACAGCTCAAAGAACTGTCGCAAAATACCTGCAAATTTCAGCACAGGTAGCCCCCCAACCCCACTTACACTCTCCGCTCTCTGCAGTGGTGATGTGCAGTGGCGATATACAGTGGAATTTCTTGATCCTGTGTGTCTGAGAAGTGATTCTTAAAAATTGATCCACACTTGTGAACTCTGAGGCCCACAGAAGCAGGCTCCCAGAGTACCCTGCTAAACAGTTCCCAGATAGTTTGAAGTTAGTTCTCCTGAAGTCCAGGATAGCAGCTCTGCTCTCCTTTTTTCTCATTACACTGAGAAACAAAGTCAACCATTTCATGATCTCTGTGGCCCACCATCACATCCCCCATGAGTCTCTCACACACCTTAAGGCAGAGGGGTCAGCTGCCTGTGGCTGAGCTCTGTTGTGAGCCCCATCCCACAGCCATCAAACAGGCTGGATTCAGGAGCATGGATGTACCCCTGGGCTTCTGACACCAGCTGGACACATTTCTCCCAGAGCAAATGCCTGCTGCAGACAAGAGGATTTACACTTTCAGTTTCACACTGCTGTTTACAATCAGTGCAATGGGGAACAAAACCACCTCTGTGTCTCATGGAGCCGTGGAAGTAATTATAAAGAGAATTCTAAGTGCTCAGATAACTTGAATCTTAAGACCTGTAAAGGTATTCCTTTAGTATACTACCTCCTTGAGTCATGGTCTGTAAACTCAGAAAGAGAAGGAAAAAAGTTCTATGCCACAAGCATCCCCATACCTGGATACTGGGAGAATAGGACAGCTTTCCCTCTGAGCAGGACAGGGAATGACGCACATGGCTGCATTCACCCTTAGTCCAGGAACATGTTTAAAGCAAAGGAAAAAAGTGCTAGAAAGAGGAGTGCACAGCACCAGAAGCAGTGAGGAGCCCTATCAGAAGCAGTGATGTCAAGTTCAGTTATCAGACTTCAGCAGGTGTGCCTCCATTTGGATGCAACTCCATTTGTAGGTAGTACAACTGAAGGAAAATCTGATGAAAATAGATAAAATTGGTAATCAGTGGATAGTTGATAATTTTGCCCATTGGTCCCCCTGTGAAGGGCATGCAGCAAGGACCTCCTTCAGCTGCCTTCCCGTGGGTCTCTCACTGCCACTAGAGCCACCCTCAGCTACCAATGCAGAGATAATAAGGTTCAATGCATACGGGAGACATCCACATGCCTGGAGAGGCAGCTGAAGGCCTGCTGGGATGCACCAAGATTCCTCAAATGATGCTAGATCTCTGCATCTTTACTTTAATCCAGCCCCCTGTCTACAACAATCAAAGAGCATTAAGTAGGAGAGGAGGAGACAGCAGCTTATCAAGAATTGCAATGATAAATATCAAAGGGAGGTGTCCTATAGTTCTTGCTCTGCCTGCTTAAAGAGGACATTTGTATCAGTGGTGGGAATGACAGGCCACCAGCTGATACAAGTCCTATAGGACCTCTAAGACCTGGTGGCACTGGCTGGGTTTGGGCAGAAGATGAAAACATATTCCCACTCACCAGCATTCATGGGGAGCTGCTGGAGACACAGAATCATGGAATATTCTGGGTTGGAAGGGACCCACAAGAATCATTGAGACACACAAGCAAAAGCCTTGAAGGCAGGGACAGGGAAGGAGTGAACCCCATTGCTTGGCTTGTGATTTGGCTGTGCACATTAATCTGGAAGTTTTTTGCTGCTGTTCTCTTTTCAGCTGTCACTTCAGCATGAAGACATGAAATTTCACAGGAAAGGAGAAGCACTCTCAGCCTACTTTCAAACCACAAGGTGTAGTTTTGTTTAAAACGGAAAAGAGAGATAAGCCTGGCATGGAAGGACAGCCTCAATCCTTGATGCTGGTGGTGGCTTCAGAAGTTCTTTGGTCCAAGCAGATGCCCCAGGTACCTCAGGGAGGACAGGCAGACTTTAGCCCTGCTTTGGCCCTTGGGCAGCAGAAGGATCCAGAACACACATGCACTTCTACCATGTACCACAGCAGTCTAGAGCTCAGCCACCCTTCTGCCACCCACTTAGCTCCAGTGACCACTGAAGTGACCCACCTTGCCTATGACCAAGTTTCCACTTAAATTCCACAGGGGACAGAAAGCACAGCGACTCTCCTGTCCAATGCTCCATGTCCTGGACACAGGCAGGCCCTGTCTCCTCACTGCGTCTGATGCTCCCCAGGGGTGTGAAGACAAGGGCAATCTGCTTGATGCTCAGAAGAAACTGAATCTGGAGGGAGAGTTTGTTTCCAAAGACATTTTCTGAACTTTTAAAGCCCTTTCAGCCAAAACATGACATTATCCAAACAGAACATGATGCTACAATAAACAGTACAGAATGAAAATACATAAACTAATTAAAAATGAAATAACTTACAGCCAGTGAAACCCAAAACAAAAGTATGGAACAAGGTCATTGTGGACACACTGAGGCAGACAAACAGCAGCATATGAGACTCACAAGGAGATGAAATAGAGGGAAACCGCAGGAAAATGGCATAACCAGGGAAGAGAAAGTGCTGTCCAACTCCCCCAGCAGCAGGCCTGGAAGCAGAGATTTTGTGGCTGATTCTATTGCCTCACTGTAAGAGAAGTGAGGCAAGAACTTGGGAAGTGGTAGCACAGTATGGTTTGTGGCCAAAAATTAGATGAGACTCAACAATGAGGTAGCACAACGGAAGTGGAGATGAAGGGGGAAATTACCCTTTTTTAATTTGGATGAGTGTGCCCAGCTGAGCCCAGGTTGCTCCTCACAGGTGCTATTGCACACCCCACAGGTGAGAGCCCAGCCAGAACCACTCTGCTCTCCACAGATACAACAAAGGGCAGGCAAAGCCCGAGACTGGCAACAAGGAGCCTGTAGGATTAGAACGTGTCTGGAAATAAACAAACCGCCGCTCAATGCAATTGCACTTACATTTGTGAGGAATCACCACAGGATTATTACTTCTCCTTTTCTCAAGGAGGAAAAAGTGACATTTTAAACCCTGAGTGCTGACAAGTGCAGGCAAGCGAGTTTTTAGCTGAGACTATAGTATTTATAAATTAGAGAAATCTATTTTGCTTTCTTTGATAAGGCAACTGCAGTCTGATGCCAAATCTGCCCTCTTTCACCTGTCCCTGCTGCCTCAGGCACATGATGAAATACCTTATTTTAGTGGGTCTCGAGTGAGCAGTGAAATCCATAACCACACAGTTTGATGGCTTCCACACTGCTGCAAAAACACTCGTGAAGAAGTGTGGCTGCACAGCCCTGTTTGCTTCCCTGGAGGACCCCAGCTGGCTCAACCGGCATCACGTTCCTTTGGCTCTCCATTTATTGCATGACAGAAATCAGTTCCAGAGTACCTGGGACTGCATTTGAACCGGAAGCGGCCTTAAATAAACAATATTGAGTGACTCTATTGGCTACATTTTAGTCCAAGTCTTTCCATCTTTTCATCCCTCTCCCGATCTGTGTTCTGCCCTCTGCAGATTGGGTGACCTCTGTCTTTATTTGCCACCTGCTGTTTTTCAGTCCACAGCCGATACAGAACCAGTAAGAAGGAAACCATGACTTACCTGGGAAGGGTTTTAAGACAGGACACTTGAGAAAGGACCTCGCCCAAGATGAAGAGGTGCTTTCCAGGGGGATGCAGGACACATGCAGAGCACAGCTCCCCAGCAGAGCCAGCAGCTGGACACAGGTCCATCAACAGCCCCAGACCAAGAGCAGCAATGGGTCAGGCCCAAGGACCACCCAGGGATCTAGGCAGCAGCAGCAGGAGGGGAAGCACCCAAAACATGGGCCTGAAACCCATTTGAGAAGACTGGCCAGGACTTAGCTGGGATGAGGCACATGAACAGCACCAACCAAGCAGCACCAAAGCCCCTGGCTGAGCTAAACTGGGGCTGCTATGCCTGCGGGAGGGTGGGCAGGCTCATTAAGGCCCGTTAGTGCTCCCAAGGCCCAGCTGTTCATTTTGCATCAGCTGTGGCTTGTTTTCCCCTCTTGCTTTGCTGAGCAGCCACCCTGCTGGTGCTCTGCTCTGCACAGCAGTCGGTGTAGCACAGCTCCCACTCGGGATGGCACAGGCAGCTGTGGTGGCTCCCCCACCATCCATCCCTCCCTCTGCTGCCTTCAAACACTCATGCTTCCCTGTATCAAAGGCATGGCCAGCTGTAAAAATAATACCCTGGCATGGATGGAACAATACAGCACAATATGCAAACACCTATGCAGAGCAAAGCGAGGCTGTGTGCGGCTTGAGAGTGTTTGAAGCAAAATTAATTTTATTTAATTTTATTAAAGAACCAAGGGCGCTTCCCAGCTTTTAAGTGGCAACAGGAGGAGCCTGGCATGTCCCTCCAACAGAGACAGAAGGGAAGAGCTCACGGACCAAAGGGAAGAGAGCATATGGAATGTGTTACCCTTGTCTGTCATTGAAGTAAGGAGCTTTAAAGAGTTCAGAAGGAAACTAGATACATTTCCAAACAAGAAAAGGCTGGAAAATACAGGGTGAGTGACAACACCCAGTGGGGAGGGGAGAGAGCTTCCATCGCCTTCCCTCTGACTGAGAAAGCCTGAAGCACTAAAGTCTTTTGAATATGGAAGTTGTCTAAAACTGGTTAAAGATGTGCACTGAAAGATGAAACTTTAGGGCATTAATCAAGAAGGCATTTTTTTAAAATTAAAAAAGTAAGGGCCCAAAAAAATGGTTAAACTTTCTAGGAGCCCAGACTCTGGCTATACACACCACTGGAAATGCTAGGCTGGCTTGATCTACTTCATCTCAGCCCAGGCACTACCTGCTTGCAAAGAACACTGGGTAGGTGTTTTTAAAATGGATCAAAAAGCAGAAACAATTGAAGTTTGTAAATGAAGCTTCTGCAGCACAGACCACCAGCAAGCAAGCAGTCATGGTCCCCCCATGGCTCCTGATCACAGCACTCACTCCTCTACCAGCAGGAGCAGCAGGATGCTCATCCCCACCCATGTGCAAATTAAAACCTGCTCTGAAACACTGTGCATGTCACTTGCCACTGGCCAGGAGGTGGCATCCCCTTGCCCGAGGAGGTCCCAGGTGCTCTGGAAAGAGCAGGGAGGTGAGGGCAGATCACCAGATAAATGCAGGTTGAGATGTAACCTGTAAGCCACAGGATGGTTCCTGCTGAAGTGAACTAAACACCTCCTGCCTCTGTTGTCTTTGCTGATGGGGCTGTTGGTGCAAATGAAAACATAGCTCACACAGGTGCCTGAAAAAGCTTCAGAAATTGAACATCAGCATTCTCTTTCTTCTAGTTCCCATGTCAGGTTTTGGGCAGTGGTCCCTGCATCGTGAGCCTGAAGGCAGAGTGCTGATCAGGGGATGAATGCCCTGCTCCTGCCAGGTCTGCACTGGGCAGTGAAGCACAGCACCTTCCCAACAGTTGTTCCACGCAGGCATCAGTACTAAGAACCTGCTGGCAACAGATGACAAAAAAAGCATTATAATATTCCCTTTCACAGTCAAGAAGAAAACTTAGGGAAGTGCTGTTGTTAGTCTCCAGTAACTTGGCTAGACATCTCTGGCTCAGACAAAGTGACAGCTTTGTCACCTCAGGGCAGCTGCTCTCCCCAGTGGTGCTGGAGGCATGACAGCCTTTGGGAATCAAGCTTTACTTGTAGAGTATCCAAGCGCATTTGCTTTCCTGTCTAACTCTGAATTAACATCCTGTTCTTTGCCTCCTCCAACTAAGAACATACTAGAAAAGAGTTATCCTTCCTCAGAAAGGAAGAAAAACGTGTTTTTGGTGTGCAATGCGATGTCTCAGCTCCTATTTAGCTGCCTTTGCAATGGCAGGCACTGGCACAGGCTCAGACTCTGATAGCTACCCTCTTGCACTGGTTATTTTATTTTGAATCAGCAAGTTGTACTCTCATTTGGGAGTTTCCCCATCACAGATTAAAGCCTGATCAAATGGCCCTCCACGTCCTTCATAACAATGTTTAAGCTATGAACCATAACACTGCAGTCTCTGCCACCCTCATCACGTGCATGGTTTTAGCACACATTGGAAAGAGACTTAGGAAGGCTAACCAGGGCAAAAGTGAGATGAAAGAAAACCCCACCAAACACATAAAAAAGAAATGGAAAAAAAATTCCAAGGGAGACAACACCTAGAAGAGTGTCTTAGCTAGGCTAACTCTGTGTAGCTGTAACAATTACGAACACTGTGATGTTTTGAATGTATTGTTCTAGTCTGTCCCATGTCCACATAACTCAGCCCTATGCAGATTGCTGGAAGGGCTCATCGCCTCTGTTATGTGTCTGATCTGGTCAACTGCACTGTGGTGACACGCAGAATTCAGCTGGTTTTGTACCAAATTGATGCAGTTGCTCTTTGAAGTTCTGTGCTATGAAATTGATCTGAGCTGCAGCAAGAAATCAAGTGATGTGTGGAAATTGTCTCACCCCAATGCCTGTTCCTATTTTTTTGCTGCTGCTATTGCTTTCCCCTGCCCTCCTCTCTTCTCATCTGTGATCTTTATTTTGTATGCTGATAGAGACCAGGATTTACATGCCTGGTTTGAAATAGCCAGGAGTCCTTGTCAAGATGTACTTCAGAGCCACTCTGGCCTTAAAGGAGCAATTAAAAGAAGTCCCATGATGTTTCCATCTAGAGGTTTTGAGACCGCTAAGCTGTCTGCTCTTTTGCTGGGGCATGTACATTTCCTGTAAAAAACATTTTAAAGAAAGGAAAAGAGCATTCTGATAGCAACACAATTACTTTTTTACATTATATTTACTCAGCCTAGACATGCCATCAGTTTCAAATCTTAGTTTCGGTCAAAACGAGTAAAAAATCTGAAGACATTGAAACGGCATCGAACTACAAATGATGTAAAATAAGACTGCTTCAATGGAATATTTCATGAAATAAATTATATTTTTTTTTCTAAGAAGTTCCTAAGCAGTATTTTAATACCAAAGCTAAGCGGCAAATAAGTTTTGAATTCAACAATCCCCATCTTTCTGTAGTCACACCAATGAGCATTGGTAAGAGTCATTTCTTATCTTTGCATCCATCTTCAACATCCTCTGCCTCAGGAAAAAAGCATACTTTAAAAGTCAATAAAAAATGGATATTTTAGATCAGAGGAAAGTTCTAAGATGGATGCACAAGTGGTTAAGATACAGCTTTCCTTTTACCAAGTTCAGCACTTTTTTTCAGCCTGTACTTTTGTACCTTGTATTATTGACTCATTCATATAACAGTGACCCTGTACACCAGCCAGGGAACACATATCAATATTAAAAACAATAGTTTTATTATGTACTGTCTCTTGGGCAAAATGTTCCCGAACACGAGATATTCTAGATAAATGTCTGATCTGTGGACCTTCAGGCTAAGTAGAGAGAGGTAAGTAAGAGACATTACCCTCAAAGATAACCAGACTGCCTCAGGAATTACTCCCAGAAGAAAAAAAAGAAAAAAACCAAAACCGTCACAGTGCTCAGAAAGCAATTCTCATCGTATGAAAGCAAGTATCTAGAACCATTTTAATCCTCAATAGTTCTTAAGACAGAGCTTTCACATCTGGCTGCAATTGTCTGGGTCTTCAATATTCATTATGACACCTGGGCTATTTTAGCTCTGGTTTGGGTTGGCAGGGACCTTTACAGGTCATCTAGTTCAGCCTCCCTGCAATGGGTAGGGACACCTTTCACTAGATCGGGTTGCTCAGAGCCTGACTCAACCTGACTTTGAATGTTTCCTTGGATGGGGTATGTACCTCCTCTCTGGGCATCCTGTGCCAGTGTTTTACCACCCAGAGAATAAAGAATTTCTTCCTAATATCTAATCTAAATCATCCTTCTTTTAATTTAAAATCACCTTCCTGGTAGGCATCCTTTAAGTATCAGAGGCCACAATAATGTCTCCCCAGGGCCCTCTTTTCTCCAGGCTGAACACCCCCAGCCTCTTCTCACAGGTGCTTCAGCCCTCTGATCATCTTTCATGGCCCTTCTCTGGACTCACTCTAGCAGGTCCACATCCTTCTTAAGCTAGGGAGCTTTCCCAGAGCTGGACACAGTACTCCAGCTGGGATCTCACCACAGAGGAGAGGAGGAGAATCACCTGCCTCAATCTGCTGGCCACACAGTTAGAATGCTTATTTTTTTGAGGGTAACAAGCAGTATGCTTGCTCATCATGTGAGAAAATACATAAACATGAGAAAACTCAGCAGAAATGAGCATTACAAAATCACAAGTGAAAGCTTACTTAGATGACATGAAGATGCTAAAACCAAGTTAAACTGAAGCATCTGAGATTACCTCAGTTGTTAAAGTGTGGTGCCAATAACACCAAGGTCGTGGGTTGTGGCTTAGGAGCTGGACTCAATGATTCTTGTGGGGCCCTTCCAACTCAGAAAATTCTGTGATTTCTGTCATCTTAAGTGATGCCTCAGAAGTGCCCATATATTCATTCCACTGGTGGAGTTATGCTGCCACCTATTGTGAGGCTGAACCTGACACTCATTTTGCTAGGCAATGTTTGCAATAATTACTTGTCTTTCTCTTTTTTTATATTAGAAGTACTTCCTTCTGAAATATCCGCTACCAATCAACGCTGGTGAGAGGCTGCAGGCATAGGTGGCCTTTCAGCCAGACCAAATACAGGTGCTCATACATTCTGCTCCCTAATCTACCACAATGTACTGTTTAATTTGGCTCTTAACTGCTGCTGTCAGCTCAAAAGCTGGTCCAAAATGAGAACCCTGCTTCTCTACTACGATCAGTGGTTGAGGAATGCAGCCATGGGCAGAGAGGCAACGTGCTCCCCCCATAATGCTCCAAGGCATAATGCTCCAAGATGTGCTTCTCCTTCCTCCCTCATGCGAGGAGCACAGGTTAATTCCACAAAACTGAGACAGCACTTGAGCTATAGTATAAACTCATGACACCTCTTCTTGGTCCACAGGCCTTTATGTATATTGTGCCCGACTCCAGCAGCCGCAGTTACCAGCTCTGAGCGGGAAGCTCTGTAGCCCGAACCTGATTTTTTCTGTGCACAGAATTTAGGTTAACTTACTTCAGAAGAGCAGCCTCAGGAGGTGCAGGCCAGCACACCTCCTGATCAGCTTTTGCTCCTGAGCAAAGCCGAAACAAATTACAATAGTACTTCCACCTCTCTAAAACTGAAGTAGCTTAGCACCCATCACGTTCCACAGTTCCCAATGTACCTTTTTACTTCCCCTCTGCCTTGGCAAAACACAGAGATGCTCTGTTCCTTCACCTCTCCAGTAGTACCAGCTAAGCCAAGATCTAGGCACTAGGCCATCTTAAGGTCACATAGCTGGGAAAACAAGGCCATCTGTTTAGCCACAGCAAGCAGTGTGGATCCTGCTGTACTCCCTTGTACTCCCTCCTTCCAATCCTCCCTAAGTCTGCCTCATTATTAATATTTTCTTCCAGTTTTAGGAACGAAATGGTTCCAATCCAGAGCAGCACTGAAAACTGCAGGATCAGTGTAGTACTCAGAAGTCACTCCTGGACAGCCTGGATAGCTGCAGGCCAATCAGCTAGTGGGATTTTCTCATTTATCTTTTGGGCATTCAGCAGCTTCCAAGCCACTCGGCAGGAGAGAGACTCTCTGGAGCTGCAGCTGGAGTGAAACCTGATTGCACAGACAGCAGTAGTGCAGCCAGGGAGGACATCCAGGTAGGAGCACTGTCAGCCCTCCAGCAACTCAAGCACCAGAAGCATGAGGTGTTTCTGCAGTTTGCTGTGCCACAGTGTGCGTATTTTTACACTTCTGAATTGAGTCCAGCCAGGATCTGTCAAAGTCAGGGCTGCTTGCAGCACAGAGGCAATCGAGTACACCAGCAACTCAAGATGGCACTGTAAGTAGCAGATGACATTTTCAGAGCAGTATCACAATTTTCAAACACCTTGGACAGGTGTTTGCACCCCCTTGAGTCCAGGGAAGGGACAAGGGTCACTTGCAGCAATGTGTGATGGTGTCTGTGTGTGACTCCCAGGTTCAATACCCCACCACGATTATGGGAATTGCCTGAAAAAGGTTGGGTTCATGGCCAACTTTCAACCTCCTCATCACCTGAACTGGTTTCTCCAGAAGTAGGCTGTTCTGGGGACTATCCTGGGATAAAAATCCAAGACAGTCTGTGGCCTTTGGCTCCATAGATAAACCGCAGCTAAGTAGAAGTACTCTTTACAGCAGAGTGAGATGAGAGTCCTCATCCTAAGTACAACCCAAGTACATCCAGACACTGCATTCCTATCAGACCCTCCAGCTGCCCTGCAATCAGGCAAGTTTGTCTAAGCTTCTTTTCTACTCCCAGCTACTCTTGTTGCCCTTCCATTTATTTTAGAAATAGAAGATCTCACTTTCTGGTCATTACATGATAGGACATGCATTATTTGCATGGCAGTATAAAAAAGCAAAAAAAAAAGAGCAAAACCAAAAAAGCATGTTTATCCTGGATTTTAGCCCAAATTCAGGAGCCATCAGGTTAGGATAGGCTTACCTGTCCAAGGCCTGGGTCTATCACACAAGGACGACCTGTTTCTACCAGGAGATCTCCTATATCTTAAAGAAGTTTAAACTGAGATACAGTATCTTGACTTCAGACACAAGACTCGTTAAGACATTAAGTCAAATACTCTTGGCTTTGTCTCAAAAGTGACAAATTCCAGCCAAAAGGGTAGCTTGCCAAAACCTTCCATGATCCCATCCCTATATCCAGCAGCAGCGATTCATCATTCTCAGTGATAAAGGACAGTACATGCACACAGGTACTTTTTTTTCTTTTTTTTTATTGCTGTTAATTCAAGGAAAAAGGTTGCATAAAATCCAATCTCTTCTAGAAATATAAGTGACCTTTCCAGTACATTTCAAATATCAAAGTATATGGTAAACATACAAATAAAGAGAAGGTAACATACCTCCTATTTACAGTACAGTATTTTAAATCATAAAATAAGTTCCATAAAGTACAACTGGCAGGTAATTCACAATACAAGTCCATTGGTGGTTTAACACCCTCACTTCAACTCAAACGCAGTTCAGTCATTTCAAGTGGTCCAAAAATACCCAGATCAAATAAAAATTTTAATCAAAATAATTCATTTACTACTTAAACTTTTTTTTTTTTTTTTTAAATTAAAGCTTTCATCTACCTCCCTCCCCTTCCCCCCCTCCAAGAAAAAAGTTTCAAAATGTACACTGGTGCTATAAATATAAATGCTATCTATGAAGAAATGTAGTAATCAAGCTTTTTTTTTTCTTCAAGTTTTTTGTTTGTTTAGCAATTTATTAGACGGCTGAACCAAAGATTGATTTTTATTTCATCCCTCTACCGGACACTGGGTCTGATTTTAAGAAAAAGACATTTCTGCCATGAACTGTGAGGAATGCCAAACCCTATGGATATACAGTGGTAGTTGTTCATCGGTGTTGAATGCAGCAGTCAAAAAACACACTCATCTTCCAGATAACCTCAGTGCACTTTAGGAAATCAAATATTACCTGGAAGCAATTTAGTACATATATTGGCTTTTAAAAATAAAATAAAAAATACAGCAGCATTAAACTTACTTACTCATGATACTGACATGTTTAATACCATCTTAACACTCATTTCAGTCTTTCACATTATACCGTAATTACGCATAGTGGTAAATTGTTATAAAATAGTGACTTCTATTTGGTAGACAGGTTCTAATACTAATACCTGACTATTTTGTAGAAAACCATAGCTTTTGTTCAGTTTGAAATAAAACATTTACATTCTAAGTACAATGCAACACTGTAATAGTTTAGGAAAAAAATAATCAATCAAGTAATGTTCATTCTGTGTTGACACAATGTAGAATAGCTTTAAAAAAGGAAAAATTGCTGTCAACTTTCATTACAAATGCAAACACACTGAGTACAACATTCATACCATTTTTTTCACCTTTGTTGCTGAACATACAGGCTAAAAAGCTACAAGGGAAGAAAAATCTGTCGATTTAAGCTCGTTCATTTTTTAAAATCTCTTCCAGTCCACACAGTTTCAGCCCCTTCCTGCTCTATGTATTTTCATTTGTTTGGGCCTCTCGAGAGCTGCGTATCTGTATTATTATCAGGTATGGTACACATACAGTATCATGTTTTCCTTTGGACTCTGCTAATAGGATGTTTGAACATCTCCCCTCAATTCATGAGCATTAAATTTAGAGTATGGGCAGGGTCTGTATGAACTGCTAAACACTCATGCAAGTCCAACGAATCCACGTGGACAACCAGGGAAAGAAAAGAAAACAGCAGCATAAGGAGAACAGGGAGGGAGGGAACAAGATTGTGGTGGGGAACATGACCAAGTTTCTTCTTTCACCATATGACTGCTCCACCAGTGATGTCAGAGGTCAGAGGAATTTGTTTTTTTTAAACTGCAGTAAACATTGCACATGTCTCAAGTCTTCAGTGCAAAAGCATGGTTCGAATGCTCTGTCTGATTGTTTGGCTGTGTGTGTGAATTACATGCATTATGCAAGCCTCTTGTAGAACCAGGAGGAGACCAGGGACTCAGCTTTCTTCTTTTGTATGGAACGGAGGTGCAAAAGCAATGAAAAATTCCAAAAGAATATAAAACCGGGAATGTCCCAAAACACAAGACCAACCTCCCCCTCCCACACACACCTTCCCCCAATTTCCCAAGCTTCAGTTTAAGTAGGCAATGTTTACTTGTTTCAGTCTGCAGAATCCAAGGTATCATTGGAAGGGGGAGGGGGAGGTGCGTATCTCAGTCTGTAAGTGCCTAAAACAGGAAAGAGAACTACTAAGTCACTGCTCACAATTAAAATGGATTACAAAACCACTACAAGGTATCAAAATGGACATGCTCTTCAAAAGGCACTATCATCCTCCAGTCCTTTTAAAGTAGGTCCTCAGAATTTATCCTATTTTCTTTCATCCTCTTGCTAGAACTGTAAGTTTAAAAAAAAAAAAAAGATATAGAGCATAGATACAGGACTTGAGCTCTACTGGAAAAATGGAAAGAAAAGATGGTCCCCATCAAAGTTTATCTTTCCTGCTCCAGTCCAATCAAACTACTAAAGTCAGAATGGGAACAAGGGCAGGAATCAAAAATAGCTTGTGCTCGATGCAAACCCTGCATTTTCCCCATTCTTCTGGACAGAGAGAGAAATGGAAGCTATCCCTTTAATACTTAGTTCCCATTGGTTTCTGCCTTCTTGCTGCAACTCGTCTGAAAAGTTAAATGTATTACATGACAGGGCACAGAATGATGGCTGATTGTGCAAAGGTAAGCCCTAGAAAACGTTTAATATCAAATGGCAAGTCTATTGGTTTTCTTTCAATTCTCAGAAGTTTTAGGAACCCAAGGTCATATCATAGACAATAATTGATATTTTTGACTTTTTGCCGATGAATTCTCTCAAAAAGCACCCCACTGAATGGGAAAATTGAAACAACATGCAAGTCTCAACATAATGCCAAAACCAACCAGAGAAAAAAAGAATGACAATTTAGGACTGGTATAATTTGACTTTCCAGCTCTGAACCCATTTTCAACTTCACGCTGTGAACCCCGTTCCCTCATGCTGTTCTACAAGATTTTCAGGCAGAGATAGGATACTTTGCAGTTTTAGAGCAGGTCACTAGTGCACAACCATTTACACGAAACATACACACGCACGCACACCTTTCTGCAAGACCAGAAACAGCACATTCAGAAAGGTAAAGAGAAACTGCTAAACTCAAAAGCAAGTCCGCTGGGAGTTATCATGATTACCTTGTTGACTGGCCTCCATGGATGACTGCTTACAGTCCTGCGCATAGTGTCCACTTACACCACAATTGTAACATGAAACGTTCCCATTCTTCTTGGGTCCCGACCCATTTGTGTTGGCAACTACGTTAGGTGCTGGATATACAGGATAGAACCTCCCAAATCCTGCCATCTGCTGCATACCATAGTTGGCTTGGCTCCCCATCACTGGGTCATGCATAAGCCCGTTTGCATACGGAGACTGAGGCAGGAAGAACGGAAGTTGTGTTCCATTGCTTTGATGTGCTTGATTGAGGTAGCTGCCATTGCAAAGTGATGGCAGAGTGAAGAAAGATGGAACTCTGTAGACTTGTCCATGAAGTGGGTTATGATAAAAATAGCTATTAATCTGAAGGCTGCCATTGGTCCCACAGCTACACCTACGTCCACAAGAACCACAAGGGCCAGATCCCAACTGCTGTGGAGGTAACATTGTCCCGTTAGTGTTATTATTCCCAACAGCGTTTATGTAGGATGTGCTGTCACTCTGTGCAGTGCTGTGTGTTAGAGCGGGGCTCGGGCTGGGGGCAGGGCCTGGTGTGTGTGTCGGGATTGCAGGAGGAACAGTGGACTGGACCTGACCAACACCGAGGCCAGCGGACTGAGGTGGTGAGGAAGTTGCTCCAGTGCTCAGCACGTTTGTATTCTGGTTGGGCATCACACTGGTAGCGTGAGGGCTGCCTGGCAAAGCGTACGAAGCTGGTGGAGGTGGTGGTGCTGCTGTGGAGAGACCAGCTGCTGGAAGAACTACCTTGAGATTGGTAGGCTGAGGGATTGCTCCTGGGTTTCCCTCAATGTGAGGCACCATTTGATTCAGTCCTACCACCTGGGATGCAGGTTTTGTGATGGGATCTGTAGTAGGAACTGGGGATCCTGGGAAACTACCTGGATTGTGGACTGGGATAAAGGCAGTATTTGGTGATCCAATACTTAAATTTCCTGTCGGCTGCTGTGGTCCATTAACTGTGCAACTTTCTGATGATCCCTGTGGAGACGGGATTTTCAACCTGTGTATTGCCAAATGCAAAGCAGGGCTACCAGGCTGGACAGAATGTGGAAGGAAAGAGGATGGGACTGGCAGAGGGGAAGCCATGAGCTCAAGGCGTTTCTCAGGTTCACCAGAGGTCACTGGGCCCATTCCCACAGGAGGGGAATTTGCAGACTCTCTCACTGGCGAGACAGCAACAGGTGTGGTAACCAGCATTCCCATGGTTTTACCATCTGCAGATATGGGTGGTGGGACAACTGCTTCAGGCTTTTGGGCAGCGCTGTGCATCACACAGTGTAAGGCAGGCATGAAGGAAATATGCTGAAACTTTGCATTCAAAGGATCTTCTGAAAGGCTCCCATTTTCATTATTCACTGAAGAGATCTGAGCAGATGATTTGTTCATATTTGATGAACTGACAGCACTGTAGCCTGTAAACCTGGTTGTATTTTGATTCCCAGAGTCCTCAGAATTGCTGTCTGAATCTGTGGGGACAAAAGTTTGTCAGAAGAATCAAGCAACAGAGAGTTATGCCCTGGACTCATTTACCCGTATAAAACCTATTTAATTTGATGACAGGAATGATAGTTATGTGTTCCCAAACTGTGACTTCAAGATTCTTTTCATTCACCCAAATTCAGCTTCATGACTTGCCTATATCCACCTGTCCAACTAGCTACTGTGTCTTTGACTTGTGTATATCTGCAAATGTGAACAGTAGGACACAGCGTGAATTAGGAATTTGCAACTGTCTAGAAAGACATTAACACAGCTTATTTAAATTTAAATTTAAATAAAAAAAAAGGAGTGGCAAACTGTCAGTACAAAATGATGGAGCTCCAAGACATGCCACACATAATTTCATATAAACCCAGCCCCTTTCATGCCAAATTATTGTACATAATGTACTTCCACATTATTGTACTGCGGAAATCTCAAGAGAGTTATATCACTGAGGCCAAAACATTATGACATATGTTCAAGTGGTATTTAAACAGTGCTAGAAGTCCTCAAACTGCTCAGTCATGAAATCCACAAAGAAAAATGTATTCTGTGGCTAGTTTAGAAGACAAAATACCTAATCAAACTGAAAAACTAACTATAATAAATGCAAGAAAGAGATCAGTCCAAAAATAAAGGCATTCATGCACACTTTCAATAAATAAATACAACCTCTGTCTTTTTCTTCTTCACTATCAAAGCTTTCCCGCCCATCATGTTGTGGACTAGAAGGAGAGCTGTAACTTTCAGATGATGTTTCTCCACACGTATCATGACCAGATCCAGCATCCAAATTCAGATCTAAAAATAAAAAGTTGTCAGTTCTATTTTTGATCTCAGTGTACGGAAGTGAGGTTATTTTGGTTTTCTCACATTTCACTCTAGTTGAGATTTTGTCTGTTCCTATTTAATTGCATCTGTCCCCTGTATTCCTATCACTTCCATTCCCAGCACTCAGAACTGGTCTCATCCCTAAATTTGCGATGAATGAGTCCCTGGTGTTGAAGAAGGTGATACTGAAAATTGATATTTATGCAAAGCAGCGAAAAGAATGATGATCCTGAATAATTCCTGTGATGTTTATACCAGACTGTACTACAACACTGACTTCCTCTGTATGGTAGCAATCCAGCATTTCCACTGGCAGAGCTGCAGTGCTCCTCGGTGACACCAGCACTGGCACAAAGCTAACTCAGTGCAACATGGCAAAACAATGCACCACTTCACAACTCTTCTAGAACAGCCTTTAACCAAACTCTTATCAACAGATCCTGTTTAAAGAAAAAGAGGTGAACTGAAAAAGTGGTAAATTGTTTTCTATATTCTGAATGGATCATGGGATACTTTTGCTGAAAACCACCTTTCAGGGTGGGTGGCTACTATGGTTTGGCTTTCAAGTTCAACCTCAGAGGGGAAGAAGAATGACAAATTCACCCTCTCTCAGAATCTATGGCAGACACTAGCTGGAAATGCCAGCCCACAAAACCTTGGTTACCAAAACTTCAGGACAAAAATTAGAACACTAATTGTACTACTACTACTACAAATTTATCAGTAAAATAAATTTTCCCCATTTTTTATTGCTACTGGAAGTTTAACATGTTGGGATGGCTCATTAAAAAGTTGCCTTAATGCTTCAATTCTTTAAATAATTTCCTGAATTAAACACACAATTGCTTAAATTAATTTAACAAGTACTTTAATCTAATATAACCTGGAGCCTCAGTGTGAATCTGGGATTACTAAGAGCCAGAGTCCAAAGTGCTAATCGCAAAGTACCAAGTCTTAAAAATTACCATTTCAACTAACTGCTGCTTCAGACAAGCTCAAAATAGGGAGGAAAAAATGAAATACAATGCAGTTAAGAATTACAGACTCAAAATAGGGCATTTTAAACCAAGCCTGTATATATAAACCTAGGCAGAGATTCAGACTGTTATTTTTTCCCTTAGACTATGGCTCCAATAAGTATCTCAAAAGACATTCTGATGTTTATATGTGGGTTGAAACCTCATCTCTGAGCAGGATTTAATGGCTTTCAGTTTCTGTGGATTACAGCTTCTTTTTGAACCAGCCAACAGTTACCAGGAGGCAGTTTCACATCTGTAGAGTGGTGGGTAGTAAGCAAAGAGAGCTCTCATGGAAAAGCATCCACTACTAACTTTGCAGAATCAGACAATCAACTAGTTTGGAAAAGACCTCTGAGATCATCAAGTCCAACCTATGCCTAATACCACTTATCAACTAAACCATGGTACCAAGCGCCACATTTCCAGTCTTTTTTAAAACACCTCCAGGCATGGTGACTCCACTTCCCTGGGGAGCCCATTCCAATGCACAATCCTTCTTTCTATAAAGAATTTTTTTCTAACGTCTAGGCTAAAGTACCCCTGGCACAGCTTAAGTCTGTCTTCTTGTCCTATTGCCTGGGAGAAGAGACCAATCCCCACATGGCTGCACCCTCCTTTGAGGTGGCTGTAGAGAGTGATAAGGTCTCCCCTTATGCACCACTGCATCACCTCCTAAAGTCATCGTCAGTTCATAAAAGCTCAGTGTGCTTTTCCTGACAACAAAAACAATAATCCATCAGAAATGCATGCAGCAGAGCTCTGCTGTAGAGTATGTTTTCTGCTTAATGGCCCTTAACTATAGCTTTCCAAAAGTGTTCTAGTTTTCCTAAGTTTGCGAAGAATGAGTTCTTAAAGTTTTAGTCAAATGTTGTTTGTAGAAGGTAAAAACACCTGCCCAGAAAACACATCAATAATTCAGAACTGGATCCAGCTGGAACTCTCCCAGGTAAGAAGCAATGAGAAGAAAGAATGAAAGCTTAATCAAGATTGTATCACAAGTGGAAGCAACAGAAAGACAAGGAATCTTTAAGAGTCCTTTCAACACTTATGCTGATTAGATGGTGTAGAAAAAGGCAAACTCTTTGTCAACCTTCTGTCACGGGAACTACACATAAGAGAGGCAAGGTTGCAACTGATATTGGGAATTTAGAAAACATCAAGATGGTGAAGTCAATGGGTAGCACAGACCTTCAGAAATTTGTAATAAAGCTTGGAGACTCAGTTTGCTAAAGGAACACAAATATAAATTTTGTCTTAAAACTGACTGATGTACACAAGTTTTAGCCTGGACACTACAGTTAGGACTACCCTAAACTGCCAGGGCAGCATACACAGTTCTGTGTTGTAGCTCACTTGGTTTAAACACTGCAGTTCACCAGTGGTTTTATACAGGTTTCTTGTGGGCCATTACACAACAGATGAAGAAACTAGTAGGCTGTTAAGAGCACACTAGTGGCAAGATACTCCATGTTCACACACTCAGACTGCTAAATTCCATATGGAAGTAGCCCAACAGCAGCTGTTTCTGCAATTACGCCACCCCATAAGCCAACTTATGCAGACATCATTAGTATTTTACCACCTATGAGTGAAGAGACACACCCCATGCAATTGGATCCAGAAGACGGAGTCTAGACTGTTCTATACAGCAAGTCAAAGCACAAACTAGATTGCAAATATACTGACTTGCACCAGAACATTTTTCAGATGCTCTCCCCTTTACAGAAGGCCTCGAATCAATCAGCTGCAAGTTCTGTTTCTTCCTAACAGTTTTGGAAAAAGCACCTTACCTTTTGCTGTCCCAGTACGCATGTGCTGTGATGCTGCAACTCGAACTCCGTTGCTCCTGTTAGTCAACCTGCAGTCAGTTTTCTTTGCTTTCTCCCTGTGTAAACAATTTCATGGCTTTTTTGCAAATGCATGAGCACAAATAACCAACCATGAATGAACATGGAATGACACTGGAAACAAAGGCAGTGACTCCAGGGCAGAAATGTGTATTTAACAGATAGAACATGTAAATTTAAATAATAAACAATTAAATAAAGGCTGCTGGTGCACTATACCAGAAACTAAGTTGCAAGCAGCGTTACTAAACATTATGAATAAATATCTACATAAGAAAAGATACCAAAAAGGAAATGGTACAGCAGACAGTAAAGTCATTTTTGAAAGCTGATGTGTGTAATACAGCCCTACACTAGTCTAGCATAATATCATCTGGAAACTTGGAAGTAGGCAGAGTATTAGGTAAGGGTGGAAGTGCTTTCACTTCTCACAGTGCAGAGCTGTGTAGCCTAAAAAAAGTTCTGAAGCCCTCTGATGTGCAAATTTTCTTCAATAAGATATTTCAGCCAGTTACCACCCACTTCATAATGCTAAAGGTTGCCGTGAACCCTCATTTGATTTTCAGTATATTCTGGACAGCTTTACACCTTTTAAGTTTCAAGAAAATACAAATGAAAAAAGGCAATTTAGTATTGGTTAAGAACGTACTTCCACTCCGTCTTTTTATTAAATGCCAAGCGCTATTTTGAGAAATGAATGCATTCATTTAAAATTCAATTTTTCAAACTACTTCTTTACAGAATATAAAATAAGGACTTTTATGCAGCCGAGCCTCACACTAGGACAGCTCTTGTGCCATCACAGAAAATAAATGCACCTAACTGACTGCAGACTCTGTTTATCAGAGTGAATGCATTACACTTCATTTCTGGAGTACTGGTTACATTGGAAACCTACTTTTCCAGCTGTGGCTTTCCTTTCTTCTTGCTTACTGTAGACAGACTTCGTTTTTCCACTGTGTGCTAGACAGAAAATACAAAGACACCAGTCAAACAACATAATTGGTTAAGAAAGCCAAGAAAACTCAACTTCTAAACCGACAGGTCCACAAGTTCAAGAGTAGTGTGCTCACAGGTGCTATAACTGCCCAAATAATCACTCGTTCAGTGCATCTGAGCCTGTAAAATAATGCATCATGTCTTGTGTTTACATGAGAATCAGCAAAACACTCAGCAAATTACTACTTGCAAATATGCCAGAGATATCAATCAAATTATTGTTTGCATGCTGTTCTTCCTCCAGAGGATAAAACCAAATGTGCTTCATCACATACCTGCTAAAAAGGCTGATTACCAAGCTTCAGGAGTTACAAAATTTGTTGATATAAATGGAACTATTTGATAGTTGGGGGCGGGAAGTACATGTGACAAATCATTTCTACAGTGACAAGTAGGTACCTAGCCTTAAATTGGAGGTTTAAGCTGCTAAACTAAACTCTGGAGTACAACATACAAGCACATAAGAAAAAACATAGGACCTACACAATTTTAAAAGTATGCTACTACTAACTGTTATTAACAACTTATATTTGGCAAGGAAGTAAAGTTTATGAAAATTCTGAAATCATCTCTGGCCAAATCATTGTATCTGGACTTCCCTTAAATAGCTTTTCCTCTGCTTAAGTAAATTAGCCATTGTTTTGCTTCAAGTTTGCAGTACTTCACATCTCGATGCAGCCAACCATTCCATGTTTAGAAGTCAACCTCAATTCATTACTCTGCTTTATGAAATAAGGAAACAGTTTTTGTTTGGCTTGCAATTCCACACATAACAATCAATAGCCAAATTCCAAACATAAATAAGAGTAATATCAAGCAATTCTAACATTCTGGGGTTTTCATATATAAGCAGTGAGCAAGCTTCGTCCCCCAATTTCAGTAGTAGATAATTTTATTTCTGCTTACCTATATTAACCTATAAGAGATTGAGCATTGAAGAGACATAAATCTCAGAAAAAGTGTAAATGCATCCATCCATTAACTTTTTTCAAAGATTATGACTTAAATAATGCAGGTAAGATTGAAAGAATATGTTTAACCTGTTGTACCTACTGCAGCATTAACACAGTTTAGCCACTAATACAGTTTCTATTTTTTTCCTTGAAATAACAGAAATTGCCCAAGCATTTTGGAGTCCTCTCTGATGACAATGCTACAGTAACAGGAAAGGGCCTGATGAGAAATTAACATTAGACTTTTCTGATGGGAAATTTTACTTACAAATTTAAAAACAAAATAATCTTTCTGAGACAGTGGCAAGGAACTATGAAGGGCTTTCCAATCAAGGTAAGTCCGTAGCAACTTCAACATTTATTTTGTACAATTTTAGGCCCTTTTCATCTTCTAAAGCTAAATCTCATTGTGTGTACTGGACAGCCTTCTCAAGTGTCTCAGAATCAGCAACACACCTGGTCAAGTAGGTTAGTACAGTGCTCTGGGTGCTGCTGGACAATACAGCTCTTCCTTCTCCAGTCCATTACCCCATTCTGCTCCGAGTGCTGTATGTTAAGGCTATCCAGTGAAGAACATTTTGCACTGCTAGTGCTGCTGAAAAGAAGGAAAAAAAAAAAGCCCCAGAAGTTATGCGGATGTGAACAAACCTTCAGGCTTTTCTTACCAACATGCATGTTGTGCATTATTGGGAAATTTTGTTTTCAGAAAATGCTAGGAATTTTCAAGAGATTTATGAGATACAAATTACAGAAGTTCTTGTGCTCTGAAGTTATGATCTAACCATAATTGGAGTTCCTTCTTCATTTGTCTACTATATTTTGAAGTAAAAGTCAGAACAACAGAATTTTTGAAAACAGTAATTGAGGGAAGAGTTTCCTTGGATATTTCTACACACAAAAACTTTGTTATTTTCATACCAGACACGTGGATATTTTCCAGATGGAAACGTATTCTGAATTAATCTTCTTTCTTCCTTATCATTAATGACAAATGACTTTGTAATCCCCATTTCAGAATTCATGAGATATTTAAAGAAAAGAATTACTTCAGATCATATTGCAGCCGTGTTTGTTTCAATTTCAAAATAGTCATCTTGCTTTGCATTTTTACCTTCAGGAATGCTAGTTTTTGGTAATGCTGGGAAAGAGGAGTTGCACTTGGCATTTACTTTGGACTTTATAGTGATTTCCACTGAAGCTTTGCTCTACAGCAGCCAGTCAGAAGCAGTATTTAACTAGATCTGAAACCACTGATCAACAAAAGTTGCTGGAAAAACAGTCAGGGTTCTGACAGAGTCAGCAGGGCACAGGGATCTATAACCTTCTTGGGTTTAATACAAAGTCATGCCTTACTACTGGCTGGAGCAAAAGAAAAAAAAAAGGAGTTAATGCTTTTAAATTCTTATCTAAATACTTATGCTGATAATTTAAAGTGTTTTTTAATTCAGGGCTGTTGGCAAGCTGCTTCACAAAAGTTACTACAATGTGAAATGTTACTCAGCTCCCATGATGGCAGAAATCCAGCTCACTTGAAAGCACAAGACATGCTGAAGTTCCAGTAGCTACTTATCAAATACCTCTGTGAGCAAGGGCTCCAACTACTTAAAAGATACACAACAGAATATTAAAAAAAATTAAGAAAATGGCAAGAACCCAAGAAGGTCCCAGAAGACAGACATAAGCCCCTGATTGCAAAGATAGAAGCAAGGTCACTTAAGAAACTTCTGCCAAGTAGAGGTAAATGATTTCACTGCCAAATTTGCAGTCATTTCACGAAAACTGTAATATTACTGAAGTTTTTGTTTTGTATGTGTGATCTCATCTTTACCAGTAAATTTTTGGACTTTTCAAGAGTAAGGCTGCAATACTGAATGAAAACAAGAGACAGACAGATGCACAATGTACCAATGCTATTCGAGATGATTTGCTTGTGACTTTCAACAGTTTTATGCATATTTAAAACAGAAAAGTTTCATTCAGTGCCATTTCTTTACAACCCATAAACAACAGGCACAGACTTTAAGGAATCAGAGACATAAACCAAACAGGAGAGGACAAACAGACCTCTAGCAGTCAAGGAGTAAACACATTTCCCCATCTTAGATAAACAGAAAATAAAAGTAAGCTAAAGGAGTTTCTTTCTCAGAATGTTGTAGAAATGTCTGTCCCTCTCTTTCATATCTCAAAGACAGATCCTAAACTTCAGTCAGCCTTAGAGTAATTCATTATACAATGAACAAAAAAAAGACAATTTCTTTATTAATAACTATAAGCTACTAAATTTGGATCCTGCTCTGATGACTTTGTAGTAGGCTGTATATCCACCAGTGTAATCACAGATTTTGTCAAGATAACACTTTCTTCTTAAGGAAATATAAATTGAAAGTAGGACAGTTAAAAACCAAAACAGACACAAACCACTAAGTTGTCTTGTGGTGAGTTCACACAAATTTTGTCTGTTAAAGATCTGTGGACCTTAATCAACACTGTTCTGTGATACATTTACACTCTAATTACTGGAATTCCAGGTAAATTTTCACCACAAGATAAATACCTTTTACAAATAAATCAATACTGAACAAAACTGTAAATCACAATAAATTCTGTATCCATTTCTTTCCCTTAATTTAGTTGAATTATTGCACAACTATGTGCAAACATATCTGAAGTTTTTCATCAAAATACATTAATGAGTGAATTCACATTAGGTACTTCAGGGATCTGAAGGTATATATAAATTACTTTAGTATGGTTAGGAACTGGTTCCACTTACAATGGACACAAAGCAGCAGGTGAGCATACGTTTGCCAGTAAGCGAGTGCAGAAATGGGCTACCTTCTCCTGTAAGCTCCTCTTTGAGGTTATTTAAGCTTCAAATCAATAGCACTGGAAATTTTCAGTACAAGCATGGGGGATTGTGTACATAGGAAAAGTACATGCCATACAGATTGATGCTACTCATCTTATAAACACAAATCAAAACATCAATTCAAATAGTGAAGATTCACAAAATTTGGGAAAGAATATCTATCCAAACGACCTAGACCTACAGATTTAGGAATAGGGCCTTATGAACTATTTTCCTAATAGAGGTTAAGTTAATAACAACCTCCCAAACAATAAAAACAAGACCAGAACACCCCAGCACAAACAAACAAAAGCTCCACAAACAAGCTTTAATCTAGAAAGACACGTACTCTCAAAGCACTAACAAATGGAAGTTCAGAAATGCAACATGGTCACATTACATCCTAGTACCTACTTGGCAACAGGACTTTTCCCATTATGTTTCTTGTGAACTGCTGCATGTTGCATTACATCTGGAAAAAGAAACAAAGCATAATTTCAACAGCAATTCCAATTAATCTTTTAAATCAATCCAGCAAATTCATCTTTCCATCACTACTACCAGGCACATAGCAGAAGACATCTTCATTAAACAGGCCAGGCTTAATTTACAGTACTGAAATTAGCAGGTGTTGCATAGAAGACAAATCAGTTTGTACAGATGTTGTAAACAAGACTCTTTACCTTCCATTTTGCAGAAGAATGAAACAGAAAGAGAGGGACTATGACAATGCTAACATTTGCTCACCTCTATATTAATTCTAAGCACTAAATGCATGACTTGAGTATCACCCAGCATGAAAGAACAGAGAGATAAGAAAGGAATGAGTCAGGAAAAAATACAACATTTTGTAATTTCTTCTATACTACTGAAATTAATCTCAAAACTACGTCACACATTCTGACTAGCAAATGAAGACAAGTCCCACACTAAAGTACTACATTCTGAACCTGAAAATTCACTATGCAAGTAAACCTTTACAAATTACAGCTGACAAAAACAAATACTGACTCAAGGCCAGCCTGGGTGGGGCTCCAAGCAAACTGGTATAGTGACAGGTTCCCTGCCTGTGGCAGATGGTTTGGAGCTTTGCTTCCAACCCAAACCACTCTAAGAGTATATGAAGAACAACTAAGAACTTTAGAGACACAGTCTATCTACCCTTTTATTTAAGGCAACTGCTAAATTTTAACAAAAGCAACTTTCCTTGATTCCAACTATTGATGATCTTAGTATTTCTTGGTACTTATGATTTTGCCTAAATGCTCCTCAATGCTACACTTAAGCCCAAATTATGGTTTAAAGATTTGAGGGGAAAAAAAATCATGATTTTTAAACTTCTGGTAAACACTTCACTAAACTGGCAGAAAAAGTGTTCTGAAATGCATTTTTAGTTTCACCAGGTGAAGAGATTTATGTAAAATTTTTAAAAGAGTATATAAAAGACTATTTGAGCAAACATACTGTGAATTTACTTGGTGTGTTCTGAACTCTTAAGAATATGGCAATGATTATTTTTATCAGAAAAAGCTGTTTAAACTGCCTATGTAGGTTACTTAATCCACAGAAGTTCAACAGCAAACATGAGTTATTCATGTGAAAGAGGGTAAGAGTGCTGTCATTACTTGAAAGTGTTCAGTGGTCCATGTTCATCCATCAGTCCCCTTTCCCATCCTTTCCACCTACTAGGAGATGATATTTGTTTCCTTCAAAAAAAAAAAAATGCAAAACTGGCTTGCTGTTTCCTTTCAGAATGAAATTACTGACCAGCTACCAGGCTGCTGCTTCCACGTGTGAACTGTTCTCAAGGCATTTGAAAAACACCAGCTTTCAGACTGTATTTAATACTCACTACAGTCCCAAACTTAGTCCAGAGTATCAAAGCAGCATAGGTTAAGAATAAGAAGAGGAAAACTTGAACATCCTTTCTGTGTAAAACTAGAAGCTAAACAAATTTGCCATATTTAATGTAAAACAGTCTGCAACCCTTGAAATACTGCACTTAACTCTAAACCCTGAAGAATACCCTGAAGGTATCTGAAGAATAAATAGGTAAAGACATGAAAGTCTATAAATAATCTTGGCTTGAGTATATTGTGAAGTATATATTCCTGGTTGTTCAACACAGCTGTGAACTTCTGCCTTCAAGCTGTCTGTGAACGCTGCCACTTCTTGAGTTACAGAAAAACCTCTTAAGGAAACTGCTGGAAGTACACAAAAATTCTTCATTTCCATAGCAGATTTCATTCAATTTTTGTACCACTTTATACCAATGAAGAAATCAGTCAAATGTATGATTTCCAGAACTGAGTGTGGTAAAATATCTCAAAGAACCACCTTTGAGTACACAACTACCTTCCTCCTGACTTGAAGCTTCTGAACTGTCCTCCTTGAAGTGTTCTGCTGTCTTAACCGTCTTCAAAGAGGGTTGTAAGTTACCTGCAGAGAATAAAGTTCACGTAGTAACTTTATAGATCTTGAACAACGGGATAGTTCCTGAATGTTTGCACTAAGCTGGAAGCTAGGGAAATGGAAGACTGAACTTAATGGTGTGCATGGGGCAATAATTTGAACATTGACTCCTTCAAAGCAGGCCATCTCCAAGAGTAAAGGCTCTTAAGAGATACTTTTACTTTGAAGAAAATAGTGTCAAAAATAATTTTAATGCTATGGTACAATTTCAAAAGGCTGTGATTGTGATAATTATTAGAGTTATTCCTACTATGCTGCACTTCAGATTTTCTTTATAATCATTTTGTGTTACAACAGGAAATGGGAGGAGAGCAATGATAGTTACTAGCATTCTTCAGCAACAAATTACACTCCTCCACTGTCAAATCATTCATCTGCCAAAAGAGACCTAATTTGGGCTAAAGTCTCCTAGTGCCCTTAGCACAGTCTTCGCACACCATTTTTGCCTTTTTATGCTAGACAGGATGAAAAATAAGTAGGAATAATGTTAACAGTTTTGTTGCAAAAATACCACTTCCGTGCTCTGAAAAAGGACTTAGTTGGCTAAGTCTACTTTTCCCCTCACAAGAAGTTCCAAGTTAGTGCAGGTAAAAGCATCTGAAAGCTGTTGCTTAGGAGCCTGAAACATTGATAAGAAGATCCTTCTGAACATTATCTGCACTGAAAGATAATAAATCCCCAGAGATCATGCTCTCATGTTGGAATCAAAACTCTACTCCAACCTGAAAAACAAACAGTCTAAACAACTGAATTTTTGAACCAGGAGGGAGATAGCTAATTGATTTCCTCCTTAATGGAACCAGAGTGCCATAATTAAGCTTACTGAACATTCATTGTGAGATCCCAACTATTATTTAAGGACCTTTCATCAAACATGATGTGATTCCACATAGGTTTTGCTAAAAAACTTTGCGTTTCTGTGAAAAGATATTTTTATCTTTGACTCTATATAATGACTGAAGACAAATTTAAGCCACAAATGCTTTGTCTGTCAATTAATTCTGCAGGTTCTGCTTGAGAACTAGATGAAATTTTTCTTAAATATATGCTTCCTTTCCCAACACTGTCACCACATGCAAAACATACAACTAACTTGCAGTAACAAGTAGCAGGATTACATGAATCCCAAGCAGGAAACCTAGAGAAACACAGAAACCAACAATAAAAAGAAAACCCTCATGGGCGACTTAACTGGGGTGATTTTGGCAACAGGTAGGGTGAGGACTTTTGTCTTAGTGCAGCTTCTATTAGCCTGCACCACAGGAAATGTGACTGTGAGATACCCTGGACAAGTCATCCAGTCTGCCCCCTCAAAAGAAAAACAAGCTTAAATTTATCACACTAATGCTCTTCACCAAATATTTCTTAATATTTTCTTAATATCAATATCTCAATGTCAAGGCCTGAAACATGCCCATGAGCTTTGCAACTCTTCCCTGCTCTCCCAAGGGCTTCACCTGCCCACAGTGACGATCCAATCTAGCACACTGCAGTTTTGCAATTCAGGGTGTGACTGCTGGGAAAACAACTGGCAGATGCCTCACCCAGGGCCTCCATCCTTCGGCTCAGGAGCCACATTTGAGCTCAGGCCTTGCCTGGGGTGTGCTGCTGGCACACTTGTACCTGAACATCAATCTTGCTGATCCTGTTCCTTATCCAGACCTACTGACTTGTTTTTCTGCCTTGACCTCAGACCTGCCTCACTACTCTGGACTTGTCTGGTAATCACCAGGTTCTTGCCTGTCCCTGGTCCTAATCTTCCTCATAAGAAGTTAAGCCTACTGCTTTCTGTCTTATCTGTCAGAGAGAACAGATCATCCTCTTTACATTAGGGCTTTTTGGTATTTTGAAGACTTAAATCACCTTCCATTTGAGTCTTTCCTCCTCTCTGCTAAACAATGAAGTTCCTCATCCTGTCTGTCATACATTCTACAGCTGACAAATCCACATGAACTTTAATGTACTCAATTATTTATTATTATAAAAATTATCTCACGTTTAAGATCACTATGAAATCTGTAAGATTTCCGACAGCATTGACGTTTGTCTATTCTCCTTCTGATCTACTCACCCTGCAGATCATTTCTGCTCAAGCCAACTCTGTCTTGATGGAATTTGGCACTGGTTCTTGTTTGAAACCATTTCAAATTACCACCATGTATGACAATGCATTTGCAAGTCCTTCTCAACCAGATGTAGTCTACAGTCTAAAATATGCACAACCTGTCCAGTGTGCCCATCATGAACATGAATCTTTCTGGACCTTGGAAGCTCTTTCCTCCCCATGCAGCCTTTCAGTACAACAGAGGTATCAATTTTTACAGCAATTGTAAAACAGTTGCACAGTCACCCTGATTGTTGTTAGTTAAACATTTTCACAAAACTGCCACCTAAGAAAGTGTTTAAGTGTTACTTAAAAATGTTACAAAGTGACCTACAGCTTCTACCCTAAACACAGTGCTTCTATTTCATCATGGAAAGAATGCATCTGTCAGGGATCGCACACATCATTTCAACTAAAGTTAGCTGTCATTTCTCTATTTTTTCAAAATGAATACAAGTGGTCTGTTTGGAACCTCCAATCTATTCAACTCCTTACTGAGATCTTTGGCAACTTCTGAGGCAGTGGCCTCACAGCCAGTGCCTCAACTGTAATGGGTATATAACAGGCACTGAAAGAAGAAGAGAAGATTCAACAGAAACAAAGATCACATCCTAAGGCACCCATACAGAGAAGCCAAGTTTTAGTTGCACAAACTGTAATACACAAGAAGGTTAAGAGGGCCACCAAAGAAATCTCTACCATGCAAGTGCTGAAACACAACTCTGGGTAGTCCTGAAATCAGGGACATCCCATCATTTATTACTCAAAAATAAATCGTAGTTTGAATATCAAGACAGATGCTTTAATCTACAAAAGAAAACAAACAAAAAATCAGATTGATTTTTTTGGCCAGATCAAACTTTTTGTTCGATAAGAAGATTTTGTGAAAGGAGAAATGCCTAAGTGTTTGAACTATTCATAACAGCCTATTGAAGAGCATGACGGGTGGGGCAAGACAGAGAAGAGGGAAGAGAGGAAGAGGTCAGGAGAGGGAATAGGGAAGAAGAAGAGAGAAGAGAGGGGAAGAGAGGAAGAGAGGAAGAGATGGAATAGAGGAAAGAGAGGAAGAGAGGAAGAGAGGAAGAGAGGAAGAGAGGAAGAGAGGAAGAGAGGAGCGAGGAAGAGAGGAAGAGAGGAAGAGGAAGGAGGAAGAGAGGAGAGAGGAAGAGAGGAAGAGAGGGAGAGGACAGAGGAAGAGAGGAAGAGAGGAGAGAGTGAGAGAGGAAGAGAGGTAAGAGAGGAAGAGAGGAAGAGATAGGAAGAGAGGAAGAGAGGAAGAGAGGACGAGAGGAAGAGAGGAAGAGAGGAGAGGGAAGAGAGGAAGGAGAGGATAAGGAGGCAGAGAAGAAAGAGGAAGAGAGGAAGGAGTCGAAAGAGAGGAAGAGAGGAAGAGATAGCGAAGAGAGAAGAGAAGTTGATGCTATCTAGCATGATATGATGCGCCTATGTTTTGACAGGTGGGAAACAAGACTAGACTCAGAATAAATCAAGAACTATTCATTGACCAGGAGTTCAAATACCGTCTAGTGGATATAACATGCAAACACAAAATTATAATCTGTACTAGGCACGGTGGCAAGATCACTTTTTATAGACTTTTTCATTATATAAGAATAGACTTGGATATTTCCTTACTGTGGAGTGTGCAAAGATTCTGACGAAATTGATTGGAAGAAGTATATAATCGCTGATTCTGCAGAAAGCTTGTGATGTATTTGAAAATAGCTGGCCTGAAATTTAAATGAGAGTTTGTTAAAGTAAGTAACAATCATAGGAAGAACACAAAAATTTACTACAGTACCATTTAAAAGCAGAACAGGCAGTTGTTAAGAAGTCCAAACCCTTCAATTTGCATATTCAGCATAAACAATGTTAAGTGCTACTTTTGAGCTTTGCTGTGAAGTGCTAGTATAAGCTTGGAGTACAGCCAATATCAGGACTTGGTAGGATGGTTGGTTTTGGGTTTTTTTTTTTAAATTTAATTTTTTTAAATTAAAAAAGGTAGGTGCTTTTGAGTCATACATTTTAGCCACTTGTAACATTTTATTGAAGAGGAGTTTGGACTGAGTTCAAAGGCACTGGACTCTATGTTTTAACTTTTTTTTTTTTTAACTGAGAACACATTTATTTTCCCAAAACACTGCATCTCTTTCTTAAATACATTTCTATGGTTAAATACAAAGCTGAATTCACCTATGAGGTCAGTATTTGAATTTCATACTTATCTCCAAGAGCAAAGGGTGGGATTCTCAACATTGTTCTGCACTGGTCTGAGTCAAGTTACCAAGAGATTAGTGACAAATTCAATTAGCTTCAAACAAGAATATAGGCCAAAAATGAATGGTTTTCACTTCCCCCACACCATGGTTTCAGATTACTTGCCAAGAGGACTACTCAGTTCAATTTCTTTGGAAGAGGGGGAGGGGAGAACAATTCTTGGCAACTGGGCACATACTGAAACCCCCAAATAAGTATATACTTATGCTAAATCTGACATTGAAAGAAAAAGGAATTTGAGTACAGTAATGCTATTCTCTGGATATTATTCATGCAGCATTCCTGTATAGTCACAACACAACCTACAAATTGTAATTACAGTTGCTTACTCTAAGACAGTTGGGTATGTTCAAAGGTTATCTTCAAAGTGAGTCTCCTGGGTTTGTTACTGTGCAGTGAGGCTTCACAACCTTTCTGTGCTACAATACATTCCCTTCAGTCAACCTCTGTTTAATGGGTTTATTGATTTAAAACCACTATGCTTATTAGCCAAAATTGTTCACACAGATTAATTTTTGGCTTGACAATCAAGCCAATAAAGAAGACAAATATTACAGACCAAAATTTATTAAAAAATTGGCAAGGGGGTGGTTGAGGCTCAGAGTGGCTCCACATTATGATTAGGAGTTTGAAAAGCACTGTCTGATTCCTCCACTACCCCAATTCAAGAGACACTACCTAACATGATGAATAATTTGTTTTCAACAAAGTTGAACAATCTTGACTGAAAAGGACAAAAATAACAAGGTATCTGTGCCAAACAAACAAAAAAAACCCAAAAAAACAAGTAGGCAAACCCAAAATCGTATTTCTGCTCTAAGTTACAGCTCAGCTTTCACCACCAAGCTCTCTCATTACTAAATAGCAAGTGATGAGATATGGGCCATTTTCTTACAAATACATGAGCTACTTTTAATTTTATATACGTGCTTCACTATTAGTGTTTATTCCTTTTAAATTCCATTCTGTCTCTCACTCTATCCTGTCATAAAAAGTACAACGCATGTACTCTGAGTTACTGTTCCTGGTATTTCTAAATATACCCTTGAGTAAAGGAGGTAGTATCCTTCCACAAGTGCCAATCATTACTATATAATGCTGCTTAGGACAAATATTTTCATAATTGTACAATTACTTCCAAAGAAGTAATTCTACCAAGTTTAATAAAAGTCTAATTTAAAGAAAATCTAAAAGAGTCAAGAGTATCTATTTCAACACTGCCTTCCCACTTTCTTTGCAAATTGGGTTTAGGTAGCAGAATATCCACTGTCCATAGGAATCATCTAGCTTGACTTCAATCACTTTTCCAGTGATGCATTTCAGACTATTTGCTAAAACATTTACCTGATTATGGGCTCAAGATCAGCATGCCTTCGTTCTTCCCTCTTCTGAAAACCCTGATTTAGTGCTCTTAAAATAGTCTTGTCAAATGCTTCAGAAGACAGTTCCTTTGGGAGCTGAGAAAAAGGTAAATGTGAAAAATGAGTAGTTGACATTATAACGACTATATTTGCTGACTATGAGTCTATACCTTTTGGTATCAACAAGAAACTTAATTGATACAGTTTGAGTGATGTATTTTACAGACCAAAGGTACAACAAATCAACATCATCGAGTTTGGCAAGAGAAACACTTTGCTGTAAATCCTCACAGCAAACCCAGGCATAAAACTGTTTAAAGCTCTATTTGAAAGAATTACGTTCAGAAATCTACCAATACTATAATCTTTTCCAGGACAGCTTACAGCCTTCTTTTTTTCATTTATTTCTTGAAATCTTTCATACATAGAAATTAGTTCTGAAAATAACATGAAAAAAATAACCAGGCATGGCTGAATGCATTGTGCTCACTATCATCACTTAGCTAGATTAAACTATTTTAAATAAACAGTACTAGAAAGGAAAACATTTCAGTTATTTACAATACACTATACTTCAGCAGGAAACACTGAGATTAATCAATAGCAAGGCCCTTCCCAGTTGCTGTTAACACTGAAACTTCTTATCAAAATTCATTATAACTTTACAACGTCAATACAACAGTGAGGTCTTCTGATGCTCTAGTTGAGAAGGCAAAATTCTTGCTACTGAAGAGCATGACTGTTTTAAATGGAGACTATTCCCCAGAATGAAGTTTTTTTCACCTTTAGAACTTCCAAATATTGTACTTAAGTACATCAAAGCTGATCAAATTTGTTCATCTATATTTAAAGAAAAACATATTTTAATATGGCACAATTAATAGTAAACTGCCACTGAAATACGTGGTTTTCTACTAATGTTCAAAGCTATTGCAAATGTGGTTAATGTCTCCCACCAGTTATGGTCAAGAGCACTAACTTACACTACAGCAGCATCTTCCTCTGTATCTGGAATACACCTGACCCAGAGTGCCAGCTGCTTATTGCATTCTGCTTGTGGAAAAACCCAGCACTCCGTCACCCTTTCACTGAATGATGTGCTACTAACAGAGCCATGCTGCATCTGATTCTGAATAACTGCTTGGTAACATACATAAGAGAAACTTCTAGAATCCAGACAGACAGGTGCTGTTAGTATTATTATGTTAGCACAGTGCTATAGCACCTGAAATGTCTTAGATAAAAAGCAAAGGGCTGAGAGCAGCTGTTCTTAACAGACCCTTTGGCTTTAATATGCATTACTGAGGAACTCTGACTGAACAATTAGTCAGTGTTAGCCAAAAGGTACCAGAAAGTTACTGCAGAAGTGTGGAATGAGCAAATCTCCTATCCTAGTATTTTGTATGTAGATTTGTCTCTGGAAACAGCTGACTTCTTGTCTTTAAAACTTCCATTAAAAGGAATGCAATTCCTTCTGTATTTAAAGATTCAGTTATATGAACCCAAGATTAGGTGCTTAGCTTAAGGTAATGGGATAGCCTTGTGACTTACAAGCTCATTAGTCCTTCCACATACGTGGGTAATTTCCTACTTGCAAAGAATTTTTCATGCTTATCACCTAAGAGAACCCAGTCTTTAATATAAAGTTATGCCATTCACTACCTTATTTTTCCCACCAACACTTCTATTCTGAAACAGTTTTTACCATTATCTTACTTCTATCACATGCATCATTGGAACTTTCCATCAAGTATTTTGACCATTCTTTTCTGACCCTAGGAAACTGAACATACTATTTAACAAAGCCATTTAGATTGGAAAAAGAACAACAAAAAGCCAAATGCAAGGACATATGAAGAGGACATTTATACTTTATGTTTTTTAAAGCAAGGTAAAAGGTCTATTTTGCTTTATTTAACAATTCTCTCTTACTTCTATACTTATTAAAGCAGTTGTGAATATTCCCTGCCTCATTTCTGGAATACCAGAAAACAATGTTGTTAATTTAAACAATGAACAAGACAATGACCTTTGTACAGTAACTGGCTTTCCGCTCACAATTAACACTGCAGTTAAAAACACCAGATGCCATCAAAACATGTCCACAACAGATCTCTCATCATGGCCCTGAATGGGGAAGAGTTTAAATATAGAATAATTTTCCAGAATAGGTGGAACCCAAAATATTAGACATTGGCAATAAACACACAGTTCGAGGTCATCACACTGATGGCATCTGCACATGGCCAATGCACAGAAATGTATTCTCTGCTTGGAGCAGGGGGAAAAACAACTGAGAGAACTTTTAGTTTTTTTAAACATGGACACACATGCACATATAATTGCTGGATTTTCCTCAAGTTGAACTCCTTGTGATGATGAATAGGCCTGCCTTTGTTCTACTGAAGAATACAACAGTTAAATTGAAAACTATTATGCTTATGGCTGTGTCTCGCTAATTAAATGTAACAAATATACTCCTTAAGATCCTTCTAACAGGAACACAAGCAAACGACCAGTGGTTGTACCTATACATAAGCCCTGTGGGGAATACTAAAAACTCATCTGGCAGTTCAATTAAAACTCTTAAGTGCCATTTCAGATGAAACAAACAATCACCTCCTGGGAAACTCCCCAACCATTCTGTAGGGCTGCTGCTTCTGTCAAGATCCTTCATTACAATATACTTAATTAAATGGTTAATACAATTGTGAAGTACAAAAATCTGTTAGCATGCTTTTGTTCCTATAATTACACCCCAGAAATCATGGCTCTCCTAGACTACTTCTGAAGTTATAAACCTGATGTGCAAACATTACTTTCATATTTTAATACTTACTTTTAGCAGGAATTCCTGAAGCTCCTGATGTGTTTTTGTTACACATGTTACTGAAAAATCAGACCAGGTTACCTAGAATGAAGGAAAAAAGAATAAGAAAAGCTTCTTTTTCCAAATTTTATAGCAATTAGCTTGTCAGAACAATTCCATAAATTTGGCAATCGCAGAGTTAACACTTGCAATTAAGAAAACACCAGGCAAAACAGGGATAAGGTGGTACTTTTTCAAAGACTGATTTTGAGTGTGTATTTTAGGATCACTTTCATGTTATTTGTGGCTAAAGGGAGCATGGACAAATTCAGAGAAATACAATGAAGGCCCTGAAGATTGCTGACTCAGAAAGAAGCCAGGCAGAGGGCTCTGTAACTATGGGACTTGTATCAAACAGAAAAAATTAACCACAAAAAACAGGTACCAGAGACAAGGACTGTAGATCAGATATATTTGATTGAGCGCTCACTGTCATTACCAGGAGTCAAAATGAAACAAAAAAAATCTGTTTATATTACCTATAATTTTATCTGTCTCAAACTCAAATTTTACACAGTCATATACAAGTTGTTTTAGGCTACAAGTCATAAAAAGTACTGCAAGTTACTAAACAAGGCACTCAAGAATCAGACATTGTGGCATATGCCCATATAAAATTTCAGTAGCTTATTGTTCTGACATGACATGCAAGTAGTCAAACAGCACCTTCACATGCATCTTTTGAGTAAAAAATAAGTAAGCTTGGTTAGATGAGCGCTGCCCAGCTTTAAGCCCACTTCTGGGCCAAAGATTCCAATCAGTTACGTGGGAAGATTCAGGGGAATGGGAGTTCACATGACAATTATAAACATTCATTTATTCTCAAGAGTTGACAGAGTAATGTCCACCACCAATTGCCTTCAACTTAGTTCCCAGAAATGCCAACTACCCTTGGTGCTTTCAGCTGGGAAGCCATGACTGCAATTGCTGTTACAACCTTAAAAAAGCAGTATCTGGGCACAAAATTATCTACAGTGAAGAGCACAGTATATACCTGCACCGATGAGGAAAGCAAACTCCTAAAAGAGCTGAGGTGGAGTTTCAAGATTACTGAAATACTTGCCAAAATTCCTCCACATTCCCCCTTTAACAAAGAAATTCAAAACCATTCTCAAATCTGTCTCTACATGCTGACTCTTTAGACTAGTTTTTTTACTTTAAATATTGATAATCCATATAGGTGTTCTGTACAAGCTTTTCCCATCTCCTACTGTATTTTCCTTCATATTCACTTCACAGACTATTTGGAA
>CM031858.1:70887346-70909902 GCA_018697195.1 Certhia americana
CCAAACTCTGGGATCAACACATGAACTTTCAGCTCAAAACAGCTTTTTTTAAGTTTGCTTCTTCAAAGCTCTCCTGTAACCCAAGTCAAATGACCAGTTAGAATGTTTGATGTAAACCATTCTTTTTCATATCTATTGGCACAATGACTCATAGTATTAGTCAGCTCTTACTAAGAAAATTACTACTTTGATTCAATTAGAACATCACCACCAACAGCCTTAGCAACTATTATTTAATACATGCTGCCCTTAGCTACTAAAATAGAGGTAGTTACCTACTATAGTAGGTAAGTCTTCCAGTTTGTGGCCATTTTCCAGCTTGTTTGGTTTTGCCTTAAGAGACAAAGTGCAAAACAAAGGAACCAACCTCCAGTTTTCTCAAAAAGCACAGGATCCACCCTCATATGGTAAACACTGAGAAACAAAATCCAAGATAACCATATCCATATCCAAGCAATCTACAGCTGCAGACACAACTGTGCTCCTGTGCCATTTGAGCAAACAATTGACCAGTTTCAAAATTCTTATAATTAGCAAAAGCCAAGTTTCCTGAAGTGATGTCACACACCCAGCTATGGTTGATGTTTTACACCTTCCCACATTACGCCCTCACACTTTATGCCCACAATTACATAAAACACCTGATTTGCACACAGAATTCCAAAGAATTACAGGATAATCCAAAGAATCTCGAAATTGCTTCCTGGGCAAGTTTTTGAAACAAGCTGTATGTATCTGCAGTACATAGACAATAATTTTAACATCCTTATTTGCTTACTTTGAATGTGTACTCCAAATGTTTGTCAGCCCTTTTTCTTGATACATCTTTCAGGGTTATCTTCTCAATGTGTACAGCTGAAAGAAAAACACCTTATTGTGCACTCCAAAACTGACAGTTTGCAAACCATTTCCTACTTTCCCAGGCTCTCTGAGCATGCCTGTAGGCTATGTCCTGATGCACACAGCATGACTCTTCCTTAGGAGCTGTTTTATTGCAAAAAACTGCTGGGGGCAGGTAGAAACTTGCTCTCTTCAAGTACATCTCCGGAAAACCTCTTCAGCGCACATCATGAGAATCTGTTCATTACCCAAGAGCTTATTTAGACCAAATGTCACATAACTACAACAATATAATCACTATAAGTGAAAAGACAATAAAAGGAAGTCAAACTGTATCTTTACAAAAGAAGTATCAAGTGCTGATAAAACCACACATGCCTTCTACACCTAAGAGTCAGGAACATCAAGAAATAAATGAGGGCCAGCTAAGGCCAAATAACCACATTTCTGAAGGGTACACCTAGGTGAAAAAAAATAGAAAGCCCTGAAGGAGACAGAAATGAGTGTCAGCAAACAGAAAACAAAGAGAAGAAGCAGAAAGCTACAAGAATTGTACTGTTAAGAGTGTCATTGAACTGAACTGAGGAGGAAGAAAGGTGCTGTAAGTAATTGCTGTTTTAACCTTCCTTCCCCATAGCCTACTGTAAGTAGCATTAGGTGAGTTCTGGCTGTGACCTGGCAAACAGCAGCACCATATGGCTTTCAGGGTCTGGAAATTTTCTTGAGGGCACACAGCATTGTTCAGGTAACACTCCATATAAAAACCCTTATGTAGCCAAGATGGGCTTTTCACTTTTGCTTCTCCGCTGGCCTAAGAATTCAACAGAATTCTATTCTAGTGCAAGCCTGAACACATCTTTACATGTAAAAAAAATTATTTAAAAGCAACTCAACTCAACCCGCCCTACATCATCAATGCTTCCTTTCAATGCTTTAGAAACTCTTTTTTTGGAAGAAGGTGGGTGGTGTTTAAAGTCAACGCTTTCCTTTCAATTTTTAATGAATGTTTACACAGGATATATTGGGAATTACTCATAACAGCAGTATTTTTTCCTAAAAGAAAAATTAAACCTCCTAATTGTATGTTACAAAACTCATTAATGGATATTAGCTAATTACCATCTAATACAACGTAAACAGTTTAAATTTATTTAAACTGTTACAGTTACAATTCAAGTCTCATCCCTATCAAACATACCATTTCTAAGATAATTAATTATTGGCAATTTCCATAAAGAAACATTAAGCCAGCAAATAAATCTAGTGGTGCTACAGCTTCCACTTTTCTTAGCAGAGAGACAGATACTGAGTGTGCTGGTGTACAATAGTTGTAATCCTCTAGCTTGGAGTTAGAAAGATAGACAAGCACTTCATTTTTACTATATAATGAAGATTTATTATTACAAAGGAAAGAAATCTGAGATGAGCTAAGGATGCCAGAAAATATCAATATTTTATGAAAAGACGAATGTTTAGTGACCTTAATTTTTACCTGTCTGGTATAGATTAAAGTGCTGTTAGAAGAACCACGGCTCAACAAAACTTCTGGTGCAGTAAAATTTCTTAATAGCAACCATTCAAATTGATACTGGAATTCATATTCATAAGTTAATTAAGAAGTTGATTCCCATGACTGGAACTGGGGATAGTAGTTTAAATTGCATTCCACTACATGCATATATTTAGCATACACAATTAGGAAACTAAGACCATTAACATTCACAGACAAGCTTTCTTTCCTTAATGAGATTGCCCTAACTACTGAGTGTTCTTAATGCTAAAAATCTGTCTTCAGGTATACAAAAATTTATTACACAATGGAGTACCTTCAACTTCCTTAACTTCTATCTGCTGCATGCTTCATTGTAATACACGATACAATAGGTAATTACACTCTTGTTGCTCCACAGCTTTAGTTCTACAGTTTCAACAGACTCCCTTATAATTCTGTCTCCACAATGGCATTTTAAATATTCTAAATGGCTAGACTAGAAGAGAAGTTTGAATACACAAGCCAATGAGGCATGTTCCATCTCTGCATCTATTCTGGACACAGCACATGCATCCAGGATGATTGAGTAAAGCATGTATACATGATACTGCTTACTTTCTAAGTCAAGATTTTAAAAATTCATATTCATCACACCTGAGAATAAAACCAAAGTTATTATTTCTAACCCAGTAAGGAGATTTCTGTAGCAGGGAGTCTCTACCATATAACTGTGTAGCAAATATCACAGTTATTCTAATCCTTCACTGTGGTTTCTCACTATGATAATATAAATGCAGAAAAATATTTAAACTCTTTGCCAGGTTAAATTATTCAAATTTTTGTGCTTCTGTTACTTAATTTGAGAGTGTTATTAAAGAGATTCTCCCTTTTAGGTTTCCAATTCATGAATACAAACACTTTGAACTCCATAAAAGGATTTGAAACAGGTTTGTTGTCTGTAATCTGACATAATCTTTCTCTGTGGTTCTTTTTCAAGGAAATCAAAAACTCTCAAACTGCCTGCCTTCAAAGTGCAGTCAAATCTCCACACTAGAGACAAAAGGACATTTATGAGGACAAAATGAATAGCAATCATTTTTCCATATTGTTGGCTTCTCGCTATCTGCAGATTATCTGTTGACTAATTTAGACAAGTGACTTGCTAATCCTCTTGAAGAATAAAGGGTGAGAATAAATCTGTTTTCAATAATGCTCATTTCTTCAAAGAGAAGAAATTGTCCTGGCAATTGCATATCAGTTTTGTTTATGCTCAGAAGCCTTGCTCTTATTCTCCCCAACAGAGCCAAAACACTGACTTCTATGAAGCCTTTCACTTCTCCAAACTGCCATTTCTATAAAACTTGGTAACACGTAATTTTTTGGGTTTTTTAAATTTCACCAAATACAACTGAATCAAGCAGCAAAATCAATTGACTGCTTCCCAATATTTTTGTGTTTAGTTTTGATTAAAAAATCTAAATACTGTTAAACAATTGCATTAAATGTTGTTTTCTCTCCAATCCTACCCCTTTTTCCAGTGAGAAGCCCATTTGCAGCTAATTTTCATGCATGCATTCACTAGCAGTTAGCAGCTAACACAAATGACAACTTGTTATAACACAGAAAAGACCAAGTAGCAGGCAGAGAAGCTATTTTACTTACCAATCACTGCAGCTTCTTGTTCAGATGAACAGCAAGAGAGATACAAGACATCTACAACTCCAAGCAGAGTTTAAAGTTCAAGGAAACCCTTAAAGCCTTCCTCAAAAGGAAGCTCAGACAACATACCTTCTCGCTGAGGTCTATGGGAAGCCATTGGGAGTCCATCATGAGGTGCTGTGGTTCGTTCTAGCAAACTGGTCTCATTACTTGACATGCAGTCACCATGGGAAAAGTCGCTCTAAATTGAGAAAGAGAAAAAAAGAAACGTCTTAGTAGAATGTCGGTTACCAAAGCTTGCTCTAAACAGCACATATTACAAAAAACCCTTTATCTGGTATTCCACAGGAAAAAAACCTGAAGATCTTGACAGTGGCAAAAAGATGATCATTAGCCATTTCAGTTCTTACTTTATTTATGTGTTTATCATACGTCACCTGTAACTTCCAATGTTTCACTGACCTTATTTTTAAACAGAATTGGGTAGGGAACAGGGCTCAAGCTGGACAATTCAAGACCATTAGCTCAAAACTTCAGTGATCATTTACTATTAGTATGAACTCTTTCAACTACTAATATGTCAAGTCATCTACTCACTACATTCTAAATATATTCTCCTCAATTATATCCACACCCTGTACCTTCACCTCTTCTATATGGGGAATCACGAGTAACTGCTTGGACAGTCTATGAGGACATGTGGTCCCCATATGTGTGTTTAAACAATTAAATCCATGCATCTCTTACCAACTAAACATTCAGAACATAAGCAGTTGCCACCAACACCCTCACTTTTGTAGAGGAAAGGACAGACCAAAAGCACATCTCCTCCCACATTTACATGCAGACTTCAAATTTATATACCAAGGTGTATTACTATTAATAAAGTGCACAAGAAGGGGACATAACAAGAAATCAGAGGAGACACATAACATAAGTAAGAGAAGAAAGAACAATCTAGGCTAACAATGATAAATAAGAAAAAAGCATTATAAGAGCATGGACTACAAGTGGTTTCCCTAGGGTAACAAGAGCCTATATAATTTGTTCCGAATTAAGATGAAACATTAATGTATCAATTTACATATTTGTCAATGATCAGGTCTTGCTAAAACAAAAGAAAACAAACAAATTAACTGACCAAGCAAGCTAAAACTCAGAAATGTTTTAAAACATCCAGTGACATTAAATGCAGCCACTTAATTCCATGTACAAGAGAACAACACATTGCCTTAAAAAGGTACATCCACTAAAGACTAGGAAATACAGGAAGTTACTAGCAGTTTTTTTGATAAATCTCTTTTAAGTAAAGCACCTTTGTTTATCTGTAACAAGCAGTATAACATATGAGCTGATTAAATAGCAACTTTGGGAAAACTGAATGTACCAGAAACATTCAGGAACTGGTCTGCATGAAAACTAGATTTTTTTCATTCAGGATGAAGAACTCTGAAGGACCTTCATAAAAGATGGAAGCGAAAAAATATAACTCTCCAGAGAGCACTCTTTATTTTTAAATGCAGGAAGCATAATAATAAGTGCCAGAATAGCTGTGGTTTGTTGGGTTTTTTAAAGGACTTGTGCATTATGATGAGACAAATTATCAGCCAAGATTAGTTACTGTATTTGTTGAAGACGACCCCAAGACTGTCACAACAGAAAGACCAGAATGAGGAAGCACAGACGTGGCAAAGACATCTGAATCCCCTGCCAATTCTTGAACAAACTTCTTCAGATGTGACAGATATATCAGCTAAAGCTGCCTTCATCTTACTAAACCAGCTTTACTTAATCTACAGCGTGGGTACAAACCGTGGCAACTCCTTGCAGGATATCCAACACACGCAGACCCGGGAAGTGTCCAGGCATCAAGCCTGCCCTGGGCATGCTGGTAACCTAACTTTGATCAGTGACACCAACACTAACCTTGTGTTAACCTTGCACAGTTAGCAAGGGCCTTTAGACTGCACTGCAAGACACTTCAGCTGTTTCATCAAACCGGTGTATGGTCTGTGCTATGAGCTGAGCATTGGTAATTTCAGGTTTCAAAGTCATCAGACTTAAAATATAAAGCCTGCTTTGTTTCCTCAAGATAAAACTCACACCAGTCCCCAGTCACTCAGTAAACAATCTTAGCAAACATCTAATACATTATGAGCACAATGTCAGACATGGAGTAAGAAAGGAAAACAGCTGTATATCAGTCAGGCTGCAATTTTTAACAGCTTTAGCACATTTTAGTTCAGTTTACTAAAAAAAAAACTCCAAACAAGCCAACACACAAGCATGCTCTGGAGAGAACTACTTCCCCAACTCTTCCAAAAACCCACTGATACTGTTTCAGGAGACATTTTGTAACAACTGGGGACAGAAAAAGTGGAAGTACTTTGGTTTGGTTAAGCATTAACTCCAGATCTAAAACAATCAAATCTGAAGTCAGACCTTCTTTTGCATTCAAAGTCAGGATACTTGCTTTGATTAATGGAAAACAAATTACAGTCTATTCTAAAAAATAATTGCTAGTTAAAAAAGTCAAACTGCAAGCAGTTTTTAGGAGATGTATAGAAATAGGATTTATTTAAAGTATTTTGTTCAGCTCATGTAAAAGAAGCATTAAATACTGCTGCTATGCCATCTAATACTAGAAAATTGCTTCTTACCTAGCACATACATCATCTTTGTAACAGCATTCAAATACTTTTGTAGTGAATTATTCTAGAATGGTCACTTTTCTATCCATGGCAGCAGTGTGTAACAGGTAAACTACAACCACATTTGAAGACCCCCTCTAAAGTGCAAAATATTACATGTTTCAAACCTTATTTAAATAATTATATCAATGATTATAAACTAGTTATACTATCATAAAGTCATAATTTATTCACTTGAAGTATTCTTCACCTCCAAAGCTAACCAGTAATGTGCACTGTGTGTATTCTGTGACTGCTGCCTTTCACAACAGCTAGTGCAACGCACGAAGTAAACAGTGGGAAATCCAGAGCAGTCATAGCTTTACCTTACAACCTGCAAAGCTCTAGATCCTGTCTTAAGCTGCACTACAACTCTTCACTTTTGGTGTTACCTGCTGTGGCAGTTCTACATCAAACTCACAAGTAACTTAAATACAGGTGTCACTGTCAGAGCAGACAACTCTTTAGCACAAGCGACTGCAAAGTCTAGGCAAAGAATATTAGGAGTGGCATCATGTGTTGCTACCTGGCGCCAGTCACATCAGGAACACAAGTCCTTTAAAGCCTGGTACACTGCTAAGGAAGGTCATGCTGTACAGAACTAGCTGTGCTCTTCCTTTCCAGTCAATGAATACAACATATTCCACCTTCAAACAGCACACATGAGCATAAGGTTAACTCTCACACAAGCCTTTGTCACTGTGAGACTTCACTGCAGCTAATGATAAAAATATAGTGAAGCAGCAAATGTGGGTGGCCCCAAGCCCGCTACCAGATAATTAATTTGATAATCACACAGATCTTTGCGATGGGCTGGAGGATTAACCACATTTTTCCTTGAAAGTGAAATGAGCTAAGAGAGCATCCTAAATATTATCTGCTCTTACAGCCTAGACCGGAGTTTTATATGAAATAGATCTGTCCTCATATGGTTGAAAGCAAGTACTACATTAAAAAAACCTTATCATTTCACCAGGTTTCCCAGGACTGTATCGTGCAATCATAGAATGCTTTGAGTTGGAAGTGACCTTAAAGATCACCTAGTTCTAACTCCTCTGCCATGGGCAGGAACGCCTTCCAGTAGACACAGCTGCTCAGAGCACCATCCAACCTGGCCTTGAACACCTCAAGGGATAAGGCAACTGCAATTTCTCCAGACAACCTGTTTCAGTGCTTCACCTCCCTCACAGTAAAGAATTTCTTCCTAGTATCTAGGATGTGGTTGGATTTCTAGCCTGCGAGCACACAATGCCAGGTCACATTGAGCTTCTCATCAAACCACACTTCTTAGCAGAGCTGCTCTCAATCCATTCTCTGCCAAGCCTCTATTTGTGCTTGGGATTGTCCCAAGCAACTAGCAGGACGTTGTACTTGGCCTACCTGAACTTCATGAGGTTCACAGAGATTCCTTTTTCAAGCCTGTCAAGTCCCTGTGGATCCTTCCCTTCAGTGTCACAACTGCAAAACACATCTTGCTGTCAGCGGCAAACTTGCCTGAGGGTGCCCTTGATCCCACTGTCCGTGTCACTGAAAAAGATGTTGGACAGCACTGGTCCCACTACCAATCCCAAGGAACTCCAATCATCACAGGTCTCTGCTTGGACCAGGAAAGCAACTTCCTGAGTGTGACCATCCAGACAATTTCCTTATCCACCGAGTGGTCCATCTGTCAAATCTACGTCTCTCAAGTTTAGAGACAAGGCCATCATGTGTAACAGTACCAAATGCTTTGCTCAAGTCCAGGGAGATCATGTCAGTTGCTCCTCTCTTATCTATCAACACTATTACCTTGATGTAGAAGGCCACCAAATTTGTCAGGTATGATCTGCTCCTAGCAAAGCCATGTTTGCCACCAAATTCCTCCTTATTTTCCATGTGCCTTAGCATGGCTACCAGGAAGATCTTTTTCATAATCTTGCCAGGCAGAGGTGAGACTGACCAACTTCTAGTTCCCCGGGTCTTCCTTATTTCCCTTTTTTAAAATGCAGGTTATGTTTCACCTTTTCTGGTCAGTGGAAACATCACTAGACTGTCATGACTTCTGAAATAGGATGCATAGAGGTTAAGATACTTCAACTGTCGGTTCTCCCAGGACCCATGGATGCATCTCATCAGATCCCATTGTCTTGAGCACTTTCATGTTCCTTGGACGTTCCTGAACATGTTCTCCTATAGTTGGTGGTTCCTCATTCTCCCAGATCCTGCCTTTGCTGCTGTGAGTTCAATTGTGTGGGCTGCTGTACTTGGTGAAGACTGAGGCAAAGGAATTTATTGAGTACTGAGGCCTCCTCCATATCCCAAGTGACCAAATATGCCATTTACTTTTGAAGAGCGATCACAATTTCTCAAGTCTTCCGTTTACCACCAATATACCTACAGAAGATTTTGTTGTTGCCATTGACATCCCTGGCTAGATTTAATTCTATCAGGGCTTTAGCTTTGCTAACCCGGCAGCTCGAACAGCTTATCTCTATTTCTCACATGCTATCTGCCTTCCACCCTTTGTAGGTTTCCTTTTCATGTTTGAGTTTGTCCAGAAGCAATTTATCCACACAGGCCTCCTAGTATTTTTTCCTGACTTCCTCACCATTGGGATGTGTCACTAATGAGCTCATAGGAAGTGATCCTGTAATATCAGTTTTCTGGGGCCCCTCTTCCCTCTAGGGCTTATTCCATGCTTCTCTACCAATCAGCCTCCAGATGAGTTGAGTGTCCAGGGACACAAACATGTCCAGGAGTGTTTGCGTCCCAAGGTCCAGGGATGCTTGTCTGTAACACAAGCAGCAAATATCTAAAGTGGTGAGCCATCCTGCTGAGAAGGACGTCTATCTAATGCCATGTGAGCTGAGCAGATCTCAGCTAACCTATGTATGACAGATGTCCAAACTCTGCCTTCTATCAATGTAGATGACTGATAAACAATGTCATGCTGGCATTGCTTTGGCAATATGTAGTGAAATCTGTTATTGGATAGCCTACTAATCATCATGAGAAAGCGATTGATGCACATAAGTCTTCCGATGCTTGCATTGCACTTTCATAAAAGAACTATTCATTCATCAGCTCTGATGAGCACTAACAAGGGAAACACTTGCAGCAGCTGGACAGCTTGATTAGTTCTACTTGCCCAGATATGAAATATTATTTTTCTGCAAGACTACAGTAAATGTGCTATGAGGGACAGCACTACTCAGCCTTGCAGGCTGTGCAGATGCAAACTGGCACAGCTCATTCATTAATCTGCAAGTGGGAACTGACAAACAAAGCCAGATGAAAGAAGGCATTTTGGAAAAAAATCAAGGTCTAACTCGTGATTGTGAGTTATCAACTACAGCATCTGCACCTTCAAGAAAATTGAATGATGTCAGAATAATCATTAACAGATGTGATGCCAATTACAAGACCAAAGCCATGATTTACTTACAACAAACCTTGTAAGCTCCCACCCTTGTTGCTTCACAGCTGTGACACACAGATGTATCGCTACATAGCTGTGGTAGCATAAAGGTTCAACATCACCTCTCCAGAAGCAACAACCAGGTAAAACTGCCTGCGTACTTGTGTGCTGCAGATCCCTCTCCAGATGACAACAACGAAGCCTTACTCAACACTCTAAGCAACTGTATCTGCCCCCCACCACTGTGGGGTGTGGCGTGGATACATTCTTGATAGATAGGGATAGACCATTCTTTCCACCTTAAAATGGAAATCCAGCATATGCATTTAATACTCACAAATGCAAACATATAGAACAACAATGCCTCTCTAATGCTGACCACTGTTGATACAACAGATTGTCCCCAAAACAAAAAAAAAAACCCAGTACTGTCTCAGACAAGCTGCTACGCAAATGCAAGATCAAGACTGAAGACAAATGCCCAACAGACATGCTCCAATCTGCAAACTTCAAACTGCAAAGACACCATCCAATTGTTCCAAGATGCAGAGAAACTATTCTTTGATACAAAACTAGAGGAGAATCAGCCTCAAGATCTAGGACCACAAAGATCCACCAAATTATCTCTCTTCTGCGCAAACCAACAACTTAGATGTTTCCATGTTAACTTACCTTTTAACAGGTAAAATCAACCTCCAGAACCATAATGTTTATTCCACACAGAACCACAGCTGGAGAAATAGGCTGACAGGAATCTCATAAAATTCACCATGGGAAAGTGCAAAATCCTACACCTGGGCAGGAATAACTACAAGCACCACACACTCTGGGACCAAACAGATTATAGAGCAGCTTTGCAGAAGAAGACCTATACGTGTAAAAATGAGTATATATACACACATCTGAAGGGAGGATGCAAAGATGGAGCCAGGCTCTTTTTAGCAGTGACCAGTGACAGAAGCAAGAAGAAGAAACCGAAACACAAGAGATTCCCTCTGGACATCTGGAAACACTTTTTCATTGTCAGGGTGACTGAGCACAGGTTGCCCAGAGAGGCTGTGGAGTCTATATCCTTGAAGACACTCAAAAGTCATACGCACATGGTCCCAGGGAACGAGCTGTAGGTGGCCCTGTGTAAGCAAGATGACCTCCAGAGGTCTCAGCCAATCTCAGTCCTTTCATGGTTCTGTGACCAGACATAAAATCCCATAAAACGTGCAATAAAAGCCTGACTGGCTGAACATACAGTTCAAACGAATTATGTGCAACTGCCGTATTAACTCATCTTTAGTAAGCTGGACTGCATAGAGAGTATGAACAGGTGCCTAGTAGCATATTTATTCAGTGAAACTATGTTAAGAGCTCACCTGTAAGAGTCAACAACAAAACACTATGATGGAGGCAGAAACCTGACAAAAGATCAGCTGATTCAGGGAGGACTAAGACCCACATGAGAGCTTCAGCAATCACATACTGACTAACTTATAGCACTACCAAATCATAACAATTTTGAGACAAAGGGCATACCAACCATCTTACATCACATGAACAAATTCAGCCTGTGGCAATTACATTTGAAGTACTGGCAGCTTTTGAATAGGACATGGCAGCTACACCTATGATTTACAGTGCTAAGGGAATAATGCACCTTGTCTTTGCTAAAAACACAGTGTGTTCTAAGTCTCACCTCCACCTAAACTTTTTACAGGACCAAAACCACAGTCTCAGTCCAACCTAGTTAGTCCATAACAAAGCAGAGAACTGGAAGCTAGAGCCAGACAAGCACCAGTTCAGTTGCTGCTGTATCCCCCAGGTGGTTGCTCATCCAACAACTCTGGGCAACTTCAGTACACAAAAAATTATTCTCCTAACAGTCTACACTGACAGGAAGATTTAAAAAACATTTGCCCCTGAAGAGTAGTTCACTGAAGTACAATCAGTACTGAGAAGGGACAATGCCTTCATTACTATGTTTAATTACCATCAGAGGGCAATACATCATTTTGTCCAATCCTTGAACTCCAGCATAGTTTGAAAATACTCCCCATCTCCGAATAACAGAAAATCTCTGTCTTCTGGTTATCTTGCTCCTAAGACACTTCCCAAGACACTAAATTTTCTTTAGCTGTTCAAAGTATTTTTTCTCCCCAAAAGACAAGATTAATAGGCTGAGGAAAGGCAAGAAACTCACAAAGGAATGCAGTTTCTAGCCAGATCTCTGCCACTTTTGGTCTCACGAAGTATAAACCCTTAGACTTGGAAAATACTACAGAAATTCACCAACTCTTGAAGGCAAAGTAAGTATTTTGTTTTAATGACAGTGATGAAGAATCAGCTGTAGTGTTTTCTAGGACAGCTATGGCTACAGACTGATAATGGCAAGCAAACAAGGTGATAGATTTAAGCAGGCAGAATCCTGCAGACTTCAGAGGTGTCACAGACACAACCATCTTACTGCTGCTGTTTGCACCCTTTTCTGCAGCTTTTTAGAAAAACCTGAAAGTCCTCTGTACTCCAAGCCCAGATAGATCCTGCTAACTATAAATAAGTCAGCTTTGGGCAACCCTGAAAACTGGACCACAGCTCAACTTCAGCAATCTAAGCACAAGCATTAGGAAGTCAGGGGTATAATTTCAACACCCTCAGTACTCATTTACTATCCTGGAGGACAAACTGTCAGGGATGACAGCAAAAGACTGATTAACTCTGGTATAATGGGACAGGGAAAGGCTACAAACTTGTACTAACACCGCATATTTAGAATTAACAGCTAAAACAGCTCAAAGCAGGGAAAGCTTTTACTCTACAATTTCCTGGAGCTTCAGCATGCTCATTCATTTTAGGCACTGTCTTTTATCTAGCTATGACTTCCTTTCCAGAAGACTTCCACTAACGTCTCTGGAAATTCTTAACTCCTGTTCAGTGACAGAGAAATTCCTGTTCAGAGACAAGGCTGATAGGTTCTCCGAGGCAGCTGGAATACTTTTCATCTCAGTATGCAAAACTTGTAAAACATTTGTATTTCCCTGGAGTGCACCACCATTTATAAGATCTCTGACAAGAGATAAATGACGTTTTTTATCTTTATGTCTCTTATTTAAGCCAGACTCTGAAAACACACTTCTCCTTATACTCAACTCTATGACACTAAAAACAGTGCACTGCAGACAGAGCTCCTAGATTCTAAAATTACATTCTACTACCTTATTCTGCTGCAAGTGACTGAATAGCAATTATAAAAGCATTCTACTAATTTGCACACAAAATATCCTATAAATAGAAGTATACTAAAAAAATTACTCTAAATAGAAACTTTCGCAAGTAGAGACTCTTTTCTGTGAAGAATCCTCCAGCCAGCTAATTATAATACTATTCAACAAACCATTATCTCCAGGAGATTGCTTATTTCAACAGAATCTTGCTTCTATTCCTGTCAAATATGCCTGACTAAATGTTCCAGTGCCTAATGCAAGCCATATTCATTATGTTCTATGATATTCAGAGCTCCTTCAGTATTTCAGCATTTTGATTCCAGATATCCATCCAATGGGATGGAAAAAGATAAACAATAAAGTCAAACTGCTTTGATAATGATGGACTTATTAAACAAAAATAATGAAAGAGTTAAGCTATCTGTTCTGTTACTTAAACCAATATACAGAGGTATCAACAGGATCTTTATTAACACTTCTTTTATTCAGCAGTGAATGCTGCTGATTTATTCTTTTACTTCCACTTTAGATTCAAAGTTGATATTCTGCAGCTTAATGCACCAATAACATTTTTCCAAAAGATGTTGTTATAAACCACATCTTAAATTAAGAAGTTGAAAATAGCATCAAGTGTTTCGACTTTAAGTATAAAAACTCCCAAACCTTAATTCAGAACACTTCATAAAGAAACAAAATTTGTCAACCATAAGACAATCCTAGCTCTGCCCATCCCACTCCAAGTCCTTCCTCCCACAGCTTTTGAATTCCTCCATTTTGAGCTGAATTTGTTAAAATTTATCAGCAAGAAATGTTACATTTTTCAAAATCATTAAAATCAGACACTAAAACCAGCAACAATCTCATTAACCCTTTATCATGAAGCAACTTTATTGTGAGCTCAAGTTTATCAGACAACACACAGACCCTTAACCAGAAAACATAACCCAAATAATGGGAAAAAGCAAACTGCTTTATGTTCTAGCAAATCACCCACAAATTCTTTGCAGGTGAGCCTTCAAGCCTTGGTGTTCACTAAAGCTAGGTGTTACAGCTCCTTGAAACCTCAAACCGAGCCATTTGTTAGATAAGCCACGTGCGACAGCACAGTCCTTTGCCCTAAGGAATTCAGAACTGACAAACCACCTGATTCTACTCCGGCTCTCAACTCCCTCACGTTCGCAGGCTGACTTCACATCGCTGCTGCCAGCCACAGGAATACATCGGTATTTCAGGGCCCACGTGAAGAACAGCTCGGTGACCACCTTCCGACGGGCCGGCAGCGCTAGGCAGGGGGAGACCAGAGCTGAGCTCTGTGCCTTCTGTGCCCGCAGTCGGCGCCCAGGGGACAGCCGCCCGAGGGAGCGGGGCCGTGCCGTGCCGGGCCGTGCCCGTGCCGTGGCCGTGTCGTGGCCGGGCCGTGGCGGGCCGTGCGGTGCGGTGCCGTGCCGTGCCCGTGCCGTGCCGTACCCGTGCCGTGCCCGTGGCCGTGGCCGTGCCGTGCCGTACCCGTGCCGTGCCCGGGCCGGGCCGTGCCGTGCCCGTGCCGTGCCGTACCCGTGCCCGGGCCGTACCGTGGCCGTGCCCGTGCCGTGCCCCCCCCCCCCCCGTTATGTAACGGCGGCACCGCCCCTCCGCGGCGGGCCGGACCGGACCGGGAGCCGCCCCGCCGACACGTGACCGGGAGCCAGCGCCGCCATGTTGGACGAGGCGGGAAGCGGCGGCCGCCGTGGGTCACCGCGTCCCTGTCCGTGCAGGGGGTGGCGGAGCGGCCCTCGGCCCCCAGCGCCACGCCGGGGCAGCGGGGCTGCGTCCGCCCCGCAAACAGAGAGAGAGAGGTCACCCCCTTTCTTTCCCCGGGCCGTGACGGTGCTCGGTGGGCTGGGGCGCCGTGTCCAAGGCCGCTCTCCCTCCCGCCGGTCCCCCTGCAGTGCCCGTGCGGCCGCGGGCTGGACGGGGAAGCACCGCAGCCACCGCGAGGGCTGCCCGGCACGGAGCGGGTTATTCCCGGAGATGGAGCCCAGCAGAACAAAATTTCAGAGAGGTCTTTATGGACTGTGCTAGTTCACAAACGCAGAGCGCTGAAGGCACTCAAATTTCAGAGACTAAAGGAGGAGAAAAGGCCTGTGGACACCCGACAGGATTTTAAGCCAAGTTCAGTGCAATGCTACGGCAGCTTTTTGCCAGGCAAGTCTTTAACCCTGCTACTGGCTCCATCCGCTCCAGCGTTTTATCTGCGAGGGTCCCACCGCCCCCGTGGAACGCTGACTGAAAATACTCAGCAGAAACCCACTGATCCCCCTGTCAACCATTATTTCCCAGAAAGGCCGTGCTGTATTTACAATTGGCCATTAAGAAAGGGGGGAGGGGAAGGAAAGCCTAGGGAAGCGTTGCCGTTTCTCTGCCATGTCGACTGCAGACTATGAGATGTGCATGTTCAGCCAAGCTGACTGGGGTCTCTCAGTGTTCCCCGAGTAAACAAAACCACCACAAGCTGAACAGCTGCTTTTATGCTGAAGCCAGAACACTGCACAAAATTGACTACAATTCCAGTAGTTCACGGGAGTCTGCTTTCCCAATTGCATTTGGTGGGACACAGCGAGCAGCTACAACTGCTGTGCCAGTTCCAGGCAGGAAGTATGTTTCCGGTTACTAGCGCTTTAAACCCAGAAGGGACAGTGTCCAGTCCTACCACTTCCTGCAATTCAATCTTTTCCCCGGAAAGATGGACTTGCAGCATTAATTCTGGGATAGAACTAGACTTGATGCAGGCCAATGAGCCAAAATAAACACTTTTTGGACTAATGCTCCGAATTCATTGTGATTTCAGTCCTGTAACATCTGCCCATTAGTTTATGACCTGCCAAATGCATTTTGCCCTTTAAATGATAGAAGCATTTAATTAATATATCTGAAGGCTTAGAAATTGATCCCTGTCTCCTCTGAGTACTCCTCAAGAGCATACCCCATCTTTAGCAAACAGAAGGAGCCATTCCTTTTGTATGACAGGCAATACAGAAGTTTTCCACAAGTGGCTGAAATGAATTGCACTGCAAGCAAACTCAGAAACAAAATCCCAATCCTTACTGCTTTGTACCCTTTTCTGTCAAGTAACTCATGAAAACCTGATGGGTTTAGTGGAACAGTACTAAAAACAACCATCTTCCAGCCCTTCCTTCACCTTTGCACTAGAGGCCATCTGTAGACCAGAAACTGCAGAGCTCCATGAGAACGGCTTGGCTGCATAAATATGGGGCAATTTTTGAAGCCAATCCTCATCAAGAGGGCAGCAGTGAATGACACTGGGAAATTCTCTGCTTAAACAGAGCTACTGCACAGGAGAATGCTTCTGTTGTCACTCACTGAGTCTCCTCATCCCCGGTGACAGCCACATCCTAGCAACAAGTGGCACATCTGCTTTCAGGATGAGCTTTGCTGTTTCCTGACAGCTACCCAAAAAATCAGTTCTCCTCTGCACAGAAGCTCCAGCAGTGACAACATAATTTGTTTCTTTAGTGGAATCATTACCATCCCTTCCCCAAAGTTGTCAGCCACCTCACTGAACCTGGTGTTTCAGAGAACCAGCTTTAGACCTGGTGACCCGACTGCTGCCCTGATTCTTGCCAAGTTCAAGCCCGTGTTTCATTCTGGGAAGGGGCAAGGAAGCAGGCTCGACATAAAAAAAAATATTTCAACGTGTTGTTCTATTGGTTTAAAGCCCCTGGAGAATGCTCTCTTAGGCAATCTCGTCTCTGTCTAGCATTCTTATTATTTCTATTTTTACAAGTTTAGTCAAGCTGTTGCTTGTACTCCTGCTTCGTACAGTGGCCTACAGCGTACGAGGCAGCCAGTTCAGTACTGTGCACCCTGCACTCCAGCACGGCAGAGTTCCAGAAAAAAAAAAAAAAAACAGCGTTCCAGACAGCATGGCAGGCTAGGAAAATCAGCCCTTCCCCCCGCCAAGAAATTCGTAGTAGACACTCCGCAGAAGGTTGTGGGGGCGGCCGGGGCTGACACTGCCGTGGTAGGGGGAGGACGGGAGGGACCACATCCCAATGGGGGGGATTCGGGGAAAGCAAGCAGCCGCTCCTACGAAAACGGGAGGGAGCGATGGAAGGAGGACGAAACCACCCGCTGAGATGGCGCAGCAGGAAGAGCGCAGGACGCGGCGGCGTTACCTGGGCTGGGTGGCGGCCGAAGCCCTCCTCCTCCTCCTCCTGGTCCCCACACAGGGCCCTCCGCAGCCGCTCCAGGTGCTCCCGCAGGGTGACCCGCTGGTGGAAGGAGAAGGCCGGGTGCAGCGAAGCCATGGTGAAGAGCAGGAGCAGCTCCTCCTGCGCGCCGCAGCCCAGGCCCTGGGCGGCGGGGAGCCCGGCCTGCCCGTTCTCCGCGGCTCCATCCATCACCACCACCACGTCCCCCTCCTCCTCCTCCTCCTCCTCCTCCTCCTCGGCCGGGGCCCGCCGCGCCGCCGGGCAGCTCTGCAGGATGGAGTCCACCTGGGGCAGGAGGCGGTGCAGGCGGCCGGCGGCCTCGCGGTTCTCGGAGCCCAGCAGGGCCAGGTAGACGATGAGCTTGGAGCGCACGGCGGGGTCGCGGAAGTCGCCGAGCTGCCCGGGGTCGCTGAGCCCGTTGGCCTTGGCCTCCGAGTCACGGAGGCAGTGGTAGTCCTTGCGGGCCAGGTCCTCCAGGCAGGAGCCCAGGAATCGCAGCTCCAGCGGGTTGCACAGGTCCAGCAGCCCCACCATGAACTCCAGGCGCTGCGCCGAGCCCAGCACCAGCCCGAACCACTCGTACACCGTCCTCCTTGGCTGTGCGGGCGGCAGCCCGAGCCGGGACCTCCGCCGCCCTGGCGTCCAGCGAGGCGGTGGGGGCGGCGGCCGGGCCCAGCCCCCGGGCACAGGCCGTGCAGCCGTCTCGCCTCTCCAGCCCACACCCCTCCCCGCCGCCGCCGCGGCGCCCCGCTGCCCGGGGCACCTGCTTCTGCAGCGGGGGTGTACAGTCCAGAGCAACCGCCGGGCTCCTTTTGCCACCCCGCCACCGTCCCGCATCTCCGCCGCCGCTGCCTTGTGTCTCGTCTGCTTCAGGGGCAGCTTCTCTTCATCATCCTCTGGCGGCGGCCGGGGGGGGCGCGACGCCCAGCCGTGGCCCCGGCGGCAGCGGGGAGGTGGGGCGCGCGCGGCGCTCAGGCTGAGCCGCTCATGCCGCTACCAATTGCGGCCCGGCCGGCGCGGGAGCGGCTCGCGCGCACGCGGAGCGGGGGGAAAGGCGGCCGAAACGGCCCCGCGGCGGGGAGCGGGGAGTGGCTGGCGGGCGGGCGGGGCGGGGCTCGCTCGCGGCGGCGGCCGTTTTCCCGTTCCGCCTCTCCCCGGCGCGCTCCCGCGGCCGTTTCCCCCCCTCCCTGCCTGTGCCCGCCGCCCGCGCAAGCCGTAGTCGCCGCGGTGGAGCGACTCGCGGCCCTGAACCCGGCGCGGTCCGGGACCGGCTGAGGCCCGAGCTCCCGCGGGGAGCGGTGGGGCGGGGGGGGCATGGGAAAGGGGGGGGGGTGGCGGGCGGAGCGCGCTGCGCGCCTGTCCGCCTATGGGCGCCGCCCGCGTCGCGCGCGCACCCGCCCGCGGCCGGGGGCCGGGGCGCGAGGGCGGGCGGGGCGTTGGCGCGGAGCTGCTGCGCGCGGGCGCCCCGGGCACTCGCGGCCACCGCCCCGCCCGCGGCCCGCCCCAGCTCGCGGCCGCGGGAGCGGCGCCGCCTTGGGAAGGGGATTGTCCCCGGGAGGTTACGCGATGGACCGGTCCGTAGGGAGCCTGGGAGCAGTCCGAGAGAGCCTCCCTCTCCCCTGGATAAAAGTTCCCTGAGATCCGGCCGTGCTTTGCCCGGGTGGCTGTGGCGTGCGAGACCCGGTGCGTTTGCCAAGCCGCGGGGCGGGCCCATAGCTGTGCCGTGCCGTTGGTGGAACAATCTGAGTGGTAAACATTGCTGCTACAGGCCTTTCTAATTTGATTTTTCTATTTGTCTAAATTCTAGTGCAGTTGGAAACTTCTGCTATTTTAAGATGTCTTCTTTTTAGAAATTGCTGTTGTTGACAGTATCGTGTCTTTTCTCCATCCAGTTTTTTTTGTTGGTTTTTCTTTTTACAATAAATTAAAGATTTTAGAAAAAATGACCGTACAGCAGAATGGGCTATAGGTATCTTCTGTTTAGGAAATAGCTATCCTGCTCTGCTCTAAAGTTCACCCAATTGTGTCCCAACTGTTGTGTTCCATGATGAAGAGCCTACAATTACAGATTATGCGTGTCTGAGTAGTCAAAAATCGCAATGCTCCCTCACTTGATTTCCCCCACAGTTACACAAAGGAAGTGTATTTAAACGAAAAACCAACCTGTGGCTTCTTAACACAGTGATAGAATAAAATTAATTTTAATTACAATTATGCAGAGCAGCATCCGAACTTACAGCCGCAAAGTATAAACTGCCAGCGCTGACAGCCTCTTATCTGTTTGCCCAGATCCGATGGTGCTATGAGTGAAGAGCTGGTTATCAGACAACTAAGAAACTGTCGTGTAGATTATAATATGTTATGCATCCCTCAGATTTGCCACAGAGCAGTCTCAGTTTTTGGTGTACAGACTATACCATTTCCTGATTTTTTTATGTATGTTACAGCAAACATATGTATTTTATTTTTAAATTAATCCAATTTTAGGTAGTTCATGTTTGGTTTTATAAATTCCTGTGGCCTGCTCATCCTATGACACAAATGGACTTGACCCTGACTCAGCGCAGCTCTCCCATTCTTGATGTCACAGATCACGTCAGTTGGGGGGGGGGGTGGTTTTTTTTTTTTTTTTTTTTGTTTTGGGGGGGGGGGGGGGGTGTGTGTGGGGGGGGTTTTGTTTTTTGTTTGGGGGGTTTTTTGGGTTTTTTTTTGTTTGGGGGGGGGGGGGGGTTTTTTTTTTTTTTTTTTCTTGTGGCTGGCCTCAACTGAATCCTTCAGGAGTGGAGTGGGCAGTCAGTAGTGTGTCAGACCTTACCCTTCCCTCCCAGACGCCAACAGTTTCGTTGCTGGTCCCAGGCCGTGGAAGTGAAGAAAAGTGTCATGAAAGTCTCATAAACTTGTTCTATCCTCTTTTATTTGATTCCTGTTTGCTGCTTATGGCTTGGCTGGACCCTGTTTAACCACTCCAGGACCGGCGTCATTATTCAAAGCAGCTATCATAATGCGCCAGAGTAGAATATGTTCTTGGATGTCATTATAAGCGTAATTCTAGAATTACAGCATTCGTGGCATATTATGTTGTTTTTTTCACAAAGAAAAATTATGTGACTGTCTTTTGGGATGGTGCCAAGCTGGAATTGTAGAAGCACGAAATAAGGCGTGAGGTTTCTCCTTAGTAAGTTAACAGATATTTTAGTCTGGAAGCATTCGCAAGATCAGAATGACAATATCAATGTTAGAAATAGCATTTCCTACTTTAACAATCTGTGATTCAAATGAAACGTGACATAGTTCCCAAACAGATAACACCCCATGGAGAGTGAAAATGAATTTTATTTTTGGTGGGAGTGAGCGAAAGGGATGGCGGAAGAGAGGTATGCTGGTCTATTCAAAAATCACACAATGATAAGTAAAATCACAATTCATGAGCAGTGTTAAACGTACAGCTCCTCCTCATCCCGAAAGCACTTGACCCATCCCTGTTTGTGACCGTTTTCCCAAGCTGATTCTTAGTTTCACAAATGAGCTTAAGAACGTAAAAAAATAAAAAAAACTAAAATAAAAAAATAATAACAAAACCTAACTCAGCCCTCTTATTTTTCCTTCTTCAATGCTTCACTATGATACTGGAAGACAATTGAGAAGATGTAGGTCCAGCGAAAGAAAAAAAAAAATGAAAGGAATGTTATGAGAAATGCACAAAGAAGACAAAGATATTCCTAAGTGGGCTTACAAGTAATCTCAGTAGGCTGAGGGAGGTGTCAGGCAAGGAGAGGCGAGTGGCCGGACAGAGAACTGAAACTTAACTGCCCATAGAAATGAAAGTGGAACTCCGGATGTGAATGGATGAGGACCGCGGAGGGGAAGTGCTGCACTGACAAGCTAGTACAATGGGAAAATCTGTTATAAAACAGTCTTTGCCTAGGGGCAAGTGCCGCTGGGGTTTTCTAACGCGTTTTCTTTGAAAAAAATGTATAGCTTGCATAGGTGTTTAACGACTTGGCCGCACATTCATGCTGACTTATGGTGAACAACTGTAGCGACCTTAGAGGGAAAAGTATGTGTTTAAATCTGTCCTGAGCTGAAAGCCAGATGAACTCTGATGCAACCAGAGCAGGGCTGCGGAACAGCCAGGACCGTGGCTGCTGGGATCAGGAGGCAGCCACTCTCTGGCAGTGGCTTTCTTGTAGAGTACAAGGCAGGGATCTGGTCTGACACCGTCGCGCAGGACTAAAAAACGGGCCAGAGCTTGTATCCAGTGAGCCGTGATTGTCACTACTGTACTGTGCAGCAAAAACAGCTAGTGACTTTTCTGATCTTTTCCCATTTGCTCTCTTTTCATCTGTACCTCATGCCCCGTTTATCCGAACCCCTTCTGGGTGGGCCGCAAAGGGGGGGGGGGGGGGCTGCATTGCCATGTAGAAAGGCCTTATTACAGCTCCTTCTGTGACTTTGATCATGCTTTCCACCTGGCTGTGACATCAGTGCTATTGAGCATGAGTTGTGGCGAGCAGCTGGAGACACACAAACCCTGGAGAGGCAGTTTCCATGTACTTCGTGTGCGCACGCACACCGACAAGGCAGCTCACAAGTGTGCCTTTTTAAGTGAAACCTCCTCAGCCCTCACTAAATCTTCCAAATAAGTCATTGACACTGCGGTTTTATTCAGCATAGCGCTCAAACCTTCCCCAGCAATGCTTTTAGATGTGGGAAGACCTTAAAAAAATAAACTCTACAACATGGACACTGGACTTTAAGTGCTGAGCCAAGGGAGGAACCAACAGAGCAACCATGCCACTGGGGGGGGGGGGGGGGGGGGGTTGCCAAAAAGAAAAGAAAAAAAGAAAATGTGACGAATTGCAGAAAGAATTGCCAGGAGATTCAGCTCTATGCACATACATTTCTTCTGGTTTTTTTTGCTGCAATTCTTTTTTTTTTTAAAAATATTGAGCTTCTCTCTTCAGGCAACATATCACACCATTCACAGTCTCGTTTGTTCTTTACTGCTACTGATTGTTGGTTGCCCTTTACGTGCTAAGAGTGTTTTAAACAGAA
>CM031858.1:70920060-70950133 GCA_018697195.1 Certhia americana
GCGGGGGAAGGCGGCCCCGAAAACGGACGGCGGGGGGGGGAGCGGGGAGTGGGCGGCGGGCGGGGCGGGGCGGGGCTCGCTCGCGGCGGCGGCCGTTCCCGATTCCGCTCTCACGGCGCGCTCCGCGGAGGTCCCCCTCTCATGCTGTGACCGCCGCCCGAGCATGAGCCGGTAGGCGCCGGCGTGGAGCGCTCGCGGCCCTGAACCGCGCGGCGGGACCGGCTGAGGCCGAGCTCCGGCGGGGGAGGAGCGGTGGGGCGGGGGGGGGGGCAGGGGAAGGGGGGGGGGGGGGGGTGGCGGGCGGACCGCGCGACGCGCGCATTTCCGCCCTAGGCGCCCGACCGCGTCAGCGCGCGCACCCGCCCGCGGCGGGGGCCGGGGGCGCGAGGCGGGGCGGGGCGTGCGCGCGGGAGCTGCGCGCCTGGCGCGCCCGGGCACGCGCGGCCCCGACCCGCCCCGGCCCGCCCAGCGCGCGGGACGCGAGGGGAGCGGCGCCGCCTTGGGAAAGGGGATTGTCCCGGGAGGGTAAGACGATGGGAACCGGTCCGTAGGGAGCCGGGGAGCAGTCGCGAGAGCCTCCCGCTCCACTGGATAAAGAGTTCCCTGAGATCCGGCCGTGCCGTTGCCGGTGGCTGTGGCGTGCGGAGCCACGATGCGTGTTGCCCAAAAGCCGGGCGGGAGCGGCCCAGAGCTCTGTTGCAGGCGGTGGTGGAACTGCTGGTGTGGAAACATGGCTGTGCTTACAGGCCTTTCTAATGTTTGATTTTTATTTTCTAAATTTAGTTGCAGTTGGAACTTCTGCTATTGTAAGATGTCTTCTTTTTAGAAATTGCTGTTGTTACAGTATCGTGCCTTTCCATCCAGTTTTTTTTGTTGGTTTTTCTTTTTACAATAAATAAAGATTTAAGAAAAAATTACAGTACAGCAGAATGGCTTAGGGATCTTCTGTTAAGAAATAGCAAGCCTGCTCTGCTCTAGTTCCCCCAATTGTGTTCCCAACTGTTGTGTTCCATGATGAAGAGCCTACAATTACAAGATTAAGCGGTGCTCTGAGTAGTCAAAAAATCGCAATGCTCCTCACTTTGATTCCCCCACAGTTACATAAAGGAAGTGTATTTAAAAGAAAAACCAAGCCTGTGGCTTGCTTAACAGCACAGTGAAGAATAAAATTAATTTTAATTACAATTATGCAGAGCAGCATCCCTGAACTTACAGCCGCAAAGTATAAACTGCCAGAGCTGACAGCCTCTTATCTGTTTGCCCAGAAGCCGATGGTGCTATGATGAAGAGCTTTATCAGACAACTAAGAAACTGTCGTGTAGATTATAATATGTATGCATCACTCAGATTTGCCACAGAGCAGTCTTGAGTTTTGGTTACAGACTATACCATTTCCTGCATTTTTATGTATGTACAGCAAACATATGTATTTTATTTTTTAAAATTAAATTACCAATTTTAAGGTAGTTCATGTTTGGTTTATAAATTCCTGGTGGCTGCTCAGTCCTAGTGACACAAATGGACTTGACCCTGACTCAGCGCAGCTCTCCTCATTCATTGACGTCACAGGAGCACTGTCACTGTCCTCACTGAATCTTCAGGAGTGGAGTGGGCAGTCAGGAGTGTGTCAGACCTTACCCTTCCATCCCAGACTGCCAACAGTTCTTTGCTGGTCCCAGGACTAGGGAGGTGAAGAAAAGTGTCATGAAGTCTCATAAACTTGTTCTATCCTTTTATTTGATTCTGTTTGCTGCTTATGGCTTGGCTGGACCTGTTAATCACTCCAGATCCCTGCAGTCATTAGTCAAAGCAGCTATCATAATGCCAGAGTAGAATATTTTCTTGTGTTGTCATTATGAAGCGGTAATTCTAGAATTACAGCAATTCGTGTCATATTATTGTTGGGTTTTTTCCCAAAGAAAAATTACTGTGACTGTCTTGGGGGATGTGCCAAGCTGGAATTGTAGAAGCACAGAAATAAGGCTTGAGGTTTCTCCTTAGTAATTTGAACAGATATTTAGTCTGAATAGAATTCGCAAGATCAGAATGACAATGATCCAAATGTTAGAAATAGCATTTCCTACTTTAACAATCTGTGATTCAAATGAAACGTGACATAGTTCCAAACAGATAACACCATGGAGAGTGAAAAAGGAATTTATTTTTGTGGGAGTGAGCGGAAGGGGATGGCAGAAAGAGAAGGTATGCTGGTCTATTCAAAAATCCACAAAGGAAAGGTAAATCACAAATTCATGAGGACAGTGGTTAAACGTACACTCTCCTCATGTGCTTCAGAAAGCACTTGAAGCCCATCCCTCTTTGTGACAGTTCCCAAGCTGATTCTTAGTTTCACAAATGAGCTTAAGAACCTAACTCAGCCCTTCTTATTTTTCCCTTCTTAATGGCTTAAACTATGATACTTGAGGAAGACAAATGAGAAAGATGTAAAGTCAGGAAAGAAAAAAAAAAAAAGGAAAAGGAATGTTATGAGAAAGCAAAAAGAAGACAAAGATATTCCAAGTGGGCTTACAAGTAATTCAGTAGCTGAGGGAGGTGTCAGCAAGGGAGAGGGCAGTGCCGACAGAGAACTGAAACTTAAATGCCCAAGAGAAATGAAAGTGAAACTCCGGACTGTGAATGGAATGAGGACACGGAGGGGAAGTGCTCACTGACAAGCTAGTACAATGGGAAAAGCTGTTATAAAACTATCTTGCCTAGGGCAAGTGCCCTGGGGGTTTTCTAACCTGGTTGTCTTTAAAAAAATGTATAGCTTGCATAGGTGTTTAACGACTTGGGCCCACAGTCATGCTGACTTAGGGTGAACAACTGTACAGAGCCTTAGAGGGAAAAGTATGTGTGTAATCTGTCTGAGCTGAAAGCCAGATGAACTCTGATGCAACACAGAGCAGGCTGAGGAACAGCAGGACCGTGCTGCTGGTACAGGAGCAGCCACTTCTCTGGGAAGTGGCTTTCTTTAGAGTACAGCAGGGATCTGGTCTGACACCCCAGGACAAACGGCAAGAAGCTGTATCCAAGTGAGCCGTGATTGTCACTACTGGACTTGCAGCAAAAACAGCAGTGACTTTTCTGAGTCTTTCCCATTTGCTCTCTTTTCATCTGTACATCATAGCCCCTGTTTACCGAACCCTCTGGGTGCAGAGGCTTCATTGCCAGTGTAGAAATGTCCTTATGGACAGCTCCTTCTGTGAGCCTTTTGGATCAGCTTTTCCACCTGGCTGTGACCATCAGTGCTTGGATGCATGAGTTGTGCAGAGCAGTGGGAGACACACAAACCCTGGAGAGGCAGTTTCCTGTACTTCGTGTGCCACCACACCGAGCAGAGGCAGCCACAATGTGCCTTTTGAGTGAAACCTCCTCCCTCACTAAATCCTTCCAAAGAAGTCATTGACACTGCAGGATTTTATTCAGCAGGCCTAAAACTTCCCCAGCAATGCTTTTAGATGGGGGGAAGACCATTAAGAAAAATAAAATCTACAACACTGGGACACTGGACTAAGTGCTGAAGCCAAGGGAGGAACCAACAGAGCAACCTTCAGCTCTATCAACATACATTTCTTCTTGGTTTTTGTTTCCAATCCTTTTTTTTTTAATATTGACTTCTCTTTCAGCAACATATAAAATCAATTTCACAGTCTCTGTTTGTTCCTTTACTGCTACTAAGTGTTTGTTCCTTTACTGCTAAGATTGTTTGTAAGAACAGGAATGAACTTGATCTGTGGCACATATAAAAATCAGATAGGGACATTGTAGGATATATATATATATAGATAGATAGATAGATATAGATATAGATATAGATATAGATATATAGATATAGATATATATGTATTTCATGTAGAGTAGTATATATGTATTTCATGTATATCAGGATATTTTTTTCATGTTGATACTGTTCCCCAGGTATTGTCTCTGCTACTAAGTATTTTTACTTTTAACAAAGTCTGTAACAAATCCGCAGTGAGGATCTTTGCATGGCCCATACTACAGGATAGAAGATACATAAATGAATAAACAAATATTCCTCTCCTCCTTTCCTCTTTTATTCCCTTTCTTCTGCTTTCCCAGACTTTAGGATGATCTATTGCTTCTTTATATGAAGTTTGCAGATGTGTTTAATCCCCTGTCAGTAATATTGTCAGGTCTCCCAGCCAAACTGCCAAGGTGTAAGAAAATCATTTCAGACAATGTCAGACAAATGTCACACAAAAGAAAACAACCTGGAAGAAAAGATAAGTTCCGTGATAAAGCTCTGGAATGATTTTGCTGACACATGATTTGTCCTTTATCTCATGACAGCTGGCATTTTTTGTGTAACTTACCTTTCATTAAATAGGAGGTAGTTACCTTTTAGCCCTGGGATCTGGAAGAAAAAGGCTTGAGAATGTGACAAATTGAAATTCAGTCTGTCAAATTGATAGGTTGTTATTACTTGTTTTTTAATTCTTATTGCTGTGGTGAATTTTGAATATTCAAGCTGGTTTATTCTTTCAAACTTTTTCAGCAGGAGTTAAGCAAGCTTATGTTTGGAAACTGAAGATATGTTTTAAAAAGCACTTTTTTTAATATGCCTGTCTGCAATGAAGACGTGCATCTTAAAGACATTTAGGACATTATATTCAATATGAGTAGTTAAAAGCAGAAGACGACCCATAGTCCTAATTAGGTTAGCATCCAGTGTAGGAATAAACATACAATTATAAGCACCGTTTAAATGGTTAAACATAATTTTGGATTTAAAGTTTCTGAAAAAAAGTTCAGTGTGGGCAAAGGGTGTGTTCCAAGGATCATCTCCATTATGAAAGACTATTTCTAAAGTCAAAGTTGTTGGTTATTCATTTGCAAGGGTCACCTATCCCAGCCCTCTTTGGCAAGCTTGCCAATAAAGGTACTGTTATGAAACATGGTTGCGAATTTCAGCTCCCCGTTCAAGGAAAGCTGAACTGAGGCCGCAGTCTATCTTTTACATAACAGTCAAAGGTGAGTTATTACTCTTTTCAGCTGGATCCAGCTCAGAAACCTGTGAAAGATGGAAACATTATCAAGCTGCTAAAATGGGGGGCCTATTTCAACTTCAGTGCAGCGTTTCCAGCCTGTGAAACACATGGCTGTCTGTATTGGTTTGTTTTCTTCCTTGTAAAATTATCAAGAGAATTTGACGAAAGTTAAATGTGCAGAAGCACTGGTATATTCAAATCCTTTGTGTCTTCTTTCTGGTCAGTGGTTTCCTTGCACTGGCTGAAATTCTCCGTGGTATTTTACCATCACTGAGCACAGCCTGCACTGATTTAGGTCCCTCTGAGTTAAGGCTGGTATAAATTGTGCAGTACCAGGATACCTTGTACCCAGAAGTTAAATTCGCACAGAAAGCTACTACCCAATCTAGATGACAATACCATTTCAGGCAACAAAGCAATAGACTTTTCAACACCATTCAGCTTCAGGCTTTCTAATGTTTCAGCAAGGACAGTGGTGAAATGCCTGTGATTCCAGGTTATTACAGGTGAACCATCAGTGTGTGCTTTCACAAGGCACAGCACACTAACTCCTGAACGTGAGCAGCCTGCACACACAGCACAGTTAGTTTGCTGTTAGAGGAAATACCACCTAAGTAAGACCAGTCGACAGAAGACCATTTAAGCGCATGCCCAAATTAGTCTCCGTTCTAGTTAGCAGTGAAGTACATCCTTAAGTATAAAACACTGAAATATAAACACCTACACAAAGAAGAAAAGACTTAGGCCACCTTAACCATCTGATGAAAGTTAATTGAAATCTGTTCTGAAATGAGGGCTCGCAGAAGGAATGTGGGCGTGGCTCAGGCACCAGGCCTGCCTGATATTAGTCATGTACATGATAACTATGTATGCAACGAGCACCCGGGAATCAAACTGAGAGGTTTATTGGCTAAAGAATTCATAATATCTACACTTGGGCCAGAAGGAGAAGGGCAACCTGCTGATCAAACCATATGGAAACCATCATGTGCACTGGAGGTTCCTCAGAGCAAAGCCCTCACCTGTATGGATTCCAAGGTACCAGGGAGAAAGCACTATATCCTGACCTTTAAAATGTGCAGTTACAGTCACAAAGACCAAGGGATGCCAGCGTGAGCAGTAGAAGAGTCATGAGTCACTTGTGAGATTTGTGCTGCAGAAGGAACACGTTATCCCTTTGCTCTGCTGGTAGTGCCAGTCTCTTTCTGTCTTAAATGATCCATCTGCTGCTGCCCAAATTAGACACACAGCTCTCGCCGTCACTGTGCAAAGCCATTGCTGACAGTGCTCAGAGTATGGCATTCTACGTAGCTCAAACCTTGCTTAGCATCTCACCTGCAGATAGGGAACCCCCTCGTGCCAAGAATGGCTTATGTCCCACTGAAGCCCTCAAAAGAGGAATTGAAGCCACAACTGCCAGAGACCATTATACAAAGCTAGGACCCTGTAGGTCTTTGCCAGGAAGCCCAGCTGAAGGGTAAAGGGAGAGATCTCCTGGGGTGGGAGTTGCTGTCACGAGCCTATGGATGAGACTGGGTCTCCAGTGCACTGGAGGTGTGAGGTGGTTGTCTGCTATTTCTTGTTTGTCTTCAGCTCCACATCACTTTTTTTCTCAGGGCACAAAACATCACTCTTAAAAAATCCTTAAGCCTCAGCACACCTCGGTACGCTGTTGCTGTTTGTACCCACTGTGTGCATTAACCTGAAAACATTGCAGGAGTGCTCACCAGAAGAGGTGTTACACACTGACATTCAGTTATGGTAAAGTAGGTTTAAATAGGAAAATAGTAATTTAAATAGTAGGTGAAAATAAAAAAAACAAAGAAGCCTTCACTTTCCTCATGCTCTCTCCCACAATACATGTATTTATTTTGAGGTGCCCATAGTTCAATTGCCTTTGAGAGTTTTCCTGTTTGCTCTTTGCGGGTGCCCAGTATTCAGTTCAGCCGCGAATTCCTGCTTGTAAAGGAGTTCTTCATTTGGCAACATCTTGGGAATAAAAGGAGGAATTGGAAATCTCTCCATGTGTAGGTGTTTCATTCTGGAGGTGTTTCTGGCTTTCCACTTCTGAAGAATGAGTAGGTTGCCTTGAAATAATGACATTTACAGAAGCTCTTTAAGTCTGATCTGTATTTATTAGGACTATAGCATATAAGCAGAATGTCTTACAATCTGGGGTCTATGAAGAAAAGCATCACAAAATTTACTCTGGAAAAAAGAAATAATTCAATGAATAGCTGAGTGGATACCTCCTACAGAAGAAAAAAAAGAACCTACATAAGCTCTGGTTCCTACTAAAATTAATAGCCCCACTTGGGTGGTTTTTAATGGTCCAAGGCATCAGGTTTGCTGTTTAGCATCAACATCTCAAATCCCAAGTAAAGCTGAAGTACGGGACTGTGGCACAGAAAATATCTAAAGCATGTCTGGGCACTGAACAGCAGCTTGGGCACCTGGAGCTACCAGTGCAGTGCCCTCAGCTCAGCCGTGCTTCAGCCTCACCCCCTGGGGCATTGCAGAGTCCCACCATAAGGCCCTCCCCTGGCTGGATGGTTTGGCTGTTTCAGTGGTGGTGCCCAGGCTCAGGAGCAGCTGTGTTTCTTTTTCATCAGGAAGAAGAGTAATTTCTAAGTGGAGAATACAGGGTATGTTCCATACTCATGAGGTGAGTGGGTGCTCACCTCATTCCCACTTTGGTTCAGCAAGGGCACTCCAGCATGTGCTTAGCTTGAATGAAAATGTAAAAGCTTCAACTTGAATGTAAAAGTGGTGATGATTGTGATTTGTTTAACTAAGAGAGATGTTTCATGTGGCTGAAGCTGAAAGCCTTTTTTTTTTTCCATCAGTTCAGGCTGTCATTAGTAATTGAAGACAAGGGAACGATCACAAATTACCCTATTCCATTGCTACCTCAAGGGATGTTTTCAACAGGATATAATTATCCACAATCATCTATTAACTCTTGAAATAATAGTTTGGTCATACCTAACTTTCTGTAGCATGTATTGAAGGACCAATCAGAGTTTAAAATAGGAATACCCCTTCTTTCCCAGAAATCTGTGAAGTATTGCAGGCTCTGAAGAACAAAAAGCCTACTTGAGGAATCATTGGCAATAGGCTTGTTTTTAATTAAATTTAAAAGCTTTTCTGTCAAAAAACTACTTAGCATCTTCTTCTCAATTGAGTAATTTCAAGATTTTTCTGCATTTATCCCATGTTTTCTTCTCTCTGGGCCATTTTATTCACAACTGCTCTTCTTTCTTAAATACTTGCCATTGGGCATCAATGAGCTTCAAAAGTCTTTTGATGGCCTTTGAAATCCATTCCCTTAATAAATCTGTTCTTAGCCCAAATGATACTTTCTTGCTGTGACTTGTGCCAAATCTCTTGGTCCCTCCTGTTCCAGCCATCCCTTCTGCTCTTGCAACATTGACCAAACAAGGTTGTTCAGTGTCTTTCCTGTAGAGATCCCAATGTTGCCCGATGCAAGGGAAGACATCACATGTAGAAATCAGACTGCCTCAAGGGTACTGTGTTTGCCTCCAGTCCCCATTCAGGAACTTCCTTTTCTTATATGCTATACTTCTACATTTCAGTTTTGGTGATAAACTCACCTGGCCATGACAGATACTTCCTCTGTATTTGTGCAGTGGCCAAAGCATTGATCAAAGCCTCTAGAAAGTAATAAGATACATAATAGAATAGTAATTAAGAAATCCTCTCTTTGGGACATGTTGCTTTTTCTATCTTTAATATGCCTGATGCACTTTGAGACGCTGAAAGAATTGCAATCTGTAATGCTTTGAGTTTGCCTGAAGATGAAAAAGCCCTGATGATAGAAGGCTCAAATTGGAAAATGTTGTGAGCACACAGTCCACAATGCAGCACTCTTATCTGTCTTGACAACCTGCTTTATCACCTCCCAGAGAAAAGGTGGCAAAATCAGTTAAATCAAATGAATTGCCATTGAAGCCTTTTGCAGGATTCTTTAAAAGGCACTCCAGCACCTTGAGAAAGGATGCTCTGTGCATGCATTTTAAATAATTTCAAGAGTTTAATTTTTTACCAGTTTAATTACTAATCAGTGTCAGAAGCCGGTTGCAGCATAATTCTGCCCAATTCTTTCCTTCTCTACATTTCCTGTTTTAAAACATCTCTGGGGATTGCCCTTTCTCAGTCCTGAACGCTCTGTTTAAATACGTTAAAAAATAATCTTTGAAATGCGAAAACCTAGCTTGGATGTGTAGTTTAAATCTGGCATCTAATGAATTCCAAGGAGTTCCCAGATCCCTCAATTCTTCTGAACATCACATTCTGACTAATTTAAAAATTCTACTGTCCTAGGAGCTCATGTTTTTTAAGCGCTTAGAGAGCATAGTAATGAGCACAAGAGAAAAGCTGAAAGAATACAACAGAGACATGAATTTCAAGCAGTAAATGCCACAGAACCTGAACATTACTTTTGCTTTTAAATAAGCTTGTAACCATAAGAGAAAAAAAAATAAAACAATTGTTGAATCTGATTTGAGACATGCAACTTAACAAGATGTTTCCTCTCACTAGATCTCTGGAAATGCTTGGACTTCTTTTGCCATCTGCAAAATGCTTTTCAAACATTGTTTACTTGATTTTAACCTTCTCCTGGGAGACCAGTGGGAAATTAGTGCATTCTTTTTCAAGGTATAGAAATTGAAACAAACATGGTTAAGCCTCATCATTTAGGAATTCATTCCCGGTAGATGCAATCTCTTCAGCAATTCTGTCTTCAGAATTGATGGCTGGAGGGAGTAATTGGAGAGGACAAAAATGGGAAAATTAGAAAGTTTCTTGAGGAAGGGATCTTTAATGATGAACAGAGACTAAAGAAGAGTATGTGAACTGGAATCGTGCTGAGGAGTGGGAAGGGTTACTTGGAAGTACTGTAAAATGTTTGAGAGTTGAACTAAAACGCAAAGGTCTGGTGGGGCAGTGGGAGGTGAAGCAGGGCCTCAGAGAAGCTTTTGTGCTCTGAAGGAAGCAAAGGGTTAGTTGCAGAGCCTGCCTCGGGCTGTGACACCAGCCTTCCCTTGTTTCGTGTCTTCCTGTCTCCTGTCTGTGAAATGGACCTAATACTTAGGCAGATTTCCTCAGGCAGGAAAGCAGGAGGGCATTATGACAGCAGTGAGATTTGCAGCTGCACCTCATTACCTCTGGTTAGCCAAACACTGACCCACCACCACCCACAATTGCCACTGCCGGGATGGATATACCCAGTACATGTTTTAGTACTGCCACTTCTCTTGTTTTATCCTGGCCAAAAACATTGGCTTGCAATAAAAAGACCTGCAGGCTGAAAAGCCTTGATAGCACATCTGAAGAACACATGCTTACCCTGCCATGCAACATCATCAGAATAGCAGTGGTTTACTTGTTGGCTGTAAGACCCAGGCAGCAACATCTAATAGCTTGCTTTCCACTGCCTTGTCTCTCCTGTGGCCACCTCAAAGCTTTAGCCCGAGAAGGTTGGCAGAATTGGTCCATAGTGTGCAGTTAATTGCAGATTAAAACTCCTGCAGATCAGGAACTTTGCCAATGAGAAAATGTGAGACAACAAATTTAGGCACTTAAGTAGACTGATTTATCCCTAAGCTGTATCATTCCTTTTAAATATCATTGAAAGTCAGAACTTTTGACTTCAACAAAAAACAAAACAAAACAAACAAACAAAAAAGCTCCTAAAACCAAACAAAAAATCCCCCCCAAAAAAACCCAAAAAGGAAGAAAGGTAGAAAAATGCAAAGCTTTTGAAAATTATCCTGCATTTCATTCAGTGTGAATTAGTGAATGGTGTCAGGCTTGAAAAGTATTGTTTTTCATAAACAATATTATTTGCAAGAGTCCTCTTTCAAACTGTGTCATTAGGGACCTAGCAGAAGCAGGATATTATGTTAGGAATTATTTCTGATACCTATTGCCTAACCCTGTTGACACTCAATGTGAAGTTCCATTTTACTGCACTGTAGCCATTTAAAAAGGATGTTAAAGTGGAAATAAGATGATTGGAACCAACAAGAACATCCAACAAAATGAATTGCATTGAAAAATGTTGTCTTGTCAAATCTGAAATGATTTGTAGGGATGCATTGGTTGTGATGAAATACTTGATGATCTTGGAAAACTACAGCATTACCTTCTTACTGCTGGCCAGGGAATGAACAGAAACAAACATTGGAATTTTTTTTAATCTTGCAATAGATGCCTCAACACAATTTTCTTCTGCTGCATAAAAGTAGTTTTGAAACCTACTGCAGCTTGATAACACATTTCCAAATGGTGGAAGGAAATTCATGTCTCAAAGCTGGCTACAAATTATACCCGTGTCTTCTTAAGAGCCCATTTATGTGTCTGTAAGGGTGCAGAATTGCTGTTGTATAAGTGAGACTTGGAACATGGGGAGTACAATCTCAAGCAGAGCTTGCATATACACCCACAGCATAAGTATTGGGCACTGTTTGCTTTTATAGATGTGGTTTTCTGTGCCAAGAATCCTATAAAGATGACCAGCATAGGTGTCATCAAGCAACAGCTAATAAAATAAGAACAGTTGAAATAAATAGACCCTGCACCAATCTTTGTATCAACATTTTATGTATCAGAACCCCTGTCCTTCTGCAAAGCCCATGAAACTAGCCAATTCCAGATACTGTTTATTGAATAGGTATAATGGACACATATATTTTTGATGGGAAATGCTGCTTTTTAGCTCGTGCTCTCTTTAGCATACAGAAAAGTCTTCCAAACCTACAAATCACAGGCTTCACCGAAGGGAAAAGTAGCTGACAGGAAAGCAGGTCGCATCACTTACAGGAGGCAATTACAGAGAACAGCTGGAAAGAGAAAAATGCAAAACAGTCAGGTGTCAGCCACACTGAGGGAGACAAAATGGAAAGGCTCTGAAGGAAAGTAAGGTCAGGAAGAAAGCATAGGAAAAAAAGGTGCCAGTGATTTCCAGTGCTCAGGAGAGAAGCCTGAGCTCTGATCCTGTGTCTGACCTGTTCATATTCCTCAGCTGTGTAATGCTGCTGGACAACAGTGTCTGCTGCTGGCATTTTTCTTTCTCTACTGCAAATTAGTTCAGGCAGTTGAGTAAGGAAGAAATGTACAGGACAACTTTTTTCCAACTTGGTAATTTCAGTTTTGTGTCTGTTAATTTTCTGGTTTGCTCTTTGAATTGTTCTCATCATGACACAAACATTGTGTCAGGCAAAGCAAGTGCCTGGCTGGGCCGGTACTTGTTCCAATTCTGACTTAGACCAGCTTAAGCTGTCATGGAAATACACCCAAGATGTTCCTAAGCCCAGAGTGAAATCTGCCGGCTTGGCTCAGTGGTAGCTGCTTTAGATCTGTTGCTAGCTCTACACTGGGAATCTCTTCAAGGCCAAAACTTGGTATTTTGCAGAGACCACCAAACAGACATCCCAGACATAATAGTAATTGGCTGTCATGTCTGAGCTTACTTAAACTCACAGTGAATTTGGCAGAGGCCTCATCCTCTATTACACATGCTTTGAACTATTCAATGTCTATTTTCAATACATTTTTTATTTTGAAGGGAGGTGGTACTTCAGTCACTTGTCATATTGAAAACAAGAATTTTTGTACAATGCTCTGGTGGCAGTGGTGGTTGGTTTAATAATTTGCATGTCTAGTTTTGGTCAGCCCTTTGGGCACCTGGCCACGTGTGGCAGTGCTGCTGAGCTGAGCTGCTACTAAGCTGCATGAGCACATGGCCCCAGTGCCAATCCAGGATTCCAGCAGAAGAGATGAGCAATGCCCTCAGCAGCTGAGCTGGCACTTTGACTTTTCCCCCATCGGGGGCTCTCCCTGGAGTGCTGGGGGGAACTGGAGCCAGAAAAGATGTCAGTGGTGGTATAATTTGAGACTATATCATTCCTGTCTGATGGGGCAGAGCACAGACAGATCTGTGATGTCTGGTGCATGCACAGATCTGGGAGGAGTGCATCTGCTCAGCACAACAGTTCATGGCCATTCTTTGCGGAGTTTGAGGAGACTAAAGGGACCTGGCAGGGCTTCTGATTGCAGGAAGGAGAAGATGGGGGAAACATGCCGGGTGTGTGAACATGTGTTTGTATGTTAAACATTACCTGAAGGCTGAAGGAAGGGCAATCGATACACATTTTTTGGTTATGTGTTTTCTACTTTTTCAGACAGTTTTTCTATATGCACTGCTAGGTGGAGTAGTATAAGAAAACCCTGAGTTATTCTCTGTAGTGGTGCTTTCTGCTGCTCTCCTTTCTATTTACCTCCACGAGGTTCTTTAGTCTCTAAAGCTATTGAGAGATAGGAAAGAAGCTTATCTTCCCAGTCTCAAGTGAAAGCAGAGGGGATCTTATTTATTCCTCACTTTTGTTGGCGAGAGGGTAGAACTTCTTCCTATGCTAATTCTCTGAAGATAATTTGATTTGTATCCAGCCACAAACTTGGTAAGGTGTCACTGACACTGTGGGATGACCTCCTGAATTTGTAACTACACAGCTTTATAATAGCATGGTGTGTAGGTATGTGTTTTCTTGAAATCAATACTTGATTGACTGCAGCCAGGTTACACACAGAGTGCATTTTTCATTCACATAAGGGCATGGACATTAACATATGAGCATTTGTATGTGCTAACATACAGGTAAGTTATCCTGCTCTGTAAGAGCTGTAAGATGGATTTACTTGAATTGGATAAGTTATGAATGCTTATGAATTCCTAGGGGCATCCTTTTCCTTTGGACTAGCACAGTTAAACTTATTGCATGTTCTCTGACTGACCATTTGCATCTGCCAGAAAACAGGGAAGGGACTGCTTTTACACTGGTGCTGCAGAGGAATGCTCACCTATGTAGGGGGCTGGTAGGAGAAGTGGTCAGGATGAAGTGACATGGATATGCATGAGAGTAAAGCATAAATTAACTGAACAATTGGGTAGAAGTAATAGATATATCCCACAGAGATGAAGGGTGAAAAATTACACAGGACTGAGGGGTGGGATGCTATCACAAAGTGGCTTGGTCCCAATCATTAGTTTTCACTCACATTTTAAGTATGCAGTGTGAACACAAAATGGCTCGCACCACTCCCCTTTGCTGTTAGTTACGCTGTTTACTGGTGTAAACATAAGTGGTTACAAAAAAAATGCAGTGCAAATCCATTATCAGCACCCAGAATAAAAGCTTTTCATGTCCCTGCAAACTTTCCATCATAAGATCTTACAGCAAGTTTCCAAGAGCAATATGGTAAAGCTCAGGACAGGTGGGCTTTGTTGCCATCTCACATTGCAGGTAGAAGGTTGAGGTACTGAGAGATGTTAAGTACCTGGTTTAAGCTGCAGAGGCTTGAGCACAACTCAGACCAGTAACTCCTGACTTAGATCAGCAAAATGAGAACTCTCTCATGAGAATGTCTTCTTCTCTGACATAATGTCTTGAAAGGGGAAGCAAGAAAAGAAAGCTGCTTTGACCAAATTTACTCTTAGTTTTAAATTAGAGTGAGTAGATAATGGGAACATAAAGAAATTATTAATGAATGTGTGTATGGAGGGGAAGCAGTGTAAGAAGGTAGGGTAGGAATAGGTAGGGGGATTAAATTGATGAGATGATTTTCTACTAGCTGTTGAAAATCCTTTATGCTTTTTCTACAAAAGCATAAAGGTAGCACAAAATGGTGTGACTGGAATAGATATGTACATGGGCCAGTTCTCATCCTGCAGCCCTAAGTAATGAGTAACAAAAAAATCAGCATTGCAGATTTACAGAATTGACAAGCTGGTGGGGACTTGCTGCCTCCCAAGGCATCTAATACCACTTGCTCCTTAGGGCATTCCACCAGACAGCTCTGGGTTGCAGTGCCAGTCAGGGCATCGCTGCCTCAGGGCAGGTCTCTGCATGACACTTTGTCACATGGCCAGGATGCGGTCTCAGAAAAAGGCCCAGGCACTGACCCGGCTGGAGAAGTACTTCACCAGATTGTCCTGATGAGAAGATCCAGACTGGCCAATCAACTATAAGGAGAAATGAGTAGGGTTTTTCCTGCCTGTGAGGAAGAATCCTTGCCTGTCGCTTTCAATTAGCCAAATTATAGCTGTCATTGTGTTCTGCAGCTCATTAAATAACAGGAGTCTGCTTCAAATAGTATGGGCAAATCAAAGAGACAGTCTTGAGAAGATTCTTTCTTTTAACCAGAAAAAAAAATGACTTCTTTTCTATAATGACACTTCACTGAATCAAGCCTTTATTTCATCCAACCTCATTTTTCCCCTGCATTACACCTTTCTGCTAACATCCAAGGACTTTAGTGGTGCTGTTCTCAGGAAAGAAATAAAAAAATAAAGTTAGATCAATAGATGGACAGGCATGCTGACCTCTCTCTCTTGCAGCCAGGATGTTTGAGTACTACATAGCAGCTATCATATAGGCTTTAGTACAAATACAGAGTATGACAAAAACACCTTTCCACCTCTCCGTATTGGTCATATTTTTTCTTGCTTTGCTGTTTTTCTAAAGGAAATACAGATTAAAACCTACTTAGATTATAAACAATTCACTGTAAAGCACATATTTATATACAAAAAGCACAGGAATAATCTGTAAATAAAAGACTTCCCAGTTTGAATTCTACTTTAAAGTCTTACTCTAGCCATAACAACTGTTGGTAATGGACAAATTTCAACTACTCTTCCTCTTCATAAATAGTTTATTACAGAAAGCCTTTGGGATCTTAATCAAGGGTGTGGATCCTGTTATATTCAGCACAAATCCAGAAGAAAAGGATGGAGAGTTCATAGCACAGATATAAGGCCAGATGGAGTGGACAATAAATGGGCAAACATATGGAACCAATGCAATCATATTGATCTTGTGTGTGCAATGTCCTGGTCTCAACACCCTGGTGGCTTAGCCCTTTTCTTTTCTTTTATCAGTACCATAAAAAAGCAGGGTTCTTTAAGGTAGCTAGTGAAAATAGTTAATAAAAGCCCTGTGCACACCTTCAGTAAACTCCATTAAAGCAGGAAAAGTGGTGTCAGAGAAAACCTGGTGTTCATTTCTTTAGCTGTTTGGAAAGTGGAGACAGTGCAGGGTCATAGGAAGATCACCTCAAGGGGCTGTCCGTTTTGGTGGGGACAGGGATGGTGTTACTCAAAGCATGGGCATAGAAAAAGTCACAAAGAAGGGAAAAAGGAGGTCAGAATCAAATTCAGGGAGGAAGGCCAAGTGGGAGCAGTTGGAGACATGGAAGACAGACAACATATGGCAATGATATTGCAGGAGATGGAAACAAAATGCTGTGTTGTTTAATAGAGGGCAAGGAGCACAGAAAAGAGAGGTCAGGTGGGGCAGATAGAAGCTCAACTTTTCATTTGAATCTAAAGCAAATAAAGGCACACAAGAAGATGTGCAAGGACACTAATCATAGATGCTTCTACCTATCATAGATTGCATAAGAACCTGGGAGCAATATACCTATGCCTATGTGAAATGCTCTTGCCCCTGAATCTCTGTTATTAAACACAAACATACTGTTTACTCTCTTTTTCCCTTAGAAATACCAAGGCACCCTGGGGAAATACAGTTAAGCTTTTGTAAAATCATCAGCATGCTGCTTGGTAATTTTATTCCCAAGTCCTGCTATGTGGTTAAAGCTGGGCCACGTGCTTCCTGTTAAAACAGAACATTTTGTCCCACCTTGAAAGACACACAACATCAAAGTCTCCACAAATTAATAGGTCTGAAGGGTCAGCAAATCTGAGACCTACATGACACTGGGCCACTTGTTTATCAGTCTTGCAAATGTGCAAATAAGATACATGACTGCAATAAAACACATTTCCATCTGATTTTCTCCAGTGAAGAAAAATAAGACACACAGAAAAAGAAATGTCTTTTTGGCGCCTGAATGTCTATTGGTTCAATTTCAAAATCTGCTTTTATTTATCCTCTGGTTTTCATTGATCTCTGGTGATAAACATGCCAGCTGAGAGAACTTAGTTCTAACAGACAGCTTTTCTTCCCTCTGCCAGAAGTGATCTGGTTTCCTCTATGAGCTGTGCTTGGGAGTCTTCAGTCAAGTTGAAATATATCTCAATTCAGTGGATTATAACTAAATTAAATACAGCTTTGCTCCAGAAGATTTATTTTTTTTTTTTAGGGTCTTCAAAATGAATTTTCGTTCCTTTTCTCTCTAAAACACATAGGTTTATTGACAGCATGTGTTGTTGTCTGAAATCCAACACGTTTCTTACTGCACCTTATTATGAATCCCTTCTCTCATCTTTCTCAGCCGAGCATCTCCCCACCTGCCCACTCTCTCCTTTGTCTCCTGTTTCCAGACCCAAACCTTCCTCCATCACGCTGTTGGCATGGTCATCTTCGTGTGCCCAGATCTACACATCCCCAGCGTGGGACAGAACCACTCTGAACACACCTGAGAGGCCCTTACCAGTGTCCCAGAAACCCCACAGAGGTTTTCAGGTGGACTCTGTGGGCTCCTAGGCCACCTCTGGTTTGCTGCTGCTGCTGCTGCTGAATCATTTTTCCCAGGATGCTTCCCCCAGCTTATTTCCTCCTGAACCTGCCTGCATGCATTTGGGTATTTTTTTTTCTGACAGAAAGCACCTCAGAGGCAGCTCTCATTCAACCTGAGGAGCTGAAAATCCCTTTCACAGCACAAGAACTAATTCAGTAGGAAATCCCAAGGAGCAACTAATTTAAACGTTTAATTAAGGAAAAGTGCTTCTCTCACCTTAGACTTGATGCATCCATATACCCCAAACACACAGTCAGGGGTTGAAATGCCTTGATAGGGCATATAGAGCATGTCATATTTGCATTGCCAGTAGAAGTAAAATTGTCATCGACACTTTTCATGTGAAATAGTGGGAGCAGTGAGACTACTTAGTCACACTTCTCTATTTGCATACCAATACTTCTGAGTTTTCACACAAGGACCTCTCAATTTCCCCTATGACTAAGGCAAAGCACAGGTGCATGCCAGAGAGGAAATCCATGTCAAGGATATATTTGTACCTGTGCCCGCTCCATGTGGGTGCTTTTCTCACCTGCAATGAAACCTCCTAGCCCGTTTAAACCAGGATGATTACAGATTCCTGGTTCAAACAGCCCAACATATAAAACAAGGGGTAACTTGAACATTGATTGAGCTTCGGTGAATGAGGAGTTAATTGAAAGCAATTAGCTAGAACCTATTCTTTTCCTTATTGGAGCAAGCCAGTATCTTGAACCACAAAGGGGATAAGGACTCATAGAGAAGTAATTCTGTTTGAAGCTCTGTTGCCATTGTTGTCTAATTGGTTAATATTATTCGTAGCATCAACCAAATCTATTTCACTTGGTGATGGTGAAACAATGCATCTTATAAATAATGTTCAGCACCTTATGTAAAAATATTTGACACTGAAAAAATAGCATGAAATTTTACCTTTTCTGAAATTCAACTTTCTGTCACTACAGACGTTCCATTTTAACATTGTGGTGAAGACCCAGAAAGCAAAGCAGTACAACTGTTACTATCAGGTTAGGGAAACCTTCCTATGACATTGTTTCACTTCTAAGGGGGAAACACATTCTACTCAGAACTAAACCATCTGCTTCTGGTTATTTAACACCAGCAATCTAAATATCCTTTGATGGGGCCTAATGGGGCTTTTTGTACGCAAATTCCCACTGCTCGAATAAGAAAGTGAAAATGATTTATAGTACACACAGCCAGGTGCATTGAGTATCGCGCGTCTCTGGGGCACGTTAGCTCCCAAAGTCCTGGCAGAGCCAGGAGTGGAAGGGTCCTTCACCTCTTGGCTAGCGGGGCCACTGATCAGGATACCCCAATCCCGGCCTCACAGTGAGCAGTGGAAGGGCTGCTGCTCACGAGGAGGAGGATGAGGAGGAGGGAGACACGGGACCAGACGGCGGTTGTTTAGCTTGGCCGTTCCCACCTCCCGCGGCAGCCAATCTCACTGCCAGCATCCAGTCGTTCCCACAGTAAGCCTGGTCTTAGGCTGGGATGCTTGTGTTCAGTTATTAATTTGGATGTAGCTGAAGTTTTCCTGACGAGCTCGAGCCACGGCACGGGAAGCACATATTTCAGCTTTCAGCCGGGGCCAGGGTGAAGCAGGATTTCTCTGGCAGGAGGAAGAAAGCAGTGGCTTTGCCTCGGGCCCATCTCCTGGCTGGATGGTGAGGGCTGGTGGCAAGGGAAGGTGGGCTCTTCACAGAAACCCACAGGAATTTCCTCGTGGAAAACCTTCGGCTGCCTAAGACACTGGGCTTGGGCCAGGTACCCTGGAACTGAAAACAGCTACTTAACAGTTTCATAGCCTTCTTAATGTTCATTTGTACAAAACATTGAGAGAGGTGAGTTAACATTAACCCCCCTCCAAAGAGAGCAGAAGTGGGCAGATGTGTTTAAAAGCACGTGGCAAATTAATGACAAAAATGTAGAGAGAAGCAGAGGCCTCTCATTCACGGGCCATTTTTTGGGCAAAAAAAAAAATAAATAAATAAAAGGAAAAATAATATTAAATACATGAAAGGTAACAAAAGCACATCTGTCTGTAAAATTGTTTTCATAGGATCACTGAGCTGTGACTGCAGCTGATGTTGTCTAAGTCTGTGAGCAGACACTGGCTTTGCCATGAGCTCTCCTGCCTTAAGGACCCACATCAGAAAGAGTAATTTGGGCTGAAAGGAAGATGGCTTAGATGCCGAGAACCTGACTTCATTCCTTATTTCAGGGTGACATAAACCTTCTGAGGTCTGTATCAGTTAAATCAGAACTTGTTAATGATGTGGTAAGTCACCACATCTCCATTTTGTCTAAGAGATGTAGAAGTCAAATTAATGCTCTGCTTTATTGTTCCTTGAAGAAAAACAAGAGTATTTTGATCTGTTTCAAAAATGGAGTATCAAACCCATTATTTTAACAAAAAATAATGAGTAGACTCATGTCCTTGCTCAAAGCCGAGTAACACACAGCATGTACCACACACAGAGAGCAAAAAACTCTACAAAATAGTGCAGCAGCCAAACGAATGCAAAGTAACATCAACAATAGCTCTGATGGAAATGCTTGTCAGAATCACTCCTAGAAAAAGAGTCTGTGGCTGCTCTACTATTTTTATTACCAGAGACGAGTTCGATAGCAGTAGAGTGGACCACGGTTTATTTGTTGCGTAGTTCCCCAGTGGTACTGCCTTATGTCATTAATTCACGAGTGGAGATACCATGCTGCTCCACCTAACTGCACCCTTGCAGCAGCAGAGGCACTCCTGGAGAACCGAAGGGATAACTTCGTTAGCTCAGCCAGCAGAGGGAACTGCTAATCAGCACTAATTGCACATGCAGGGCTAACAGATATCCTATCAAGCTCAGTAAATACCCAGTAAGTTATGGCCCTTCATACTTTCTACGCTGTCAGACTGCAGATGACCCGGCAGATCCCAGCACCGCGATCTCCTTCCCGAAACACTCCTCCAGGCCTTCATTTCCCCTCACTTTGACCTTGCGGCTTTCTCCCGGAAGGAGGGCGAGCTCTCAAGCAGTTTTGGCACAATGGCATTTCTGTCTCTTTCTGATCAGTTGAGTGCTCAGATAAATTAAAGTCCTGCCTGAAACACACCAATTTGTTTCCCCACACATGTCCTCTCATTTCCCCCTAGTTCTGCTCCTGTCCCAGATATTTTCTGCCAAGCAGCAGCTGTACAAAGCGAGGGTTAAATCAGGTAGCTTATATTTAGCCTCAACTTAGCAAAGCCAGAGGCAGGTTTGACCCACACTGACTGGCTTCACAACTAGGCTGTGTTCTAGTACCACAGTGCCAGAGCCACAAAGCCACAGCCAGTGCCTGGGTAGATACTGCTCCTCCAGAGTATCCCTTGTCATTCCTTGCAGCTTTCCACAGAGGAAACGCACACATAAGGTGCAAAACACTCTTTGCTTAATGACAGTTACTTCAAAAGCTCTGTGGTTATCAACAGCTATCAAGGTATGGCATGGTTGCATCCTCTTCCCTGCCTCACCCCATGCTGAGCCAGTGTGCTTCTTATCTTCCAAAATTAAGTACTCCCCAGTGATATCAATTTGACAAAAGCAATTCCTTATGCCATTTGTTATAGCAGTCCAACTTGCTTTATTCAGTGGTCATCCTGGTGTTTTATTTCTCCAAATTAGATGAAATAAAAGGTGCTTGCAATTCCTCCGCCCTGCCAACAGCTATAGTCCCCATTCCAGCAGGAGCAACTCCACCAGCACAGCTGCACAAGACAGAGTGGGAAATGAAAAATCCTCCATCAAATGTAAGCACTCCAAAGGGGATCCCTTGGATTAAGAACAAGTAAGGCATGCAGCAAAAACCTCATTAAGCAAATTCTGATGATCGTCTGTCTTGGAGGGCATTAAATAGTGAGAGGAGCTAAAGGCAGCTCCCTCCTGTGGGCCATCCACATCCTTTTCATGGCCAGCAAACAGCTGGAGCACAGCCTGTGTCAGCCACACCTCTGTTGCAGAGGCCATATAGAAACCCATATGGCACCTCCCTGACACCTCATTTCCTGCACCCCAAACATCCTAAGGAAAAGCTTGGGTAGCTGAAGACCTGGCCTGCTGCATTCACATAAAATCAGCAGGGGAGTCTCGTTTGCAGGAATACAATGAATTAAACTGGATGAGGTCTAGGACTCAAGTTACACTAATTATGGATTTAAAATTAATGTAACACTAAACACCTGCTTCCTTCCAGCCTGAGAAAAATGCCTTAGAAGGCTGTTATGGCTAATTTCTGCTTTCACAACCTTGAGAAGAAGGTGCTCTTACCATGTGAAATTAATTGCTTAGGTGCCCTCCCTGGGCTCTCACATGGAAATTGGAGCTTTTGAAAAAATGAGGGAGTGAAAAGACAACAGCTGTAAGATGAAACCCATGATAGAATAAAGGCAGCACCTTACTGAATTAATTTTACTTTTCCCTGTAATACATCCCTGCTTGGCTTAGTAGTTATCCACCTGCTTAACCCTTCCTTTTCCATTGCAATTTCTTTTTAAAAAACCTCAGAACTTTTCCAGCCTGGATTATTTTTCTTTTTTTCTTTTTTAATTTTGAGAACAAAACTAGTTAAGACACACAAAAAACTGTACAAGTTCAGGACTGACAAACTTCACCCAGCCTACCCCCATCTTGCACTCTCCAAGGGAGTCTGTCCCTTGTTTCTGGGATACCTGTGTGGCACAGAGCCATCCTCCTCCTCCAGGTACCCTTTGTCCAAGCATGACTATCACCAGCTAACCAGCAACCCTGCCTATGCATGCAACTTGGGAGCACAAGCAAAACCACTCATTCAGTATTGCAGCTGGAGAAAAATTCTTTAGGGGACCACATGCTCCAAAAAGGGTTACTGGGAACACCTTCTACTGCAGTCTGGTGATACACTTCCCAGCCATCGTGTGGCAAAGTTCATGTTTCTTCTTCTCCTACCTGGCCTGGCATGCAGGCCCTCTCCATCTATCTCATGGCCTTTTTGGAAGGGTGTAGAGGGGAGACATAACCATTCCTTCACACCAGTCTTTAAAAGTTCTGTAACTTGTGCACAGCCATAATACTCGGGAAATAACTCCCATTGGGACTGACTCACAGCTTTTAATAATACTCAGAGCAGTTATCCTAGAACCGGGATTTTCAACATGTGCATGCATGCCATTCTTATTTCTTGCAGCACTTTCTGTTTCCTTGATTTTCAGTGCTGTATTTCCAATTCCTCATGTGCTGTATTGACTGACCTGAGGAAGACTCATTCCAGACATCCAACTTATTGGGCAACTTGGAGAAGCTGCAACTTTATAAAGAAAAATACTTATATGTAAGAAACAATTTACTTTTGTCTTTGCTGGCTCAGTGACCTCCTTAGTAAGGTGGGAACAGGGATCAGCCACTTAGTATTTTGAGTTTGACAAACTTGGCCTGAAAACAGCCCCACTGTTATGCCTTAGAAGTCACTAGTTCTCCATGGGGCAGTACTTAGAAATCAGAAACCACCTAACTGTCTTGCAAGCATTTTCTTATTAAAAAACCCAAACAACTAATAATGAAATAAATGTATTTATTCTTATTCTGCGAGATTTTCCCCAAACTGAATAAAATCAGGTCATTGCTTCCAGCTCTGTACTAACTGTAAACACTTCTTGCTCCCTGACTGCCACATTTTCAATATCTTGTGAGCCCAGAAATATGTCTTTGATAGAGAAGTCAAGCAGTCCAATGGCCATCAGTCCCGGGGGAAGGGGAGTGGGGAATCACTCCTTTCCATCCCAGACACTGGGATGTCTACAGCTCCAAACAGCTGCAGTAGAAAGGTGGGAATGGGCCAGCACATTTGATCAGAAGAAGCAGCAAATTTCAAAGCCAAGAGGGAAAGAGCCCTGAGCAGCTTAACTCAGGCAAAATAGTTAAAACACTTAATTTTTGTACTTGTTGATGCTATTTCAGTGCCTCCGTCTGAAACATCTGGTTGCCTTAGATACATGAGGTAACTACGGCAACTAGCTATTACAGGGAGAGGGATAAGAAATAGATCAACATTACTGAATTTGGCAGGCTCTAAAATAGCTTTTCTGTAAAGCAGAGGCAGGTGCAGAGGGTACTATAGCACCGTGGGGGAATGAAAGGCAAAGGTGGCAACAGCAGGACAACACCCTGGCATTAGGCTGCTTAAGCATCTGGATGCATTCATTAGCACTTTAGATTTCCTTGCAGCAGGATTACTGGTCAAAGTATGAAAATGCTTGGGATACTCAAGGGGGTTGCCCAGTATTTGTACTGGCGCTATCTTCACTTTAAGTCATCCCATCCCCACCACCCCATCCTCCCCAAACCTCTCCCCCTCAAAAACAAGGAAGGTGTTGGGAAGTACTAGTTGTCCTCCATGGATTTCTAACTAAAGGAGAGATATATGAGGTGAAAAGCTGTAGTGACCAGAATCACTGTGAGCCTGAACACATGTCCTAAATATCAACACTTTAATGGCACAACTGACACCATGCCTTGGTGATGTAATGTAGCACTGTAGTGCACAAAACAGACATAAAATGATGCACAGTTCTCGTTAACTGATCATTTTAGTGCTTTTCAGAAGAATTAGTTAATCTGTTGGAAGGTGAGCAGCTTTCAGGCTGGGTTGTCTTCCCTGCAGAAAGTCATTAAAGTGCATTGAAGCACCCCAGTGACCTCCTTGCTCCAGACAGTAGGGAGGAGTGGGTGTTCCCAGATTTGAAAGTGAACCATCCAAAACTGTCAGAAAGACATGTTTGTGCCCAAATTGTCTGACTTTTTTTTTTTTTTTTTTTTTTCTTGGCTTGCAGGAAAAGCTGTGTTAATAAATCCTGAATAAAGGCTTGCCTGAAAAGTTGGATCCATGTGCTGTCTGAATATCCTTCACCAGGATTATTCCTGCCCAGAAATTTTCCTTACATAGCTAGGACAAAGCTTTCATTTCATATTTGACTCAAAACTACAGACATTTACAGAAAGAAGCCAGCACCACTGTTTCATCTATGAATTTCATTAAAAATACCTCTAAGATCAGGGTGTTACAATATCCAATCAGCCCCAGTCCTGCAAATGAAAAGCATCATTCACTAATCCTGGCAACACTATATTCCAGACCACAAAGGGCACTGCCTTATAATATTGTTTACATATGAAATCCGAATGAAAGTCCCCACCTTTTCACCTCAGCAGGCTGCTCGAAGGAAGTCTGCAAAGAATTTTGCTTCCATTAAGATGTTTTCCTCGTTAAGCAGGCTAGTTGGTAACTAACATAAGTTTGTATTTTCCCCAGCAGACTGCCCTCTTGGAGTTCTTTGCTATCTATCTTCAGAGATGTGAACTGGTTAGATGAACAGAAATGAGATTCAGTCTCAATAAATGTAAAGTAATACATGCAGGAGGAGTAGCGAGAGCATTTTCAAGCACCTTAAGGGCTCTAAACTACCTACCTCAATTTCATAAAGCGACCCAGGTGGCAATGCATAGCTCAGTGAAAGTCATTGCTTAACATGCAATCAAAAATCTTCACAATATATGAGAAGGCTTAAAGAATGGGCTGCAAGTAAAAATAAAAATTAAAATAAAGAAAATGTTTTAAGGCCATTTCAAGTGACTGAGCACTGGGAAGACTGTGGTATAATAGTGTGTATTTACTGATTAAAATATTTCAGAAAAAGTATCACAAGGTTTCATAAAGAATAGGAAATAAGAAGCCTTTCCAATTAAAGAGTGATCTGAAGGAGTGAGACTGTAATCTTTAGGAAGCAGAAAACTAGGAGAGGGCCTGAGAGCAAGCATGGGGAATGAGAAATGATCTGGAGATACCAAGAGCTTCTTCTGTCCTTTCTCTGTAATAAAAAGAGGGGATATTCAGCAAATTAGAAGATGGGAAGTGCACAATATCAAGAAGCAAACACTTCTATACAGTCCATACATTTTAAAATGCTGTGGAAATTGCTGTGAAAGCAGTCTAGGAGGTTACTGCCTGCATACCCTTTCCTATTTCGTACCTGCACTGCAGACACTGGAAGGTGGCCATGTAGCAAGATGGATGAGGTCTGGCAGCTGGGGGCTGGGGCACATGTTCCACTCTACTTCATTATGGGACTGAAAGCCAGCAACAGAGAGGCAGTAACAACTATGTGATGAAACAGAACTGCAGCTGCTGGCTCAGCAAATATAGGTCAGAGCTACAAAACCTTAATCTACGGAGGAAGCGTAAATGTCAAAAACATAATCAGATTCAAGCAGGATTACAAGTTGTGTGGGTACCCAGAGCTCTAGGAGTTCACCTAAATTAACTGATAAAGAATTTATCTCTTTCTGTGCAGATGCAAATGGGACTAAGCAGCAAGACCTTCTGAAAACACAGTGACCTTGTCTGAAACTTTAGAAAAATTGCTAACTTTTTCCACCCAGCAGGCAACATAGTTCCAGGACCTTTCAACAGTGGTGTTGCAAGCTCACCTCTGCAGTCTGCTGTTCAGACACTGTTAGCTGGGGGGTGTTTGAAACGGGAGGGCAAGTAGAGAAATGGTGTCACAACACCACGTGCACAGAGGAGCACGTCATTGTTTTGGGGGCATACTGGTGCAACACTGTATGCTAAACAGGGGTGTGTAGATGTTAAACAGTGAGCATCACTATGTGTTAAATAAAAAGCAGAGAAGCAATCTAAAGTCAGACAGAAATTACTCAGAAGTCAAACAGCTTTTTACCTGTGGAGAAATTCCCTTTTGGCAAGTCAACCCCATCTTTAGAGCTTTAATCCTGTAAAACGGTTGGAGGCAATTGCCTCACCATCACCAAATTGCCTGTTAATGTTGCAGCCACCGAGGCAGCTGCGGAGGACTGGCAAGGGCAGGATTTCTGCTGTGGGCAGGAGGGGCTGTTAGCAAAGCAGGTGCTTGGGGGAGGAACAAAAATGTAAGATTAGGAAACATTACGACTTTACTCAGAAAAGAAAATACTGGCTTCAATTTTGTGAAGCCATTCCAAGAGCGTTTCTCTCCACATGTGCCATTATGTACATGTGGGCCAGTCACAGAAGCAGTGTTTCTAGGTGCAGGACCCCTAATGATTCCAGGTTGGTTTTGGGCTGCTTGCAGAAACCAGGAGTCCCATGTTGCACATAACATCTTTGTTACTTTGACAGCCTTAGGAGGGGATAAGATGCTCTGATCAGACATCCCTTTTGGGAGGGAAAAGAGACCCTTCAGGTCTTGCTCTTTGCAGACAAGCATCTTCCTCACTGTCAGTCTGAAAAGCGACATTGATTCTTTCCTCTGTAGCAGAACCACAATTACTGAATTTGTAGCCATTGGAGTCTATGGCAAAAACTTTTGAGAAAAGAAGCCAAGATTTTCACAGCTGACTTGAAAACTATAATGGGGACAGGCAGAAGAAGACCTGAGTCTACTCAAAATGGAGTAAAAAGCAAAGTCCATCCATCCTACTGGGATGAGGGTTTAAGCCCTCTCAAGAAGCAGGGTGAAGATTAGGCTCTTCTTTATAGTGCCATACAGAGTGGTTTGAACTCTACCCACCTTTGGTCATTCCCTGACATTCGGGACATTAAGCCCTGCTTTAGTATACACAGGCAGAAGAACAGCCTGGGGTTTGTGTGATGGGACCTGCATTTTATAGCACTGGATTATTGAGACTGGTTTGAGCACAAAGAAACCAAGCAGACTTCTCCATGGCCACTAAGATTCTGAGGCTCACCAGCCTCCCGTGAGATGCCAGATGCTTCACCTCAGGTGAGTCAGGTGGTGGGAAAAGGCCTTCAGCCAGAAAATCTTTCTGGTAATTTTGTCTTTAAATTTGTATGCCTGTGACTCTGGGGAAAACAGAGAAAAAATTCTTTCAAGATTAATTCTTTTTTCTTTAGAGTTGTATACCGTGTATTTCTTAAATACTATTAATATTACTTATCAGCATTGCAGTACAACATTCACTCTTTAACCAACCATGCAATGCCTCTGCTTTGTTAAAAGCAAACCCAAATCTCTCTGTGTTGTTTTCAATGAAGTTTGAATCTGTTCACAAATATTGTACTATTTTTTAAAGGGTGTATGATTGCAACTAGGGCAGTGGAAGACTATCAGGATATTACTAGGCTGACAATGTTTGCTTTAAAAATGTAACTTTTTGTAGTAGCTGTGCTACATTTCCATACTTTTTTTTTTTTTTTGCTGCTATATTAGTCCTTGTTCATAAATTTACAGTCTTATATTAATGTTTTCCTTTTCAGTATATTTATATGCTCTTCACATGTAAGCTAGATTTTAGTCATACATCATGTTTTACAGAAATGGCAATGGGATAAAAGCCACACAAATGTATTCCGTCTTTAAAACCCAAAGTGTCATCATTCAGACTCAAAAGTGCAGAGGTTATAGTATTCACAAAAGGAATAATTTTCTTTGTGCTGATTTTATTAAGTGGAATGCAGTTCTTACTTAGGCCTGGGTTAGACTCAGCAGGAAAAAAAATACTTCCATATAGTAATTTTCAATAGATTAAATTTTAAGGGATCTTTTTCTCTATTAAGAAAGGGATCTTTTTTCTTTCTTTCAGAATTTCTACTATCAAAGGCAGCTCAGAAAAGAGAAGACTTCTAGTAAATTATTTCAAATGGAGGCAACTCTTGTCCCAGTACAAGAAGAGTCAGATAAGAAAGCTTTAATTCTGGTACAAAACAGTCTTTGACTTAAAAGGCTTAATTTCTAGCTGGCACAGGACCAATAAAACCAATCATTTCCTCTTTAGATTTTGTTTTCTACTAATTGAATGTCTGTTCTTGTAAAGCATGTTAGTGAGTGGCACACAGTGCTGGCTGCAGCCCAGCTCGCTGAGCTCCTGAGTTTATCCATTTGGTAATTATGCGCATTGTGTGCACGGAGCCCAAGGTCCCACTGACTTTGTCAGCTGATAAGATCTCATTTTAAGACCATCAGCATCTGTTCATAAGTTATTATTCCTCCCATTCAGGTTTCAGTTATGTTGTTTGTTGTGGCTGTTTATCCTCGTTGGCTAAGGATTTCAAAGCAGCTTCAGGGATTTAGATACATTTTCCATTTTGAGTCCATATTTAAATTTCCTTGAAGAACCCCAGTCACCCTATTTATAGACCTTTGTTAAGCTCCGTGACAGCAATCCCGTGGGCCTTGCGCACAACATTTATACATTTCACTTAAGGATTGGTCAGTGGATGACACAGGCTAAAATATGTATTTGAAGAGCACAGGAATAGTATATTCGCTTTCTATATAGCGGCCTGAAAGCAAGAATACAGTCTTGAACCATGGCCGTGGTTACCTGATTTATACAGCAGGCGGAATTATTTAGCCATAGAGGAAGTGACACATAGAACTATGTTGCCACAGGATGCTGCAAAGTTTCCATCTTCAAAGGCAGTGTGGCCAGCAGGTCAAGGGGGGTGAGTCTGTCCCTCTACAACAGCCTAGTGAGACCCCCTCCTGGAGTGGGGCATCCATCTCTGGGGTCCCCAGCAGGAGGGAAGGACATTGGCCTGTTGGAACAAGTCCAGAGGAGGCCACCAAGATGAGCAGAGGGGTGGAGCACCTTTCCTATGAGGAAACGCTGAGAGAGTTGGGGTTATTCAGCCTGAAGAAGAGAAGCCTTTGGGGTGACCAAGTTGTGGCCTTCCAGTATCTAAGGGAGCCTACAAGAAAGATGGAGTTGGATTTTTTACAAGAGCATGTAGTGCCAGAACAAGGAAAAATGCATTTAAACAAAGAGTAGGTTTAAGTTAGATATTAGGAAAAAAATCTTCACTGTGAGGGTGGTGAGACACTGAAACAGGTTTCTTAGACAAAATGTGGCTGCCCCATCTCTGGAAGTGTTCCAGGACAGGCTGGATGAGCCACTGAGCAACCTGGTCTAATGAAAGGTCCTCCTGCCCATGGCAGCAGGGCTGAAGCTAGGTGATCTTTAAAGGCCCTTCTAACCCAAGCTGTTCTCTGGCTCTATGACTTTTAGGGTAGTTTATGTGGTATTTTACGCACAGCCGTGTCTCCTTGCAGGCTGGCTCTTCAGGACCTCTCTGTCCCTGTGACTCTGCAGTTTCATACAGCCCGCAGGCAAAGTGCTGCCTGGGGAAGGGGGCGGTGAGGCGAGGCGAGGACTGCTGAGGGCACCGAGGGCAGGGATGGCCTGCCAGGAGCTGAGGGCTGGCGGCCGGGCTCCGATGGCTGCGCCTCCCTTCGCTGGCCGGACAGCAAGCAAGCTCTACTTCCTTGCTGCCGGGCGAAGCCGTGCCCGGGGGAAACAGCAGCCTCTGGAAAGAGGGGCTGGCTGCGAGCCGCGCCTTCCCCCCGGCCCCGCTCCGGCCGCCGCCGCCGCCGCCGCCACGTCCTGAGGGCACGGCTGATCTGCGGCGCCACCGCGCGGCCCCGCGGGACACGGCGGGACACGGCGGGACACGGCGGGACACGGCGGGAC